>OV743320.1:9087812-10330625 GCA_928268935.1 Lasiommata megera | reverse complement strand
GCGTAGTCACAATAGAACTATTGTTAAAAACGCTTGTGCACCGCTCAGGATCTGAGCCGTCTTTTCTTTATTTCATAAGATATAGGTGTGAAACTTGACCATAATCCCACCTGATGCCAAATGTAAATGTGGCTTAAGATCGTGCTGTCTTGCTTAGAAGATGCCTATTCACTCTTGCTAACATCAATAACCGAACGTATCTATAGTTGTTTTCCAACGTTAGAACGTTGGACGCATTAAGTAACGTTTTGTAAATGCCAAATTGAAAACGTCATGATATTTGTATATGGGCATTTTGAGCATTAACGAAAGAGCTAAGAATAACAAAGTAATAATTGGGTTATAAAAGCTTCTTGAATTAGCTTTACAAACCATAAATCTTAAGTGTAGGTTATTTTTCTAAAACAAGACCATCCCTACGTTGGTAATCATTTATGACAGAAATCAAAAATATTCTAAATCTTCAGATAACAGTAGATAATGATGACACTTCTAAATTAAATCAGTTGTGTTAAGATTTTGGAACGTGTTTATTATTACCTAAGGGCGTTAGTGTTGACAAAGGTGTGAGTTAAAGTTAACAGTAATAAGAGTAATTAATCATCAGTATCTACAGCCTGTTAATCCTTCATTCCTGGGCACAGACCTCTTCTCATAAAGCTAAAACCCTCTACACAACTCGAAAGTCGGCAAATATCACAAATATGTGCTTGCTAATTAAAGCACTGAGGTGGATAACGCAAATTTCCCATGTGCGGGAAATATTTTGAACACCAAATATTTTGGAATCTTTGAGCATAAACATTTACGAAATATTACTATCATAATAAATTTGTTACATATTCTTTGCAATTTTTCATTAATACGGAACACTAGAAGTACTTGTAGTACCTGTATTTGTACCTGTGTTTGGAATGTTACGAGTATTTAATTAATACAGAGCGGGAGAACTCACAAACAAAATTAAGAACCATCGACAGTGTAAGTAGTATTAATATTGGCAAGTTTTAATTGGTCCAGCGACGCTATAAAATTATCGAACCCGAAATAATTAGCCGAAAACAGATATAAGCATGAATGTTTATTAAAGGCAGTTTAAGGTTTAAATACAATGCATTTTAATTAAAATTAAAAATTGTGCGTTATTTGAATAACAAGTCTCATAATATGAGATCTTAGAATATGATTCTTGTAGGTTTTAACGTCTAATAACGCCATAGAATGAAAGAATTTCACGGTCATAATAATGGCGCTAAAGTCATTTTAATCTTATATCTAATCCCGCATTGGTAATGTGGCGATGATAGAAGCTAATCTCCATAGAGAGGAGACCAGTTGGTGTATTACTAGGCTGAGAATCACGATGATAATGATGACACTGAAAGTATATGAATAATATTCGAAATCGTGCACATTTCATTAACCACCAATCGAGTTAATGATCGGTGAATTTTTTCGCTTAAATAAACATTAAGAAGAAAATCGGCGGCGTAACCGACGAACCTTTTACCGAAATTACGTTGTGGATAAGTGCTCCCTTTTAGGAGTCTACCCTGGATGACGTTGCATACATAAGTTTATTGATATTTAGACTTTACTAGGAAAGTTTTCTACATTTCGACGTACATTTTAAAGATCCAGATAAAATTCAACGTCAGACACTATACTAAATTGGCAAACTTTTCGGTATTTCTTCATCAAAAGAAAATACATCTATCTATGGTGAGCACTACGGTATATGTAGAAAGTGAACGAGATTAAAACTTTAGCACTTGAAAGTGCAGTGGCCGTATGGCTGGAGTGAAATTTACTCGGAACAAAAGTTAATATAAGCGAAATTTGTACTTTCGCAAGCGGTTTGCGGGTTGACCCAAGTTGAAACTTCCCGGGTAACTAACTTTGGAATTCAACAAGGACAGTTGGGCACCTGTGTTTTAAGGCATGACTCGTCCACTATATTTTGGATCTATTTAAATGAATGGTGGTGGTAAGAAAAACAAACTTTTAAGTAGTTAATATTTTGGTCTTTCTTTTTAGTTTGTAACTCAGAATACCGCCAACAAATATTGAGTTCGTTTCATTCCAATTAGTATTATTCAACGATCTAAGAAAGTGAGTTCTTTGATATAATTTTATTGTTATTAATTTTAACTCATTATTTTATTCATTCTTAGAAGTCTTACGCTAGTCTTTAATTTAATCTTGCTTAAGTTGTGTACACATGCATAAGGTTTTAGTTTAGAATCAAGCTTATTATATACATATCTTACGAATTATAAAAATGCTTTGATGTTTATAATATGTATATTTGTGTTTGATATACCAGTCACGACATCTTGTCGGAATCAATTTGCCTAAAAAAAGCAGATGTGTAGAGATAGTTATATTATTGCCCCAAAAATGTCAAGAGTTCACGCAGGAGTAAATGTAATCTTATTACATGGGGAAGTAGTACAGAGTTTTGTGATCATAATAGATGACACCCTGAATTAAAACATAATACATACAATATCCCAGAAAATTCAATAATTGCCGCAGCAGTATGCGTAATACATACGAGTACATACAGCTTTGCATTATTTCGATATTTTTATAATATTACAGAAATTATCTGCTTGCCTGATAAGTAAATTTAAAAAAGTGAGTTGATACTTTTTCATGTAGTATATATTAACTTTAGTAATGATTAAAATAATTTTCTGTTTATTCTATTTTCCCACATCGGAGTACCGCTATGCGGTAAAGCAAATTAGTATATATTTTTGTCATATAGATTTATATTGGTTGTAAAATATTTTAACCTGTAGGTACATCAGATAATTTTCAGTGTGTGTGTGTGGTTAAAAATTCTGAATTTAATTAAAGCTCCGCCGCTAGCAGTTTTTTGGTTTCCTTATCAGATATTCGTACAGACATACACCAAATGTAATTACATTGGGCGAGCTTTTAAAAGGACCGCCAAATAAACGCATTACTCATCTGTCAACTGGCAAATGCTTCTTTAATTAATTTTACAACTGTACCCTAATTTAACTGGAATACTTGGCCAAAATTCAATTGCTGCAATTATCCAGAGTTACGCAGAAGATAAGTCATGCATTAGTTCTTTTTCAAATCGTTTCAATAAACATCTAATTTGCCGATTGACAAATACACAGTTTCAGATATTTTCATGGGTAAATCTATAATATTTCATGCTGTTTATGAATGCAAAGGTATGTTTGTTGAATATTCCTTCACACACGATCACTGACAGAGGTAATTTTGACGCATAGTTTATGGACGGAACAATGACTTCATATGATGCCCGAAAATTTATCCGCGTAGCATTTAATGTTTTTAAAAATTCCCGTAGAATATGCAACGTTGGTAATATGTGATTATTCCATTTCTCATTCCTGGGTCGATACCCGCTTCCGCTTGAAAATTCCCTTGGAAATATTTTTATGAATCATGCACAAGAAGTGTGTATTTTGCGTTGCACATAAACAGCAACGAAGCTGTGGCTGCAAATGAGGTTGGAGATAGCTTGGAAGTTAGTGAGCATAAATTAAAACAAGTGTTTCTATAAAAAGTTGATAAATGGGCGTCCACAGGCGGCGTGACAAAAAAGGGAGCTGGCGTCAAGCGAAGCGCTAACGTGTTTCATTTTGCACTCTGGGCAACATCTGGCCGTTTTCAGCATGAGCAAATTGTGAAGCTATCAGTTTAAATCTACGAATAAAATTTGATTTCACTACGGACATTATGTGAATTAATAAAACATTGCACGATACAAAAATTTAAAGCGAAATTTGAAAAGTTAAACCGAAGAAAAGCAGTGCCGGTAACCTTTGTAACCAGCAAGCAACGGCTGTAAAAATTAGGTTGAGATATTGATTGCGTTAATTTAGAAATTATTTCCGTTAGGTCGGGTTATCGCAACGAAATTCGCGAGCGTAAAAAATTCCATTTGTTTACTTTTTTACGATGTTAACACCTTGTTTTTACTAAGCCCCAATACGTTAGTAAAAATAAGGTGTATTCTGCAAGAAATTGATAGATATATTTATACTGAAATTATCTATTAAAACCAATATAAACAGTAAGGCTGAAGCTGAAGCACAGATACGCCTAGTTTGGCTTCAGAAGCTAACTATATACTTTATATTAAATAATAAAACTCATGTTAAGTCTTAAAGCTGCATACCATACTTGTTATTTTGCATTGTTTTTCTTTGTGTCTTATTACAATGAAAATGTAAAATGTGTTAAAATGTGTAAAATAAAAATAAAATAAACTTATAGCTAGTAAGGCCTTATAGAAAAGTTACCGAAACACTTGTATTTTGATCAAATCTAAATCATAGTTGATCTGGGTTTGGATCAAAATACGAGAATCATGTGAAAATGAACTTCAAACGTCCGACGTTGAATTGAAATTGCTTTGAAACGTCAACACTTGCCACCTACATTGAAATTCCAATTTATCGCAACACGTTGAAGACGGCACTGTAAGATGTTTGTGGAATGTAATACAGGTCCCAACAGCGTTTATAAAACCGCAATACGGCACGATTAGAGTCCGAAGCGGGAATAGTAAGCCTCTGAAATGTGCAATAAAGCGATAAATGCACCAGTGCGGACACTCCTCTGGCAGAAGTCGAGTCTTAACCGCATGACTACACATATGTTTACAGGGTGTTTTTTCACTGTGCCAGTATTTCCATACTAATCCGGAACCATATCATACACAGGGAACTATCTAAAGAGCGATTAAGGTTGAACAACTTGGCTTCTCCGCCATATTTTTAAGACAGATCGACTCTCTGGCATGTAAGAATTGTGTCATCGGAAAAAAAAACAGTTGGGCCTCAGCGACAACTTTAATATGAGAAAATTTACAAAAACTTTGTAGGTAATATAATAATTAACTAAGTTTTTTTCCATTTTGCGATGACATTATCAAATGTTTAGAAAAATGACAATTAATTCCCTAGTTAATATTTCTGAGAAATAATTATTTCAATGATAAATATATCAGTCTTCACGGATATCATTAAAATACGTTGTTTCCCATGTTAGCATAGCAAAACTACGAACTATCTGTATACCAAAAGTTAAGTAATCCAGAAACGCTCCCTTTAATTGGTTTACCGCAGACCTCTATTAACGAAATAAGATGGGAAATCAGAGTATTAGCATAACAGTGAATTCAATTAGGGTTCACAAAGAGGATTACAACTTTAACAATGAACGAAAAGTTAGCGGAGGCCCAATAAACTACCATGGAATAATCAAAATTTGAACGAATGCGATTATTAAGTTAAAATTAAATTCGTGTACAGTTCGCATCCCTATAACAGAAGCTCTAAATTGAATTATGAAATGTGTTTTAATGTAATCGAATAAAGACAGTACGGATAAGTACAGAACTTCATAATGAATATTTTGCATCGGCTGAATTCACATCTCATAATAATTCGTAATTTGTAAGTTATTCGTATGTACAGTAAGATGTAGGTACAGTACTTTTATTTACAAACAATTTACTGTAACCGTCTGCGGTTTCGTCCGTCTGTACTTTCCACTGGTACAGGATACCTTCTTGATTACCAAAGTCTTCACATAAAATAAATAATACGTTACGATGTCCGATTCGCCCACCCAGTCTAAATTAATTCAAAAACATAAAAATTTAACATTTAGGAACAATAGGTCACTTTCACTATTTCGTTAAATTTAGTTGTTTTGCTTTTGAGCTTTAAACGGTAGGGTGTACATTTTAGCATGATGACATTAACATGAGTTTGCAGATCTATTATAAACCGAACATTTTCCCGGGGATTAAAGCAGCCTGAATCTTCACTCTCCGGTAGTCTTTCTCGATATATGCATATATGAAATCTGTATATGTGTATTAAATGTTTTGTTGTCACTATATCATCATCATCATCATCATGATCAACCCATTCAAATTCAATTAATCTTTATTCAAATAGTCCTTTAAAAGACGCTTTTGACGCGTCAATAATTTACATAGTAGTGATTTGATGGTGATAACCACATTCGTAAACTTAAAACTAAAGCTATGAGGGTTCCAAACGCGCCCCGGTCTAAGAAGGAGCCCACAACAAACTTAGCCAGGTAAATTATCTTTTTGTTATCACCATCTCACATGCCACTTAAAATTATATTAAGAGCTATCTTATTAGAACAATATTTCACACCCATGCTTGTTTATCATTTACGTAATCCTTTACACTATAGCTCATTACCGGCCACCACAGAGCACGGATCTCCTCTCAATATGAGAAGGGTTTGGCCATAGTCCACCACGCTGGGCATGTGCGGATTGGCAGACTTCACACGCCTTTGAGAACATTATGGAGAACTCTCAGGCGTGCAGGTCACTAAATGTATATTGTATGTACAAAATACCAGATCAATATAGGTAAAAAAATTGTGCAATTACTCAATAACCCGTCTTTCATTTGTTTTACAATAGTAAATTTCTAATACATACTCAGTTAAGTCAGTGCAGGTGTAACGTGGAATTTTCTCAACGCCTGTCAATTAGAACCACAAAGCTCTACCAACTAAACCCTGTACCACAAATTCGACGTTTTCACAAACATTGCACCCGGTTTATCGCGATGGACTAGTTACTTTTAAGTCTTTCCCTTCACTAACAACAGTTTCCGAAGGCATCGTGAGACATCCAAGTAATTTATCAGCTCGCTTCGTAGATATCCCGGTAAGGCAATGCCTACAGCGTGTTTGACAACTTGCAAGATTTTAGTCCTTTAACTTAGAAAGTTGTTTTTATGGACATAGCCAAATAGTATTTTTAACTGAAACCCAAAGATTTCTGGACATTAAATTTTATTCAAAATTTCTCATAACGTTTTTATTTCTCGTGTCGTTTCTGACTATCTATACTTACATCACGCAAAAGAACTGAACGGGCTAGAATACAATTTGGTGTCATAAATAGCTATAGTATTCATTCTGGTAACAATTTTGAAAAACAATATTGTACCTTCGGGATAATTTGTCTATGTTAGTTAATCAATAACCGCCATCCGCCAAAACTAGACTGATTGGGACATATTTTTTTTCGTAGGTTGTATAAACCTGCGAATTAATAAATATTATCGAAAAAAATACCACAAAATAAAATCGCCTTGATAAGTTAAAATAGCAGTTATTTATGTAGATATACAGACAGATACGTTACAAGAAATAAAGCCTACAAAGATTAAGCTAAGACCAAATAACGTAAACGCTGGTACCGTAACTGAATTTGCCAGATATGGTTTGCCACTACATTTTCAGTTGCGACACAGCTTTCGGCAAATGCAAACTACATGTTACACGATAAGCATTTAGGTCGTAAGTTGTGACGTCAGTGAACTATAGCAAAACTTATGAAAGCCACGAGAACAATGCGTATTCCTTGCGCAACTCTGCGATCGCAGGGGAACAATAGCGTTTTAATAGAGCCATTTGTCGTCTCATCGCTTATTCATCCACGCCCTCGACGCCTTCGTAAGCAACCGTCGCGATTGATGTCCTCGTGTTTTAACCAACCCATCACCTTAAAATTACCAACCATAATAACTTGAGCACAATTGAGATTAAGATTCAAATGCTTACATACCTTGACGATATGGTCTTTTATTTATAATGCATTGTTGCCTAAAATAATTTATTTGTAGGGAATGACTTGTATTTTAATACCCTCGCAAAAGAGTTCCTTACGATATAAGATCCTTCGAGGTCGATTTCGATTTAAACATGCGCTACAAACATGTCAACAAAAAACCGATTTTCTATCTTATTTTACCGAATTGATTCAAAATTACGCTTGTGTTCAAAAATCCCCAAAATAAATGCTTTCACAAGTGTTTATAAATTTTAATTCTATAAAACGTCATTAGCATAGTTTAGTAGATATTACATGACTGTTTCTGAAGGATATCATCAAGATTGTTCAGAGGGTAAGTATTTAAATTTCAATTCGTGAATCTCATCTTAATAATTCTACCGTAGCTAGCACAAAGCTTCAAAATTATTATTTAACTATAGGCATAGCGTTCAGATATTTTATTCATAGAACGCGTGATAAATGAGGAAAGACTCAGCTGTATCTCATACATTATTGCGCCTCTCGGTGAGGGTTACCAAATAAATTGTATTTACCGGATTCATTACGTTATTTATTTGCTAAATACATTGTTAGTTTTAACACTCAGCCAGCGTAGCTCTTAGAGTTATTCATTTATAGTGGTGTTTACTGCTGCAAAAATATTCCGCAAATTATTAAATTTACATTTATAAATTATTTAAGGCAATATTTTAGCAACCAGCATATGTAAATTAACATTGCCTGCAGGTATGCCTTATAAAGTATGGTGTAGTATTTTTTCCGTAGTTCCCGTGATGTATCTATATATAGCTTGAGTATCTTCAACGAAGAAATTATGTATCCATGTATTTACCAATACGTCTGAAACCATAATGTAATCACCAGTGCGAATCGCGTGGTATATATAAAGGTAATTAATTATTCGAAAATGCCGAATGGAGAATGGCGAAGTTGGATCAATTTACTATAGAAAATTTCAAATTTGAAGATCATTTCATTCCATTAATAATGTTGCAAAGTAATTTTAAATGTAATCACAATCTTTTAAAAGCTCGGGATCAAAAATAATATTATTATTTACGTCAGAATAGACTTACAAACAGCGCCTGCGTGAACTATACTATACAGCAATTGCTGAATTCTCCGTACCAAATTAAATATTTCACTCGCTTTTTGATATATCTACATATCAAAGATTTATATTAATTATTTATTTTCTTTACTTTTTATGATTGACTTGTATTTCCTTATTTTTAGTCTTGTATAATAGTAGATATAATAGATATAGTGGATCTTTAGGGTTGGTCATTTACAGCGTAATTTGTTAAATCGTTAGCCCATTAAATGTAAACCTTGTACACCGCAATGCGCCATTACCTTTCTCGGTATATGATGTTCCTGTACACGTTAACATGAGATTATATATTGGTAAAGAATCGACCACCGTCCATCATAACCTAAGAACTAATTTCCCAATGATATGATGGTGGCCCTAATACACGCATGGTCTTATCTGAAACTTGTTACCGCCGTGAGCCTGCCTATAAAACTATCATTTGACCGCGACCGCCACCTCGAGGACTTGTTTTAGATGCCATTTCTCATCGGTAAATAGTAATGAAGCATATTACTTATATTAAAATGCAGCTTTATTATACAGGAAGATATGGTCTCTTTGGTGGCTATGTTGTTAATAATGTCAAAGAAGGTGTAAATTAATTTCTGTTTCTAATATTTTAATTTATAATAAACACTTCAATTACAATTTATTTTGTTTTTATTTGATATAATTGAATACATTCATTTATATAAACGATCGTCATGAAATCCTTCACTACATTTCTATGTGAGCAAAGGTATATTACTGCAATATAGTTATAAGAAGCATTTCCAAATATAGTTTTTTATCTTACAACATCATACTTACCTGTCCGTTACGAAAAAGCCATGACTGTGTTTTTCGGAGTCAAAATCATCAAAATAATATCCAAATTACAAATAGTAAATACAATTATCACTTATAACAGGAAAAAGTATCATTTTATCATCTGTATTGTAATCTAGAGAAACTATAGCAACTTATTCAATAGACATTTAAGATTACATAGTAGTTTAAATACAGATAAATAATGAACCCCGCCGTAATAAAATTATATGCAGCCGTCACTACTGTTCTTATATAGAGAAACCAATCTGAATTCAATCGTAAAGTTAATCCTGCTCCGGACATAATGTGCAGACACGATCATGCAACCAAATAAGCCTTTAATGCATAAACTACCGCTCTAACAAAATACGATATCCCGGTAAATATAATAATTTTACGACAAGTCACGATAGCGGCTTCATGGAACGGCCAACAATCGTTCAATTTGTAGGGTCTGTGGCTCGGGGCTCGACAATGGCACTGCACGCGACTTACTGCCCGAGTCGACATTCTCATACGTAGGATAACGCACAACAATCAAGATGTCATTTTTCAACTACCCACGCCGCGGACACCGGAGCGAGCGAACGGTGAGAAATATGGCCGACATCGCACGCACCGGCCCACAAAGGCGTCCCGTGAATGTCGCGATGCATATCGCCTGGCCGCACTCTCGCTACAGATTCACTCCGAGCCTTCTATGCTTTATGAATAACCGAAGGATGTTAAAGTAAAAGATACATTTTAACAATAGCAGTTGAGTCTGCCTAATTTTGAATTTATTTTTAACGAGCAAGTAGAGAAAACTTGCTCGTTAAATATTTCAACCAAACCCGAGTCTCACCAATTAGATATACACTTGTGTTAAGTAGCTGAAACATTATCCAATATTTCTGCAACGGTCATTATGACAATTCACAGAAGTACCCTGGTAATTTATAGACGGTGGAGGATGGAAACTGGCGGCGCGGGAAATAATAGTAATTATTGACACGAACCATCGCTCGAAGCACCCGGCGTACGTTGTAAAGGATCACAAGCAAGCACTAACTCGAAAATTCCACATTCATAACGGAGCGAGCCCTTAGGGCGGAACACCAGCTCAAAACTCGTTTGGATATTGAAATAGCTATTCATGGCGAAATTATATATTGCGACCACTCTGCGGCTTCATCCGCATATACTATTCGTGTGTACTTTATCCATACTTCTTAACGCGTGAAAGAACAAACCCACAAACTCATTTTTATATTTATGATAGTGAGTTTTTCAGAATAAAAAGTATTCGACAACAACATAATACTAAAATTCCACCAAAATCCGTTCTAGCATCACATAATTGCGCTTTAGATCTATTCCAAAGTAATCCTGCGGTCACGTGTTGCTCCGTCCAGCAATGACAAACCGGCAAACAATCTTTTAATGTATCTTAACTTGATATATTTGAAATGCATTATGATTATTTTGAATTCATAATCTTGAATGATCATTTTAAGAGGTATTCATAATATGTAGTATATTAGTATACGGGTACTAATACATAAATTCCAAATAACTAGTTCTATTTCTTGTTAGCTTTTTACGCCAATCCTCTGAATAGATTTCAGTAAAATTTGGCAGAAGATTGATCGCATCCTAGAGATGGATATAGCATCTTATTATCCAGACAAACTAAAAATTTCCCTGGGGATTTTTCGTAGGAACCTCAATTCACCCGGACGTATTTCCGGGCATCAGCTAATAAATTATATGTTATACCAAACATTTGGAAAATAAATCCTTTTAAATTATATAGCTAGCTAGAAATTAATAAAGTCGTTTAGGATACAATGCTACATTCAAAAAATCCCGGTCTCATTTTCACCAAGTTATGCCATTGAAACAAAACAGTCAATAACACAGAAAATCCATTGTAATATTTCACGTAAACTTCCATTAACTAATATTGTCCGCAAGTCATGATAAATCCAAAGTACAAGCCACAAAATATGCATTAAGAGCGCTTTCGTATAAGGCAAGGAAACGCTCATGTGGTAACAAATGGGATAGAAGCGGGACGACCTTTTAAGGACAAGTATTTCTATTCGGAAGAGACTTTTGTATGTGATACAATGGCGCATCTATTGCAGCACAGTGCTGGAAAATGTTCGCGAAACGCTAACAAGAGTGCCGCTAATTGAAATTATTGCTTTAAGATACTTGTGTCACTTCCTAAACAAGGGCATTCTCGTTAAATGTAACCCAGCGTTCAAAATATTGACACAAACTGTTCAGGTCGAACATTTCCCGTTACCTATTACCCCAATTGTAACTATGATTGTTAACAGAACAATACAGACTTTAATCGACGCTTATGTTATAAACACGAGCGAAAGTGTGTCAGTTATAAAAGTGGCGCTTTTGTAAATAAAATAACCATGCTTTTTAGCTTATTTACTTTCCGCAAAAAATCTCTAGTAGTAGTCCCTCAAACCATTATTTTACTGCTTTACTATATATCTTATTAAGGACATTCTGTTGAAATTTATATGATTATTTGTTACATTATTTTCAGTTACGCTGCAACAATTCTCCTAGACATAGCTTGGGAAGAGAATTCGATGGTATAATTTTTATTTCAGAACAACAAAGGAAAATCTTTATAAAAGTGTAGTGGGTGAACACTAAATGAATCATATTATAAAGGAAGCACTTAATAAGTATTCATTTAATAATATGACTCTTATTACGGCCACTTATGAACAGCTGCAGCAACAGAGGATCAATTTACAATTCGATGTGGATTCAAATTTTATTCCGGTTTTTAAGACTATATATAGATACTATAGCTATATATACTATAGCTTCGCACCTAGTTCCATTAGGCAGCTCTGGTTTATTTAAAGAGCTACTCCCGGCGTAGCTCTCTTTATTGCCCACTGACTGGTTCTATACCTTCTTGTGAGCGGTAATGTTTCGAACCCATAAGTGATTACTAGAAACACACACTATTCGAACACTTTGGCACTCAGGCCTTTGAATAAATCCCCAATTCGCTGATAGAAGAACACCAGATCGTTCAGATTGTGGAAATGTAATTTGTTTCTACGACTTGAGATATGAGGCTAATAATGAAATGTCAGAGTTTTGCGCAATGTAATAATATGCCGCAGGCAAAGCTATATATATATATATATATATATATATATATATATATATATATATATATATATATATATATATATATATATATTGCTATACTACATGCAGAAATAATTTTCTTAACTGTTGTCGTATCGAATGACTCCCGATTAGAGCTTAACCTCGTACGATGACTCGTTTATTTTGCTAGTCGATCGATCAGGCGATGTCGACACAGATTGGCCCGTGATTTATGAACGTAATGTGGCAACCTTTAACCCACTTAGTTAAAGAGGTTTACAGATATCCTTAAAACTGAAGTATAACCGAGCCCCGATATACGCGGGGTAGTATAGTCTTTTTTCCTAAACACAGAATTCTTTTAGAAAACAAAATCTTGACCCTCAAAAAACCCCTCAACAGCGGCCATCGCTTTATTTTTTTGACCCTTGGAAAGATAGAATTCACCGGGAGCTAGATTTGACGAATAGGGCGGCTGTTCGAGCATTTCGAATACAGATTCTCGAATGACAGCCATCGCAACGGCGGCTTTCTGAGCCGGTGCGCTGTCTTGATGAAATAGAACTCATCAACAGCTCGAAGTTATTACTTTTGGATCACTCACCCCACGCAAAATGACAAAATACAGCATTTATGTTGTTATATCTGTTTTGCGAGGAAAATGGAGAACCAGATCTCTATAATCCTAGATAAAAGTGAAGGTTTTGTCTTTAACTATCAAAAGTGGTTATATAAATAACAATAACCATAAAAAATTTAATAGGTACATTTTGTCAGCATTTTTAGCCACTTAACTACTACTGGATACAAGCCGTATATTTACAGCGTAGAACCGCTAAGTTGAGCAAATACAGGGCGTACGATTTTGTCTGCTATTATCACTTAACGGTGATGATAAATTGCCTAAAAGCCCAATATTTTCTGGACCTATGAAATAAAACCAGTATTTCATTATCACTAGACGAACGGCAATTATGAACAACAAATCCTAATTAAAATTAAATACATACAAATACGGCTATCCTGTGGCTTCAAAACAGCAATATATAAAGTATATTATTATGCTAATATGTAAAATTTGCTCCGAATGTAACAAAAACTCTTAGAATACAGAATGCTAACAAGTTAAGTTCAAAACACTGACAGCAGTTCGTTTGGCGAACTTAAATCAGCATGCTGTGTGAGACAGAAGATACGATGTCGATTTCCTTACATGATCCGTATATATGCTTCTCACGACCAAATACTTTACTGTTTCATGGCTACATCTATTTAATGAGGGGATCTTAAGTTTCGCACAAATTACAACAGTCTTTGGAATCAATCGTGATACAAAAAGGTGAAATCGTAACAAAAACACCAATAAGTGCGCGTTAAACAGAGCTATTGCACCTAAATGGCGTAAAACTTTGTTTCTAGTCACGACGCGACTTGTAAACAATAAAACTATCTACATATTTTTACCAACCAATGGTATTATTACATAGTTATTAATCGTAAGACGAAGATTTTTCTTATCAAGTTGGCAAAAGCCAGTGTTTTAGGCCTTGGATCACGTGTTGTCGTGACAAATGTTAACTTTCAATTTACTTTTTAATTGCACTAATTTAAATAATGTGTGCCTCCAAATGGATATTAAATACGGCTACTGGTTAAAAGGGCTATCAGTGCAAAAAAATCGAAAAATTTAGTTGTCAAGTAAGACATAAACAAAACTGCATTTTTTAAAGTTATCTGATAATTTAAACTTACAACATTTTCGTAGTTTACTAGTTTTTGGACGCGTAACTGCTATTTTGATTGGTTTTTACCAATCAAAATAGCAGTTACTTCAAAACTGACGTCATATTAACTTGATATCTCTATTTGATATCCTTAAGGGATGAATGTTCTGAATCGTAATATGATAAATTTCACTCGGATCCCTAAGGGTGCTGTGCGTTGTAAGATCAGTCGTTCAGTCAGTCAAACATCTTTACCTTTTACGTATACAGATTCGCAGTAAGAACGCCTAGACAGTCATTCAAATATTCACTTACGCACAACCTAACCTAACATCTTATGGCCTTAAAAGTAGTAACAAAATATATTTTCGTCTCGAAAGATACAAAACAAGAAGATGCAAAATCTATTTGTTCGTTAAAATAGTAATGGTTATGTACCACCGTCAATCTTCGGTGTTAAGTTATTGAGAGGAATACAGTAGTAGAAACATGAAAACAATAACATGTCGTGCACATCTAACCATGGAAAAGTGTTGCCTAAAGACAAAAGTCTTCAACGCCTGCGTCTTACTGGTCATGACATACGGAGCAGAAACGTGGACACTCACGTTCAAAATCGCTCAGCGTGCTATGGAATGGGATATGCTGTGCGTTTCTCTGAGGGAAAGAATCCGTAACGAGGACATCCGTAGGAGAACAAAAGTAAACAACATAGCCCAACGGATTAGCAAGCTGAAGTGGCAGTGGGCGGGTCATATTTGTCGCAGAACCGACGGCCGTTGGGGTAGACGTGTTCTGGAGTGAAGACCGCGTACCGGTAAGCGCAGCGTAGGACGACCACCTGCTCGCTGGACCGAAAGGGATCGCTGATGGCGGGTGGATGAGGAAGGCGGAGGACCGTGTGTGGTGGCACGCTCTCGAAAAGGCCTATGTCCAGCAGTGGGCGTCTATAGGCTGATTGACTGATTGAACATTAAGCTTAAATTACTGTAATTCGCATAAGACTGTCTCAAAGTAACTTCTGCTTCTATTAAATAAGGTATATGTTTAATTATTTACAAGAAAGATTAAATATGCCCACGAGATCTTCTCTCAGAAAGTCACAAAGCAATAAACTAAGTAACATATCTACATACGTATTTACAGAAATGAATAACACATAACATCTTTAACTCGTGAACTAGGGTATAAAAAGAAAGAACAAATAACATACCTGTCAAATGGTTGCCGGTGAATTCGAAGTCATCGTCTTGATCCCAGTGCTTGAGTGACAAATTTCCAAGGGGCGTAGCGTTCGCGAACTCCAAGTTGGCAAAATGCCAATCCAGTATTTGTCGATCTCGAACGGATAGGTATACTGAGCTGTGAAATTCGAAGAATGTTAATTTCTCACTCTTCGTAGGTTAGAGGTTAGATTATAAAGAGGTTCGTTCCGATGAAAACGGTTTTGAAATATTAATAATGATTACGGCTTCTGTGGAACAAATTTATTTAGGAACGATAAAACAAATAGCTCTTTATGGGTTTTGCACGAGTGAACGGGGCAATAACTTGGAAAAACACGTCCACAAGGTCAATCAACCCAGTCAACGCTCACGCAAGTAAACCGTATTACCCTCCGTAGTTCCGTTATACCGATCTTAGATAGTAACTGGTAGTTTTTTACAACGTTACAAACCAACGATTTTTTTTACGAACGTATCCATGTTTTTTTTTAGAATACTGGGCTAATACCAATTCGTATTTAAGTATGTTTATTTTATTGTATGGTTATTTTAAAATCTTAAAAAATATTCAATTTAGTGGTCAACTTGCTTGGTCGATTACACTAAATTTGCATCTACTGGTGCTATTTAGTGATATTTTTTACCTATATATTTACATAAATGCAATATTAACTGTACATCGTCTTACCTGGGCGGATTTGTCTCAATATGCGCCATTTTGTCCTCTATGGTGTTATTCTGTGTAACAAGCGTCTCGAATTCGTTACACAGCTGGGTCATTTCTCTGTTTAATCTACGTAAATTAAACTCTTGCAGGATACTGCATTCTCCTGTATTGCCCTTTTCCCTCGCAGCGAGCAACGCGTCTTTTTCAGCTTTCATGGAGTTCAGAAGCTCTCGTATATCGGACATTCTAAAAAATAACAATGAATGAAGTGAAATATTCAATGGAAGCAGGCATTACTTTGAGGAAACTTTCTCCATAATATACAATTAAGCTTAAATTGCTATAATTTCTCAATACTTTATCACCATTACGCGTACGATTTTTAGATTTGCCTAAAATGTCTTCTAGAAGGATCTCTATGAGGCAGTCTATTTTCCAGTCATTCAATACCCTACCCAGCCAGCTACGGCTCTGCTAGTGCCGCCGACCTCGCACAACAATCATAAATTTGTTCTACTGATTATATTTTGAGTCTAAAAGCACGTTCTGATCCGAACCGGACCAGAAGTTTTTAACTTTATTACTAAACTACAAAAATTTGCAATTGTAATATGGCGTAGGTACCGTAGGCCGCAAGGATCAGTAAGTTGTCACGGGTTAGAAGATAAGTGAAACATTCATGAAAGCAAGATCTCAAGCGAATATATTCAAACCCACATCATTAGACCGGAAAACAACTCGAAAACGTCACGCGTGTCAGTCAAATCAAACCATGATATTTTCTATGACCAGTAATACACTCCAAATGATCTGTTCCCCCCAATATTTGGATTAGCATGGTGGAATAAAAGTCCTACAGGCATCTCACGTTAGAGAAATACCTATGCCCAGCAGTGAGTGGAATAAGACTAGCGAGTGATTGAACTATATATACTTTAATATAATAAATAGTTGATATGGTCACATCAAATAGCACTTTTTTACAATAATAGCATAATGATTCTGACAAGCCTTGCAATAATCGTAGTAATAGTAAACTGGTAAATTATTACAAAATAATACTTACTTGTTTATATTATTCTTCAGTTTCTCTTGTAAAGTTATGACTGCCTTTAAGTGCTGAATCTAAAAACAAAAATTTTATATGAATATGAATCGATAACTACCATTTTAATGATTATGAGATAATTCTAATAGTCATTATCCAACATACTGACCAAAAAAAAGAGAATATCAATAAATTTTTTCATCATTATGCGACGTTATTTGGACTTTGTTAACCAATTACAATGCATATTTTATTTTAAAGGATAAGATTTCTTCTATACACACAAATTCGCAATCAGTAAACTATGTAGCATACAATTTATTAGTTGTTTTTGAATTGATAATTTTGTCAAAAACGGCTTTTTTTATTATACTGCAATTGACCCCTTTACGGCAATCTCGCCTGTTGGTAAGTGACGATGCAGTTTAAGATGGTAGGCGGGCTAACCTGTTAGGGGTATGCTAAACTCATACCCCCATCGGTTCCTTCAGCGCCAACGAGCCGGAATGTTAAATCGCTTGGCGCCACGTCTTTGTCGGTAGGGAGGTAACAAGACCACCCACCCACCCACCTGACCAGACCAGGGAATATCCAGAAATGATAAATTTTTGAATTATCCGGGGATCGAACCCAAAACCTCCCACTTGTAACGTGTGACATCTGTGTCAGAAGCATTACAATGAGTCTGGCACAAAGAGAAGTTTCTACGGAAGTGTCCGAAATAAATAAGATCAAGGAGAAAGCAATTGATTTTACCTGTTTATGCTTAACATTTTTCTGCTGCAACTTGATCACCCATTCTAGAGCTTGCCCGAGGGAAACTGGTGTGTCGTTGTAATAGTTGAAGTCCACTTGGTGAGACAAATAAGATGTAGCATCCAACAAACGGTTAAATTCGCGTTCCACCTATTAACCAAGAGATTTATTAAACGACTCCTCTTGGGCGACGTTAACATTTTGATGTACATAGAGTACTATCATGGATACCACTTGCAGTACATTTTTAATTACAAAAATTATATTTGTATACATTAATTAACAAGTGTTCCAAACTCCAACTTCCCTAAACTAAACTTATTCGTGAATAGATTTTTCTGTTATGATATCACAAAGTTCACTTAGAAATATTTAAAACAATAATAGTACCCTCGCTTTATTATTGTTTAGATAACCTTTTATTTAAACACCATTATCAACCCATTACCGACCAACTGCAACATGAGAAGGGTTGTGTACATAGTCTGACTGAGTGGGCAATAGCAGACTAAACATGCCTTTAAGAACATAATGGAGAACTCTCAAGCATTTCTAAAATTAAACTCATAACAAGCTGAAAAGGAGTCTTAACCACTGGGCTATCACTGCTCAACCTTCTGTTTATTATAAACTTTAATCTCATTGAGAAATCCCTAAGCCACATTTTCTTGCATTATAACATAAGACTGCCAATCTCTATATTAAATACATATCAAGAAATAAAGGACATCCAATGATTTTTAATTCATGTTCAAATTATAGAATTCTACATAGATGCAAAACATACTTACCATTTCATCTTTATGTTTAGGCACTTGATTCCCTGTTGCTTCATACAGTGGACATTTCTGCTTTATTTTGTGTAACTCTATATTCATCTGTACCGACAATGTAGTAACAGGGTTGCCTCCTAAGCCTGTTACTACCATAGCACCTATAAAAAATATTGGATATTATAGGTTATATAGTAGACATGTTTTAAATGTTTAAATAGTGGGCTCAGTTTGAATGTATTTAATAAGACATTTAATTTCGTTTTATTTGAGTTTTAAGTATATGAATTTATATGTTGTAAGACTATGGACAACATTTTTTTTAAATGGCTGATTTTTTATTGACTTATAAATTCTAACTTAGGAATAAATTTGCTTATGGAGTCTATTGAATTCATTCCTCAAGCAAATTGTATGGCAATTCAAAAATAAGCCCATGATTAAATAATATCTTCAATGTAGTCATTGAACCAAAAATATTAAATATTTCAAAACACTAGAAAATAAATTTGCAATAAAAAAGATTGCAAATTAAGTTTTGTTATCACTTTGATAAATCAGGTAACATTAATACGTAATTACATTAATATATGCAACATTAATTTCACATACTTAATGTGAAATTAATAACAAAAGTGTGGTTAGAAAGTCTAGTAATAAGTCATAAAAACTTCTAAAACCTCATAAAATTTTGAATTTTATACTGATTGCCTATAGCCCTGCTCTGCCTTGCCCTCAGCTTCATAATTTGATTTTTTTTTTATCAAAGTTATTACAATTTAAAAATATTCAATAAAAATTATTTGGTTACCTAAATCAGCAACATATGGTCCTTTTCTATATGTGACAACTCTACCGCCAACACGGTCTCTGCCTTCCAATATAACAACTTCACAACCAAATGACTGAAGTTGCCTTGCAGCTGCAAGCCCTGATACTCCTACAGAATTAAAATACATTCATAGAGTAAGTATACCTATTTCAACCACTTCAACTATTATTGACACCTCAGTATTATCCTTTTCTATAAGTTGCAAGCTGAATGCTTACTAATTTTTATACAATGCCAACTTATTAGAAACTTACTGAATTGAATACTGCACTGCACTATATACAACTATTCAAATATATTATAAAATGGAAGTGCCTGTATGTAATGGTTAAATTAAAATTACTTGATGCATATTAGTTTATTTTTATAAGACACAGTATATTAAATGTTAACAAAAACGAACTGGACACTAACTAAATGGACACCTGGACTGACTTTGACAGGTATTTTACATTACAGAATTAAGGTCAACCGTATTAAAATTAAACCTCATGAAATTGTTAAAATCTAATTTAAATTGTTAAGACTATTTTATATATAGACACATATACATATTATGAATAATATGCTAATTTTATCTTTATTAGAATATCTATTTGACAAATGGGTGGGTATTTATGAAACTCAATATACAGAAAAATATATCAATAAAAACTAACCTGCACCAATAATAATTACTTTAGGTCTCTGTTTTCCTTTAGCTGGAGTTGGTATTGGGGTAACACGCTCATATATGCCGTAGTTGATAAAGCCATGTCTTTCTAGAAAAGCATGAATTCGCAATATCATTGCAGGGTCACCATTATATGGAGGCTGTAAGAAAATAAATATAGAAATGTAGTGGATTAATAAATAATTTTGTCCAATTTTAAAAATAGATATCCTGAGTTCAACTTTTTAAAAAATATGTTGTACAGAACTGTAACCCTAATAGATGAGAAATGATGACCAATAATGTGTAATCAACAAGCCCCTCCAGCCCACTTTAGTTTTAATTTAAAGAATTTGAAGAATGCTGGCCGAACTCTACCATCCTAAGTGAAGTGTGCATTAGACTTCTCATGTCATTGGGAAAATAATTGAGATCTTTCAGGCATGCAGGTTTCCTTGCAATGTTTTCTGAGTTAAAGCGAGTGATAAATCGTTTTAAAAAACTGGAAAAGCTTTTCGAGATCGCCTATTTAGTCACAGCTTATAACTGCTGCTGTAGCTGCTGACTGATATATAAAATAAAAATCAAAAATATAAAAAAATAAAAAAGCACATGACTTCAGTTAGAGGTAGTTGTTGTGAATTAAACTTAGTCCCCCAAAAAGGGAGGCCAAATTGTTAACACTTGACTGTAACCATTATAATTTTAACATCTTAGGCAAGCCCTATAAACAAATATAAAAATACTCACCTCCATTTTCTGTACTGCTGCTTCTTGAGTGAGTTGTTTTTTGGGGTCCTCAAACCAAATTTTCAATATTCGGTTCCTGATTTGCACAAATGCCTGACTGGAAGCCCCTTGTAAGTCAGTAAAACACTCAGCTTCTAATGAAGACATTTTATCAAATGGTAGTCTTGATTGAAATGCTGCTCCTTCCAAACTGTGAATATGAATTATAAAGTTATTCTTCTTCTTCGTCGTAACAATCTTGGCAGAGCGGTCGTGGTCACAAGCAATGTCTTTGAGGGCAGATGTTATGAGCATTCGCCACTTATCTCTGCTGGCCGAAATCTTGGTGCACTCGTGCAAGGGACTACACGCAGCAGACTATTTAGACTACTAATAATTCGATTACTAATTTTGACGGTTGAAAATTTATTTTTACTAAACTTTTACTAAGCTTTAAGAAACAACTATAATTTCTGAAACTTCAGAATACAAAAATTTGCGCGCGAGACACATTATAGAACCATAACAATACTAGTTTCAAAAAATACCTGTTTAACATTTCTTTGTAGTTAATTTCTTCAATATCTTCACTTTTGGTCTCTTCAATGACTATGGGCTTGTCTTCTTTTTTTGAATCGGTTGTACGACTTGAAGATGACTCTCGACGACCAGACGCGGAGGTTGGACTAGGAATGATCTTACTCTTCTCAGATTGATCAGATTCCGAATCATCTTGCTTTAATTTTTCTTCTAAATCACGGCTTTCAACCTTAGATCAATAAACATAACCTTAAATAAAAACAAATATTATAGAAATAATAAGTTAATAACTTGTGAATATGTACCTTGGTTCGCTTGCGTCGACTCATTTTTGCATCGAAATATAGTCAAATGAATAATAGATTTATCAGCTTTAAAAGAAGCTTGGAACTTGCGACACAACAAAAATATCCAAATATTCGAAAAACAAACAATTTTTTTTAACTGTGCACAGACTTCATCATCATCAGATCATAGAGTAGACACAGATTATAAATATTTTGTACCCAGACATAATTTATCTTTTATTATTCGTACCTAAAACCAAAACTACTTAAGCGTTTAAAACTTAAAAAGTATTAGTGACTTGCTTCCACTACATACATAGCTTATTCACCTGATCAATACGCTGTGCCGCTTTTACGCTTAGTGAACTTTAAAAGTTCGCCTACCAAAATAATGACACTGCTATATTAATCTAACATTATTCCTGTTTTACTTTTTTTTATTTTTAGCAGGTTCAGCATTTTGATACCTGGTGAATGTGTCTATTTGTTTTCATCAGAGCTTAATCATTTAACTGTATTAAAATTATTGCTTGTACTATAAATTAAAAAACTATTGCCAAGAACTACCCAGTATAAATTGCGCCTCAAATATCAAAACGTAAATTATATTCGAATTTAGTAGGAGCCCGAGTTAAGTGACAGCTTCAAATAAAAAAACACTGGTAAAGGTGGTGATAGAGGTACACCTTTAATTAATGATCTTAACAGAGAGAACTAATATTATGATACTAACTTTTTTTCCGCGTTGTTTTTTCCTTGAGATTTCTTTCATTTCTCATCTTCATTATAACAATATAATATTTAAAAAAATACGGCGTGTGTATTGGATTTCCCATCGATTGAACTGGGCATTATATAGAATACATATTTTTACTACTAGTAGCTTTAAAAATGAAGCATACTTAATTCCCTACTTCCTTATGGTGTAAATTTGCACATGAGATTCATATAAAACACATCGCTTGATAGTGCCAGCCTTCCTATTCAGTAACTTTTCTTACGGTTGCTCACCTGTCACTTTCATACAATATTTGCGATATAAAATCAAATCAAATCTCAAAATCTAATTGTATCAAAATCTAATTGTAATAGCTTCCTTCATATACGAGTATAACACATTCTCAATTTTTTTTTCGTATAGTGATGTTGATAATTACACTCGCCAACTTAAAATTAAAGCTAAAAGGGTTCCAATCGCGCCCAGTTCTGAGAAGAAGCCCACAACAAACTTTGCCATTTTTTTTGTAATCATTTCAAATAATCAATAACATAATTATAATTAGCTATCGATTTAGAGCAATTCACACCCAAGCTTTTTTATCGTTTATATCAGACTGGTACATGTTTCAATCAATTATGCCTTTTGTGTGAAGATGGGTTGTTGAAGACTCGTTTGTAAAGTTACTGAGTCTGCCTACAGATATTTTCTCTTCCAATATAAAGTTTCCGTTACCTATTTGATGTTTTATGTCTGTATTTGAAGCTTGCTAGTCATTTTTAAAATTAGACTATTTTAAAATAATAAGATTAATAAATAGTTTTCTTTGGTCAAGGCTCTTTATTGCTTATAATATAATAATATTAGTATCTACAGTCTAACTGCTAAATCACTGTTACAGTTTCGTTCGTATGTAAGAGTCAGGAACAGATCAAAACGTCAAACTGCACGTCATTCATCGTAGTGCTGCATCAAACTGTTGGGTGCATGCATGGCAGAGCACTTTAAAACAAATAAATATGACGGCAATCAGAGAGCAGCGCCATCTAGTTTTAGAATCATGTACGACAGACAAGAGAGTTGCATCGCCCTCTCTCTTTACGCAACACTAAGTGGCGTATGCAGGTTCTTATAAAACTCACCGACGCGGGACGGCACATTGCATTCATTGCATTTGGTCGTTTCGGATCGGTGGTCGAGTCGCTGTAGTGCATAGTCGTACTTGGTGGAGCATATAGTCTGCTCCTTATAAATTACCATACTTATAATTGTAATTCTGTTCTACCAAGAGTATCTGGTCTCTTTGCCCGAAACTACCCACGTCTACCCAAATTACAGTAGTTAGTTACAAAATTGTAGTGTATCATCCTATATCCCACTTCTGATACATTATGCACGATAGAAAAAAAAGGGAGAATGAATCAAGTTGTATATACTCGTATTTATAAATGCAATTTGCTAGGACAAGCATGATATTTAATTGTCAGTGGGAAAGTTCCACGAAAATATCCGCGCAGTTTGATGTTCGGTCTGTATTATTCTATCCTAACACATACATTCGTAATTAAAAACTTTTCACGAATTGGCTTTGTAGAAACTCGTCATCTGCGTAACCAGCAATTTCTTGTGGGATTATTGCATTATCTTCGATGATGCCACAAGGCCGACACATACATTCTAACGGTGCCTTGGTGGATACCTGCGGAATCAAAGAAAAAAAATACACGTTTTACAGCTGCTTAACGATTTAGCATTTCGAAATGATGCGGAAGGAGTTTAATAAAAGTAGCTACCCCTGCTAACTACCCCTTACAGGGTTTCTATTTTTGTATCATCGCATATTACCATGAAAAATACAAGGTCTAACTTGGAATAAAAATTAAAAGAAACATGTTACATGATTTTGAGTATCAGGAGTCAAGATTTCTAATAAACTTTTCTACTTCGCGTTCAATTATATAACAAATTCTCTAATTGACTGATAGGTAACGGCTAATCTGATTGGAATATTCGAGTTTAAATAAATCTCTGCATACGCCTTGTATCAAGTAAATAAAATACACAGTGGCGCGTAGGTGAGAATAATATCATTAATATTGATTTCATTACATACTACTATTCTTTTTTACTAACAATAGGGTAAAAAGTTGGCACTATATATGACCTGTCAATGTATTACTTACCTTTCGAAATCTCTTCTCTTCGTTTTTAGATTTAGGGCAGAAGAGAACCACCGTTGCTTCGCGTTCTCCAGATTCTTGACAACAATTGCATGATCGTTCCATTTGCCAAATTTTACTACCAGAGACCTTCAACAAGTAATTAGTAAATAAACAAATCTTTAACAAATAATTAAACTGTAATTCACTATATTTAAGTTCTAAATTACTCAGGGGGAATGAGGACTGTGCTCATTGAGAAGATTGCTAAGATTGTTGGTGAAGTAACACTGAAGTGTCTGCCTAAAATACTTTTATGTCTGTAGTGCGGGATTATCTTCAGAGGAATTTTTTAAAAGTAAATTAAGTTATTTTTTACAGCACTGTAAAACATGTTGACAAAACCGGTTATTATTTTAACTATAACTGGAATCTACCCACAATAGGCTCAATGTTATACCTGTACATAACTGGTGCATTTTCCGATGCAAGCATAAGATGGGATCGGCTTCGGCATACACCCTGGATGTTGAAGAACGTGAATGACAGGAGTCATTTGGCACTCGTGTCCTTAAAATAACATTGATAATCGTATTGTTAAAGAAATCACGTACAATGGCGTAGGTACTATAAAGCATTAATAGATTGCTGGTATGCAATAATTTTAATCAAAAAGAAAACAAATGAACTAGGATCAATGTTACGGGTAGGTACTGTCCAGTTCACACTTGTTAATTTTACCAAAACTTTGGATTACTTAATTAAGTATAGTTGCAATATTCCATAATAATTATTGTTAAAATCAATGTCATAAGTTCATAATTAAAACAACACAGATACCTGGAGGCAGTTCTATTTCTTGGCTATCGACAGGTTCGTTCTGAAGATGACAAGCAATGAGAAATACGAAGCCCGAAAGGAGAAAATTTGATCGAAACATCGTTGTACAAAAATATTTTTTTCAGCTATTGTTTCCAAGGCAAAGGATGCAACTGTTGTGAAGTTTTGATTGAAAATGCTCAGCTTATAAAGGATCTGAATAGGTCTTGATATAAAAATAATAATAACACTTGTTAATGTGTTACATTGAAATCATTTTAGCAAACATACCTCCTAAAGAAATACATGGAGTTCAAGCAGAGTTGACACGACGGACTTAATGGACTTTTCATCGATCCATCTCAGTTTAACAGTTTTTTCCTTTAAGAATGCAGCTAATATTTGGTTTTAGGTACGACAAAATAGGATAAGGTTTTTAATCTATCCACGTAATAAAACTATTAGCTAACTGTATATTTAATAGAAACCTGTAAAAATGCCACGGGACGAGTATTTCGGTTTGGTTACCTTCTGCATACAAGTTTCAAGTTTTATGAACTTAATTGATTATGACCCTGGTTTGATGATTATTTATATTCGTTTGTTAGTATTGATAGTAGCCATCCATATATAATTTTGAGTCAACGTTACTTATTTCCACGGCAATATTTAAAAAACCTCAATTTGCGCAAGGATTATAAGTTCGTAAACTCCAAGTAAACTCCAAACTCCAGTATTCCATTATCGTTAATAAACTAATTAACCTTAAGGGTTTATTGATAAGAGTTTTTACGATCTCCGTGATGCAGTGCGTGCGCTGTCGCATTATAAAGTTGGAGGTCCTGGGTTCGATTCCCGGCAAGAGTCTGGTCTGGCTTCGGCCGTGGCTATTTAGCACCTTACCGACAATAACCTGCGGCAAGCGATTTAGCGTTCCGGCACGATATCGCGTAAAAACCAATTCGGAGTGTGGGTTTACCATACCCCTCACGGGCTAGCCCGCTACCATCCTAGACTGCATCATCACTTACCACCAGGTGAGATAGCCGTCAGAGGCTAACATTGTAGTGTATAAAAAAAAGTATTGCGCTTGTTTTACACCCTGCTCAATAATAAGTCAAAATAATTCACTTTTACTGTGCTCGTCATCCTCAGTCCATAAATATTCACGCATAGAGCACATATCTCCTCTTCCAAAGTCGGGTGCGAACAGAATATTTACCCAAAACGCTGCTCCAAAACGTTGGGTTGGCGGGTTTATCTACCTACCTACTGAAATTATACTAATCGCCTTTAGTCTATACATTTCTAAATTTACGAACCTATATTTCGTGGTTATTTCGTGTTGTAGAGTTGAACACGTCCTCGAACAAGAATCGCTCTTTACCAGTTTCACCTGTACGTTGTTTACTAGAACTCTTCAAAACTCTTGTTGAATACGGTAGGTCGGTGACACATTGGAAGATTTTTAAAAAAGGATTTATTGTATGACTATTAATTAATGAAAGTTAAAATTATTACAATGAAATATTTATTACTAAATTGAATTATAATTGACTCTAACCGATATTATGCTGGGAGTGATTTATTCTAGATAGGCTAGACCCCATTAAACAGCATTTCATTGTAATACATTTCAGACATTTTCAGCGATGGTAGAGTTTGCTACTTTGGCGATCATCTTAGGGCTGCCACACGTAACCTGTTCGACTCATTTGGTTTGTTTTAGGCTAACCGCCGGGCGCAACCTTCGCCCTTAGTAACGTTGATGTTGTATGTTGGTGTCCTGCGTCACAAGACGCTCCCTCTCGATTAAACAACTTGAGAATGGGCAACGTGGTAATCAAACCTGAACGCCGTTAAGAAAAGTGGACACCGTGGTGTGGTCTTCGAAAATTTCGGTACTTTACTTGATAATGCCATGTGATGGTATTTACGGTTCGTTTTAAATTATTTGAATAAATTACACTAAGTAGTAAACCTCGAATATGAGCTCATTAGTTTTGTTTCGACAAGTTCCAACTACGTATTAAAGTTAAATATTAAAAAATAAGGTACTTTACGTCACAAATAATAAATTTCAGTTTAGAGAATATAGACTTACCTATATCGCAAGACTGCAAATTTTTCATAAAAATTGACTGATACAACTATCAGCAAGAGATACTTAAATACACGTAAGTACTTAATTTCATTCCACTCCGAGCTATAGGTATTTTAATTCTCAGTTAGCTTATGGGTTTTTGTGTCCGCAAAAGTTTTCTTTACTTTCAGGAACTCGAAATAATACATAAATCAGGATCTCGTATCACTTCAATTTATTGTACAACAATTATGCTCGTCGCAATATTTTTGGTAAAGTGAAGCTGATGGTGATGTAACAGGAGGACTCATCAACTATGAACGTCCCGGCATCGAAAAAAGCATTAATATTCCTTCGCGTCGCATGGTGCCTGGCTCAGGGAAACAAGTTAGCGCAATCGTACACGATACAGTCAACGACGTCAACCGATTCGGACCCTTCACGGGGTTGGCCCCTTAACACGGTCCGAGACACACCAGGAACATTCGGTGTAGCTCAACGGGTGATGGATATATGTACCTAATTACCTGGTAATTTCGTAATTTCTTAGTTTTTAATATAAATAACTGGAAAAAAATAAAACATCCAAGTAGAAGAAAATCGCATATTTTGCGTTACGGTGACATATGTGCGATGTTTGGGATCACTAAAATAATACTTATGAACTATGCTTATTTTCCGGCTTCATCTTCTGGAGATGACGAATGATGTTAAAATTGGCAGATTGCTTTCTTAGCTAAACTTAGCAGCTTTTTTCAATCAATTTAAGTACATACAATAGGTACTAGTTATCGTTATTAAGTCTTTACATTTCTGCATGTTGGTTCACCATTATTAACAGTTAAGAGAGTTGAAAATCAGATCTTAAAGTTATTTATTCATTCTAAAGTCCTGACTCTACTGATACCTACTCTGACTTACCACTTTGCAGTCTTTTTCATACGATATGCAAGTGAGGATCATGTACCACCTTCTTTATCTTACGTGGCTATTTAAGTAGGTACTCCAAAAACACCTGTTTTAATTACTATACAATTAACTATGGTAAGTCTATTGTAGGTACTGTAATTATTTCTTTATTTTTAAAAGGACCTGTAATTTGAAGGCGATGCCTTCTAAAAATATACTATTGTAATAAAGCTATCTTATTACAAAATATGTAATAATAATATTTTGTAATAAGATAGCTAGATAAGCGGTGATAGCCTAGTGGTTAGGGCGTCAGCCTCCTAATCAGAGGTCGGCGGTTCGAATCCGGGCACGCACCTCTAACTTTTCATAATTATGTGCGTTTTTAAAAATTAAAATATCATTTGCTTCAACGGTGAAGGAAAACATCGTGATGAAACCTGCACGCCTGAGAGTTCTCCATAACGTTCTCAAAGGCGTGTGAAGTCTGCCAATCCGCACATGGCCAGCGAGGTGGACTATGGCCAAACCCTTCTCATATTGAGAGGAGACCCGCGCTCTGCAGTGAGCCGGTAATGGGTTGATCATGATTACAAAATATAAACTTAAAGAACTACCTACCTAACCACACGTCAAGTCATTTGGGTGCCAAAATGATATTTCTAAGTATATGAAGCCCAGACTTTATAAGGTATTTGAAAGTTTAAAAAAAATTAAATAATTAATATACATTAAATTGGTTTATTATTTGTATAACTATTTTTATAGTATACAAATAATAATTATATGAAAATATATAGCTTTTCAGTTTATGGGCGTTTTAAGCCGACCGTTTTTGTTTTATTTATATTCGTTTAATTTTTCGTATTCAAAATAAACAGTTAAAAACAAAGTTATAAAACTTCGTATGAATGGAATTTCCATAAGGAGATTGAATCGTTTAATAAATCTATTGGGTTATGGAAGCATTAAGCAGCATATAGTGTCACTACACAATGAAATTAATAAAATGATGTGTTTATAATTCAGTTTTTCAATAATTTATTTATAATATTATAAAAGTACCTAAAGACCAATGACCAATTCAACTTTGTTTTTGTCTATATTTACACAGTTCCATCATTTAACAAACAACTTATTACAAACAATATTATGGTGTCGTTTAATCACATTAATCACTTTTTGTTTTATTATCGGTTGTAATCGCCACATTTGGAGCATCGGCATTCAGCGGGTTCTCTTAAGCGAATCTCCATTATAGATCGCTCTTCGTCTTCAAATCTCATGCCGTCCGAATCGTAGCAATGGACTAAGGTGACCACACGTTCTCTTAAATAGTTTTCTTTGCAACAAAAGCATTCCTGTAAAAGAAAAAATGTATTATAGTTAGTGATGAATTTGGCAAAAGACAAATATTCTAATAGCCCCGCATTTTAGTCATCTTTGCACCGGTCCTCTTGTTAAAAACGCATACTATTTGACAATACCTCTTGCACCTATACAAACCCTCGCAAAGTATGCCAAGATTTCCAACGGTTTGCAACTGTGTGATTAAGGGGCGGGTTACTATCAAATTTATTGAATTAGTATAAAAATTAATTACTATCTTTTTTATCAACTATAGTTGTTATAATTTTTCAACTCTAATTATCCAAGCTCAAGTCTTAAAAAATTACCTTCAGAAAGCCTGTCGGTGTAACGACCGAAGGTTGAATCTGACTGTTGCATATTCCTTCACATTTGTTAACGGTGACTTCCCCGCTACAAGCTCGTACCAAACTACCCATATCATCAAACTCCTCTGAAATGAAAAAAACAATATGAGTCAGACAACAAATAATTATCATATCGAGTAAGCTGACAGTAGAGGTTTGTACCTCACTTTTAATCTAGATATGCGTGGATACCAGTCAAATTCAAATCAAATTACTGAAATGATATAATGACGATTGAGATTGATATTTTTAACCAAAACGTCTCATCATACTAGATACCGATATAATTCTACAGCTTGATCTTCATCAAGCCAGTCGACATGGAAACCCCTCAAAGGTCCATGTCGACTGTATGCTGTGGGCTTTTGTAGCTTGTAAGCAGTGACTCCTTTGAAGTCGCCTGTCCACTCAGTAAGGGTCTATCAATGCTGCATTTTAAAGCCTAGGGTCGCAACACCAGCACTTTAGTACACTACATCCAACACTGGCAGCACGCACTGTTGCATTAATTTTCGTTGTATTTTGCAAGGTCTACTTGTTGGTGTTGGCGATGAAATCACTTCCAGAGATACCAGACTCTACCTGCTCCTCCATAAACATGCCAAAAAAGAACTTTACTTTAGATGTTCGTTTGTTATCATCCGGTAAATATTTTTAACACCAAATATTGTCCGCTATGAGAAATAACTACTCCTATTTCGGGTTCTGCTTTCAGGAATACACAATTATATAAAGAAATTAAAATATAATGTTAACATTCTTTAAAGTAAGTACCTTTGGTTACGTGTATTTCTGTTGGTAAAGTTTCACAATTTTCGTCATAGTGACACGTTATTATTATTGCCATTGCTGATAACATTATTAAGAAAAATAAACTTCTATTAAGGAACGGCATCCTGTATAACTTTTTTTCTAATAGTCACTACGACACAGTGCAGTTGAGACTGCTTTTCGTGATCTTATTCCTCCCTTTTATATGAAAACGTTTGCTGTATTATCCCATATACCTAGTTATGTTTGTAATAATAACGCCGTCGTGTTTGTCAGCAGGAGTTCTGGGATAAAGTAAGATGTCTTGTTCACCAAGACTAGGTATAAATAAAGGAAAGATTGTACTTTTAAAAGTTAATTTAGTTTTCTTATATTAGTAATATTTATTTTCCATGGATTGGGTTATGTTCAAAAAATCACTTAATACCTCCGATTGAATGATGTAGGTATGTAGAATAAATCTTTGTTAATTGAAAATAAACGGAAACATTTTCAGTAATATGTCAATTTAATAAAATAAAAAAAAATAATTCAATGTTATAACAAATATCTGTAAATTAGTACGTTAGGCTTAGAATAGATGCTGACATTTGCGGGCAGAAGTAAAGCGGCGTCTGCGAATCCAAGCCAAAGAAACTAATGGAAGAAAATTAAATAAGACATAGAGATAAATGTAGGTAGAAATACACTAATTAAGTAGTGGGGCGCGTCATTTCAGTTTAGACAATCTCTACCTACCAGACTTTTTAAAAATTTTACTTTAGGTATTTGTTTAGATTTTTTTTTGACATTTATGTTTGTTATTCCTTTGTGCTTACGTTTTTAATTCATTTCTTATTTTATATTGTTAAATTGTTTTCTCAAATTAATCGTAATTTATCTAAGAAAAGACATGGCATTGTAAGAAGGGTGGTATCGTCTACGTCTGATACAGGATGCCGGTGTAAAATTCGCCAAACAAAGAACTGGCACTGTTACCTTTGTTACTTAGAACTTCTTAGCAATCAGTATTTCTGTTTTAAGCAGTGTCAGCATATCGTATTTTTTTTTTGTTTCTAGTCAAATTTCGGGAAAATTTTGCATAATGACAAAAACTTATTTGTATATTGCTGTTATATGTGCGGTCACACGTTGGCTTTAAATATTTGTATTTAATTTGAGGGCTCACTAGTGTCACGCCAACTATTATCTATTTACTTCTTTTTATTTGTGAAGCCCGCAGGTATCTAGTGTGTGAAGCGCTGATAACTTTATTATATTGGCTTATCTGTGTAAACGAGAAAAAAAAAACTTTATTCTAATCATCCACGCATTTTAACGTCATTTGTCAATTGTAAATGTCACTTGTTTGTCAAAGTTTGCCGAAAGCCGCTCAGGCTGGAAGCAATCTTTAATCATTTTCTAAAATCTAGAATCACTTCACTTAACTAGTTTAAAGTAAATAATTACAAATTAATCATGATGATCGACGAGAATTTGTTGTTATTCTTGATATTATTATTTTCTTGGGTAGAATATTTATGGGAACTGTATCTTTCTTTGCGGCAGGTACTGTACTTGTATTCATTCTATAAAATAATATAGTGGTAAACTCTGTGATAATATGTATGTCGTTATATTGTGTGAAGGAAGCGTATGTTTTTGTCAAGAGCCCCACTTCGATGTTGATTACTTTAAACAAAACGATTGTTTTAACACGCGATCTGAATATTCGCGTTTTCAGCATTGCATTTTGGCAGCAAGATAAAAATAGCCTTTTAACTTCACTCGATATATACTATGACTTTCACCCAAGCTTTATTATCGTTCATATTATCCTTAATCCATATGTGCCTATACTTAAATTAGTATTATTGTTCCCAGTTGAAAATATACAAGACTAACAACACTATCCCAGAAGATTTAAAGGATATGCTGAATAAAGAATCTTTCAAGAAAGCACAACTTTATGGTACCGATAAGTCAAAATTTAAAATAGTCAAAGAGTTTTACGGTATACTATTAACATCTATAATTCTTTATAATAAATGGATATCTGTGGCATGGCAAAAGTCAGAAAACATTGCAGCTGTATTCAATATAAATCCAAACCAAGAAATCATAATGAGTTGTATATTCATGACATTTGTCACATTATTCAATTTTGTCGTAAATATGCCTTTTTCTATCTACGGGACATTTGTACTTGAAGAAAAACATGGATTTAATAAACAAACTGCTGGATTCTTTATAAAGGATCAATTGAAATCACTAGTCCTTAGTCTTGTTATAACATTACCAATTGTCTCCATTGCAATATATATTATTATGCTTGGTGGAAATATGTTTGTGGTATGGCTGTGGCTATTTACAACTGTTGCCACTTTGATACTTTTAACTACCTACCCATCAGTGATTGCACCATTGTTTGATAAGTTCCAGCCCCTATCTGATGGTTCTCTCAGGCAAGGCATAGAAAATCTAGCATCAAGACTTGATTTTCCACTATCCCAAATTTATATTGTTGAAGGGTCTAAGCGATCTGCGCACAGCAACGCTTACTTCAGCGGATTGTTTGGTGCCAAGAGAATTGTTTTGTTTGACACTTTGTTACATAAACATGATGAAGTAAAAAATGTTACCACAGGTTGCACTGAAAGTGAAATATTGGGGGTCTTGGCTCATGAATTGGGACATTGGAAATGTAGTCATATATACAAATCTATTATTCTCACTGAAGTAAACCTGCTACTTCTCTTTTCTGCATTTGGATTCCTTTTTAAATATTCTTTACTTTACACCTCATTGGGTTTCCCACCGGGGCAGGAGCCTGTCATAATAGGTCTCATAGTGGTTCTACAGTTAATTCTTGCACCATATAATTCCCTGCTATCATTCTTTGCTACAGCTTTGTCCAGGAAATTTGAATTTGAAGCTGACAACTTTGCAGTTTCTCTTAACTATCCCATGGAATTAAAGTCAGCCCTCATAAAATTGGGTAAAGACAATTTGGATTACCCTATTTATGATAAGATCTATTCTGCCTGGTATCATTCTCATCCAACTTTGTTACACAGAATTGAAAATATAAAATCTCAAATTTCCAGTACAAAAAAGGATTAATTATTATTTTATTACCATAAGCTGAATGCATTTAATTTTAAACAGTACAATAAGTCAGTATCTTTGTAATGACTATTATAAAATGCATTTAATGCATGTAGATTGTAGCACTCTTAACTGAATCAATATGATATGATAATGTACCTAATTTCATACATATTGTGTGAAAATGTCAATTCATTTGGATATTAGTATGAAAGTTTTACTTTTGTATATCAACCACGTAACCTTAAGACAGGTATTGCTGCTTATATTTGTTCATTAAATAATGTTAATAATAGTAAATTTATTAAACATTCATGTTTAATAATTGCACAATGTGTCATAGATATAAAATTAAATTCTTCTATTGTATACTTGATACATACCATATTAAGTTAAATTTAAATCTTATACTGTAAGTACTAATAAGTATATTTTAAAAGATAATATTTTGTACCAAAATAATTTTTATTTTTCTTAGTTACCTACCAATATACTTTTTATAAGTAAGTTTGTTTCCCAATATGATAGAAATGTAAATGCATTTTGGTTGTCAATCACTTGTATATGAATAAAACTTTTGTATCATTTCCTTTATTTTATTTTTTCGTGCCTCACCTCTTGGCTTAGATTTTCTGTAAAACAAATAAAATATTAGAATAGGTATATCAAAAGTGACAGTTAACTATTGATATTATTATGAAGCGGTGATAGCCTTGTGGTTAGGGCGTCAGCCTCCTAATCAGAGGTCGGCGGCTCGAATCCGGGCATGTACCTCTAACTTTTCGAAGTTATGTGCGTTTTAAAAAAATAAAATATCACTTGCTTCAACGGAGAAGGAAAACATCGTGAGGAAACCTACACGCCTGAGAGTTCTCCATAATGTTCTCAAAGGCGTGTGAAGTCTGCCAATCCGCTCATGGCCAGCGTGGTGGACTATGGCCAAACCCTTCTCATATTGAGAGGAGACTCTGTAGTGAGCCGGGAATGGGTTGTTCATGATGATTATTATGTAAGCACAGCAATGAAACCAATAAAGTAATATTTTTAGAATACTAATGATAAAAACCACCTGCACACTGCACTCCCTGGTACCTAATAGTACAAAAACATAAGAACCTGCACAGAAGTAATATCTGTGCATTCGCCTGTATACAATTTTTAAACAACTATGTAATTTAGGAAAATGATAACAACATAGGTAATAAGAAAACAGAATTCAAGCACTTCATTTTGGCTCAAATCATCAATGAACCAATGAAGAAATGAAGTTATGAGAAGCACGAAATACAAAAATTGAATCAATTATACCGAACAAACACTTAATAGCAAAAATTTATGATACATATACCGTCGGCTTTTAGTAATCTAGCTGTAATAATGAAAATTAAAACTTCACATTACTACATACAATATTAGAAGGCTATTTAGTTATCATAAATATTAGATTTTCATAGTTCGCGTGCATAAATTAATTCAAGACTTACTCGATATTAACCTTTTATTAAACTGTTCAGCTTGCGCTAAAGTGTCTGGTAAAGGTTGGCCTTTAGTTTCAGGTAGTGGCACTAGGAGAGCTAATTGGCAAAATGACATTATTGCAAGCAGGACGAGCGGGAGGTCCGGCATAATAGCATCCAAACTCACGATGGCAGGGGCAACCATGGCGGAGATGCGAGCGAACGTTGTCACTCCCGCCACACCCGAGTTACGGCCTATAGTAGGAAAAAGTTCGCCGGAAAATAAATACAGAGCTGGAACTGTGCCCTGTTGGTAGTTAGAGAAAGCGCAATTAATATTATTGATCGATCCCTCATTTACGCTTAACGTAGGTACATTTTTTCGTGATGTTTTATAGCAGCTACTAAATATAGGCATGATAATTTTAGACACCTATGATCATAGTAGATAGTTATTTCAGTTGGAGAAAAGTGATCTCACGATGTTTTCCTTCACCGTTGAAGCAAGTAATATTTTAATTGCTTAAAAACGCAAATAACTTTGGAGAGTTAGAGGTGCGTGCCCGGATAAAAACCCCCGACCTCTGATTAGGAGGCGGACGCCCTAACCTCTAGGCTATCACAGCTTAATTTAATTAATTAATTTCAAATGCAAATCCTTAACTTCTGATCCAGCGAGATTTGAATCCCCTGTCATCGCTTATAGTGCGTTGCCAGCGCAAAGAGCCTACCTACTACTACAGATACTGAATCTGCAACTTTGGTTTAAAAGTATGTTAACACCATCGAGAAGGAAACATTATATACAGTTAAGATATAATTTCAAAGTCCACATTACAATGAGACATTTCGAACAATTTGAGAGAACAAAATAAATAACAATTTCCTTACCGACAAACCTGCAAACCCCAATGCAGCGAACAGAAGTCTTGGCCAATCATTAGCAAAAGCATCTTTTCGAATAACCAAAATAAAAATGAAACAGGAAGCGGTTATTATTTGAAATATCCAAACGGTCGTCTTACGGTCAACTCTAGTGACAATATAGAGACAAAATAACCCGCCCGAGACAGAAATTATTCCACTTATTGCTACTGTCAGAAAAATGTTACCACCGATAAGACCGAGATACTGAGAGAACGTGTAGAATCCCAGGCCAGTACAGAACCTGAAAATGTAAGATACTTTTCGTAAATTCAAGTTAAATAAGGTAGGCAGTAATTAATTAATAAAATAGACCTTAAACATCGGTTTAAAAAATGAATGTCTAATAATAAAGATGTCTAATGAATAAAATTAACATGAATTTTTTTATTCAGCGCACCACGTCAATCACTTTTAACTGATAACCCTAGAAGCTTGCCTAGAAGATAAACTTTGGTATATATTTTTTGGGGCGAGGGGATAAAACTATTTATTTTAATTTTATTTCGTAACTCAATTAAATATAAACCAATTTTGTCAGTATTTTTTAAATGAAAACGTTGTTTTATCAATTTAGTTTCCTCGAATTTCATAACGATTTGATGAATATGATTGGAGATTATACAACAGATTTATTAGCAGACATTTTCTCAATTAAGTGTTAATGTTAGTTTCTACATATACATACATGTTTTCATGAATAAACTATATTTGTTAAAGTTATCAGCTTACATAAATTTAACAAATAAAAACCCTTGTTGAAACATTCTAGTAAGTGTCCTTAAATTTCAGCATACAAGTTAACTACAAATGCGCTTTCTACCCTTAGTTCGATGACATTGGTAAAATATATTATAATTCATAAAACTGTAATAATTGAAAGTACGTATGAAATTACAAAATAAGAAAAAAAACAGCCTTCAGAAAAAAGCCTAGAAACTAAAAAGCTAAAAATACTTGGCTACTTTTGCATACAAATTGGTACCTACCCAATTTGTTACTAAGTATTTTTCTACAATTATTCGGAGTAGAAAAATGAATTAAACTAAACACCCAATGACAGAATAAGCATTTATTTTAATATTTTATACTGAAATAATTTAATGCAGACCAGGAGACCCCCTCCCCGCTCGTTTAGTTCTATTGGATTTGACTTGATATATTCTATATTAATAATAATGATATATGTTATGTTTTTAATAATTAATTATGTCTGTATAAAATTTAATCGTTACCAATTGATCGATAATAGCAACGTCTTTAACCTCATGGACTCGGATCTCATAAAAGCCATAAATCCTGGATCGTTTCGTACTTGTGTTTTACATATCGTCAATGAATCTTTGAACTTTTCGAAGTATTTTTCCCTATTATTTTGCTTTGCAGCCTTACGTAACACATCTAGACAAATCAATAAGTTCAGGGAAATATTGAATGAAATATGTATATGTAGGAGAAATAGCAAGTATTCAATAACCTAGAGCCTCCTTTGTTTGTGCCGTAGCAAGGAGCCATTTTGGTGACTCTGTTATTAATATCCAGTAGAACATGTAAAAGGATGATACTGTTGCTAAGGCGAACTCTAACTTTCTCCAATCCCTGAGCCAGTAAGCTAGGACTGCCATTACCGTGTTCCCGAGTCCGAAAGGCACATGGTACATGATAGGTATTATTGTTCGCCATTTACCTCCTACAACCTAGAAATACAAAAACACGGTAAACAACTCCCAAGGTTTTGGCACAAGCCACACTGATTTTAATGGCGGTTGCAGATAATTTTTAGTGAATTGTTCCCAAGATACCGTTGCCGTAACTCGCCTAAAAAACCACCCCACGCTTATCTCACTACCGATTAGCATAATGATATGATATGATGATAAAAACGCGTAAAAGGATCAAAGTAATCAAATGCGCTTGTAAGCGTATTATATTATGCTCGCTTTGGGAAAATCTACGTCTAATCTGATAAAGTTCATTTATAATATGTCTACAATAATATGAGTAGGTATCATATGTTGCAGCTGGATATAAAAAATCACAAGTGTCAGACATTGAAGCAGTATTGTTTACCTCCATGCTTAATACGAACGATATAATACCAATACCACCCGAGGCTATAGCTAAGATGAACCAGCAAATCAAGAATAATCCATAAGACGGCAAGATACTGGTTATGTAACTCATGATACATTGCATAGTTATCCCGATCATAAGCGGAGCTTTTCTTCCGTACTTGTCGGCTATTATTCCAAAAATTATACCGCCAATGAGAACTCCCCACATCATGATACATTGTGTCAGCTAAAAAGTATTTAGATAATTAATTTTAGATTAATTCAATAAAACGTCTAAACTACGTTTTATATAACGTTTAGGTTTCGGTAAGCGTTATATCCTTTTTATTACATCTCAAATAATCTTGAAATAAGGCAGCAATCAGTTGACTTGTCTAATACGTACATCTATAAGGCAGCAATTTGACTTCTCTGATACGTATACCTACAGTTAAATTTCATGTATGTTAGTGCACAGCAGGATTCCGACATTAAAAACAAAACGATACATAATTTTTTTTTTTTTCTATTTTTATTATGCTTGCATTATTTTTGTCATAATCGGTCTATATAGGTGAACAAGAAAACCGTAATTCTGCTCGCGTAACAAAACTGGACCTCTATAGCAAAATATACAATAGCGTATCTTTCCAATCAATAAACTGATGTGAAGTTTTATGGTGTTAAGAAGATGATCGACGCACATGTATGTACCAATGCCTTGAGCATACAAGGTTCCAATCAGATATAATTGTCCGACTGAATACAGTTGTGTCATATACAAACTCCGTACAAGTCACCAACGGGATCAACGCTCGGTTTATTGTCGGTTCGATCAGTAGTATTTCTGGATCAAAAATCAAGCAAGGATATTCTTCGATTTTCTAAAAATTACAACTTCACTAATTAGTCTAGTAATTAGTGCTTTTTGTATGGGAGTTGCAAGTCGAACGTATGGAGGGCATACCGTCCATACATGTTAGGTTATCTAGTCCTATGAGGGGATATGTACCTACATTCTTATTGATTTGTTGTCCATATTGTACACTTGGTCAGAACTACCAACTTACTCAGATCTTTATATGCATTGGGCTCAATTTCAGGTAGGTAGTTTATAAAATAAAGTGATGCTTTACTTTTTAGCGAACAATTATGGTTAAAAAGTAGGAATCTAAAAAACCCGGTCCCCCTTCCCGCTTTCTCTATAGGTCAAAGCCGTATCTCATTTTATATGGTTGAATTAATAGTACATCTAGAATGCTATGCCGTATGTGATTTCCCTAAACCCTGTTCACTTCCCTGTGTTCGCCTCATAACCATAAGAGGAAAATACGTAAATTTGGTAACCAACCGTTATAGTAGTGCCATTGTTACTGCTACATAATTATGCTCACTAAGATGTTTTAGCATATATATTATAAAGAAAAAAATATTAAAATTACTAACAGGAGCACAAATATCTCGCCACTCTTGTTCTGAGTACGTATTAAATGACTCTGGTTTTGCACACCAGAACTCCTGAGGCGGGGCCATAAATATGATATTTAATTGGTACCAAGCTAGCGGCATTTTTAGCATTGCCATGTAAATACTCAGCCATAGCTGCCATTTTCCAAAGTCTCCGATTATTTTAAAAGTTAGATTATCGACATTGCAATCTTCTGCGATTCCTGAAAAAGTGAAGATATAACATATTTAATTTAACTATGTTGATCGAGTCATCCAATTCCTGGGATGCAGGCCTGCCAATTAAGTTTATGTTAATGAGGTCATAGAATATACTCCAAAGTGATGAACTATAGATCTGAAACGTATCATTCAGAGAGCATGAAATCGAGGTGAAGTTCAAAGGGTAGAGTACATCGATTGAAGTGCCTATAAAAGTTAAAGTCCCAAGGACTGGAGATCTAGATCCAAGGAAGCAGCTTTGGAACCCACTAGCTTTATAAAAAACATCTATTTAACAAGTCGCAAGACGTTATTTGAGAGCAAGCAGTGTAAAGATCGCAGTGTGTAGAGAAAGATGGAGAGATTTATGATCATTATTTCGCAGTATATTCCATGACCCCTTTAACATAAATCTTCTTGACCTTTATCAGTCTCCGAGGAGGAATTATTGTCATACGTCGGCAGCGATGTATCTGATATTATTTTTGAAATCTTCATGTCCTAAATTAATTTTATTAGGGTAGGTGGTTTTCGTGTGTTTATTTAATTTGCTTAATCGTTATTTTTTTGTGTGCCGATTAACACATAAAACCAATAAAGTTTATGAATGTAAAACGAACTATTTCGTTGATATAATAAGTATTACTTATTAATAATTAATTCTTAGTTTCTTTCTCGTATCCTTCTTGCGTTCGCCTATCACATTATCACACCACAGATGTAATTTGCGATTAAGTGACAATCATTATTTTTATTTAAAATTCCACATGGTACCTAATACGTATTGTGGTGTCTACGTAGTGTTTTCATCCTCTTTGTTGTTATTTTTAACATCACCAATGAAGTCTGTATGAGTCTGACTTCAATATTTTTAGATTTTGTCTGTGTGTACTAATCTTTAAATTTTCGTAGTCTATGGTCTATTAATGAATGAAGAGTTAGAAGTCCAGTTAAGTTTTATTTTATTAATTTTACACATTTACATTACATTTTTTTAAAGTATTGTTAAATATTTTTGCTGAATGTGTGTTATTGGAAGTTAAGAACGATGCCTCTCGCCAATGCGACGGATCCATGGCGATTGCAGAGTGGAGATGTTGCAGTATGTTATTATTTTTTCTTATTTGTTTGCGTAGTTTATTACATATTTTTCCAAGACATTAGTCATTTACACATTGCTATTATATAAACAGATGACTAACAATAAATAGGCCTATAAACCTAATATTGAATATAAAATAAGCAATTTCTTGTTACGCCCATTATAATTTTAATTTACCTCAAATAATATAAAGATGTCAACATCAATCCTCTTAGTTTTTCGTCCTTTATCTACTATGATAAATTTTAATATAAATTTATGTAGTTTATATAATTTATATTGTCTTATCAATCAAATGTCGACATTAGATTCAAACAAACATATGGCACTTATTTTTTTTTCTTAATTACGAAAAAATATAACGTTAATATAATGCATCAAGTAGTATGAATTATTATTCATATACATCTCTTGAGCTTGGTCCTTGTATTCCTTAATAATATTTATTAAGTTATCTATGAATCATGAACTTCCCTGTCAGATCCTCAACCCATTTACTCATCTTATGTGGGTTTGGTACATAATGTCTACGTCCACTAACTTGAGCTGTCAACTTATTATCCACTCTTTCTACACAATACATCTCTTCTTCAGTTTATTTTGTCTCTGTATGAGTTTAAAATAATTGTAGATTTAGTTAACAACAGTTATATATTTTAAAAAATAAATTTTCAGCGAGGCATCGCAAATCAGACCACAAATAGTCTTCCAATGGTTGTTGAGAATGCTGCAGAGTCCCGACAAACATCTACAACAGAGAGTGTAGAGTCCAATGCATCTATAAGTGACCAAAACTATGAAAGAGAAGTGGAATTACAGGATGTGGTCAAAGAGGGCCATGAGAAAGCAGATCCTTCTCAGTTTGAATTACTCAAAGTCCTTGGTGAAGGTTCCTTTGGTAAAGTTTTCTTAGTTAGAAAGGTCAGCGGTCCAGATACTGGTACTCTGTATGCTATGAAGGTATGTGAGGGTGATTAAGTTGTTAATCGAATTTTGAGAAACTTAATTTGAGATGGTTTGATTGTTATGTTAAAATATATTATTATTATGCATAAATCATTTTTACATTTAATAATTTAAGTTATTCTTTTACAGGTTTTAAAAAAAGCAACATTAAAAGTTAGAGATAGAGAACGTACAAAAATGGAAAGAAATATTTTAGTGGAAATGGGCCATCCATTTATTGTTAAACTACATTATGCATTTCAAACTGCTGGCAAATTGTATTTAATATTAGATTTCTTGCGTGGTGGTGATCTATTTTCACGTTTAAGTAAAGAGGTAAAGTTTTAAATACAACATTAATTGATTATGTAAGTTTTTTATTTGGTGTATGATTTTGATTTTTATATTTTACTGCAGGTGATGTTCACAGAAGAAGATGTTAAGTTTTACTTAGCTGAGTTAGCTTTAGCATTAGAACATGTGCATAAATTGGGAATTATATACAGGGATCTCAAGCCAGAGAATATTTTATTAGATGCAGATGGGCACATTGCTCTGACTGACTTTGGTCTATCCAAATTACCTCCTAGTGATAAAGCTTACAGCTTTTGTGGCACAGTGGAATATATGGCACCTGAGGTTGTTAATAGAAAAGGGCATACTATGGCAGCTGATTGGTGGTCATTTGGTGTTCTTATGGTAAGTATTTCTCAGATTACAATTAAAGTTTAATTTGCATTTTAAAGCAATCTATAAAATTAGCACTAATAGTTAATATTTATAAATGTTCCATTAGCTATATAAAACACCTTGGTTTTATGCACACTTATAATGGTAACTCTTCATTAAAAATCAGTAAAAAACCATTTCAAAAAAAACAATATTATGAAAGATGTTAACCTTTTGTTAAACTAGTCATGCATATTGTGACAAGATCATGCTTTATTTAGCTGTTTGGTTTCCTTCTGTTCTTCATAATCTTCATATCTAAATTATTAAATAAATGCAATGTATTCTTATAATCAACTTTTCAAAAGTTTAAGATCCTTGCTTTTTCTGGCATTGTGCTTTTTTTCAAAGGAACATTATGACAAATTTGGCACAACATATTCAGCAATAATGTTTGCACATTGAAGATTAGGTCTATGTTACTATTTCTATGTAATTGTTAGATTCATGAATAATAAAAGAAGATAAAGATAGATATATTTTTAGATTAAACATGCCTTACAGAAAAAATAACCTTTTCCATTTATTTTTGCAGATAGTATTGCGTTGTACAGTATATTACACATATAAATATATAAACTTTCGTGATTATTAAAAAAAAATAAGATGCAAAGTTTCTAGAAAATCTAAATGCAATAGTATTATGTTTGTCAATGTTCTGGTTTCATTTAGCTGGTTAAACTCTATTGTAAGAGAAGCACAAAACGATAGATATAGATGTTGAAAGGCAAGTTTCTTCAAAGTTCTGGATTTTAGTGCTCAGAAATACATTTCACGAATTTTTTTATTTATATAGATTACTATTTGTGCCCAGTGTTTTCGCGCACTTTGCTGTAGCTTTTCATTGGTGTAAGAATTTTTTAAATAGATCAAGCAATGTAGGCCTGAAAACGTAACAAACAAACAAAAAACTTATATTCGTATTTCTAATATTAGTTTAAATTTTCACCCCAACAGTTTGAGATGTTGACTGGGAACCTACCATTTCATGGCTCTACTAGGCATGAAACTATGACACAAATTCTTAAAGCAAAACTTGGTATGCCTTCTAATTTGAGCGAGGAAGCACAGTCATTACTTCGGGCGTTGTTTAAAAGGAATCCACATAACAGGTATTGCATAAAATTGAGCCCAAGGTTAACTATGATATTAGCTGATAATGGTGTTTGCTTTGATTGATATATATTTTTTTTTTACAGATTAGGCGCTGGACCGAATGGCATTGAAGATATAAAAGACCATGAGTTTTTTGCGAGCATAGATTGGGATGCATTGTTAAAAAAAGAGGTCAGCAGCTAGATTTTATTGGCTACCTACCTCTTGCTTCCTTAGTCGAGTCGTTTGCAGATGACATATACGAATTATGTAGCCCACCTTAAAAGTTCCAAGTTGGGCTATACATTACTATCCTTACTGGGCTTTCTGTTTGTTAGATCTGTTATTCCCAACACGCGCTATACTCTTGAGCAAAGTTCTAAGAACATAGCACGTAATATACACTACGTAGTAAAATACGCTGAATTCCGCCTCCGTGCCTCAGAGACCGTTTAGACTTTGACTCTGGTTTTGGTACTAATACGCAAAGTATATTGTTGAAAGTCTTGAGAGCTTTGATTTGTGTCTCTCTTATTAAAAATGGGCGGCCTCTGATCTGATGCACCAGGGTTGCACATATGTTCACCTTCTATTTATACACGAAAGTCCAAATCAACGCACCCGGCTCGTGACTGCGATTCATAATTAACAATTCAAATATCAAAATACTTAATTGACAACTCAATACGTCGTTAAAGTAAGTGAAGACAGATTAAATTTAACTCTGAGAGTAACTATGGGCTAGCATACTTCCTCCTAAATCTTCGTTTATTAATACCGGTTTTAGTTAGTACCGTCTTGTAACTTGGATTAGTTATTCTCAACTCTAGTCTACTAATAAATATAAATAAAATAGATTATTAAAGTTTTCTTGCAGTAAATATTATGAATAACAAGTTTTTTAAATTAATTCAGATGTAGAAGGACTACCTCTTTAACAGAATACGTCGCTCTTCCGTTATATACGAAATAAATACATTATATTATTACTTGGTAGAAGATAGTTAACACTAGTTATATACTATATTTGAGGTATATGTGTAAGTGCGTGCGTGTGTGCGTGCGTGCGTGTATGGTCATGTGGATATGCGTTCGTAAGATATAAGTTTATTTGAAGTAAATTCATAGATGATTTCAGAAAGGTGCAAACTATCTACCATAATATTGTGTACACAGTTAGACAATAATAAATATTCTGTTCTAATATATTAACTGTATAATGTGTGAAAATAAATAGGTCGTGCCCCCTTTCCGGCCGGCGGTGTCGCGCGCGGACGACGCTTTCTACTTCGACTCTGAGTTTACGTGCCGAACGCCGAGGGACTCGCCTGGCGTGCCCGCATCTGCTAACGCACACGAGTTATTTAGGTGAGTTTCAAACTCCTACATACGTCAAAGCAAATTGTCACAAAACCATGTGATTAAAGTAATAACGAATCGCAGATAAGCATGAAAAAAAAACTTCATCATCATCATCATCATGAACAACCCATTACTGGCTCACTACAGAGCACGGGTCTTTTCTCAATATGAGAAGGGTTTGGCCATAGTCCACCAAGCTGGCCATGTACGGATTGGCAGACTGCACACGCCTTTGAGAACATTATGGAGAACTCTCAGGTGTGCAGGTTTTCTCACGAGGTTTTTCCTTCACCGTTGAAGCAAGTGATATTTTAATTCTTTTTAAAACGCACATAACTCCGAAAAGTTAAATTACTAAAAGTAAAAACTTACATTAATTAAAATAATTACTAAAGGTAAAAACTTATTTTTATATTGTTTAACCATTAGACCAGCCTTGTCGAAAAACAAACTGCTGGGTTTTCGTTCACACTAATTTTATTCCATCATCGGAAAGTTCAATATAATTTTATCCCATCGTTAAATAGTATGTGAATGATAATACATAATAACACACATACATATATATATATATATATATATATATATATATATATATAATACACATTTATATATATATATATATATATATATATATAAATGTGTGTTATTATGTATTATCATTCACATGTGTATTTAAATTTCATTATATTTTCTTATTTTACAGGGGATTCAGTTTCGTAGCACCTTGTTTATTGAACGATGATAATAATAAAACAGTGACAAATCAAAATCAAAATCACGTGGCGCAAACCAAAACATCAACCGAAGAATTCTGGTCCGGATTCGTGAATAGAAACAATTTCTTTGATGAGTACAGGTAAAGGTCCTATGATTTGCAGTTTGACAATCGCGTTTAAAGCGAAAATATTTTCGTATTGTAATCGAGTGAGAAACGAAAGGATTTTGTCTACAGATTTACATGATAATAGCAGTAGACTTTTTTTTAAGTAATATAAATCTTAAGATAATTCCTGACTCGCTGTCTCACCAACACTTTTAGACCTAGATCAGAGAAGTTTGACATAGAGGTTCCATTTTTGATGTAGACAACAAGATATGTTGAATTTTTTCAAAATTCAAACACTAACGGGTTACAAATCGAAATCCGTAATTTTTGGGATATGACCTTGGGCGAGATAATAAGACTGATATGTTAAAGATTTTCCAAATATTTACCCTTAAGGTGTTGTTAAATAGGGGTGACACGTATGGAAATCCGTCTCTTGTAGTTAAATCCATTAAAATTGGAATAGAGATTTATGGTACAAAAAAAATTGTACGGAATAAATGTACCAATAGTATAAAATAAATAAAGCTAATGAATAAACGTGATCCTTGAAAAATTCACTTTTTTTTCATATTTTTTAAAGTAGTAGTAAACTAAGCCATAATTAAAAAATATAAAATTCGATCTAACGTATTAAATGAATCATTTATTTCAGATTAATGGGTGAATTAGGAACAGGTTCGTTTTCAGTGGTCCGACTGTGTGAGCACAAGACTTCGCGCACGCAATACGCAGTTAAGATCATGGACAAGTTGCAATATGATCCAAGAGAAGAAATTGAAATTTTATTGAGGTATAAATCCGTCAAATAATCAAACATATAAATAGAAACTCTATCTTGTTCTCTAAATGGTTCTAATTCTCTTCCGACGAAATCTCTAGGCTAAATTACACTGAAAAGTCGAAAAATCTTATATTATAGGCGCCTCAGTATTAAATGTGTAAAACTATTCAAGCCCCGGAGTATATACATATAACTAAATTTAATATTAATATATTTATTTATCATTTAGTTATAGATTTGTGTACAACAGAATTATCATTTTGGTGACACCTACATTAAAACGTTTTTGATTATGTGGGCCCATACTAACGCAAAAAGAGACACTGTTCAAATGTACCTATATCATCTCGCTCGACAGACATAATTTCAGCTCTGCATCACAGCAAAACTGGTCGCTTCGCCATTTTATACTAGTTTTCAGCAGTTTATGTTCTAGTTTGAAACACATGGAGTATATATAGCTTTGTCAACTTTTACTTATTTTGGTCACCCTCGTATTGGGATAATAAATGAATCTAAATAACTGTAATAAACTGTATGTGTCATCAGATACAGTCAACACCCGCACATAATAACCCTCCGTGGCGTTTACGAGGAAGGTGGTCGGATACTAGCTGTGACAGAGCTCTGTAGAGGCGGTGAACTATTGGAGTACATTACACAACAACGATACTTGTCAGAGCGGGAGGCCGCGCCCATACTGCGCAATGTACTACATGCTGTTCATTATTTACATCGCCACACAGTTGTGCACAGGTATCTATAATGAGTAATTTTACTTAGTAGATCTTTTTAGAATCTTTTAATGATAAATTCAAATTCAAAATAATCTTTATTCAAATGACTATTTGAATAAAGATTATTTTGAATTTGAATTTAAAAATGCACTTTTGACTAGAAAAACTTAAAAAGGCACTTTTGACGTGTACAATAATTTATATACTTAGTAGTTATTTCATGGTGATAACTATATTCGTAAACTTAAAACTAAAGCTATTGAGGGTTGCAAACGCGCCCCGTTTAAGAAGAAGTCCACAACAAACCTAGTCGGGTTAAATACTATATGACTGTATGCCGGGATAATACAGTCGACTCCCGAATATTACGAATTATCGAGTGTTTGAAATATCAAATGGTTCGAAATTTGTGAGAGAAAATAAATAAAACTTCTAATTATTAAGAGTTGAGCAATTACATATTACATACATATTTATTAACTGCTATTCTATAACAATGTCAAAGTTTACATGAACATTTGTGTACATACATGTATTCATAATGTGAATTTATTAATCTTTTGAAAGAACTCTTATACTGATTTGCTTCAAAGCACATTGCTGCTGCTCAGACTGCTCAATAACTTTTTTTAAAGAGAAAAAGTGCCTGAAATGCTTTTTCATCACTTTCGTGTTGTAGACAGAAGCTCTGTAAGGTATTGACCTCTACGCTGTCTTAGCCAAATGGCCAGGCTTTCTTCCAGACGAGGAAATTTACCTTCAGTTCTTTTCCGTACTCCAGCAGTTTGAGCAGCATCAATGTTCTCCTTGTGCTTTATTATGGTTGAGAGGAATCTTAAATCGTTTCAACTTGTCGCAAAATGTACTTTTGCGAGTTACAACTTTGAATTGTCGAGTGTTGGACGCCTATGAATTCAAATTAACAAGGCATTTTAATAATTATTATTTTAAATAAACGACTGTTAAATAGTTTTTTCCTTTGTGCGAGTCTGTAAAGGTTTTTTTTACTTTTTTCATTTTGTTTCGTATCAATAAAATAACTATCTAAGTAATAAACTTAGATAGTTATTTTATTGATTCTTAATAAAATTGTTTACGTACTTATTATATATTAACTTACTTATCATTTCATCCACCAGAGACATAAAGCCATCAAATATCCTATTCGCGACACCGGATCGTCGAGCAGGCGATGTTAGACTGGTGGACTTTGGGCTAGCGAAACAACTGAGGGCCGAAAATGGCCTCCTAATGACTCCGTGCTATACTGCTAACTTTGTTGCCCCAGAAGTGCTCAAGCGAGCAGGATACGACGCCGCCTGCGATATTTGGAGCTTGGGTCAGTTAAAACCTGTAGAGACACGGTCCTTAGCACAAAATATTTGTGATTACAGATAAAAGTCTTCTCTATGTCTGTCACATCCGATTTATTTAGAGTCAAACTACCTAGTATTTCATTAGAATTGCAGAAAGCGGAAAGTTCAAGCACCTTGTTTCTTAACTTGGGATAATATTTGCCTACCAAAGTTTAAAGTTTCGGCAAAGGACATCTGAGATAACATAACGTAATCTTGGGAAGAAATCAGATTAACATGTCGACTGTATATTTTTTCGTACATTTGCCTTATAATAGTTGGGCATAAAAGTTTCCTGCCTAGTATTAAATAGGTTTTGATGTTTTTTTATACTTTACCTTTATTCCATTGTTTTATTTTGTTATAGGTGTATTAGCGTATATCATGCTCTCCGGTAGAACGCCTTTTGCGTCTACAGGAGACGACACGCCGGAAGCGATTTTAGCGAGAATCGAGTCTGGAAAGGTAGTTAAACCATTTATTATTAAATCTCATTTCAAAAGACTTTACTATACTTTGTCGCTAACGGTTGTTGGATGTCGTTTTTTTGGAATATTAAATTAAAACATTTACATTCCAAATGGTTACAAATATTGATGGTACCGAAAAAACTGGCTTAAAAAACCTTTAAACCGAATTAATCCATTTTTGGAACACGAGATGAGTAAAGTTTGTTTTGTTTAGAAATGCGAAAGTAATTTTGTTTATCCACCAAACAAAATAGAGATACAACAAATAGTGCATGAGGTCCAGTGCACGTGCAATATGGGTAACCCATAGACATTATGCACAACCAAGTCTGCTGTACGGAAAATATTTTTGATATTTACATTTACGAAAATTATTAATAGGTGGAGACGTCGGGTGGCGCTTGGCGGAACGTATCGGCGGAGGCGCGCGCGTGCGTACGACGCATGTTGCAACTCGAGCCAGCGATGCGACCGCGTGCTCACGAATTGTTGCGTGAGCCTTGGATCAGTCGCGATGATCCCGAGCCAACTTCCGTCGTGCCCCGGTCACACGCGCCCGACGACGAACCTCCCCAGCAAGACTTGAGACGAGCTGTAGACCTTACATTCCAGGTATTATACTCACTACACTCATGGCACTCGACCAAGGGCATCTTGCAAGCCTACACAAAGCGCAAAGCAACCGAACCCCGATAGGATCTGCTCAAGGTGGACAGGACCCCGTGCATCCGGCCCATCCAGAGCTCGAAGACTATCTTTCCACGATTTTATTCACGAAATTACACGAGATTAGCTTCCGCCGACCGATTCCTCGCACGATAAGAAACGAGCGAGCCTAGTAAGCAATGCACTTACCAATTGGGTCCTCACCCATTTGAATTTAACCATTTGACCAAATTCAAGACATCATCATTTAATAAATGACTTAAGGTTTGAAACTATTCCCACCCTTTCAGTGATATTATTTTACTGCCCAAGATGACAACATAATAGTCGAAAACAGGTTTTTTATTACTAAATTTAAAATTAAATATCTATAATAAAAAAAAAATGATATAAAGCTAGTTTTAATGATATCCTCAAATCTTAGTATAGCAAAACATAATACACTTATTAAAATTATCCTCAATTGACTATTTCTAAAATTATTATAAATTCCCTGTAATTATTCCCTGTTATTTATGTTTTTAAATAATATTCAAGCAGTTGCTTTAAATGAAATTGTAGAAATAAAGTAAAATCTTCTACTGGTCAAATTAAACAACATGCTAAAGAATAATACAAATTGCCAATTTTAATTTAGATAAACTGCCGAATTTAATTTTAAATTAGATAAACGATTATATTCACATCTTAACATATCAATAGGCTTATTTTCTTAGTATCTTTAAATATTCCACACACTTCTTACCTCGGATGAGTAATATCCCCATTTCAAATTTGAGAGAAAGTTGCTACTTAACTTACTATATAAATTTTATAAACTTATTTGTTGTTAAATTTTTAGGCAATGACATCAGCCCCAATGACTCCACACGTATTGGGCCCTGTCACGCAGTCGACTCTCGCGCAGCGAAGAATTAAACCGCAACGCCGATTCCCGCCGACACAAGTATAAATAAAGAGGTATATTAACAAATTGTATCGACTCCCCTTACTCTTGACACATGCAGTTAGATCGCCCATCATTGTCATCCACTTATACCGAGTTACTCATTTGAATTAAGAAAGTTTACGTTTTCTTAAACATTAAGATATTGTCTATGGTTGGGTACAGTCAGTTTGTTGAAATGAGTAAACCACCAAACATTGCATTATTGGGGAATTAATGTTGACTGCTAATTTATATCAATTTAATAAAATATGAAAGCACAAACAATGTTATGTATGAACTAGAAAATGATTCATATAATACTGTTATCAAAGTACAAACTGCACAGAGATTTGTAAAATAATAAGTAGAAATTGTATTTTGCTAAACTTACTACAAAAGAAAGATTATATGATATAATAAAACGCATCATAAGAAAGGTAAACAATAATACTATGTTGTAAGTAAAAAAAACGGTGTTGACTGACTGTACAACTTTTGTTACAATTTTATGTTGAACTCTTTCGATAAACTGTTCAGAACGGCTGTACGTGGTCGATTAATGTGGTTTTATTTATTATTTATATGTATTTACATCTACTTTTACATCGCTAAGGGTTGATTTTTCAATCATACGTTATATAATCGGAAATTTTCTATAGAGAACTTTCAAACGGTCTAATTTAAGATAATTTTCGGTAGAATTTTTAAATCACCATATATTTGGTGGTTTACTAGTGATACAACGAGTCAACATAAAATGACGAGTTCAATATGATAGATTACTGTTAGCCTATCGTAAACGAGTAATTTAGTAAGTTGACTTGTTGTTTCTCTAAATCAAATTGAGATTATTTCATAATGTTAATGAGATTAAACATGTCATCAAAAATGCATTCACTATATACATAATCAATGCCCCAACTGAATTGCATTTAATTTGTTAAAGTTTTTGGACACATTCCATTGATTTCCATTAACGATTAGTTAGTCAATAAAGATATATATATACATTTATATAAAATATTACGAGTATATAAATATAGGCCAAGTTGTCTTCCTAAAAATATTTAAATTGTAAGAGAGATACTATATTTTTTTTAAGCCACTCGTTGCTTACCCACCTCCGTTTTAGTCTTATCTGTGCCATTTTAAAACTGTGTGTCCCACTGAATAAATTTTTAATTGTGCAATAACATTATGTCTTGCTTAAAAACTGTCTATGAATATGTTATTTATATACCTACTTCTACTTGAAATTATATACAGTATTAACATTGACTTTCGTCGTAACTTTTATTATACTACTTCCTAAACTCTTACAACAAATTCTAATTTATATTTTTATAAGAAACTAATTATTATGCTTTAGTTTAAGATAGACGTGTAAGTTTTAAAAGGATTTTTAAGTAAAGAGTATAATTATATCGTTTATGTGTGCTCTACATTTCCTTCAGTGCATAGTAATCCTGTATTTTGTCATTCATCAAAATGGCCTAACATGCTCACAGTGTATATGTTGCGTGTTTTACCAACCAAGCAAAAGTGGATGAATAATTATCAATTTTTAGTAAAGATATAATTTTTCTTAACATAATAGATATAAGCCATTTTCAACTTTCAAAGAGATATTAATCCTCATGAGTGAAATCTCTAGCAAGTTTTTGACAAAGCATTCTAAAAACCCTTAAGAGTGTTAATTTTGCGATTATAGAGAAACATCGATACTCGTAGGTATCCATTTGGATAAAAAAAACATACACTCTAATATTATTATTGATGCGTGATATAAAATAGTTTCCGATTCGAGGAAACGCAGAAAATTGACGCCCTCCAGGAAGACTATTTTCTTTTGGAACATATTCGAATTTAGTTATTTCTAGCCCTTTATTTAAATCATTTAGAAAGTTGAAATTATTTTTTATTGATATTTCATCCACTCTTGTTCAGAAGAAAAATCTTCTGACATCAAGTCATTTTATATACAATTAGAAAGTAAGAAAACTATGTCTATTTTTTTGTATGCTTTAATTAGTAGTAGTATATAATTAGCAGATATTGGTAATGGTCACAATCACCGATATTTTTGTAACTTTTGAATGGCTGTAGATTTGGGGTAAAGTTCCAATCCGCAACTGTGTCAATTACTTTGCACACAAATCATTTAACCTACCGAATTGACAGGTCTGAAAGTACACTAAATAATAACCTTTGTTATAGGGAACATTGTGAAAAGGACAGCACTACTTTTGGACCTGTCAGTTATGTTTAGTCTAGAGATTTATGTACAATAGAATTGACGACAATGACTAATTACTCTCCAAGTCGGCTAAGTACTTTTTATATGCATTTCAAATAATGAATGAGGACTGAATAAAATTATGCTGAAACGATCTATAGACTAGTCACTGTTATCTCTATTTTGTGTGACTTGTGGTTTGGAACCTATTTGCATAACTACATCTAATTTTATATTAATTGATTTTCCGAACTAAAATAAATATACTTACCGGATAACTTCCTCACAATCTTTAAGATACAATCCTGTTAAGTTATTTTTAAGAACTATATTCAATATTTAAATTGTATGTGGTGGTTGGTTATATTTATATCGAAATAATAACAAGTATCTTTTGATACATAATTTTCACTCATTTGTAAGTTTGAGCCAAAAATTTATGAAACCGTCGTGACTTTTCTACGTTATTCCACCATATCTTGGTCAGATCTGAAACGCCTTTAAACGTCAAACAGTCTTGTTATTCCCATTAAAAAAATTACATTTGATAAGAAAATTCAATATTTTTTGCCAAGTCCTTAGATATGTAACAAGATGATAAAGATGTAATTGATGTTTTAGAAAAGGTATTAAAATGGATTAAAAAACTAATTTAAATACTAAGTAATGTATTCTCAACATTACGTTAACTTTTTAACTGTTCAATAAATGCTTTTTATGACGTTATTTAAGTCATACCATGATAGCCTTGTAAATTTTTACGTCAGGACCTGAAATTGAGAGTCCTTTAATCAAGAGGTACGATAAAGTTACTGAGGGTCAGTTTATATATGGTGTCACGTGATGCTGCTACACGTACAAATGAGTGAATCTACCATATTTATCACATAATAAACCCTTTTGACACAGAATTGTGTTTAATGACTTATTCTGTCAAGAAATTCTCATTATCACATTGGATTTAAGAAATGACGTTGTATCAGACACCCAAAAATCGGAAACACGGTAAATCAAACGCAATATCGACTCAACGCCGACTCATTTCTAATTGTAATGTAAGCTTGAGATTAAGTTACATAAAGCAAAATTCTCAATATTTCTAATTATGAATGAACCACGCGTTGGTCTTTCTAAATAATGTAAAGCTAACATTCCTGTCATAATTATAGTCGAGTCGGTGTTGAATCGATGGTGTACGAAGAGCCGAAAACCCTAAATCTATGCCGGTCAATTTAACTCACTTGTGAACGTCATTGTAATAAAGCGCTCCTCATAGATGGCAGTCTTCCCTAAATCCTAATCCATATGCCAATAGGGATTTCTTTTGTGACAAAAATATTATGTAATATATACTTATATTTTATTATTACTTTTAATGGTGTTTATTCAAAGTAGATTTGCTTAACCAAAGATTTTTCTATATTTTAGGCCTGAATGTGTAGATAAAAGTTTGAAATGTTGCGTAACAAATCAAAAAAATGTTGTTATGATATTGTTAAGTCTTGGTTCGACCGAACCAAACCAGAGTCCAGAGTCGAATATTAGCTCAGCTTGCGTTTAGGTATAACGTTTTATAGTAAACGTTGGCAGTCGTACTTATACGATCCCATTCATACCAACCATGTTTATATTGTACAAGGTCCTGTCAGTAACCAATGTAACGACACAGTTATTACATTAAGCAATATGAGTCAAGTTATCACATCACACTTTCCTGTGACATCACACAATAAAATTTTCATGCCATAAAAAGTATCATATGCATCCTTCAAAATTAGCAAACAGACAACGTCATAAAATATGACTACTTATTTTAAATTTGGTACTTATTTTTAACAGTAATATTTAACACCTACAATTATGACTTTAATGAAATTGAGTGGAAATATGCTGGCAGGACCTTAAATAATTACTTTATAGATTTAAATAGCATAATTAATTTTTAATGTATATTTTTTGTAAGACATAGTAGAGTTGTGTGAAATTATATTATCTTAACATATACTCGTTCTATCCTAGTTGGAATTGTTAACTTCAGTATGTTGCATAATATCATACGTTTAATAAGTTTTCAGAATATCAAATAGATGTACAAGGTTTTCGAAGAAAAAAATTATAAAACTTTAGAGAGGTTCACATTATTACACACAGAGGTACACATTATTTTTTTTTTATTATTATTATTACGTATAATTTTATATTTAATGTAAATATTTATGCATTTCTTTTAAATGTTAGATATTTCAGATATGTTACATATACAACTCCCCACGTCATATGAATTCCTGCTATAAATGAAAAATAAACAAGTTTGCAATAAATAAGCTTGGTTAACTATTTGATACTTGGCATATAGTAATTTATATTTTATCTTCTGATGTTTTCACACACCGTCATTGATCATCATCATATATATTTCTTACTGGTTGTAAAATTTTCAATCAATCATTACATAACATTAATATTAACATAATATTATAAAGAGGAAAGATTTTTTTAATTGGTAAGCTCTTAAACCACTTAACCAGTTTAAATAATTATTTCCCTTTAGAAAGCTATTCAGGGGTAACATAGGTTTTTTAATCCTAAAATATTTCAAAAGTCAATAGAAAAAGCGCTACTGGGCTGCTAAATGGTCTTAAATGCATAAGCACATTTTCCACGTAATGATAACATTTCAATAAGGCATTTTTTTTTAGTATAGAGACAAGTTCTAGTTGATCGGATTTATTGCAAATTAGTTTATATATTTTTTAGTAAAGTCATAAATAAAAATTTTAAAAGTTAGATTTTTGAGAATGCTTGTCAGTATGTTTACTTCACTTCCTAATAAATAGTCTATACCTATTTGTCGATACATAATATCCTAGAAAATAATTAATATAAACCTCTTATAGTACATGCAACTCATGGAATTGAATTTTAAAAATAGAAGCTTAATCAAAAATAGGTACATTAAGAATACTTACTATGAAATATAATAGTTCTATATCTAGAAATAATGTTGGTACATATCTGGTGAAAAGCCTGTCATTATATTATCATATCACGATTATATTGATCATAACATTTTGTTTATATAAAGAAAAAATGTATATAAATAATGTCATACAAAAAGAGCAATGTCATATGTTACTGATTTTTATAATTGCATGCGAATGCCCAGATTTATTTATTTACTAAAGGGTTATCCGATGAAACTCATGGTAATGCGAAATTCAAGGTCGCGTTCTATATCTTCGATATCAGAGCTTGTACCCATGTAATAAGATCCAAAATACGAGCAAGTGTGTTGTACAACAATTTAAAGAATGTTGCACTCAACAAATATAATAGCGCTCGGTCGCATATACTCGTATCATTAGTATCCGCTCAGTACGATCGATATTGCTCTTTATGCGTGACAACTACTATTTTCTTTCAGAGTTAGTGTGAGCAGATTTCATTAGCCTATCGATGCCATTGATTTCATTAATGGACACTGACATACGTTATCAATTATATCATGTATACCTACATATAGTATTTAGTTCCAAGTATTAATATATATTATGCTCAATGTGAATGTGTACTTATTGCACACACTTAACACAACGAGCTAATAAATACAACTAAAGATAGTTTGTATCTTAGAATTAATAAATTATGGCGTTAGAATTACATTCTGTCAAATAAAGTTAGCTACTTCTACAAATGTTTCAAAAGACACTAACTAGAAGATCTAACCAGTGATATTGTTACATCTAGAGTCCCACAACAGCATTAATTAAGGTTGATTCACTATGAATTCTGGGATCATATTGGTGAATGAGTGTTTTTTAAGAAGACTATGACAGCTTACCGGCTGTAAGTTTAGTATACGATTTGTTCACTTGCATTCGTGGAGTCGCTTTGTGTGTATCGAAACATATTAACTTCAAACTTAAACAGACCTTATGATTTTAGCTTACAGTCGAAATTTACGTACTAACCTTTCTTATTTTACAAACTTGTGGGGGCTTGTGGAAATGTGGTAAATATTGCGTTTTAAAGCTAGATGGATAAATTTCAATTTACAATGATGTTAAGTGTTTTTCGATATTCGAAAAGGACACTATTTTATGCATACAATTTTTAATAACTAACAGTAAAGATACCGTTAAATCCTGCTAAGAAGCAGGATTTATTTCCCATTGCTTTGAATATTGAAACTTAGTGGCAATACTGCAGAGGGCTTGACAAACTGCTTTACAATTTATATGCCCACATTTATTATTGAGGATTCATAATAAGAATAATGATTATAAGTTTCCCTTAAAAGTAATTATATCTCTAATTGTCTCATTGTAAGGCGTTTGTGCTTTTTAATGCATGATTTATGTGGTATAAATCTCTATGGGTAATAATATATCACCGGTTTCTACCTGGTACACTGCATACCGTGTCACGAAAAATATAATTGTACATGCTGTGGTTTATGAATGTTTGACTCCCAATAAAATAAATAATGGTAAGAAGAAATTACCGATGCCAACTATACTGATATAGTGGACTCGTTAAAAAATAATGTTGATTCATATTAAATTTAAAAACAATATATTTTTGCACTATAAGATGTTATATGGATTTAAGTATGGTCATAGGCAACAGATTTAAGAAAGTTAAAAATACACAATATAAACATGTATTAAAGTTTTCAATATGACTGTATAATAACAAGTAATTAGATCTCAATGACACAGTTATTATATTATTAGTGAACAAAATTATACGTCCATGTTGGATGATGCTTGCCTGCACACTAATAAATAATTGTTAAATAATTACATAAATAGATAAATATTTTCCTACTAGTTAACCTACACAAATGTAGTTTTTTTCTATGACACTATTTAATCGAATTGTTATTCACAAATGAAAATAATTTTATAGACAAAGTTACAAGTAAACAGGACCACAGAATATAATTCATGAATGCTATAAGATAGGATCTTTGTGGTGTTAATGTTAACGTTAATTTTATCACATCTGTCTATTTTTCTATCTTTTAAATATAAATCAACTTACTAACAGTAATTTGTTAATGTAGATTCACCTAATATATAATGATTACAAATGTAATATATTGTTGATATTGCTTATACTGTTGTTTAATTTCACTGCTACTACTGAATATAAAAAGTAGGTAATATTCCCTTTTCCTCAGTTAACACTTATTACTTGAAACTTTGGAACAAAGTACTCTATTTGTATATACTTCGCATACCATAGAACATTGCAGGAAATCTGAGGTTGATACCTGTCTTTATTCCTTTTATTGAGTTAAGTAGGGAGGAATTATAGTAAAAGACAATAGAATAAGGGTAAAATTTTCCTCTCAAAACCCCATTTTGATTTTTCCAACTTTGTGTATTAAACATATGGCCTAGTAACACTACCTCCTGGGAACCTTCACCTAAAACTACCTGTAATGTGCAAAGTTCAAGAAAATCCCAAAAAATAGTGTTTTATAATTTATTATAAAATAATTCAAAATTAGAAAACAGATGCTCAAGATTATTTTACATTAACTCCTTTAAGTGTAGGTGCTTTAACTGGTCCTTTATCAGGTACTACTAAAGCACTGCCTTTATAGCATGCAACACAATCATCATTGGTTTTAAGATCTGGGGCACAGGTTTCAAATATCTTCTTTTTTGGGTTGAGCTGTGGCTCTGGCTCCCGAGGATACCCTTCACAGATGACTAGATCCCCAGGTACAGCTCCATTTGGTGGAATGAGAACTTCAACTTTTTCAGGTGAGCTGGCACACATTACCATTGCTTCTGAGGTAACACCGCGCATCTAATAGATAATAAAGATAAATAGTATGTTAATAGTTAAGCAAAAAGAGCCTCAAAAAAAAAGAAAAGTCAGTATCTGAAATCTACATTTCTTTGAATAGTAAAAAAGTAAGTAAGGAATTTATGCCAAACAGTAATTTCTATATTGATTCAACTTCCAAAAATATACTAATTGTCTTTTGTATATATAGCAAAATGATGGCTTATGCAAATTACATAAAAATTTTGTAAAACCTAATTTGGCATGTAAGTCTTACAATAGTATTTTATTTACTTTTAAACCCACATGCCACTTGCATTTTAGTTGCCAAAAGAATGGGCATGAGTATCAGAAAGCCACACAAAGAGCAGTCATGGTATTAGAACATTCCATAGTAAAATGGATGATACTCAAAAATACAAATTTCAGTGGAATAGAAAAGTAAATTTTTTCAGCCATTTACCTTTACAGGTTTTAAATTGCATAACACCATTACAATCCTTTCCTTCATTTCATCAATGGGGACATGGTTCACAAGACCAGATACAACTGTCCGAGGGTTTGCTTCACCACAGTCAATCTTTTCCACATACAGAGTGTCCGCATCAGGATGTTTACCTATATCAACAATTTTTCCAATTCTTAGGTCCAACTTTCTAATATCAACAATATCAGCAGTTACAGGTGCAGTTACTTTATCTTTTGGTTTCTTTGCAGTATCTTTTTCTTTTTTTTCTTTTTTAACAACAGGTACTTGATTTTCATTTGAATTTGATTGCTCTATTTTAGCTTCATTCACATTGTTGGCTGCAAGAACTGTTTTTCCAGGCAAAGAGTATTGCTTCTTGCCATTTATTGTTTCTAATTTTATTAGCTCTATCTTTGCCTCTTCAGTTTTTCTCAATAGTAATTCATTCTCTTGTGTAAGCTCTTTGATTTTCTCTTCTACTTTAAACTTTTTTACTTGTTCTACCTGAATAAAAAAAAGCCTTCAGAAGTATCGTAATAATTTATCCAGGAACTACCTCAAAATTAAAAAAAAAAACTGATTTGGGTAGTCCAACTGGATTTGGATACTAAGAGTCCCATACTAATACTATCATGGTAAATACTGTTAATATCAGTACATTATTGAGAACAAATTAGAAATAAAAAATAGTTTCAAGAACATTTAATTTATATTATTTGTTTTATTTTAATTGTTGAAACAATTTTTAATTTTTATTACTTATTTGATATTATTAATGTAAGTAGATAGAGGACATATAATGTGGCACGGCATAATTATTCTAACTAACATTAATGGATCATGAGATAAATTCAGCAGACTGAAATAATATAATATGGGAATCTTAGCTCACTATTGAAGAATCATATGGTTGACCAAATAAAGAGTTTGCGGAATACAAATAACCAAAATGTACCCGAAAGCTGTTCCAGGCATACCTTACTTTTAAGTTCGAATAAACGTTTTTCAGCTTTATCGGCATTATTAACCAATTTCATAGTTGCGTTCTGAGACATTTTTCTCACAAAAATTCTAGTGAACATGAAAGTATTATAAAACAAGTACTCCACCCTTGATTTCCTATTAACTATTTGAAGAATAATCTATTTACAATTTACACAAATTTCTAACCTCGAAATTTGGGTTTTGACTTTTGCTCGGACTTTTGACAATACAAAATACCTACGAATGTCAAGTCATAATTGAGTACCTACAGGTAGAAAATAATTTATTATATTTTGTAAATGTATGTTATACCCTCGGACGAAGAATCTTCGTCCGAGGTTATCATAAATGAACGTCGCCATGAATCAGTGTATTATATTCAATATTTAGTTTTATGTCTCCAGGCCGAACAAACTTTTCCGCAAATGTGAGTTGAAAACATAAAAATACGGAATGCTTAACAGAAATACTTTAACAATTCTATCTTTAAGTTAAACTGCCAGCTCGTTGTTTGGCGAACTTTAAAAGTTCTCTGAAAAGAGACAGAAGATTTCTTGCTTTTTCTCAATTTTGTTACATAATCCACGCTTCTCATTTGCATTCTTCATTACTTCATCTAGATCTACTTAATCTGAGGTTTTTAGATTTGTTAATGTCAAGTAGAGATTTGTAACAGACCCAAAAGAAACGTAGTGATTATATTCTCCTTGCCCAAAAGCACCGTAACAGTGTAAGTAACGCTATCAAAGGTGGTGGTACTACTGAGTGTATTGTATATCTTACTTTACGAAGTATTCTTTGATCGAAGTGCAATAACATACCTACTACGCGGGGAAAACAAACACTTCACATGACTTAACTTCTCCAACTCTTCTTGCTTACAAATATGGTTCAGTTTGCTTAGTACACCAGTTGTTGTCGATATACCCAGCGCAGTGATAAGCGCTGTGGTGTTATGGTTGAGTGGTCCCGGCTTCGAACCCGGCAGGGCAGGAGCAGTTTTAGAATAATTTATATTTTTCTGTTTTTCCCTGGTAATTTACTGTAGAAAGAAAACAAAGCTTTGCAGGAATGTCTTCTTTGCCGGCGAAAACGGTGTGTTGAGGTTGTTTGTGTAGGTGAGTTTTCAGTTGTCAGCTGATCGCCAGGGTCGCAAAGGATATGTTTAGGCCTGCTCTTGTGGAGTTGAGCTCTTAAGTCGCGTGACTAAAAGAAGCCGAGAAGAAATGAGAGATGTCGGATAGTTTTCTCAAAGTAGCGGTTTGAGAGTGTCTAAATATGTTGAGCGATAGTATAAAATTTAAACAGGGATAACTGGTTGCATTGTTTTCTTTAAGTTTATCTGCGGATAGTTAGTAGTATATTTTAAATGATCTTCACCATTACTGCTCCATGAGTATAGTTAAAGAAGACCTTGCTTCAACGGACTACCATGTTTTTGTGATTTGAATAATTTTCTTAGTGACAACAAAAATTCGATTTAACAAATACATCTTGGGTAAAAAAAAACAAGTTTCAATTGTTCAGTACAAATCAGCAATTTCATACTTTAACGCCTAATTATCACCAGGTGAGATTTAAATCAAGGGCAAAATTTTTTGTTCTGTACCACTATAAATATATTTATAGTGGTACAACAACAAAAAAACATGTTTTTTTTAAGTACTTTAATCTGTATATAATGGGTAGCTTGCTTCGTGAAGCACCTCGACAGATCTTATGTAATGCTACTACCGTATACGGCAGTTTTTGTAACTGCGGTTTTATAAATAAACATTAACCAACACTATTTAATCCTTTTTTAGAACACTTTGTAACATTAATTAAATTTGGTTAGTATTTGTTACACGATCTCTATGCTCTTATCTGTAGTATGATTAATTTTTACATTTCCTAACATATTTTGGTACAAATTATGATAAAATGTTAAAAAACTTAATAAAATCTGTGTGTGTTAGGTATCTGGTAGGTATATCTTATAACAGTTTGTAACGGCGCGGTGGCGCAGAAGCACCTGAAGATAATGTATTATGTACCTAAAAATACAATGGAAGCGTAATTATATACAAATTTCACGAGAAATTCGACCCCTATAAATGTCAATTGTTTTTGAAAAAGGGCACATGTAATTATGCCAATTAGCTGCATTCGCGTACCTCGTCATTGTAAAGCAAAAGCAGTGATTGGTTCTCGGCATTGTCGAACACAGTTGTTGGTTGTTGGGTTGCCGTAGTTACGAGAGTTTATAATTTGGCTTCGATGAAATGGAGGATGATAATATATTATAGCTGTGAAAGTTATAATAGGTGCAGACACAGTAATTTAGTTTTGCATATTTACAAAATACCTAATGGAAATTTAATATTATGAAAATGTGTGTTTCGCTTACTCTAAAAATTGATCATATGAGTTTTGAAAAGTTAATAATTTCGTGAATGTTTTCACGAAGAGGTAGACAATTACTTCTATATGTGCTAAGTAGGTAGGTAGGTTGGTATAAAATATAAGATTAAGTTGATACAATTTAAATGTAATTACATATTTATAAACTTAAATAAAATATACTTTTATCTTTTTAAAATAAATGATCAAATCTGCGTGAAAAGATCAAACACGCTTACTAGGTAGAGTTCATTAATCTTGTTAAGATACTTCTTAAGTATAGTTAATGATTAATTATTTTATATTTTGCTGCAGTAAAATAATGTATTATTGACTATGTGAGATGGTAATAACAAAAAACCGGGATAAGTTTGTTGTGGGATTCTTCTCACCTGGACCTGACCTGACCTGGGCGCGATTGGAATTCTCTTAGCTTTAACTTGAAGTTGGCCAGTGTAGATATCACCGTCACCTCATAAATTAAAATAATTAAAAATATATTCTTTTAGTCTTTTAGATTTAGATTTTTTGATTTAGAATTAATAACTAATTTTTATCACTAAAGAGTAGGTATTTATAATAGACATTTGTTACCATCTTTAAGAAAATTATTCATAGTTTTTGAGTTATTAAAATATAAATAATTCGAAAAATATACGTGGCCGACATTATAAACTGGCAGCACAATTATTTTCATTAAAAAAAAAAAAACAACATGGCTGATGAAATGGCGTCATAAATACTTTCTGACGTTGTTTATATTTGTGCAAAAACTAATTTAACGTTATCGTACATTATTTACAATTCTAATTAGCAGTGAGTTTAAAATACGATGTAATGCTTGAACTAAGTGTGTAAATGGACTATTCACGATAATGTTTTAGGAGCTACGCAACGAAACAATGTCTAACAATACTGTCGGCTCGTCGGGGCATGCTCCCGGCAAAATACGTGGACCTGGAAGACCCCCTAAACGTACTTGTACATGGTGCGCCGAAAGCAAAACACCATTAAAATACGTTTTACCAACGGAAAATGGCAAAAAAGAGTTTTGTTCCGAAACATGTTTGTCGGAATTTCGACAAGCATATAGTAAAGGCGCCTGTCTGCATTGTGATAATGTTATTCGCGGCAACGCTCCTCCCAGTAGCAAAAACTTTTGCTCGACGTATTGTTTGAATAAATATCAGAAAAAGAATGAAAAAAGGACGACATCCCCTCAATCTGGGAATGGAGCCAACGGTTCTGAAAATCATTCTAACAACAATTCAACTGGATCATTTTACGAAATTTATCAATCTTTCGACTGGAATGACTATATGAAAGAAACAAGTAGTGTTGCAGCTCCACAGGATTGTTTTAAACAGGCCCCGACACCTCCAGTCAATGATTTCAAAGTCAATATGAAATTGGAAGCTTTAGATCCCAGAAATCTTACATCAACTTGCATAGCTACAGTCGTTGGTGTTTTAGGTCCTAGATTAAGGTTGAGGCTGGATGGTAGCGATAATAAAAATGATTTTTGGAGACTTGTTGATGCTGGAGACATACACACAATTGGCTACTGTGAGAAAAATGATGGAATGTTGCAACCACCACTTGGGTTTCGTATGAATGCTAGTAGCTGGCCTATGTTTTTACTGAAGACATTGAACGGAGCTGAAATGGCTCCATCAAAAGTTTTTCAACCTGAGCCACCTACACCTAAATCCAATTTATTTGTTGTTGGTCAGAAATTGGAGGCTGTTGATAAAAAGAACCCACAGCTTATATGCTGTGCCACAGTAGGTGCAGTGAAAAATGATCAGATACATGTTACTTTTGATGGATGGAGAGGTGCTTTTGACTACTGGTGTAGATACGATTCTAGGGATATATTTCCTGTAGGTTGGTGTGCTAGGGCTGGACATCCTTTGCAGCCACCAGGCCAAAAGAGTGCTACTGCTCCATCTAGGTTAGTAAAAGGATTTAAGTTGAATTACACTCTATTTTACAATTATTGTTAATTTAAAGTGATCTTTTTGCTCATAAAAATATTTTAAAAGTCAAATAAAAGAATTATTAACTATTATTTATTATTCTGTCAAAAATTGTCAACTGAGTTTTGTTTTTAAATTCTTTTAAGTCTTATTATTAAAATAAGAGTAATGCCCTTTTCCGCAAAGAACACAAAAAAAGGAACTTTTAGAGCTGCCAGTTAGAGAATAAAAAAATTCATTAAAATATAATTGTTTCTGGATATGAGAAGTGTTATTCAAAAAATTTGATGGATTGATTTGAAATGTTATTGCAACATTTCATATCTTTATAAGGTTTTTTTTTATATATTAATTCAAATTAAGCCACTGAAATGCATTGGTGATTATAGATCCTTTACTAATTGAATTATGATCTCTAGGTTCAAACGGCCAAGTGGTATTCCAAATCCTGCTTTGCCTGAAGGGGGCTCCACAGGTACTGGAAATACAAATGGGACCAGTACAGTGACACCAGCTGCAAATGTGGTGCTGCGAATCCGTAGCAGTTGCTCTGGAGGAAGTCCTGATTTGCCCCCTTCAGTGACAGGAGTGGGGTCATCTGGTGTGCTCAAAAATCTTGTTTTGGAACTATTTGAAACTGACTTGGACTCTCAGAAGTTGTCCAGAGCTATACTTAGTGCATCAAGTACCTATACAAATAATAGTGTAGAGGTGAGATTATTACTTTGTTTATGGAATTCTTGTTTCAAATTAACAGTTCTGCAAAACTAAAGAAATATATTATTTTGCAATGTTTTATATTGTACTTAGTTATGCTATAAATATTTCTTTATTACTCACAGCTATATAATATATAAATAAATATTAATCATATAATTATTGATCATTTTAACACAGGAATGCATTATCCCCACAAAATGTTGCCAATAACATAAAATTATCTGTTTAATTGGATAGTGCACAGCCATGAGAATGCTACTTTTACTATGTTTATCTATATATAAAAACATGAGTTAAATGGATGGAGCTTGAATTTTGTTAATCTTTCAATTGTACTGTTTATTTACAGTTAAGATTCTTAGTTATGCACTTCTAAAGCTCATGATCATCATCACTAAACTAATTAATTATCCATTTCTTTAAATTAAGATTTTTAGATCTTGTTTGCATAACTATGTATAATTTTAGTTCCAGGTCTTACCAACAACTAAAAATTTGACTATAAAGTTACCACTAGACTTATCAACTGAGGAATTGAAAAATTGGTTAAAATTAGTATGTACAGGTGTTGGTTGTTGTGTTGGAATGATAGAGATAGACACAGGAGAGGCTGCTGGACGGCCTTGTACTCTTTGTGGAGACTCTACTTCAAACAGTGTAACATCTGCCTTTCCAGTTAAGAGGCCTAAAAGTGTAAGTTTATTAAATTTCATATACCAAGTTTTTAACTATTAAGCTAGATATCTCTTTGCCATAAATTGTGATTTAACTTTATCTTGTTGTATTGCATACAAGCATGTAGGGCTTCTTTTTGCATAACTATATCCAATTGGAAATGAATTTTGACGACCTCCGTGGAGCAGGGTGTGCGCTGTCGCATTATAAAGTTGGAGATCCTGGGTTCGATTCCCGGCTCGAGTCTGGTCTGGTGGGAGCCTACAGCCGTAGTTACCACCCTACCGACAAAGACGTGTCGCCAAGCGATTTAGCATTCCGGCACGATGTTGCGTAGAAACCAATTGGGAGTGTGGGTTTGCCATACCCCTAACAGGTTAGGTTAGGGTAGGAGGGGGTTATGCAGTCTAGGATGGCCTAGACTTCATCATTACTTACCACCAGGTGATATAGCCGTCAAGGGCTAACATGTAGTGTATTGAAAAAAAAAAGATGAATGCATTTTATATTTAAATGAGTGGCTTACGCAATTGATTGCTAGTTTCACGTTAAAATAGCACTGAATAAAAATTGTAGGAATCTCCATCGCGTAGCAGCGTGAACGGCGGTGGGGAGACTTCCGGTGTCAAGATGGCGCGCGTGTCGCCCGAGCGGCCTGAGCCCGCGTCGTCTACCACGGGCGCACCGCCGCCGCCCTCGCCGGCCACTGCGCCTGCCGACTGGTCCGTGGAGGACGTGATTGGGTTCATAGCTGCGGCCGACCAGGCGCTGGCAGCTCACGCAGATCTCTTCAGGAAACATGTGAGTTTTGTGAACTTCAGTTTATTCGTGTGCATCGCCTGAGTCGTCTATACCTTTAGTTCACATTATTGTACATGGCATAGGATAAATCCAGTATGCCCCACGTTCGCGCATGTACAGTCGACTAGGAAATCTTATATGAAATAAGCTTACAAAATGGCTTGCCTGGTACAATCCCACACACACTGGTTTTTTCTTAGTTAAGTATTTTCTCACAATTTTGCAATAAGCTTGATGAGAATAAGGTTTATTTTACTGACGTATGTTATTATGTTTATGAATGAATGATTGATTTACATAATTTTTTCAGTTTTGGTTGTTAAGTTCTGTATGGAATTTAAAAGATTTATTGTGTTTATCATTGCACAAACAAATATAAAAAGAATAAAAATCAATACAACAGAAACTCTATCAAACAATTGGGTATGCAAAGACTTATCTCTTCTCAGTCGAAGTTTGGTGACTGGAATCTAATGCTATCTAATTAATACAAGAAACATTATTTTACCTCTATTGTTGACTAATGATATTATTTGGTCTTGACATGTAATACCTGTTATACAAATCAACATATTATATTCTTAACACAAATAATTGTTTTACAGGAAATAGATGGAAAGGCATTGCTATTGCTGAATTCAGATATGATGATGAAGTACATGGGTTTGAAACTTGGACCTGCACTGAAAATTTGCAACTTGGTATCGAAAATAAAAAATCGTCGACATTATAGCACCTAGTTCTATTAGCGCACACTTTGAAGGTTTGAAACTATGAGTTTCTATTTTTATAGTAATTAAGCATTTGCTTCAAGTATTTCTAGAGAGCATTTCATAATAATTTATCTTTATCTTTGGTAAAACTTCATGATTACAAATTTGAATCTCCAATAATTATTGCATAATTGGTGAGATTGGTCACAAAGAAACAGTAGGTACAAAAATATAACTATAGAGTATCCGAAAAATTACATTTTTAAATAAAAAATAATACTGTTTCGAGTTTTTAAGTGTAAATGTTTATTGACTATAAGATAAATTTACAGTAGTCATGTAAATAAGTATTTTTCATTGAGCGAACATGCATTTAATGTAGTTTGTACTCATTGAGCAGCATATACATAACATTATGTATTATTATTATTAGTATGTTATACATTTTGCTTTATTGTATTGTATATAATTTGAAAGAATTGGCTAGTCGTATGCATAATCGAAAATTAATTGGATTCAGTCTCCCACATCAAACTGCTATAAAATATTGTGCCCATTAAGTCGCCGAATCGAATTGCATTAATTTTGTGATGCATTTTTTTTAAATTTCCCTCAGACTATGTAATAATGATATCATTGGCTAGAAGCAAGCGTTATTTTGCAACAGTCCAATGCATACAATGAAGATTAAGTTAAGTTGCTACAAACCACCATAATCGGACAAATCTGTTACATTTATTCATTTTAGTTCCAGGAATATGCTTCACGCACATTTCCTCAGAAGACTAATTTAGACCGAAATGTGTGTAGAATGGTTACTAACCATTCAGATTTTTCGAGTTTCACAGATTATTAATGTTTTATTTTCAAATATTATTATCATAATTATTTCAACTGACGAATCTTTAGCAAGTTTCCACATTAAAATGTCTTGTCCCACTTGTGTCTTGAGAGTCGTAAGTAACTCACTTGATGTTCAATCAAATCAAAAATCAAAAATAGCTTTATTCATATAAACCTATTACAGGCATTTATGAATTGTTCATATATATCACATTTTTCATATTATTACATGTTGCTTAACTATTCCCTTTATTTTGATAATTTTATTTCTTCTTTTTATCTCCTGAATTATAATTGAATATCTAACTAAGAAATAATGTGTTATCCAACCTTTTTTGTCCTCAGTTTTTTATCTTCTTCTTCTTCTTGCCCTTATCCCACATTATGTAGGGTCGGCACAACACGTCTTCTTCTTCCACTCACTTCTATCAGCCGTCACCTCACTACCCACACCTTTCACCCGCATATCCTCTTTTACACAATCCATCCATCTCTTCTTTGGTCTTCCTTTACTCTTTCGCCCTTGCACGTTTATATATAACATTCTTTTGGTGACATCACTTTCTTTCCTCCGCATTATATGACCATACCATGCCAGCCTGTTACTCCTCATCTTTTCTGTCACTGGCGCTACTTTTAGACTCCCCCTTATATATTCATTTCTTATCTTATCCATTCTTGTCACACCACACATCCATCTCAACATTCGCATTTCTGTCGCATGAACTCTTCTTTCATCCGTTCTTTTTGCCGCCCAACATTCTGATCCATACAACACGACAGGTCTTACGACTGTTTTATAAATTTTCCCCTTAAGTTTAAGGGGCATTTGTGGGTCGCATATCACTCCTGAGACCTGTCGCCATTTCATCCATCCCACATTCATTCTATTGTACACATCTCGGTCAATATTACCGTCGTTTTGGAAGAGCGAGCCGAGGTACCGGAAATCCGAGCAGACTGGTAGGGATACACCATTTAAGGCAATTTCGGAGAAACGAGAGGGGCCGCCAAAATCACAAAACATATGTTCAGTTTTCGTTTGGCTTATCTTTAGGCCCACGCTCTCTAATTTATGTTGCCATTTTGCCAATCTGCTCTGGACCTCAGACGCATCCTCTCCGACAAGAACAATGTCGTCAGCGAATAACATGCACCAGGGTGCTTCCTCCTGTATGTTTGATGTAAGAGCATCCATTACCAGGAGGAACAAGTAAGGGCTCAACGCCGATCCCTGGTGCAAGCCCACTTCCACACTGAACATGCCAGTAACGCCAGCTTCTGACCGGACGTACGTGGTCGCTTTTCTATACATCTCTTTCACAAGACTCACATACTTCCCAGGCACTCCTTTCCTTTTCATAGACCACCACAAAACCTCACGGGGAACTCTGTCATATGCTTTTTCAAGGTCAATGAATACCATGTGCAGGTTTTTGTGTGCACCCCTGTATTTTTCGCACAGTTGTCGGAGTGCGAAAATAGCGTCCATCGTTCCCCGCCCCGGCATAAATCCAAATTGGTTTGGTGTTACCTCACTCTCATTTCTCATTCTTCTTGCTATCACTTTCTCCCAAATCTTCATAGTATGTGACATGAGCTTAATTCCTCGATAGTTGTTGCAGTCCTGTATATCACCCTTATTTTTATATATAGGTACCAGTGAACTTTTGCACCACTCTTCAGGGATCGCTTCTTCGTGCAACAACTTATTGAAAAATGAAGTCAGCCACCTCCATCCATCTACTTTCAAAAACTTCCATACTTCAGCTGGTATACTATCTGGTCCTACCGCTCTACCATTTTTCATACTCTGCACTGCCATTCTTACTTCGTCTATACTCACTTCTGTTACGACTCCCAAGTTGAGTGGTATTTTCTCTAATTCTCCACTCCAATCATTTTCTTCATTCATTAACCTTTCAAAATATTCTTTCCATCGCTCTTTTATTTCCTCGTCATTTATTAATACCTTTCCTAAATCATCTTTTATGCACTTGTTTTTTATGTTACTATAATATTTCGGTGTCATACTCTTTGTTTATATACACTGATAAAAGCACATGGATTTTTGATACAAAATTATATTTTATGTGTGATTAAATAATATCTCGATTCGGCAACCTATTGATATTTATGTTTTACATTATTCTCAAAACTTTAATGAATTATTATTGGCACTGGTTTTCCAATAACTCCTTTTTGGGATGAATCTGTTAATTTTATCACACATTATAGGGAAAAGTAGTTACAAAGTTTGTGACAGTAAAATTGTGTGCAGGGTCAAAATAATCATGTTTGTGTGATATAATTAATATGTCAAACAGGACAGCAATTTTTTTTTCAGATTTTTTATTAAATAAATTACACAGAATAACAATAATGTTAATAATAATTGATTTTCATTTCCATGATTGTTATTGTATCAATCAAAATAAAATTTTATACAGTGTACAGAAATTCTATTGTAGATTAGGGTCTAGTGCCTTCCAATTATAATTAGGTGTACTTAAATACCGGTCCCGTTAGAGTCAACGCTCTATCTAACCTCATGATTAAAGCTCCAATTATGATATACATATTAAATAGATGAACTTAACTAACATAAAGTATAATTGAAAAGTAAATTATAATAAGATAGTAAAGAATATCCATAATATTGCTTTATAGTTTTGATGTATTGAGTTAAATAAGGTGTGATTGACCAATTTTGCTCTGTAAAGTGGCGAGCACTCGGGATGTTAGATTACGTAAAGCATTAAGCATGCCGAGGATACATGATGAAGAGATTCTTCTCCAATACGTTCTTTCTGCACGTAGCCATTCTCATAAGAAAAAATAATAGAAAATAAGTATTTTTATTATATTTTGGCGGCCAGGAGGATAGTTGTTGTTTGCATGGGGGGGGGGGGGGGGTCGATGAGATGCTGGTTCAAATCCAGGCGGTTTTAAATTTTTATGAAAGAGGAAAAGAATCACTACCCACACTTGGACTTATATAAAATGTGCTCTGTGATTACATAAGTGTTATATCGTTTTAAGCGGCTAAGGTCAACCAAATAAAGGCATGATGCAAATATATTTTATTATAAAAATTATATGTCCAAAAATATATATATAAAAAGGTTTGATCGATGTTATATCTTGTGCCTAATAAAAACAGATATACACTTAAAGCAAATACGGTATCGTTACGCTTGCAGTTGTCTTGTGACTGGAGTCCAGTGATATATGCACAAAAGCACTGCCTGCCTCTAAATATGTAATTTGAATTCATTGAAGACCCACTGTTTACCATGCGTTGCTCAGTGCATAACGTGGCTAAAAACTGAGTGCCGCTGTGAATCATTTTAAGGATGGCGACAGAATCGCGATTTTACCACGTTCTGTGGTAATAGCATCGTCAGACTAAGGAAGGAGTGGTTTTGGCGTGTAATAGAATAATGAACTGACAATAGTTACGCAATGTTTTTTGTCTTTCGAATAATGAATAGAAGCAGGCTTTACTTTGCGGAAGTCCATGATAAACAATAAACAACAAGTATAATTTGCTATATTCCGCCGACAACCCGGAGATTTGTATAATATAACACCACACTAAATCTTCCACTAGAACTCTACGCACTTTTCGACCCGACACCGGATCATCCTCAGGAGATGTTGACTTCACAAGCGCGAAAAGTAAACTACTTTTCGCTTTTTACAAATCTCCCGGTTGTCGGTGGAATATAGCAAATTATACTTGCTGTTTATTGTTTTGTCTTTCTGTCGTCATTAGTTACTTGGCGTATGAAAGAAGATGACAAAAGAAGGATTTATATATATCATCCCTAATGTTTACCACTTTGTCCAAGAGCACTACCGGTCTCACTGCCCTGGTTTATATGTGACGACGTGGTTGTTAGCTTTATACTTGCCATAACGTGAAAACAAATATCGTTTGTAGCCAATATTAATGCTAGCAGGAAGAGGCAGAGGTGCCTTTACAAATTTATGATATTAATATAATATGTTTCTTTTTTAGTCGACAGCGGTCGAAACGCAACGTCAGCGATGTTCCTTTTCCATTCTATGTTTATTGTAATTTGCCATTGAAGGGTTAAATAATAATGTTTAAACATTTTATAATGTGATATTTCACTGTTATCTGTTACGTGATAAATTATAAAAAAAATATAATAAAATTATGTTGCATTATTAATGAAAAGTAGCTAAGTGATATTTTAAGTTTATACATGACATAACTACTAAGGCGTAGAACATTTGTGACTCAAAACTTCGGCGGGTTGCCCATTATAATATTGTTGCTGTAAATATAAATGATATTGCGATTTTAATATAATTTAATATCATAAAAATTGTTCCGTTAGTTAGGTGTTATTAAAGCTGCATTCATACTGATAGGAGACTTATATTATTATGGAGAGCCTTATTGTTACTGCTGAATAATGTCAAGAGCCTATAGTCATTAAGTACGCCTGCTTTTAGTATGGCTGCACCTACAGCCCCATTTTGTATGCGATTTTATAGAAATAGTTTTTGTTCAGTTTATTTCCTCTATGCTTTTTCGGGTTGAAGATGTGAACTTTGTTTGTTTGTGTTTGGTTGTATCGTATTATTATTATTAGTAATAATAATAATTAATTTACCTCCTTAGCTAAAACAAAATATCGTGAAATGTATGAAGCAATAAACACATTGCGTATTCGATGTTTGAGAGTACACATTAATATATTTGTATGGGTCTGTATATAGTACATATTATTTTAGTACAGTTAATATGCGTGAACAGCGTATTGTCGGTTTGACTGGTCAGACTGGGGTTTCAGGAATAGAGGATGGTTCAACGATGTTAAGATGTTTGAATCCCATTCATTCATTAACCGGTTAATACGCAGTTGATTGTGTATAACATGCCCTAGATTGGGTTGGTGGGAACTTGCATAAGATTTTGTATAATGGAGATTGTGATGTTTAGTCCCGCGGGAATACCAGGATTAGGGATTTCGTAATAAGAGACGTTGGCTTCATTGTAAAACTATATTAACCACCGGACTGACATAGCTGACATTACTAACAAAAGACATAAAATATATAGAACCTACATACGTCACAGAGATCAAATTTAATTCTAAGTAACCACATTATAGATTATTCACAATTGTCTCTTTTAGGGCCGTTAATTACGATCCACGAATCCACGAGATCGGGTTGAAGGAGATTTGTTATATTTAAAACCCCTTAATGATCTTTGCACATCCTTGTTAGCGGCGAGATCAACTAAAAACGGACTCCATAAATTGGCTAGTTACCATCTAACCGGATTTAAGGTTAAGTCATACACATCAGTTGCATCACCAAGATCAATCAAATATTTTATGAGCTGTGCTCGCTGTGGCCTTACTGACGTTTGTTCATGTCCCATACGTGAATAATATGAGAATTAACCTTTGCCGATTAATCACTAATGATATAGACTGACATTATAGTTAGTTATATGTAATAGTACGACTAGAAAAACTAGGTAATAGTTGCTCTTCGATCGTATGACCGAATTATTGAATCGCCATCGAGCTTTGGCTGGGTTCTCAGATTATCAATCAATTCCTAATATTGGATAAGCTGTTTTCAAGTCGATGGCGGTTTATTAATACGTTCCATAATTCGACGACCTTCATGGCGCATTGCGTGCGCTGTCGCGTTATAAAGTTGGAGGTCTCGGGTTCGATTTCCGGCTCTAGTCTGGTCTGGTGGGAGGCTTCGGCCGTGGCTAGTTACTACCCTACCGACAAAGACGTGTCACCAAGCGATTTAGCGTTCCGGCACGATGTCGCGTAGATACCAATTAAGAGTGTGGTTTACCATACCCCTAACAGGTTAGCTCGCTACCATCTTAGACTGCATCGTCACTTACCACCAGGTGAGATAGCCGTCAAGGGCTAACTTGTAGTGTATAAAAAAAAAAAACCATAGACTGCATCAGATGAAATCACAGTCACGGTACTGCCAAAAAAAAAACATTTATTATATTTATAGGAACCGCCGCATACTAGCCGGTGCTAGTATCGAACCCTACAAAATATAAACCTTACGCTTTAAAGAGAATACGTGTTCTATATAGCTTTTTTTTCCCGCTGGCAAATGCGTTTACGCATCCCCTCCGGAAGCGACGCAGGCAAGACTGCGCCGCTTCCAACGGGGAATGTGTCCCACATGTCCCCGGCGGCCAGGCTGGTGACCAGAATACCCACTAAAACCCAGCGATGCTCCTTCGCGTCGCCTGGTGGCTGGGTCACGGGAACACTTGTGCACTCGACCGCAATGTTCTATATACTTAATGCGCTAGACATGCTGTTCATGTATAGTAACCGTGAAACAGATAACAATATGGGAATTGTGAAAGTGTTTCACATTTACAAAGCTATTATTTTATTACGGTAGAATTTTATAATTTTATGTACATAGCTGATAAATTGAAACAGATGTGTATAAATGATGGAAATAAAGTTCGAATATAATAGACAAGTTTCTTCTTATTTTGTTTACGCACTACAACAATCTACAAGAATTAATTCCTAGAAACGCCTAATTTCTTCCAACTCTCTTAACTACACTGAAGGTTATAACGAAAATCGAGTACAGGGATTCAGTAGATGATTTTGAGTATAAAATAGATAGCAACAGCGATATAAAATTTTTCTTTGCTGGTTTCATGTTTCTGCGTTTTTTATTTTTGTTAACTTATTAAAACGTTTAATTACTTATGTAGTATATCTCAACTTCATTTTTAACAAACAATAACATGTTATTGTAATTAGCAAAAGTCATTAAATTATAATTTAAGTCGTAAATTATTGTCACATAGGAACTGAGGTACCTATGTCGATTCAGTACCTACTATCTACGGTGAACGCAAAGCGCTTTATCCGCTATTTTATGCTTAAAATTGCAATATATTGTATGTATAATATCCAACAAAGACGTAACGCCAAGCTACTTAGCGTTCCGGCACGATGTCGCGTCAAAATCACTTAGGAGTATTGGTTTATACCCCTAACAGGGGCCATGATTGGCTTGATTGTTTTTTTAATCTTCCCTTTTATCGTATCAGTATAGACTAGTTGGCGCGGCAGTCTTTCTGGCTTGAACGTAAAACAAAACTAATAATGTCTATAATATGGGTAAATATAATTATTGACATCACGTTATTTACTGCGAGTCCTTCAAGTTATCACTTTATTCATACTTGACCCCTACATCGATAAAAATTGCCTGAGCATTGTTAGTTACCTAAACACTTATCAGTAAACAAACAATGTTTGTTGTTCCCATTATTCATCATGAACAACCCATTACCGGCTCACTACTGAGCGCGGGTCTCTTCTCAATATGAGAAGGGTTTGGCTATAGTCCACCACGCTGGCCATGTGCGGATTGGCAGACTTCACACGCCATTGAGAACATTATGGAGTACTCTTAGGCGTGCAGGTTTCCTCACGATGTTTTCCTTCACCGTTGAAGCAAGTGATATTTTAATTTTTTAAAAACGCACTTAACAAGGAAAGTTAGAGGTGCGTGCCAGGATTCGAACCGCCGACCTCTGATTAGGAGGCTGACGCCCTAACCACTAGGCTATCACCGCTTCCCATTATTAGGTACTGATATTCCCCGTCCGGATAGTAAACAACGGGTCCACCGGACATCAAGCAAAGGCAGCGAGAAGGACATACCGTGGTGGTTTTTAGGTCGGGTATACCCCCACCGTCCTGTCCAAGGAACGGAGGTAATCATAAAGATTCCACCATGACAAAAAAGGTACTTATATTCCCAGAGTCTTTTAGCGGAACAAAGAAGTGCTTCGTCCAACCAGTTGGTTTGCCACGTTCAGAACTGCCCCAGTCCACAGTTGTCTAATGATTACTATTTTAGTTGGACACATGACCAAATAGCGACTCGAGGTCTTCAATTGTCATTAGATGGAACAAGAAGGTGGGAAGGAGTTCAGCCGTTTTTCTACGAAGGTCAACCGATTCTTGAATTAGTAATCTGTCATTGTTTTTGGTATCTATGGTAAATAAGCTATACCTACTAATTAACCTATACTCCTGCTCGTTGCTGAACCAATTAGAATATGGTTTTTATTCAAATGCATTTGGCGGTAGGTATAGGTTGATGTTGTTATTGCTATTAGTAAGTACAATAGGTATCAAATGAATAATATATAAATATGTGTTATCTCGTATTGATAGGTTAATGCCCTACAGCCAGAGTAACAATTTCTAATCATGAAACGCATAGCTAATGAAGTACTTGGAGACTATACCTATATTCTAAATGTGTTTAAGTATATGATGATTAAAGAGTATGTCTGAGATTTCGAAATAATTGCCTCATAAAAGTTCATGATAGCGGAATCATAATATCAGCCGATTGACGTGAGATGTAAGGTACCTACCACCCGTTAGCAACTCGGGAAAGTTCCAGAACGAGGTAAATTGGCTATGAAGAAAACATGAAAGAGACCTGACCCACGTTAGTGGGTGCCGTCGTAGCTTGTAAAGTATTACTATGAAAATATTTCCATGACTATTTCGTATTAGATCAGAATAGAGCGAAGGTCTCACCGCATCCAGTCTGCGTCCTAAGACGGGTTTATGTTTGCGTCCTGCGTGGGACCAATAACATGATTAGTCTTATCTAACGGGCGCTGTGATTGGTCCCAAGCAGAACGGCATCTTGAACGCCGCTAGGGACGTTGGTTGCACGCCGTGCTTTGGCCTTGTTGTTTGGCAGTAGTATGTGAAGGTATATACTTCCTACCTCATTTTTTAACATTAATTAAGTCGCTACTTGAACAAAAATAAAGCGGCTAAATACCTCACTAATTTGATAAATAAATTAAATTACATTCAAAATAACTTTAACGTACAAAAAAAAGTTTTATGAAGTAGATAAAGCGTTTAGTTTATCTACTTTATAAAAATATTTAATTAAGAGATTGCTGATTGGTCCAGCTTGAAGACTACGAAGGTAAGTCATAGGTGTATGTAAATAGAATAGGTTATTCAAAGTACCCATCATAACGAATCGCGGAGTGCCTACTTGCCATAGAGACTCTGTGGTACTAATATAGTGGAAGAAGTCTGTATTAGTGTAACACAGAGTATAGTGAAATTATTGTATTATCAACCGTGGATTCGACCAAGGCCTGATCGTGACCGTGACCACTCCAGTATGCAAGGTCCCTTACAAATTGCTAAAAGAAGTCACAATTATTCATATACTTGAATTTAGTTAAAGAATATTGCACCCTACTTATATTACCTATAAATTAAAGATACTTAAAGCACATGGACAGTAGAGAGATTGAGACCAACATCAAATTTTGAATAAAAAATATGACTATGAAGATAATTAATTTTAAGTTAATGTCTTATTTAAGTAAAAAGAAAAAGAATGAAGATAATTAATTTTGACTTAATGTCTTATTTAAGTAAAAATAAAAAGAATGAAGATAATCAATTTTAACTTAATGTCAAATTTAAATAAAAAGAAATAGAAAACAGTTACACTAAGTCATACACATACAACACCTATAACTTAAACACACACTCGTAAATAAGCTTATATAAAATTGTTTTTTTTTGCAGTAGTAGTACTATTTAGATTTCCCCCTTTTTGTCACTCCAACTAAGCAGATTTTGATCATACAGATGTATTTGGCTCCCGTTTAGCATCCCAAGAGTCTTGTAAATGTAAATCACAATAAATCTAATATGGCGAATATGACTTACAAAAATATGCGTAAGTAATATATAAAAAAGTTGTGGTAAAGCAACGCGAGTCAATAAACAAGGGAGCCGAGAGTGATGGCGTGTCCGTAGTGAGAGCCATGCCATGACGATTTTATGGTCAAGATGCGCTAATAACTGAACCAAGAGAGCCTTTCAGATGATCTTTAGAAATGAACGTTGTTATGCAAAAAGTATCTTACCCAAACTGAGCAAGTTTAGAAATATTTAGCTTGGATTGGTGACGTTACCAAAGACGTCCATAATAAGTTTTTTGGTTACATAAATGATACATCCTTTTATATCTTCAGCATCAATTGCCTGATCGAAAGAATCCCTTTAAAAGAAATTTTGATGTTTTTGTAAACTTTTTGCATAACTACGTTACATAGCTACATTCTGCAACATTATCACGATTCACGAGATCGAATCGCAGTGCGGCAGAGTGCGGTTCGGAGGCGCGAGCGCACTATCTAAACGTGAAAGACCAGTCCGTCGCCGAATGTCACAGAGAGCACATTCTTTGTTCTCCAATGAATAGTACAGCCGACAACCGCGTGTGATAACTGACCAGTGTTTCTAGTGATAACGGACTCACGATGGAAATGCAGAATCACAAGGAGGAAAATGGTAAGAGTGCCATTAAATTTTAACGGTGAAAGTAGGGTTCGCGCGCCTCTCACGGCCTCGATATCGCGAATATTGTGTTTTTGGACCTTGACAATACATATTTTAAAGTAAATAAATAAGAACACTATGAATATTTACATTCGGCCAGCCTTTGTAGATTAGGTGAATTTAAATAAACTAAATTAATTAAACTTAAATGTCGTTGCTTACTCAGTTAACGTCCTATCAAATTGATGTGCAAAGAAAGAGAAGTGCATACTTATAATGTGCAAAAAATAAAAATAAAGTAAGTAAAATTCTTCAAGGAGTGAACGTAGATAATATTTTTAAAACATACTTAAAATGCGACTAAATAGTTTTTACATTATTACATGGGTACAAGAAGTTAAGAAATAATTCAAATAGATTCCTCAGTTATGTGCTTGTTTTGACTGCAATCTCTCCTGAAATTAAGTGATGAATGTATAGTCCAACATAGTAGTGGTCTAAAGGGGCAGTAATATTAAACCTATACCCCTAATTGGTTTCTACGCGACAACGTAACGGAACGCTTGATGGCACCCTATAGAGTGTCGAACCCGGGACTTTCCACTTATCCCACAGCGCCCATATATCCACACTGGGCCAAAAGGTCGTCAAACCCTACTGTAAACCAAACTGCAATGGTTGTTTTTATTGAATTTAGTAGCAACAAGGAAGAGTAGTAAAAGGACATACTACCAAATTCAATCTGCTATCTGAAGACTTGAATTAGATTGATTATTAACCATATAGGTAGGTTTAGCACGCGATTAATATTTATTTATTTATTTATATAACTTTATTGCAGTCTATAGGACACAACATACATGATAAAAGACAAAAACAATTAGCAACTGGCGACCTTATCACTAATAGTGATCTCTTCCAGGCAACCATTTCGTTGAAGCCGATGTATTGACAATTAATAGTTCAAGACTCAAGTCTTATTTTGTTATTATGTGTAATTAGTGCAAGTTTTACGAAAGTTTCGCAATGGCAACTGCGATAAAACTTTTACAAGATCCAAATGATTCTAAAATATGAAAAACAATGAAAAAATATTTATTTGACCACAATCACCACTGTTGTATAGTTTTACAGTTTTCCGATGGTAGGTACCCACACGAGGTAATCCTGTCTCGTGGATATTCGCTTTAACAGTTGAAATAATGCAATACTGACGCACGGTTGACTAAACTATATTTTTGTAGCAAAAACATATATTATATCTCAATAAGAAGTATCATATACTTAAATACTAAATATAATATATAATAATCTATATACCTACCTAAACATACCTTACTGAGATTTAGTCGCATTCGACTTGCTTAACAATGGTTCAGCAGGTCCATTATTTGTATCTGTGAAATCATGATATTCCGATATTCACTACCTATGTGGTTACAATTGGTGGCCCGCCGGTTGCATGAATGTAAGACATCTTGATCCATTATTCTAACTATTAGATCAACATTTAAGTTAAAGTTTTAATCATGTTTGTTAATTTGAATTTACTTCATTCAGACATTAATGGATATAAGGCAGTGTTTAATTTTACTCAAGTAAACTACCTCGCTTAGTTCGATATATTGATTATTCCTTCCTTGTTTTGACCGTACCTTATTCCTTTTGTATTTACTTTAAAAAATGTCTTGCATTATCACCTTTTGGTACCTACCTTTTATTACCTATAAATATACATTTTTACGTAAGTTCATTTTTCCTTATACTTGCGTCAACGGGATATGAGAGTTGTGTAAAAGATAAGTAGCCAATAATTTATCGTAAATAATAAACTTGCATACAGAATAAGTATTTTGAAATATAGGTGCGAGTGAAATCACTAAAATCGAAGTTTAAAAACAACAAAAATTAATGGCAGAAGCTGGCAGCCTCCTTGCTTTTTATTTGTGAACTGTGATCAAAGCGATCGTCGATCGAAAGACCATATAGATATAGGTATTGTATTTTGTATAGTTGGCTACCTAGATAAGTAGGGTCAAGTAACAAGACTAAAATGGGAGTTACTGTGCTCATATGTATTTGTCTTATTAAAAAAATAGTTTTTCGCGAAAGCCCATTTAATATCTACCAAGCTAGTTGAAAAGGTATGGTTACTGATATACCGATTTGGTTTTAAAGAATTCATGATAATAAAAAATACTTTATCAGCCTGCAAGTCTCGATTATTGTATCTTTATTTATTAATATATTAAGTTCATTTTATCCGTTAGCTTTGAAAAAATATTCTTGTACACTTCAATAGTTATCATCATTTCAACCGATAGACGTCTACTGCTGGACATAGGTCTTTTGTAGGGAGTTCCAATGGCCACGGTCTTTGGCCGCTTGTATCCAGCGGCTCCCTGCGACTCGTTTGATGTCGTCAGTCCACATTCTTGGGGGTCGACCAACACTACGTCTACCGGTGCGGGGTCGCCATTCCAGCACCTTGGGACCCCAACGTCCATCGGTTCTCCGAGCTATGTGCCCCGCCCATTGCCACTTCAACTTCGCAACTCGCTGAGCTATGTCGGCTCAATAGTTATATGATATAAATATTCTAATTGTATAAGTTCTAACTCTAATTTTATACGCTCGTCTTCTAATTTTATAAGTTTTCACACATGAATGATACGAAACAGTTGATCCTACATTACCTACTTGAAAATCCTACATTTTAAACCTTCTGGTCATAGTTACGAGCCTCTTTTGCCATACAAAGGCTAAACAAGACCTGCTATACTAAAATAACATCCAATAATCATTGTTCTCGCATTCGTAGAATAGCTTGTTGAGATGACTTTCTTGTATACTTACGAAATACTTCTTGATATTGGAAAGCACAAAGTCCTAATGACTTTTTTTTATCTATTTTATCCATTATGTTTCGTATAGGAAGAAAAACTTGGCTTGTATTGAATTTGACACTGGATATACAGTGTTCAGTTTGTTAATGTTATTTTTGCAGGGGGTACAACAAATGACGTCGCACCGACACAGGATCTAATCCAGAAGGCAACAGGCTCCTTTGGCAAATATCAACTATGTCTTTGTTTGCTGATATTTCTCACCAAGTTCCCGGTGGCATTCCATCAGATGGCTATTATATTCCTGTCGCCAAAAGTGGAGTATACTTGTAAGAATTCCTTGAATAACGCCACTTGTCCATGCCCAGAGCCTGAATATGATACCTCAATATTTACGAACACAATCATCATGGAGTGGGACTTAATATGCGACAGAAAATGGCTGACTAGTTTTACCCAGACTTTGTTTCAACTAGGAACATTACTTGGCAGTGTATGCTTTGGAATGGCTTCTGATAGGTAAGGTAATAACAAAATTTTCTGTTATGAATTCACTAAATTTATCACTGTAATAGATCATAATTCCTACCTAATCAGACACCATACTAAATAGTTATTAACTAGATTTATTTAGAGTTTTTGCAATGAGAATTATTGTAGTGTAGATAAACATAATAAATCAAAATCTTTATACAGGTCGTTACGTTTAACAACGGTTTAGTTACGGAAGAAGGAAGGAATTAGGTAGGTATGTGGGGAGATGTCTACCTCTAGTCAAACACTTAATCTCCATTTAATTTGTGCTAGGAAATACCTCGACTTGACGAGCAGCCAGGAGATAACATTACGTCTTACGAGCTAAATAATATTTGATTATATAAAGCTGTGATAGCCCAGTGGCTGGGACGTCCGCCTCCTAATCAGAGGTCGGGGCTTCGAACCCGGGAACCTATAACTTTTCGGAATTATGTGCGTTTTAAGCTATTAAAATTTCACTTGCTTTAATGGTGAAGGAAAACATCGTGAGGAAACCTGCATGCCTGAGAGTTTCCCATAATGTTCTTAAAGGCGTGTGACGTCTGCCAATCCGCACATGGCCAGCGTGGTGGACTATGGCCAAACCCTTCTCGTATTAAGAGGAGATCCGTGCACTGTAGTGAGCCGAGAATGGGTTGATCATGATGCTGCTGATGATGATATATATATACCTATGGGTATAATATTATATAAATATATATATAGCTATGTCTCAATGTGTCGAGTTTTACATATTTTTTAAATATTTGTTTATTAAGTGCATAGTGATAAAAAAATAAAAAAAATCATTGTTTGTTTTAGGTTTGGAAGAAAAAAACCTCTATTGCTGGCAATTGTAATACAAGTTTCTATGGGAATAACTGCGGCTTATATCCCCGAGTTTTGGACTTTCACGTTCATCCGTTTCCTGGTGGGGATGTCAGTTGGTGGAACAATGGTTACAGGATTTGTAATTGTGATGGAGTTCGTCGGCACCAAGTATCGAGACATTATTTCGGCATTGTACCAAACACCTTTTAATTTGGGTCACATGTTGCTCCCAGTTTTTGGATACTACTTCAGAGATTATACAAAGTTCCAATTCGCAATATCATTGCCGACAATCATTCTGCTATCGTACTTCTTTTTGGTGCCTGAAACGGCGCGGTGGCTGATAGCAGTGAAAAGAACAGACGAGGCCGTTCTTGTTTTGGAGCGAGTTGCTAAAGTGTAAGTAGAAAATAACCGCTTACAACCCCTTGCTGATATTTAAGATAATAGTGACAAACAATAAACATGGGTGAGGAAATTGTGACGGCTATCTCACGTGGTGGTACGTGATGATACAGTCTAAGCTGGTAGCGGGGTAACCTGTTAGGAGTATGGTAAACCCACACTCCTAATTGGTTTCTAAGCGACATCGTGCCGGAACGCTTTATCGCTTGGCACGTCTTTGTCGGTAGGGTTGTAACTAGCCACGGCTGAAGCCTTTCGCCATGCCAAACTCGAGTCGGGAATCGAACCCAGGACCTCCAACTTTATAATGCGACATTGCACGCACTGCGCCAAAAAGATCCTTGACGTGACTTGACACGTTTTGTTTGTTGCAGAAACAATCGTCCCACGGAAAATATTAGACGGGATGTGGAGCTATATCAGGAGTCCGTGGAAAAGAGTCAACTCAAAAAAGGAAGTATACTGGATCTGTTTAGAACGCCGAACCTACGGAAAAATATAGCTGCGATGTCATTTAATTGGCTAACGTGCAGTTATTGTTTTTACGGCGTTTCGCAATACGTAGGGCAATTAAGTGGAAATGTTTTCATAAATGTGGCAGCTAGTGCCAGTGTGACTTTACTCGGCACTATCATGTCCATTCCTTTAATGAAATTAATCGGTAGGAAAACAATTTTAATAATATTTAACTTCATATGCGCATTATGTCTGTTTATATTAGCGTTCATCCCAGAAGGGAATGTAGGATCCGTTATACTTGCAAGTATAGGAGTTGTAGCTAGTTTTATAAATTTTGTCGTAGTTTATTTATATTGCACTGAACTATTCCCGACGGTAGTACGTAATGCCGCTATTGGGTTCTCGTCAATGATGGCCCGAGTGGGTTCCATGTTGGCACCTTTTGTGATAGAAATGAAGGATGTCGCGGAATGGATGCCTCCAGTGGCTTTCGCTATATTCCCTTTTGTAGCCGCATTTATTACGTTTGCGCTGCCTGAAACTAAAGGCTGTGAACTCATGACCACTATTGAAGAAGGAGAACAGTTCGGTAAAAAGAAAAAAACAAGTGATAATTAAGACTTATTAAGTGTAAGTTTTGCAAAAGCCTTGTAAATATACATCTAATTAAGTAACTTTGTTTAATTTATCATTCCCAATTAACTTAAATATGAGTAAATACTCATATAGATTTTTATTTCGACTTTATCAAAACTCATCTCTACAAATGACAGATCTATACAAATAAACATCAATGTTTGTATGTTTGTCCTCTTTGCGTACCAAAATCATTGTACAGATTGTCATCAATATCATTCTGTGTTGTGGGAACGCCCACGAGGTTTTTGGGCCAAAAAATATACATATTTAATTATTTTGTTTACGTGATAATACAATGTAAAAAAAGCGTTGATAACCTATTGGTTAGGGCGTCAGCCTCCTAATCAGAGGTCGGCAATTCGAATCCGGGCACGCACCTCTAACTTTTCGGAGTAATGTGCGTTTAAAAAAAAAAAAAATCACTTGCTTCAACGGTGGAGGAAAACATCGTGAGGAAACCTGCACGCCTGAGAGTTCTCCATAATGTTCTCAAATTCGTGTGAAGTCTGTCAATCCGCACATGGCCAGCGTGGTGGACTATGGCCAAAGCCTTCTCATATTGAGAGGAGACCCGTGGCTCTGTAGTGAGCCGATAATGGGTTGTTCATGATGATGATGATGAAAATGTAAATGGTTGTTGGTTATAGCTAGTAATTTATAAGAATATAATGTGATCCAAGACAGTTCATTGTAGCACATATATTACGGTTATGTTTCATTATCAATTAACCTATTAACTTTACACAGTTAATGACAATTGGCTTCTTCCGTTTTTTTATAAATTTGTCACACTTGTGTTAAAACAATAGTTCAACATGTTGTAATTGGCGTAAACTGTGTCATTAGTATAATTTTATTTCGGACTGACTATTAGCTGTGCTAACCCTATTGGTATTGGGTACAGCGTAACCGAGCTGTTTGGAAAAGAAGCTCTGCCAGAAGAAATTTTGAGCCCTTGGGCTCGAAGAAACTAAGGGAACGTCTGCCTAAGGGCGCCTCCTGTGAGGCCGAATTTCGGCTTAGGTGTATATATTTGTACCGTCTTGCTCTTATCCATATTATGTGGGGTCAACACAATGTCTTCTTCAAACTTCACACATGATCTTTAGGCTAAGCATATTTATTAGGTAAGTCTGGCCGTTTGCCTAACGTTCTCGTATGTGATTTTGTGTATAAAGATTTAAATATTATAACGAATAAGGGTGCTGGTTTAAGTCAATTCTTTATTGTTTATCATATTGGGAGAATGTAATAAAATCTCGTTAGTACCCTCTTCAGGTTTTAGCCTTCAACCACATTAAAGATAATTACTAGGTACATACGTCCGTTAAACGTATGTGCTTGAATGGCATGTTTGTCTTACTTTTGGTTATCTGCAACGAATTTAATGTTTTGATGTTCAAAGTAAATCTCTGTGGCAGCATTATCTTGGAATATTTATTTACATTTATTTACGATTATACGTCTTTTAATATGAGACTTAATGAGCCTAAGTAGATAATATTTTTATAAGTTATAAACTCGATTATGTTTATAAAATTTTAAGACAATAAAGCAATATAACAAATTGATTTGAATTTCGCTTTATATCGATATTGATAGAGGTTCCGTACCGTTCTAAAATGATAAAACTCATTTTATTTATCTTTTATATGTTTGTCATACAAACATTCATCTGTTATTCAACACAATATACTCTACCCAAACGCGACGCATCGCCCGCCAGTGCTATTCCTTAGTTTGCCAGGCTCCTAGTTGTAGCGTGGTTAGTGTCGTAACAAATCCTTCTTCAAGAATTGAGCCTACAAATGAAATTAAACATGCTAATCGGAGTGAAATTTCCGGATATTGGTGCTTTCAAACAAAAACATAAATAATATTTTTGAATCGTAGTAAATACTATAGATTAATTAAAATTTATATTTTGAATCATATGAGTATGTCTGCTATTATAACATATACCTAACATCCCCGCAAGCCCTGTTACAAGTTCTATAGAACTAGAAGGCTTGAAGGGAACAATATATAGGCAAGCTATCCAAAGAAGAAGTCATCAAGCTAGGCTGTGAAATTCATATTCAAATTCAAATTCAAATATCATTATCCCAATCAAATTCAATAGAATCAATTATTATCACAATAAATAAACAGGCTCCTACCAACCAAATAAGTTATTATATCATCTAAAAAGTAATGCAGAATAGTTTAGAGCATGTGGATGTGTGTGATGATGATTTCCTGATTTCCTTATCAAAATTTGTATGCGTAAGTGTTTCTTCGTCCACATCTCTGAATGTATCTCACTTTATCTAGAAACGCTTATTGATCTGATAGATAACTAATCTCTAATACAACGTGAGGGCCTAATCTGCACGATTTTATTTTATACTTGAAATTCTTATTTTACATTTAAATTTAGTAATGTTCTTTAGAGATCATATTCAATTTTCAATCCAGGTCCTTTTGAATATCAACAAGATCATTCATAATTCATCTTCGTATCTTTTTGAGCCTCTAGCTTTAGTTATGAGACAACATGGTTACCTCTAAGTAAAAAAAATACGCTATAGATCCATTTGGTCGTCTCTATAAAATTTCAGTATTCTCGCAACTCTGACGATTTGACGATTGTTTGCTTGAAAACCTATTACATCATCATCATCATAATCAACCCATTACCGGCTCACTACAGAGCACGGGTCTCCTCTCAATATGAGAGGGGTTTGTCCATAGTCCACCACGCTTTGTGTGTGTGAAAACCTATTATTGTTAGTAAAATCCTTAGTAGGTATTGATTTAGTTAAGCGAGGCTTAGCAATTGTCTATGAGACTGAAAACATCTAAGTATGTTGATGACCTTAAACACAAATCGTGTAACTGGTCAATAAGGGGTCAATAAGACATTCGTTAAAACAGACGTTGAATTATTTTGTTTTAAATATCAGGTGAACTACATACTTCTAATTTTTTTCAATCATATTCAATACCATGCTAAAACTATAATACTTAACGTATCCATCCTAATTTTTTTTAAATATACTATAGTATCTATCTATTTCTCATCTGTTACTCGAATTATATAGAGTGGGTAAATCCTTCTTATCATTAACTGCGATCTTGAAACATCATAATTGAAATGCGATAAGGAAACAGAAGAAGAAAATTCAGCTTGTACTAAATTATTAAAAAATATTTGACAATGATAAAAATAAATTATCCCAGAATGAAAGATATAAAGGCTAACATTTTTTTGATGTAAACATCTAAAGTAAAACCATCGCGATTACATTGAAATGACGCAAATAATTCACATATAATCTAAAACTATCAAAGAGACTTATTTTATCTTGTCGTCATTCTGTTATGATGGTGTTATAATAAAAGTTAGAAATATATTACGAATACTCAAAAATGATTCTTATTGGAAAGTTTGGATAATTTGGCCATGTGATACCTGAACTATCTCAACAGAACTTAATAGGTTAAAAGTTTGATGATAATTCGAATCTCTTTGGCATTGTCTGTTGGAGTCGTAACAGTGACTGGTATAGTTTAAATCGTTGGAAAAATAAACAGAGATGAAAATCAACTATATTTCACGTCCCGTTTACTACACACCGATTATTGCTGCGATTGTGCACGTTCTGCCCGAGACCAAAGAATAATATAGAAGTTGAAGAAGAAATTTAAGGAAACAGCTTTAACGAAGACGTACAAATGACTTAACAGACGACAATGGAATACTAATAATTTTATGGTCTGGTGGGAGTCTGCGGCCGCGGCTAGTTACCACCCTACCGATAAAGACGTGTCGCCAAGCGATTTAGCGTTCCGGCACGATGTCGTGTAGAAACCAATTAGGAGGGTGGGTTTACCATACCCCTAACAGGTTAGCCCGCTACCATCTTAGACTGCATCATCACTTACCATAAGGTGAGATTGCCGTCAAGGGCTAACTTGTAGTGAATAAAAAAAAAAAAACAATTTGCATATGAAACGTAAATACCAAAAATATAACTTCATGAATGCATACGAGAATATGCAATCAGAGATAGTACTAAAACAAAAAAAATCACAATATTTTAAATGTCTAGACAAGTGTCTGATATAAAGATAGGTAAATTCCTCATCGTGATCAACCCATCACCGGCTCACTACAGAGCACGGGTCTCCTCTCGGTATGAGAAGGGTTTGGCCATAGTCCACCACGCTGGCTATGTGCGGATTGGCAGACTTCACACGCCTTTGAGAACATTATGGAGAACTCTCAGGCGTGCAGATTTCCTCACGATGTTTTCCTTCACCGTTGAAACAAATCATATTTTATTTTTTTAAAGCGCACATAACTCCGAAAAGTTAGAGGTGCGTGCCCGGATTCGAACCGCCAACCTCTGATTAGGAGGCTGACGCCCTAACCACTAGGCTATTACCGCTTCAAAAATTCCTCAAGTAGGTAACAAAAAAAGGCATATTATTTGTAGGTTCGTAGCAGTAATATTACTTAGCATAAAACCACAAGAGACATTGGTAAAACAAAAGCCAATATTTTTTAATGCCTTTAAAGGCGGGAATGCAAATTTTAACCAGGTGGTTTTGCGCGCCGCACTCGCTGTGCAAAGCTGAAGTCCTGTCCTCTTCCTGTGTTTGCGTGCCTAGATTTATTTTAATCCCTAGTTCTTTCAAACACACAAACATATAAAATTCTAGCTTGATTAGCTTTAAATTCTTCCGATTAGATAAATGTTTTTAAGCAATAAGTGTATGTTACTGTAGTAGACTAAGTTTATTAAATTTTTGTGAAAATGAGCATCAATGAATCATAAATAGTGAATACAACATTATTAAAGTAAAAGTCGTAATCGCATAAGTGAAGTGAGTATTAAGTTATTGCTATCATTTATATCCAATAATATTAACCAGATCTTCACGAAATTTAAATTAAACATATTGTCATCAATACGCCATCAATCAAACTAAAGAATCAGCTATATGTGTAATAAATTGCATTTAAATCCCTTCTGTACTTTTTGCGTGATGCGTAAACAGACAGACAGTCAAAATTTTAATGTAAATATTTTATTTAAATTCATATTCTATATCGATATTATAGCCACCATGATTATAAGTTCTTATAAATAACGTTTAATTTATATTCATATGTTCACAAACTTAGTACAAATTATTTTATTGTACGATTCAGATGATTGACTGAAATTATTTTATAGCGTAAAAGTTATTTTTAAATATATCATAACACCTCATTTGTTATGTAAAGTAAACGTATGTAATGGATCTCAGGTTATAAGGGTTCTAATCTAAAGGGATTTCTATGGCTTCTTTTAACCCCTCGTCAGTGTAAGCCGGTCACCATGGCGGTAGGCTTGCTGGTTTGTGCTGCCTGGTATTATACCATCTTAGCTGGTATGACGAACTTTTTATATTTTAGACAAGTAATAAATAAATCTTACCGTGGAAAATTTATTATTACTTAACTACATTTCTGTTTTACATGGTTATAAAACAGTTTAATATAAACTCATTATTTCCTTTTACTATATACATTTGTGATAGTGATTTTTTTTTGACATAGTTGAAAACTTTTTATGACCATTTTGTTAACTTAACCAATCGTATAAATACTCATATAAAGTGCTTTTTTAACTGTTTCAATTCCAGGTTTTTATATACTCTATTGCCCAGTTATGTATCTAATGTTTCTCAATCACATATGCTATAGAAAAGTGGTAGACGTGCTATTCGCCTTGTGGGAGCTGTATCCAGTGGTAATGTATTAACCATTATATTTGTTTCATAATCAACCTTATTACGTACTCACTGTAAATAGATAAGTGTTTCTTCAGGCCTTATTCCAGTGGTGCTGCAAAACGGAACTTCATCATTATGGTGATTACGTGGACCCAAATGAAACTACAATCATTGTGATGAATCATCGTACAAGAGTGGACTGGAATTATGTTTGGATCGCTTTGTACCACGCAACACAAAAGCCATATAAAAATGTTGAGTGCATTTGCAAGGGAAAATACGTCGATAGACCACCAGACGTAAAATCAGATATTCTTGATGTCATGGCTAGAGGAAAATCGAAGATTAAATTTGTATTGAAAGACGAAATCAAGGCCATTCCAGGAATGGGTGAGTTGGGCGAACAGAGGGTAAGTTTATGACGACCATTCTTGCGCAGCAGACCTCTGCCTAAGTAATTATAAGTTTTGGTTTCGATCCCTGTGAGTTAAATCAACTCAAATATCAAAGAAAATGAGTTGAGTTGAGTTGAGTTTGAAGAGGCACTCATTGGTTTTTCACAACAATGTCTTCTTGTTTTTCTTCTTGTCCTTATACTTTACACTGTGGAGTGGCAGTAGTAACTTGTTTAACCTACCGAATGATACATTACATACCGAAGAAATACATTACATATTATGTGTATGTATATTTTAGTATGACTCACCATCAAATGATTGAGCGTTGAAAACAATATTCAATTTTGTATAGTTAAATTGTGCTGTCACTGTAATTTCTAGCATGGAAGTAGAAATATAAGTGATCATTATCTAATTATACCATATAAACGCTCTGTCATTATAAGTATTTGCAAACTGTAATGAGAGGTACAAAACTTACCTATTGCGAGAACTGTCGTGGTACACAGCATATAATTATACTATTAAGCAAACTGATTTCTCTAGAAACTAGAGATTATCATCAGTCATCCAGTAATATAATTACTTAAAACTTTCTATTATGTCGGTGCGTTTATCTAGTAGGAATTTTAAAGTAGCCTTTTCTTGGATATTAAATTTCTATACCTCCTGTTAATACAACTCAGAACTCGAGCCTTCTTTATTTTTATCAAAGCCTTATTCAAGCCTGAAATATTTATCTATACAAGTTACCTAATATAGGTTAAAAACGGCTATCTACTCAAAATCTAATTTCGATCTTCGATCATATTAGGATTGTGATGTAGGTATGTAATATGTATGAATGACTGATAGGTTATGTTATGAACTATTTTTTGAATATTTTATCCTACCAAAATGTTGTGTAGTAATGCCGCTCAAATGAAAAGGCGTCAAGTGAGTTACGCAAATAATGCCCATAGGTTAGAACCAAATCCAAAGGATTCATGGGATTTCTCATATCGGTAGGTACAATAAAATCTTATCATTTTCGACTCCTACATATAAATGGTGTAAATTTTGAGTTATTTTAAGGAAGGGATTTGTCGGGACCAGCCTCGGTATCATATCGCTACGTTTAATTTCACGTGGAAGCAGGATATATCTACCATTTTTTCGTCTTAGAAATAGCCAGAGAAATTGATAGAGATAATTATCTCGTCGCATCTGAAAACAACTGGTTATGTCAGTATTAAATTGTATTGGTCCCGATAATGTTGTACTAAACTAAATTGACAGCTCGATGAAATGAGCCCTTGACGGCATTTCATCTGATGGTAGGTGATGATGCGGTCTAAGATGTAACCTTTTAGGGGTATGGTAAACTCATACTCTTAATTGGTTGTAACATGACATTGTGCCGGAACGCTAAATCGCTTCGCAACACGTTTTTGTCGGTAGAGTGGTAACTAGCCACGGTCGAGGCCTCCCACCAGACATAAACAGGATATTTAAACAGGAAAGCTGTCAGATTTGTTTAGTTAAAAGATTCATGCAACTTCCACAGAACTGGCATCATTAAGTTTTCTGTTTCCTGTTTCCGCATTCTCTGATAAATTTAAAACAGCTTAAATTTCGTGTATGTAATGTATCAAGACGATACGGTACTCATACTTAATTTTCCTGCATGTTATATAAAATGGTTTCAGGTTGGATTATGCAATTAAACTACTTTCTCTACGTAAAGAGGAATTGGCAGGAAGATCAAGTGAACATGTCACAGTTTGTGGATTACTACAAAAGGCTACGATACCATCAGCGCGTTGTTCTGTTTCCTGAAGGCACTGACTTGAGTGACGACAATAAGCGAAAAAGCCAGAAATATGCACTTTCGAAAAAATTACCGGTTAGCGTCCATTCCTTTTGTAAAACTAACGCCCAGCGATATTCGCATACCCATTGATTAATGGAACATAAAAAGCCTACTAGATATATCAGCGTTCTCAAAGACCTTTCCGTCCGACGCCGTCCCCGTCCCCGTCATCCCAAACTTCGCCTAAGCCGAGGTTCGGCCTAACAAGAGGCGACCTTAGGCAGACGATCCCTTAGTTTCTTCGAGCCCTACGGCTCAAAATATCTTCTGGCAGAGCCTCTTTCCGAAGCTCGCCAAACAGCCCGGTTACGCTGTCGCAACCGATTTAGGGTTAGCACAGCTAATAGTCAATCCGAAAAAATCTCAAAGACCTTGATCAAATGCCTCTTTTATCCCGTCACGACTACCGTTTATACCTAATCCTTTTTGTAGATGGAAAAACGGAATTTATTGTGTGTTCCCACAATACGATGATGTTTCTAGACACATTTCTGGGTTTAGAAACTAGTAGATAATTTGTAGCCTTCTCTTTCTGATGGGTCCATCATGATCAATCCATTACCGGCTTACGACAGAGCACGGGTCTCCTCTCAATATGTGAAGGGTTCGACTATGGTCCACCACGCTGGCCATGTGCGGATTGGCAGACTTCACACGTCTTTGAGAACATTACGGAGAACTCTCAGGCGTGCAGGTTTCCTCACGATGTTTTCCTTCACCGTTGAAGCAAGTGATATTTAAAACGCACATAACTCCGAAAAGTTAGAGGTGCGTGCCCGGATTCGAACCGCCGACCTCTGATTAGGAGGCTGACGTCCTAACCACTAGGCTATCACCGCTTTCTGATGATTTATTGCGCCAAGATGTAGTTAAATTATTAATGCGTTATTAACATGGCGCTGGTAGAGATCAGCTGTGATAAGCCACAGTGATTTTCATTATAATGGAGTATTTTTTTACCGTGGCGTATATATATGGTCTTCATACACAAGGACATATTCCATTGTGGTTTGGAATTTGTTGCGTTTAGAAAGCTCCGGGTCTTGTTAGGTTAACGATCCAAGTGGTCTATTGAAGTCGATCAACAAAATAATACAGTTCAACATCGAATTACACAGTTAATAAATAGGTTTGGATGATATTATTATTTATCACTTTGAAAGTTATACCTTTTGTGGCGCATAATGAAAATCAGATGAGAGTGATTTTCCGCCCCTGCCCAAAAAGAGTCTGGTACCTACTTATAGTTTTGTTTGAGTTGTAATGTAGTGTACGGTAGTACTTCCAACAGATTGACACATTGATCTGTTGCAACGGTATCTAATCTAATAGTCCTTACGTTACCCAAAACCCTAGTAACATTTTTCCGTTGTTGGGGCATCCTTTTAAGTAAATATTTTACTTGTGTCAGGATGTCCCGCTTTCCGTATAATATATATATATATATATAAATATAATCAAATAAGCAAGTGTGTGTTTGTGTGATTGTGTTTGTATTGCGTACGACTGAGTTTGGGTGTGTAAATTATGTTTCTGGAAATGGATGTAAGATAGACGATGATAGTGGAATAAAATCTCTCTCATTTCAGGGCTCATTTACAGTATTAATTTAATAATCACTACTAAGTACCTACAACTCAGTTCAAATTTATATATTTTTAAATCGCAGAATTATGAATACGTACTTCACCCTCGTACAACTGGGTGGGCGGTGCTCTGTTCGCGTATGAGGAGTGCTGGCCTGATGTCGGTCTACGACGTCACCGTCGCTTACGACACACCGGCTCAGACGGAATTGGAATTATTGAGAGGAAAGATGCCTAAAAACGTGCATTTCCATTTTAAACGGTACGTACTTTACCAATCAGTTTATTTATGTAACTAGTGCTTTTGACTTTTCTAGGATGGCAAATAAAAGTGTCATGCAAGGATTATAGGTTCATATAATTTTTTATATACAAATATTTATATGAACCTATGCGTCCATAGTAATGCACACATGCCACGGAATTAAAAAAAAATTGAAACATATTTAGTCGCTGCTAACAGCATATAATACAATTAAAATGTGACCTTACGTAGAGTGCGTCGATTTCTATGTAACAATGAAAAGTTGTTTTCCTTCATCGCGAAGCTCGATATGAATTTAAAATTGTACGATCGGAGTCTCAATTCCGGCATTCTAATTTAGAATTTATTAAATGTTTTTTATACTATTAGATGTAAAATGTAGAATAAAATGTAGCCAGTGATTTTTAATAGATATTCCAGCCTTATGCCAAATTATTGTAAATCTAAATTGATAAAATTAAATGTCAGTGACAGACAATTTACAACACATCTTGACAGCTTGAGTAATTACCCAATAAAACATAAAACATCAACATGATACATACATTTTTATAATTGGAAACCGGAACACTTATACCTACGATAAAAGTCCGATTACCTTAGTAAAAGCTACAGGCATTAAGTTAAAACTCATACTATTGCTTATATTTTCTTAGAATGTTAGTGTTATAATTTCGTGCAATTTGTTTTATTATAAAATTCTTTAGTTAAACGTTGAAATCTCACTTATTAACAACCATTATACCCCATTGCACTCACCATATATATTTTATGTATATAGCCCATACTATGCCACCCAGTGACATACAATTGTCCATCCTAATTCGGCACACACAAAATATATTTCCAATACTAAAAATTCGACAAACCTGAATTAAGAATTAGAGTTGATATTGGTTTAGTTACTTGGTTGGTTTAAATACTACAATAGAGCAATATTTTAGCACGTGAGACTGGTAGAAACTGTTTCACTTTTTTATTTTTAACTCGGATAACTTTCCTATTTATTCCACACTGTATGAAATCTATTAGTTTAGCTAAATGACTAGTCAAAAAATCTGTCATCTCCATACAATATATTTACGATGAGTAGACGTAAACAACTATATTACATCTCTGTCAAATTAATGCGTTTTCTGCGAAGACAGTCAAGTTGGGAATAAGCTGAATAGGGCAGCAGAGCACGCGGAGAATATTCCGCTATCATGGCAATAGAAAAAACCTATAAGATGCCGTAACTAAAGAAAAATCAGGACGTTAAAAACTAAAGTTGGTTTTTATAGTTGAATTCTATAATTTTGAAACGCCTGAACAACTCAGTTTGCGAGTTGTGTTGCGAAGTGGTTCTGTTCATCTTCGTATGCCAGCCAACAATATTGTACCATACAATGAAACATTTTGTTTTTTTTTTAATTGCTACAGGCACCCTATCGAAGATTTGCCTTGTGAGGAGGACGAATTAAGAATCTGGCTTCAAGACCGATGGAAGGAGAAAAATATTAGCCTGGAGAGATTTCACAGAGAGGGTAATTTTATTGACCTACTTAAGCGAAATCTTAGAGTAACTTTTGTAAAATTGCATTTCCATCTGTCCATGTCCAGTCGTTGTATGTCTGCATAGAAAAACGAAAAAGCTCTAAATTCACGTCTAAAAATAATAGCATAAACCAATAAACAAAGAGAAAAATTTAATTACAGGTTTGGGAAGAAAATGAGTAGAAGTCATCTTGTATATTAGTGGATAATAAATTACAATATATCAGCCACGATTTTGATTTAACTAGGAAGCATATAAGTAATATTTCAGCTTACTAATTAAGTGATGAGTGATATTAAAATGACTGATTTAAATTATGCATTATTAAATGACAAAAATAATTAGCAAATTACATATCCAGTTTGAGTTTTTTTATAGTCGTCGAAATAAGGTGATCAAGATATATAACAAATTGGTGTGTACCTATTCCTCCTATTATAGAGAGTTAAATATTATTTTGAATACCTCCTGCTTCTAATCTCTTTGTTTCTAATGATCTTATTTAACTATTCGTTTTTCATTGATTTTCATTGACGTTTTATGTCAGCGGAGTGGAAATTGCACGTACTTAAGGCGTAATTTTGTGTACGTATCGTATATGATTTCAGGTACATTCATAGATTTCGTGTCGAAGAACCCTCCAAAGAAGAATGAATCAAAACCACTGCAAATGGCAAAAATAGCGTTTATTTTCTGGACAGTTGTTGATATTTTATTTCTCTATTGTATTTTATTCAGCGTGTTGTTTAAGTTTTGGGTTATTTATCACACCTTGTTGTTTATTTTTGTAACAAAATATTTCGGTGGCTTTCATAATATTCAATATAGGATCCTTGATAAGGTAAATTTTAATGAAAAATTCTTTTGAATCCATTCAGTATTTTTCTAAACATTAATAATACCGTCTTAATTTCTTACAAAATTTAGTGAATGCTTTACTGATTCTGGTGTTTTATAGTATGTTAGATGCGTCATTTAGAAGTACATAAGTTATAAAAAACCAATGTTTCTAAATATTAGGTAAGAACCAGATTACTAGTTATGTATAATAAATTATACTTTAAAGGAAAAGTTGTTTTTTATTTATTTTGAATATAACAAATCATCAATGCAGTGCACATTTCCATGCATAAAATTCGTAGAATATGCACAATCATTTAATTAAACCTAAGAAGCAGCCAATAAAATTTTCGTTCGCTGCAAAAAATAAGTTCATAATGGTAAACAAAAATATTTTTATCTGTTAATATTTCTATCTCTCAATTTTTCTGTTTGTTGTACCGTATTTAGTAGAACAGAATCTTTCGTCTCTGGTAAGAAATAACACAATGAAGCGGCAATAAAAGCTAAAACGCAAAATATTGTTATAGATATCCACTCTATCCCTATATTGACCACAAAGGGCGCTGTAAAACTTCCAACCCTTGCAAAAACAGAAACGAAACCCAGCGCTGAGTTTCTTATAATAGTTGGGAATATTTCTGAAGTAAATAGGTAAATTTGCATAAATGCTGTATAAGCTCCTAGTTGGCCAATAATAGCAAATACCAACTCAACGGTATTCATATTCTTTGGTATAAATATGAAAACCAACAACGATCCGCTGGCCACCAAAAAACTTGTCACGACGCCTACTTTTCTTCTTAAATACAAGGAAGCGATAACGACAAGAAACAATCCGGGAACCAGACTAACTGCCGAAAGGATTACGTTAAGATAAATGTTTCCTTGGAGTTTGCCTATGTACTGATTAATACCGAAAAAGGTAAAAGCGCAGCACGTCCACACGTATGCCGTCAGCAACGCATAAGTTCTGATTTTAGGTGTCCTAAACAGGTCCAAGTATGAACCAAATTGTTCTCGATCTTCACTTTGGGCTTGTTCTTGAATTCTATCTACAACAGCTCGTATACTTTCAGTTGGTCGTTTATTCCTGGAATTGAAATATTAGAGTTTTGAATTCTAGTAATTGAAATTTATAAAAAAATTAACTTCGTAGTATATTTACTTACTTAATCGCTATATACGTTAATACTTCTATAGCTTTTTCTTTTTTGCCCGTTGTTATTAACCATCTAGGAGATTCTGGTATGAGGTAATAATAAAATATAACAAACAACCAGGGCAGAGATGTGGCCAGTTGAAGGTATCTCCAGTCACGTACAAAGTAAGCGATGACGGGGAGTGACAGGTAAGACAGAATATATGATAGTTCAACTAATGCTGTTAAATATGGCCGAAAGGACGTTCCGCTAAATTCAATCAAAAATACGTAGCAACAGAGCATTGTTCCGCCTAGAGCCGTTCCAATTAAGAATCGAAGTACAACAAACATCCAAAATTTAGGTACGGCAGATGACAAAGCAGCGAATGATACTTCACAAAAGAGTGCAAGTAAACATGCGAATTTCCGACCATATCTGAAAAAAAAAACATAGGTACTTAAGTATCAACACAATAAGTTGTTCGAGGCGTTAATGCAGCCAGCCAGCATTCTTGTTACTTAGATTTTAATGAGTTTAAAAAACCTAGCATTATTGTAACCTTAATAAAAAAAAAAAATCGATTATCATTATAACAATCTACTGTGAAGTCCTTGAAAAGGTTTCTATCATGAAATATCTAGTCGTAGACGAAATTTTAAACTGGCAACCCCACATTACAGCGCCGGCCTATAACATAAGACTAACCCCAATTATCAGACATCCGTGACATAACTGATAGCAAATTGGCAACAGGTGCACGAAGCACTAAATGAATTAGGAGTAACTGCTTTAAAATCACTTTTTACATTAATCTAGACATTATTAAGAATGTGTATGTATCGTTGAAATGAGTGATATTTAAGTAATTAAAATATCACTCGCTTTTACGGTGAAGGAAAACATCCTGATAAAACCTGCACGCCTGAGAGTTCTCCATAATGTTCTCAAAGGCCTATGGCCGAACCCTTCTCATATTGAGAGGAGACCCGTGCTCTGCATTGAGTCGAGAATGGGTTGATCATGATGATGATGATGGTCATGTACAAAGGACTTCTTTCTTATACGCTTCATCAACAATATAATTAACTCATCATTTTGTAGGCATCTTACCTGTCAGATACATGTCCATAGAATATACTTCCTCCAAGTATACCAACATGCAACATTGATTGTGCTAAACTCGCCAATTGGCGGTTTTCACAGATCAAATTCCAAGTAGTTGTTACCGAATTCACGATATAAGTTTGATCATACTGTGGATTATTACATGGGCAATGATTGCTAATATTATATGCTTTTTCATCCATACACACGAAATCAGCATTTGGTAAAATGAATACCACGTTAACTAGTTGGTATTCAGCTGGGAACCGTCCTATAGTCACTAAGAATAAAATCCAGGTCTGATATCTTCCAAATCGACCTATAACCGACTCTATCGCATCTTCTGATGACATCTTCTAGGTACCTGGAAATATAAAATGGGTTTATGTATTAATTTCATGTACCATAGAAGTTATATACTTGACGACCTTCCTTATTGGCGCATTAGGTTGGGAGGTACCGCGAAAACGATTAGGGTAAGGTTAAAATTATATTAAGCCTAACAGATACCTGTTCTGTCATCATAAACTGTATCATTAATTACCCACCAGGTGAGATTGCAATTAAGAACTAGTGAGACGAATAACAAATTAAATAGTATAAAAATGCCTACTCGTACATACATATAAATAAAAAAATACAATCTTATCTTGCAATCATTTATTTACGCAAAACAATGTTTACCTATTTTGTTTATTCATTCAACAGAATGACCCAAATGAGCCAATTCCAAGTTCTTACTTTTTGCTAATCGATCTCTTCATTATTTTTAAGTTCGTGCACCGCATAATTGCGGAAAAGGTATTCCTTCATTTCTTTCCAGAAGTTGATAATTAATTTAATCATGATTTACTATCATACAGTTATTAGTCGGTACCCATCTACCAGCCCTTGATACGCAAGTCTATGATAGCTATGATCGAGGAATTTTTGAAGTAGGAAAACTAGACACATGTTCTTCGGTAGGTATGAATACACTAACGTATCTTGCTCTTGATTTTTTTTCTACACTAGCTATTTAGCCCTTGACGGAATTCTTACCTGGTGGTAGGTAATTGATGATGCAGTCTAAGATGGTAGCGGGCTAACTTGTTAAGGGTATGGTAAACCTATACTCCTGATTGGTTTCTACGCGACATCGTGCCGGAACTGTCACGGTCGAAGCCTCCAACCAGACCTGAGCCGGGAATCGAACCAAGGACCTCTTACTCTATAACACAACATCAGACGCGCTACGCCACGGAGATCGATCTCACCTAGTGGTAAGTGATGATGCTGTCTAAGATGGTAGCGGGCTAACTTGTTAGGAGTATAACCCACACTCCTAATTGGTTTCTACGCAATATCGTGCCGGAACACTAAATCGCTTGGCGACACGTCTTTCGGTAGGGTGGTAACTAGCCACGGCCAAAGCCTCCCACCAGAACAGACTAAGCCAGGAATCGAACCCAGGACCTCCGACTTTATAATGCGACAGCGCACGCACTGCGCCACGAAGGTCGTCAAAGATCGTCAAATAATAGTATAATTAAATAAAAATAACATATTCCACTAACTTATTGATTAATTTTTAATATTTACTCACATAAATAGATTTGCTGCAAGAAATGTCCAATTCAACTTTTAAATGCGTGCACAGTGCACAAACCTATCAATTTTATTTTAATTTTGTTGCACACGAGCACAGATTCTATTTCAAACGACGTCAATCTTAATATTACTGGTTGGCAGGTAACTACAAAGATTATGACATTATGATCTTTTATTCCATTCTTATTCTTATCTTATGGAAATAAAATAAAAGATAAACTTATCAATCTATTTACCTACAAACTTATGAGATATACGCACATCAAATATAAGCCGGAATGACCGAAGCAAAATAAAATCCTAATTTTAACTAGAACCAGCTTCATATATTATGAACGGCACTAGTGGTCGCCCAGTTGTCGTTATTCGACAAATATAGTTAATATAACATTGAATTTAATCGTTCTACACTCAACTTTATATAAACTTTTAACTACGAGTATAATATGCAAAATATCACACTCCTACGCAACCATGCAGTAAGCCTAATAGGGGCACGAAGTTCACTTTAATAATAATGAATAATTAAATCAGGTTTACGAGTATATTTACCTACGTCATATACTGATTAAAATCTAGCTCGTAATATTTTATTTCACTTCTTAGTTTTAGATTTTTCGGACTGATCCATTGTATTTAAGAGCATGAAATAGCTAATGAACTGAATCTAATCAAGGATAACCGGTCTTCAACAATATTGACAACGAACTGAGCTGTAGACAAACCAACGCTAGAACACTGAAGTCATCATCATCGTCATGATCATTATTACCGGCTCACTACAAAGCAAATAATATGAGAAGGGTTTGGCCATAGTCCACCACGCTGGCCATGTGCGGATTGGCAGACTTCACGCGCCTTTGAAAACATTATGGAGAACTCTCAGGCGTGCAGGTTTCCTCACGATGTTTTCCTTTACCGTTGAAGCAAATGATATTTAAATTTTAAAAACGCACATAACTCTGAAAAGTTAGAGGTGCGTGCCCGGATTCGAACCGCCGACCTCTGATTACGCCCTCACCACTAGGCTATCACCGCTTCACTAGGTTATCAACACTTCACGAACACTGAAGTGAATCCCATTAAAGAGCTTCTAATTACAGCTAGAAATATTTCAGTAGTGTACATTAAAATATTACAAAAGTCCTTATAAGCGCCTTTTTGTTCAGTTATAGCAAATGCTAAGTCTTGAGATTAAATACTGGCTTGTATTAACATGAATATTAGCAAAGCTACCATGACAAGACTGGCAACCATTGTTACCCCCTTCTAAAGTACACGCAAACACTACGATTATATTCTGTCAAGAGCAACAGTTACTTCTATAAGTTTTAAGTTTACGAATATAGTTATCACCATGAAATAACTACTTTGTAAATTATTGACGCGTCAAAAGTGCCTTTTTAAGGACTATTTGAATAAAGATTATTTTGAATTTGAAATATAATCAGAACATTTATATGCATGCATTAAGGTTGTTCTTCAGCCAGCCGAACTATACATCTCTATATATACTGATCAATCCTAAAGCATGTGTCCACAATACAAACATACGGGATAATTCTTTATTCTCGGGATTTTTCATTTCGTCGACCGTTCCCAGATAATTATACCAAATGTGGATTAGTAAGATCAAATAAAAAAATTGAAAAAAACTGGGACTAAGATCCCATTTTTCTGCTCGCCAGTAAGTTCCCAAATCCCAAAATACCATTTTCTGGCAAAATTTACAACCAAGGCTGATAAATCATTCGTTTTCTAATAATAATCAACAGGTGGCAACTTGCAAGATTTGATGGCCTAGTGGTTAGGACGTCCTAATCAAAGGTCGGGGGGTCGAACCCGGGCACGCGGCTCTGACTTTTCGGAGTTATGTGCGTTTTTAAGCAATTAAAATATCACTTGCTTCAACGGTGAAATAAAACATCGAGAGGAAACCTGCACGCCTGAGAGTTGTCTGTAATATTCTCAAAGGCGTGTGAAGTCTGCCAATCCGCACAGGGCCAGCATGGTGCACTATGGCCTAACCCTTCTCATATTGAGAGGAGACCCGTGCTCTGTAGAGAGGCAGCAATGGGTTGATCATGATGATGATGAACTTTCAAGAAATGTTACTAAACTGGAGCAAAGTATATAGTCCTGTAAAATTAAAACGTGGTATCATCAGTCAGAACCAAAACAATTATACGACATGACTGATATCGCAGTCGCAGGCTATTTTAGTTAGGTCAATGTTACTCATACATGTCCGTATCATTAGCATAACTTAGTGACCAAAATATGATACGACAAGTGAATTTTATTTCAATTTCAGTATATGACTGAATATCTACAATAGCAAACGGCCCAACAGAGGCAGTAACAGTCCTATATAAGAATATTTCTCCAAATTCAATTAAATAAACAGCTTTATAATTGGTTCACTAATTGATACATCCGTTAAAGTGCTGCGATGATTCACAGATACGTTGACAAAAATATGCCTTTTAAACTACTTATAACAGTATCTTTTGGCATCAGAGGTTGCAAAATTAAATATAATTTAAAACTCTATTATGATATGATACTTAATATAACAGCACCTTGCCATTTCCTGTGAAATTAAACTGGTAACGAGCATATAGACCGCTGCTGCCGAATTTTGATGTATCAACCAGTCGGAAATATTGTATACGTTATTCGTGCACCAGGTTTAAAAGCGGAATGAAACAAAATCATATTGTTAAAGTAAATAAATATAATTTAAAATTAAATTATCACAGCCTAATAAATAGACCTAATAACATTATGGTGGCATTTAAAAATCTTTATGATTGATTGGAGCTATTGAATAACACAACTTGAAATGATGAGCCGACTTAACAAACTATTAAGTGCTCAAAAATATTTTGCAGTGTCATTTTAATTAATTAATCGATCATAATGCCAACATAAAACTTACAAAATATTACAGTCATAGTGTCATTGTGTCTATAAAATTACTTTAATCTTAGAATTGTTTGTATAGAAGTTCGCATTACTGATAGTGCCTTATTTGTCATTACTTGTCCTTAGTAGTTCTTGAGTATTTTAAGAGATGGCGCTGATTTATTTGCGAGTAAAATAGGAGTAAAATTTTTGTTCCCAGTATGTCTAGCTATTAATATATAAGTGTTTTTAGTAGAAAAAAATATACTTTGTCACATACTTCAATGAACGGCGAAAATAGTTCTAGAGTTTCTTGAGAAAATTTAAAATACTTTTAGTCATAGATCTCAATGCATCAAGTTAATTGCGTGTAAACCTCTCCTATTTTCCATAAGAGAGGCCTGTGCAAATATTAATAAAGTTAGCATAGCATCGATAGCACATGATTATGAAGACATTTTTTCTTGAAATTAATATAATTCAGGAGTGAAGAGGCTTACAAAACTTAAATTAAAATATATTATAGGATTATTTCAAGCAGTTATTGCCCTTTATGCTAATCAAGAAAATGTTATTATACAATTTCGCTTTCATGTTGTTAATTAATAGAAAATCTACGAAATCAAATTCAATAACATTCAACATAGTCTTGCATCTTAACTTACATAATGATATGTAAAATATTTTACACAAACATATATCTTTAAAAAGTGTAGTGTATGTTGTAAATACTTCCGTTTTTATTAACATATGCTCAAAATGTTTCACGCTTCACCTTCCTCTAACGTGTCTGGGAGTTTCTTACCACGTGTATCCGGTAGCAAGATACATAGACCTGAGCCAATCAGTGGTACGATCCCAAAAGCTAGTGGTGGTAACCAAGCGCTCGTATGTGCCAAAGTAGCAACAAAAGGAGCTAGCATAGATCCGATTCTAGCCACAGTTGACGAAAGTCCTACACCAGAGTTTCTGACTACAGTAGGGAACAATTCCCCAGCGTATAAGTAAACGGTAGCAAAAGATATGCTCATGCCCCATAAACCGGTGCAGCCGAGTGTCAAGTGACTTGCAGTGGAGCTTGGCACGACCGTGATAAGTAGACAACTGAAGCCGGTGACACAATTGGAACTTATGAGTGTTATCTTCCTGCCCAGTGTCCGATTAGCGTAGATAGAAATCAGCGTGCCTGGTACCTGAAAAAAAGGATTGTTTTTTAATTATTGCATATATTTTGTCATCACAATTTGACTTTTATGATCCCACTTAGGCAGAGAGATTTAAAGCATACACATACCACGCTGCTTCGATGATCCATTATTATATATCATAAGGCAATGACTTCTATGTAATCGTCATAAGGTAATCTTCTCAAAATAAGTAGCCAAGTCATTTAGAAGCATTAAAGTTTATTATGTTTTTTGAATTTTAATTTAACAAAATTTACTTGTTTAAAAATAGTTAGGTCACTTTTTTAACACAGAAAATAGTTTGAAAAGGACACTACTAATTTCAGACTAAACCTCCTTGCTTATGTTATATACAATGAAAATCATACTAATAACTGAATTAACGCACTAATTTCTAGAGATTAACTGATGACTGATGAAACAATTTCCAGCATAGCTAAGCTCTGCATAATTTCATCGCTAAATGGAAATCGAACAAACCAGGCTTTATAATTTTACAGTTCAAATTTGTCGGTCACTGTGGTCCAAATTTTGGATTAACCTAACTGAAGTTTCTTTTTAGTATAGCTGCTACCTACCCTTCTCTAATGAAATTGGTAAAAATATTTGAAAAAAAAAATCAGTTCCTTGACGAAGCCCTATATATGATTATAAGAAACGAAAATCAATAAACTTACCAAAATAGCTGCAGAAATAGCGACATTTGAAAAGATGTTTCCAGACACGTGGCCGATATATTGCGAAACACCAAAGAAGCAGAAGCCACAAACGAACCAGTTGTAACAAATTGCTAGAGTACGCGTCCGTAATCGTGGTGTCCTGAATAGCGCCAGTAGAGACGCTCTCTCCTGATCACTGGTAACTTCAACGACCATTTTCTGCACCGACGACTCTATGTTTTCTGTTGGTCGACCGTTCCTGGAAATAATCAATATTATCGGCCTATTAATATCCCCTCTTAAATACATAAATGCAGAATGGGAGCTGGGACTTATAAATTATCGTGCCTGGGGCACATGGGTGGACCAAATTTCAAAATTTAACAAATTGTTGCCTAAACTGGGATTAGACTCAAGACCTCGTGATTATTGTGGATGACCAAGGCGAGAGTTGGATAATTCTTCTAAATAATGAGATAGATAACTTTTAAGCATATTTTAAAAGGAAGGAGGATAAGATAGTTCTTTGTTTTATTAAAGTGAAAAAATAATATAAATTATTATAATATTATAATATTTCTATTAAGAAATAGGTTAATCATAGTGGAAATAGACACTACTTCTTAGTTATTTATTAAGTGTTAGACAATTTACCTTTTCGCTGCTATTTTTATAATTTTCAAGGCGTCATCAATTCTCCCAGCAGTTAAAAGCCATCTTGGTGACTCCGGAAGTAAATAATAATAACTTAGAAACAAGATGGATGGCAATGATATTGCAAGTTGTAACATGTTCCAGTCCCGTAAGTAGTAGCCAAAGAGAGGTAACGTTAGATGTCCGATATTAAAAGGAATCTGATAAATAATTCCAACAGTATCTCTATATCTCGTGCCTATAAGTTCCATTGTAAGGACGAAGCTGGTGACCATAGTTCCTCCTGTAGCTATGGCCAGTATAAACCGAAGTGATGTGAACATGTACCAGTTAATAGAGTAAGCGGTTGTAACACCTGCTATTAATTGCAGGAATACTGCTGCCAGGAATGGCAGCCTTCTTCCAAACCTGAAAAAAAATATATATTTATTATTCTAATCATACACCAAATTCTGTCATCAAACATCACAGGGCAAAACTCTCCTCTCTAATAAAAAACAGTTACAGATTTGATTCCTTGTATTATTTGGCTTTATAAATTCTCCTAGTAACAAGAGAGAATAACGCCAATTTCATAACTCCGACCTGGTATTGATAATGTATTGAACCCATTACCAACACCTAAAAGTTTTGGCCCGACCCGGAAATGAAACCTTAGTGATCTGACGTCGAACATGTTTACCCTTAACGAGGCAGTTCTGATGACAGTGAATGATCTTTAGTCAATAATCAATAAAATGATATAAGTACAAAAACAAAAACAACATAAAAATCAACTGCTTAAACTTTCAACATTTAGTTATAACTTATTGTTATTTTTCATTCGTATTAAAGTTATTGCGACTGGAATGGCAACTAAGATCAGATGTTAATTAAATTACTGTGTCAACAAGTAATCATATAATTATGTAAACAAAATGCACGTACACGTGGTTCTAATGTTGTGTTGCGATCGGAAAGAATCATAATGTAGGTACATGCACTTGCCTTATGTATCACATTTTATTTATGAATCATATTCCTTTATTAAATTCCTGTACGTTTTATATAGGTGGTCTTCAACTGGGACGATGTCCTATAAAGTGGTATTAACGAAAGTGCTCCCATCCGGTCCCCTGTGTGATTTAAGCTTGTAAGACAGTCCAGGATGTGCCAATTTAGCTAAGAAGCCCTCGATCAAGTAATGACATCTGTTATACCAATAGCACAAAGCCGGAGAGTTTGTTTGAATGCACCAATGCGTCCAATTCGGACAATAATTTTTCGTTAGACAGGTCTGGTTGATCTTGTAGAAACTTTGAGTTATTTTAATAATAAGATATCCCGGTTACAGGCTAAAAAAAGCCTATAAACCGCGGTGAAACTGTAGGGTACAACTTGCTAGTGAAATTTTAACAAACCTGTCGGAAAGATGCCCGAAGACCATATTGCCGACGAGAATCCCAAGCATGAAGATTGTCTGAGTAAAATTTTTGAGCCATTGTCTATCGCAAACGAGGTTCCACTGCGAAACAATAGTTTCGCCGAAGACGCTGTGGTCATACGTGTATTTGGTACAGTTAGCGAGACATTTGGAGTCGAAGGTGACGTTATTTGAACACGTAAAATTCATCGGAGGCGCCAGAAAGATTATGCTCATTTGATGCCAAGCTACTGGGAATTTTACGAGAAATACCACAAAGCATATCCATATTTGCCATTTTCCAATTTCCCCAATAGCCTTGGTCAGCGGGTCCACTATTTTTGGACTTTCAGTATCTTTAATTTCTGTCTCCAACACTGTAATAAAAAAAACAGGTATTAATATCGCGATATTAGAGGAAAAGTAAAAAATATATTACTAATAATTATAATTAATTATTTCTTATTAATAATTAACCTTATTAGTTAATTTTTAAGCAGTTTATTTATTTATATTGTTTGACTATGTTTAATGTTATAAAGGAATTATTATAGTTATACATAACTTTACTTATTGACATACAAGTAAATAAAATAAGTAGTCATCAAAGATTCCCACTAGTCTTAATAGTAATTAAAGAAAGCTAAGTAAAGTACCTACGTAACTAAAGGTTCAATGTAATATATACGATGACAATATATTTAAGATAGGTACGATAACTTACACTTTCTCCCTACTTTCTCCACAGTCCGCAGTATAATAATATCCTAGAAGATGCAGATGCAGTAAGACAGAGCTTAAGATGATTCTGTATTGTTTTCTTTCTTATATTTGATTAATACAACCTGATCCTCTGCTGATTTCTTTTAGGTAGCGACCAATATGATTTCATTTGATTTGATTTAAACAATTCGAGATAAAAAATCTTCGATTAATATATGTGTGACTTTGCCAATGCCATTTTAACATACATATTATTTTTATCAATCAATCATCAAACTTTTACTTCAAATAATAATATTTTTAAAGAGCACTTCAATGCATCCGTAAATTACATAGTGAGTTGAGGGTGGTTACTAACATTCATAAACTTAAAGCTATGAGGGTTCTAAACGCGCCCTGGTTATAGAAGAAGCCCACAACAAAAGCTAATTCTTTTTGTTATCATCATTTCACACGCCACTAAAAAATATATAAGAAATATCTTATTAGAGCCACATTTCTGACCCAATTTTAAAAACTTACGTTTTATATAAACTTTGAACTTATTGAGAGACATCTCAGAAATGTAATTTGGTAATTTTTATAAAATTGTACCTATACAAAATTACCTTTAAATGAATTTCTAATTTTATTATAATCGAATTTTCGTTATTTTGTTGGTATACTTATATCTATTAACTAACTAACTTTGCGGAGTTATGTGTGTTTTAAGCAATATAAGTTGACTTGCTTTATGTAATCGTAAAGGAAACGTGAGGAAACTCTCATGCCGAGGAAGAGACCCGTGTTATATATAAGTGGGCTGGTAATATATTGATAATAATTATGAAAAATAATAGTTAAGTACCAATAGTCTGCTCCGCTCTATTTAAAGGTGACTGATATAGGTATGTTTTTTTTTAACAATTGAAATATCACTTGCTTCAACGGTGAAGGAAAACATCGTGAGGGAAACCTGCATGCCTGAGAGTTCCCATAATGTTCTCAAAGACACGTGAAGTCTGCCAATCCGCAAATGGCCAGCGTGGTGGACTATGGCCAAACCCTTCTCATATTGAGAGGAGACCCGTACTCTGTAGTGAGGTAATGGGTTGATAATGTTACAAAAAGCAATGTAAGTACTCGAGATTGAGCATGGTGTTAGTACTAAGGAACTTTTTATATTAAAATGCTAATGAGATTGGAATAGAACAAAAAATACTTCTACCACTGCCTACTACATAGCTGTTTACCTCTATTGAACTTGTTTTGTTTTAAACTGTATACATTTATAAGTAATTTCCGCGTAACTTTAATCATATTATATTTTAATGTTATTACATATATAATAAGATGGACCGTAATACGTAAAACGTTTAGACGTTAAAGTCTTAATCAAAAATGTAAGTAGATGCTTAGGCATCTACTTACATTTTTGATTAAGACTTTGTTATTTCAACCTGTATGTACCTTTTATTTTAATTTAATTATTTACCAAATCAAAAAACGCAGTTAACTTTATAGTTACAGTAAAAATATACAAAGCGTTGTATTATACCAACCTAGATATTAATACTAAAACTGCTTGTTAATGTATATTACTAACTATAATTATTTTTAAAAATAAACTTTAAGATATTTACTAAGTAGATTTATAGCATTCTAGAATGTGTTTTTTAACTTTACAACTTCTTGTTTAAAAGCGAAGATCGCGACTTCTATATACTTATGTAGAATATGTTGATAAATTATAAAAATATTTCACTACCCCGAGTTACCCCACTTTTTGTGTATGGTTGTTTGTTAATGTTTGCATAACTCCTTAGTGTAGATTATTATGTAATTTGTTTTTATCTACCTATTTAAAATTAACTTTTCATTATTTTCACCGATCGATTTCCTTTGTGCCTTTTCTTTATATAATACAAGCGAAGTGCCTTATGCCTCGTCGGATAAAGGTCTTAGACAAGAATTGAACACTATCTATATTAATGTGTGGTTATAATTACATTCATTATCTTATAAGGATTCAAAACCTTCGAAGTTTCTCAAGGAACCTGTCGCCATTCAACAATTGAACTTATAACTAATCGCCCCATGATTGGGATGAATCACAAAATTGTCCTTCTCGTTTGAGATATCCCAAGCTATTGTATAATATGTGATTAAAATTGTTTATTTTTTAAAACTGATTATAGTTTACAACTGTATTTTATTATTGAAAACGATTTCATTCAAACTCATTATCAGATATAAAGAGGGATTAATAATATTAGAATAAGACTTTTTAATGATTATTTTTTTAATGATTCCCAGAGGTATTTTAATAAACAACATATACGTAAGTGTATGGGTAATACTTCTTAAAGAATTACCTATATATTAGTTTACAACTTGGATCATTGAAATTTCAAAATACATTTTTATAATTAAAACTTCTCACCTAATTTGTGTTCTGCGGTAAATTCTGGCTCGTGATTTGAATCTTCCGTATTAGACATTGTAGAATAGATTTAAATTTTGCACGCACAAAACACCGCGTATATACCTCTAGAGGTATTAAATTATATGCTATGTAAATGAATTAATACACATTTTTAGTAAACAAGCCCGAGACGAGGTAGGAGTTTTATGCGAGCAGCGAGGTCAAATGCTGTTGATCTCAACAGTCCGCCATCGACTGGTTACAACGAATGGGTCGACCATAAGCCTCAGAATAGCATTAATGCTGGAAACCCACTCGTAACAATATGGTATAAATTACTAATAAGATCTATATTGTTATTTAATATTAAATTTATCAAAATAATTATCCCGACTGACTGATCTATCAATGCACAAACATGCTAAAACTTGGCGTAGACATAGGCGTTTATCGAAAGGATTTTGGAAAAAGCGAAGTGAGGACTTGATTCATTCACACATTTGTTGTCTTATTTTGTGTTTGTGGTATAGAAAAAAAATGTTTTCATGTGACTCGACACGAGCTCCGGTTCTTTACTTGTAAGTTACAAGTGTGCCCGCACTTTGTTAACTTTATGCAGTGGCATTACACTTTCAACAGCCTAAGTGTAGGCTGTTGAAAGTGTAATCTGGTAGTTATATAATCCTTGTTTAACTTTACATAGCTAAGTATATATTATGGTGATTCTTTCGCAAACACCTCTTGACTGTAATAACACCTATAATGTTATTAGTTACGGGCAGAGACCGTTTGTCCAGTTTTCCATTTAACAAGCCAGAATATATACCATAAGATTCTATTTAATTTTTATTACAAGATACCAATTACTCGCGGGGAAAATAGAAGCCATCATCATGATCAACCCGTTACCGGCTCACTACAGAGCACGGGTCTCCTCTCAATATGAGAAGTGTTTGGCCATAGTCCACCACGCTGGCCATGTGCGGATTGGCAGACTTCACACGCCTTTGAGAACATTATGGAGTACTCTCAGGCGTGCAGGTTTCCTCACGATGTTTTCCTTCACCGTTGAAGCAAATGATATTTTAATTTTTAAAAACGCTTTTACCTCCGAAAAGTTAGAGGTGCGTGCCCGGATTCGAACCGCAGACCTCTGATTAGGAGGCTGACGCCCTAACCACTAGGCTATCACCGCTTCCAAGCCAGAAGGGATTCCTGGAATTCAGGCGAAGGCGATAGATTAAATATACACGAACTTCACATATCGTTTATCTCCATCTGTTGACTATTATGTAGATAAGTACAATATGTCTCCTAGAATGGATAATATTTGAATGGAGTAGTAGGAAGTAAGAAGGATTATAATATAAGGGTGCCCACTAATATTATAAATACGATAGATTTTGCGATTTTCTATATTATGATTAGATGAAGGAGGTAGACTAGAGAGCTTGGGAAGGGACATAGGCTACGAAGAAAGAATGAAGAATTTCGAAGATAAAACTGTACAAGTTGGTATTTAGAAACAAATATAAGGTGTGCCAGCGTTTAATAAATATCTAGTAGAAAGATAGATAGATAAATATATTACTCGTATCTAGTACCTAGTTATTGAGTAAACAAGCCACTGCCGTTGCCGCAACTTTAACTACGGAGAATTGCGTTAAGAGCCAAGCGGGAGATAGTTGCCTATGTGCCTATCCTGTCATTTAGCGGTAATACGGTCTGCAATTATCTGGTAATTGTCATGAAACCAATTTTGACGACTTCCGTGGCGCAGCTCGTGCGCCCGGGTTCCATTCCTGGTCTGGTCTGGTTGGGAGCTTCGGCCGTGACTAGATACCACCCTACCACCAAAGACGTGTCGCCAAGCGATTAAGCGTTCTGGTACGACGACGCGTACAAACCAATTAGGAGTATGGTTTACCATATCCCTAGCAGGTTAGTTCGCTACCATCTTAAGACTGGATCATCACTTACAATCAGGTGTGTTTGCCGTCAAGGGCTCAATTGTAGTGTATAAAAAAAAATATTGGAGACTATGTATAGGTAACCTACTGTAAACTATTTATTTATTTGTCTAAAACATAAATGCAGAGAAACAAGTATTTTTTTATTCAACTACAGTCTACAAGTTATTCATTGACCGCAATTTCTCATGGTAAATAATTATGGAGCCTAAGATAGCAGTAGGGTAACCTGTTCTGGGTATGGCAGTCATATTAAAACTCTTAATCGCTTTACCACACGTCTTTGTCCGTAAAGTGGTGACAAGACAAATTTAACATTATTTTAAACTTACTACTTTGTTTACTGCTTGGTTTATAGTTAAAAGTGCAATATAAAATTAATGCTTCAAACGTAGCCTTAAGAGGCAAAGATGACTGGTCTTCTAGAGTAACAAAGCTCCGTGGTTTAGTACATATCAAAATTCTTTGAGTACCACCATTGTAACTAATTCTTTTTTTTAGTACTTTTGTCCAAAACGGATTTATCAGTCCCATCATCTCCTAATTAAATATAACTAACGTTAATAAAAACAACATTATAAAAAAATAACAAAAAAAAAACTAGCAGAAATATCACAACAACAGATCTAAAACCTTCCGTTGTCGGTAGACGGAGAAAGTAACTTCTTTATTATTATTACTTTATTATTACTATCATATTACTGATCTTTTTTCTATTAATTTTCATATGATTGCCTCGTACGTATGTATTACTTATTTAATATGAAGGCAAAGTTCATGTTTATTGTTATGGTTTATCGGACGCATGTTCTAAGTAAATAGGTTTTGCGGTAATACGTTTTATAATTTCTAAGTGCGTAATATCATGATGGTTGACCATGATAACGTCCAATCTTTTTTTTCGCTATTAAAACGTTAGTTTCGACTGCAATCCTACCTGGTTGTGATCAGTGGTTGGAGTAGGTAGTGCAATTTAGGGTAAATAAAGCAAGACATTATATTAACATGTATAAGTCTAGCGAATTTGTTTTTATTTTAAAAAATAACTTTGTTTCCGATTCAGATGGTTTAAAATTACGCATAAACCATAATACGTAGCTACTATGATTAAAATAAATATATTGAAGACTCACTACTATGTAAATTATTGGTGCGTCAAAAGAACCTTTTAAATGATTATTTGAATAGAGATTATGATTGATTGATAGTTATTTCAAACCTATGTTTACCTAATATTGTTATATTATACCCCATTCGTTACATTAAAATAATAACTATCTATGCGCAGTTTGCTTTGCTTTTGTCGACAGGGTAATAAATAATAGTGGTAGATTGTTCAACAAGTGCATGAAACAACCCATTTTATGACCGAGTCATACATGAATTTATTTAATTATATAATATTACGAGGAAATATCATTACTATTTGTTAGTAAATACCTCAATTCTTTTATGAGACAGCATTTCCAATAATCCTTCATGAAAAATAGAACTACTAGTAGTAACCTTAGAAATTCCAGACCAGGTTTATTTTTTCTTGGCATTGCATTTTTATTTACTTTCCTATATTATATGTTATAGCGGTGATGGCCTAATGGTTAGGGCGTCAGTCTCCTAATCAGAGGTCCCCGGTTCGAATCCGGGCACGCACCTCTAACTTTTGGAGTTATGTGCGTTTTAACAAAATTTAAATATGACTTGCTTCAACGGTGAAGGAAAACATCGTGAGGAAACCTGCACGCCTGAGAGTTCTCCATAATGTTCTCAAAGGCGTGTGAAGTCTGCCAATCCGCACATGGCCAGCGTGGTGGACTATGGCCAAACCCTTCTCATGTTGAGAGAAGACCAGTGCTCTGTAGTGAGCCGGTAATGGGTTGATCATGATGATGATGATATATGTTCAATCCCAGGCACTTGAGCCTAGAACTGCTTCCTTGTCGTACAGAAATTCAGTGTTATTTAACCAATTTATGTTGAGAAAATTCAACTTAATATATATAATAACTTTTAGTAAACCATGCAATTTACCATTCGAATGCAATTTTATTTTTGTCAACATTTATCATTTATGTTATGCTTAAAAGTGAAGAATAAGTAATTGCTGATCTTATTAAACATTGCTCTTTGGTCTCTTTAGATTACGCTTTTTCGCAGTGCGATATAAACTGACCCCTGACTCGTAGATATGAGATCACTGTATGCTCGCTTTTATCAAACTGTAGGGCATTGATGTCACTTTTGATACATTATTGTCTTTGACACTTAGGCGCTATAAGTTCAAGTTTATTATGCTTTGAGTATTTTTTCCCTGTTTCCTGAGATAATATAATCTAATAACTTTGTGTATACAGTGGACTCCCGGTAATCCGGCAAACATTATGCAGGGCAGTGTCGGACTATCGAATTTGTCGGATTATAGAGCACTGCCTAAGACCCCTATAGTCCAGATTTTTTTACGAAAGAGTACCTTGTAATCCGACAAATTACATAACTAATATCAAGAATCTATATATTATACGTACATATGTATGTACTTTGAAGTACAAATCAGACTTAATTTATGTAAGTCGAATTTAGTAAATTAAATAACAATTGAGAGCTTACGTTTTATTATAAAATTAAGCATAAATGCACATACATATCTACCAAAATAATCAAGAATTATTAATCAAAATCATGTAGTGAATACTATATCAAATTATGAAGCTTTGAAATATTCATCAATTTTTTTAGTCGTCAAGTAGTAATTCTAAGTCATGTTACAGGGGGCGCCGGATTAGACAGGGCCGGATTATCGGGGGTCCACTGTATAAAATTGTTTAATCCGCGTAGTTTGAGACTTCAATTTTGCTATTATGTAAGATTGCTAATGAGTTTTGTAGGGCGTGGAAAAGACAAATACCTGTTTGCTTTGAGTGTATTTATTCTGTATAATAGCATTTTATTCAGAGACGTTATTGCCTTTAAAGCAGATATCTAGATTACAAACATCGAGGGTGAGCAATAGTGAAGCCATTGAATAGTAACAAAGTTACTCAGAAGTTAATTGTCGAAGTACCTAAGAAACAATCAGCAGCTTTTTACAATTGGCAGCTTTATCTCTTGGTAGCTATCTCTTTTACGATACGATAAACAAGGAAAAAAAACAGAATGCGAATGGTAATTTAAGGGCGCCAAATAAGGGTTTGAAATGTTCATAAAAATCAGACAGTTTTGAGCTTTGAAACAAAATCACGTCTTAGTTGACGTGAAGTTTATATAACAGCTGAACGTTTGATAGGCTGAATCATCGACGGGTTCAACCGATAACCTGGAGTAATAATTTTCGTATTACATTATTATCTGTTTTGACTACGAATTCGGAAGTTTTGTGCATTCTTTATTAGTTATTAATTTTATCACCCGACATCAATTTGATTAGGTGAGTTGGCCTACCCCGTGTTGGTGAAAATACTTGCAAAGGAACAAAGTAGTAGACGTCCTTCGGCGAAGATGATGATGATAATTTGTAGCTGATTCTTACAACTTCATTAACATAAACATTCACACTCAAGTGTGAATTTTTTCAATATTCAAACTCATGTGTGAATCAATTATCTACTACTAATTCACGCTAACCGATTACTTTAGCTATTTTATAGTTTTGGGTGGCAAATATTTAATTTTAACTCGTTTCGCAGAAGTTAGCGGTCGTGAAGCTGTGACAATAACACCTTCTGAAATCAACTACAGTGGAACGTTTTCTGTATCTGTTTAAGTGAACAAGCAATACTTTACCGTGTGGTAAAGGCATGACCAAACCGGCGTGTCTGAACGGCGTCCTAAGCAGCGTTAAAGATTGCGATTGATTGTACTCTTGTGATTGGTCGATCGCAGGTAATAAACGCGGTTTAGGACGCAGTTTGAAAGCAACGGTGTCGTGAGCAATATGCCAACATTAACCCCAAGAAAGACGCAGGTTTTATTATTAGTATAATTAAAATTAATTTTCATAAAGTACTTGTTTTTTTTAACCGAAACATTTTCTACCTTTTGTAATTCATTGGATTGGATATTGATATAAATACTTATTAATAAAAATTAGAGTTTTTCTTTGTAATTACTAAATCGAACTTATAATTACTTAAATCGTTCGACCTTTGAAAGAAACTGCGCGAACCGATTATTTTCATTGTTTATTTTTCCTACATATATTGATTGAGTGATATTATCATTAAGTTTACGATACAGACAAATTGCAAATAATTACGCGTTTAATAGTAATATATGTACCTATATACATATTTTAACGCTGTATTAATATACGCTATTAATATAATATTATTAATTATGTTACGGGGTAACCTTTTTATTATTTTTTTATATGGCCGGACGAGAGACGTCCAGAACGCACATTATTGTCATAAAATTAATACAATTTTCTCCAGAAAGATATATAATATATATCCAATTACTTTGAGTTAAATGACGTTCTCGTTCAAGTTGAGATGATTAGCCCACTTGCACTTGTCACGGTCAAACTTATCTCCGAGACATGCCGTGCCTCCGACAGACAATTTTCATGATAACAATATTATTCTGCATAATTACTTCGTTTGTAGTGAGTAATGAATGTCCGACAAAGAAGACAAAGATGAAAAAGACATGTACATCGTAGAGTATAGGCAGAGTTAAAAAGTTTTTAGGTCCTCTATAGTATTTAATTACTAGATAAGTTAACTCTAGGATGGTAATTGTAGTGGTGGCTTCCGAAAATGTGATCGGTTCTGCTCATAACAAATTATTCGACTATTTACAGAAGTAGTAGCAGTTAGTTATAAGTAATAATTCACACCACTCCACTCTTTTAACTCCACTGTTACAGCTTAGATTTTTCAATACTATTTATATTTAATAGGCTGAGTATGATTATGTGAGATGGTGATAACGAATAAAAAGAAAAACCCGGCTAAGTTTGCTGTGGGCTTCTTCTTAGACAGGGCGCGTTTGGAACCCTCATAGCTTTAGTTTTGAGTTTACGAATGTAGTTATCACCATCGAATCAGTACTATGTAAATTATTGACGCGTCAAAAGTGCCTTGTAAAGGACTATTTGAATAAAGATTATTTGAATTTGATTGGATCACTGGAACTTAAAACAAATTACGGTCAAGTAAAACCTGGTTCGAAAGACTAAATAATTATACTTTGGAGTCCATTGATTAGTTCAGACTGTTTCTACATAATATATGAGTGAGCCGGAGCATTGTATAGTGAAGCTCTAGCGAATAATAGTTCAATTAATGTACCACTGCCAGTATTACTCTAGATACAATGTGAAATGACGATTTGTTGTATACACTACAAGTTAGCTCTTGACAGCAATCTCACCTGATGGTAAATGACGATGTGGTCTAAGATGGTAGCGGGCTAACCTGTTAAGGATATGTCCACACTCCTGCTTAGTTTCTACGCGACATTGTCCTGGAACGCTAAATCGCTTGGCGACACGTCTTTTTCGGTAGGGTGGTAACTAACCACAGCCGAGGCCTCCCATACTCGGCCCGGGAAACGAATTCAGGACCTCTAACTATAAAAACTCTTTTATGGGTAGGAGTTATTTATAACTAAGAATGCTTCAACGTGAATGGTTCCATGCTGCTATAGATTATATATGACTTACAAGTATTTCTATGGCATTGTATTTGCAAAACGTTAAAAAACAAGGTAGGTGATTACCTTTTTTTATTTGGAAGAGATAAAGTTACCCACCTCAAGCTACCTACAATAATTCAATTATATTTTTTTGATAAGCAAGTATGTATATACAAATAAACTACTATAATTTGCACAACGTAATGGGTCAAAGCCCCAGTAAAAAAAGCATAACTGCGTCAGATATAATACCTAGTACCTACCTACCATCAAATCGCTTCAGTTGTTTTATTTGCTGGTGACAAAACTGCTGACATATTATTTGAGCAAGGGCTGGCTAATCCGTTGCATATTTGCGCTGTCTTGGCGTTCTTTGCGTCATTTGAACTTGTAAAGTATTTAGTTTAATTATTTTTTTATTACACAGATTAGTATTATTTTATTAAGATAATTAATTTTCTGGTGACATAACTGCTGACTGACATTATTTCAGCAAAGGCTGGCTAATCCACCCGCATTTCTGCGCTGTCTTGGCGTTCTTGATGTCATTTAAACTTGTAAAGTATTTAGTTTAATTATTGTTTTAGTACACAGATTAGTATTATTTTATTAAGATAATTAACTTTCTAGTGACATAACTGCTGACTGACATTATTTCAGCAAAGACTGGCTAATCCACCAGCATTTCTGCGCTGTCTTGGCGTTCTTGGCGTCATTTGAACATGTAAAGCACCTATTTAGTTTAATTATATTTCGACAATTTCATTAGTGGGATTGATAGGACACTATAATTCACACAAAACTCGTAAGTGGGAAGGTTGGTTGTAAGGTCTTCTTATATTACCATAAAAATATTAAAAATAACTAGGTAAGTTTAGTATTACTCTTTCTACTAGTTCGAATATATTAAACTAGGCAACTTTTTCAGGAGTTCTGGACTAAATATACCTACTAATAGGTAAGTATTAATATTTTTTGGCATTGAATCAGTCTTGTGTCAAACATGCCAGTAGACTGTCAAGACAGTTGCACTCAGTGTCCAGGTTATTTATATGTAACGCTATGTGTACTTGGAATAGATAAAAAAGGTGATGATGAAACTGATGATGAAATATTGTAACTTATTGCTGTTTGAATGATACCAGTGATAACCCAGACATTTAGGTTACGAAATTCATTATTATAATTGCATTTTGCCTGTACCGGTATTTCACTTAGCCCTAAATGCTGTAAACTGAAAATAGTTTGTCTTATGTCGCGAAATTTTTCATTAATTTCGTTCATTAACGTGCCACAGCTGGTCACAATAACTCTCATCGTCACATGAGAGCGTAAACTCTCCACGCTGATCGCCGAGTTCCTTAGAACTAGCGAGTTTAAAGCTGTTTTTTCAAATGTTATTTATTATAACAGGGTCATCAATTACAGAAAAAATTCAACCAAAATAATATATTTTGGTTGGATATGAAACTACATACTTTGAAACGATATGTAATGATTCTATCTCTTTATATGTATTTCGACTATTAATATCTTACATACATTACATTCTATTATATACCACAATTCGCCCAAACTTAAATAGTATGTATACCTAATAGTTTAGTTACCAAAACATTTACTACATACATTTCGCTGTGACTGTATAAATATGTATTTATTTGTGATCTAAGATGTGACTTTGTATTAAATAAACACCCTATTAAATAGATGTACAGTACACACCCATTATTATGCACCCATTATATATAGTTCGGTAAAATAAATTAAATTTTTATTGAGCAACTTTTTGATTTTTCCCTTCAATAATGATCGTATATGTGACACATATTAAGAGCTAAGGTATATGTTATGCTTATCAAATTGTGGTAAAGCCTTGAGCTGCATTCAAAGTAGCAATTGAGAACGAAGTTAAATCCCCATTAAGTAAGGGAAACAATTGGTGTTAATTGTGCTGTACACGAAAATTTACAGGTCTCCTTTCATTCCGTTCAATTTCTACAAAGGAATAATGGCACAAATTGACAATTTATTTTTAGCTCTCTATGTAAGGATAGCTATAACTGAAGATAATTACAACTCTCTAGCTATTACGCTTCAAGAGTTCCAGTCCACTAACAGGTATACGGACAGCGGAGGTTTAGTAATAGGGTAATAAATAGAAAACGTTCTAAAGATCGTACGCCTCGGTGACCGTGGATGAGACCAACGTCCGGATGAAATGAATCGGGAACCCCGTCTTTGAGGCGAAGACGGTATGTATTTGCTACCTTCTTGGGTACTGTTGAAGCCTGAATCACTAGCAGGTTGGAATATCGAGCAGCTCTCTTGCTTCAAAAGTTACTCCAAAACTTAAGTTGAAGTAAGTTTTGGAGCAGAGAAGACTCTATAGAGAGAGAAAAAATACTCGCGCATGGACTGCGCGAGTATTTTTTCCAGAGTAGAGTGGCCAGAGTATAGAAGAGAGAGAGAAAATACTCGCACAGTAATTGGTCATAGCATACGAAATGGAGCCCTAGGGCTCAAAATTTCTTCTGGCAGAGTCTCCGAAGCTCGCCAAATACCCCAGTTACGCTGTGGCAACCAATAGGGTTAGCACAACTAAAAGACAGTCCGAAAAAAAGGTTCTGGAGGATTTTTAATCGAAATAACAACGCTGAGTGAACGTGAAAGAAAAATCAGCAGGAACAATTAATAATACTTCCTTAGGGGTTACCAACGCGTCTACGCCTATATCGTGGGTTCTCATTCAAGGTCAAGGAATTATCTTAGGAAATAACCATGCACTCCTGATATTAAACAAAAATATTTTAATATTTGTTGTACATTATGTTCATGTTAATAAACGTTTTTATTTTGACTTTTTCTGATTGATAGGTTGATTCACTACTATGAGGTCATTGATCGACCATTCATACGAAATAATTGGAAGAGCTGGCTTCTCTAAGCCATATGACTTCATATGAGGATTTGAAATAGGAAACACTGATCGGTTTGTGCTCTTGAAGTTCATCGTAGTTTCATTGGTGACATTTGGCAATAAAACTAAATGCAGGTTCTAAGTAGGAACCTGCTGACTTCCTACCTATCGGTATTCGGTACCTACGTAGGTAGTAATAAAATGTTAGTATCTCAATATCTAACGTTTGCGAAGAATGTTTACATTTAGATCAATGTTTGCGGAAGCTAGATGTGGAACTACTTCCGTAAAATACAACTTGATACATAGATAGATAGAATAACTGTATTGCAATCAAACCTAAAGTAGGTATGTAGGTAATACGATAGAAATAACGGTTAATTAGTGTATGTTGTCAGGGTGCAAAGGCGGCCTTGTCACTGAAAGAGATCTTATAAAGGCAACTTGAAGAGAAGAAGCTAGTACCTACTACTGTGCATGGTGCACAAAGTAGTTAGTTAAGTTCAAGTAAAATAAACTAATACACGTACATAATATTATGTACTGTATTTACATAAATAGATATATAATTACTACGTAGTAATTATATGCTAAAATAAAAATAAATATCATAAGCATACAAATAACTTTTATAATCGGGGTATATAATTTAAACTATTAGTGTGGTTTTACAGTGACGCTTACTGTCCGCGCGGGTGGTAAGCGCGCGGATGACCCGCTCGAAACTATAAAACTAGTTTAAAGCTAGTCGCGCGGTTAGCCGCCTCGTACAGTCGTGATCGGTTTGCCGGCTCATACAGTCGTGATGAGACTTCTCGTATTTATTATACTATATTACTTATGGAAAAAAAGGCAACGACGACGACGTATACAAGTACATCCTTACAATGCCACTAGATTGCTGAGAGGCGCGTTCTCTACATCGTTTGCGGATTTAAGAGAACATAGTGACAAGTTCTTTAAACATTTTCGTCTGTCTATAACAACATTTAATGAATTACTCTGCAAGATAGAACATAATTTAAAAAGATCAAGTTTACGTCGAGCACCTATAGAACCAGTTGAAAAGTTGGCGATTACCTTAAGGTAAGTGGCATGAAAAATACTATTTAATTTTTAGTAATTACTTTATTTAGAAAATTTAAACAATCAAAAAAACAAAACTCGTTGAAATGTAATTAATAGAAATTGTCGTTTTCTGATGCAATATTTGGAAAGTGCTGTATTTCTTCACAGCTTTGCTGAACAGAATTATTGACTGTTGAATGAGGATCATATTGATTTGCTGTTTGATAGCCTTGCTGAGTGGTGGTACTAGACATTGATTCGTTGACTGGTAGCGTTTGGTTTGAAAAATATGATGAATTGGTTGCACACATTACAGAAGAATTAGAATCATTTTCTGGTGACATGACGGTGTAATATTGACTTGCTGATTGATAACCTCGTTGCGTAGTAGTATCATTAGAATGATTGGTTGTTGATGTTGTAGTAGAATTTGAGTTATGTTCTGGTGACAAGATGTTGGACGTCGACGTAGTGCCACTTGAAGTTGGCGCGGAGAGATCCATGGCGATTTGCAATACTTTGGAACGAAATAATAGTTTTTTATAACTGTTAAAAGATTTTAGTATTGGACCTAGAGAATTAAAAAATGACAAATCGTCAGAGCTTATGTCTGGCATATTTTTGTCTAACAAATCTACCAACTTTTTCTCAAACGCGGAGTTCTCTTGTACCCGTTCATGTTTCCTCTTCCGAGTCCATGTTGGTTTATCTTGGTCAGCCACCGGAGTAGAACTGTTTTGAGAAGAGCCAGAAATTTCGTCGTTATTTACTACGTGAGCTATTGTTTCAGATGAACTTGATTGTTCATTAATGTTGTACATAGATTCTGAAACTTCGTTTTCAGTGATACGATCAAGAAAGTTTAATTCTTTGAAATAAATGTATTTTGTAACGGTTTTTGCCCCGCTACCAGATGGTGCTTTTTTCATATTAGCTTTGGTTTTGAAATATCCATCTCTTGCAGATTTCCATCTTTGACGTAAAAGCTTATCTGAAACAAAAAAAAATTGGCAAAAATAATATTTTGTGTATCACGCCTTCTCACTTGTACTTTTTATGAATCCTTTCCTACTTGGAACTTTCTACTAGTTCTAATAATTATATATATTTTTTTCAGATTCTTAGCTACTGGGAACACTTACTCCGATCTACATGTCACATACAGAATGGGCGTTACTACTATAAGCAAAATCGTCAAGGAAGTTTGCTGTGAGATATGGGAAAAACTACGCGAAGAATGCATTCCTCAACCGACAACGCAAATGTGGCAACGTATTAGTGCAGAGTTTGAGATGTATGCAAACTTTCCTAACTGTTGTGGGGCAATAGATGGTAAACATATACGCATAGTTAATCCCGCAGGTGGAGGGTCAATGTTTTACAATTACAAACATTTTTATTCTATTGTCCTTCTGGCAATGTGCGATGCCAACTATTGCTTTACTTATGTCAACATTGGTTCTTGTGGGAAAAACTCTGATTCCACCATATTCCAAAACAGTGTACTATTTCAACAGTTAGAAAGAAATAATTTAAGGTTACCGGCTCCAAAGTACCTGCAAGGATCTAATATTGTGGCACCTCATATAATAATTGGTGATGGTGCATTTGGCATATCGAACTATGTGATGAAACCTTATCTTCGAAATGATATGAGCCACAAACAGAAGATATTCAATTACCGTCTAAGCCGTGCCAGAAGGTACATAGAATGTACATTTGGAATATTATCAAACAAGTTTAGAGTGTTTCACACTCCAATGAACGTGAGCTTCTCCAACGCAAAAACTATAGTTAAAGCTTGTTGCGTATTACACAATTTTATCAGAGTGCGAGACGGCTACAATGGAAATGACTTATTAAGCATTAGTGGTTTGATTGACATGAATCTTCAGCCAGTTTCTAGAACAGGAAACACACTACGCGAAGTGTTTGCCGATTACTTTATATCGCCTGCTGGCAGTGTTTCGTGGCAAGACAGACAAATATTCTAGAGGTACCTACCTAGTACCTATTTGAAAGAACTTATTAGTGGAATTGAATTCATTGTCGTCCTTTCAAGTATAGACTATAGTGATGATTCATAGTCATTTATGACTAATCTAATGTGTTTTTTCTGCAAGTAAACCGTTGAAGAGTGTTCAAATCATCAAAAATCCACAATCTTATTTTTAAATCCATAAAGATAGTGCTCCAACAAGTAAAATTGATCAATTTACCTTATCTTACCCTACATATCGATTGAAATCTTACCCTACATATGTTTAACGACGACTTTTATACCAACATAATATAAATTTTATATTATAAATGTAATTGATAAAAATACAAATTTTATAAACATACCTTTGTCTTTCTTTATGTAATTTTCTCCAAAGATTGCTTCTCCAACTTCTTCCCAAGCCTTATTTTTTGCGTCTTTGTTTTTGTATAATTCGTTCGATGGATCCCACAGCAACGGTCGAAAGCGAACTTCTTCAATCAATCGACCCGTATCGATATAATTCGCATTCATTTTGGCGACGACGGTACGCATGCGCGCGTCCGACCGGCGAGACTGTGCAACGCACACTGAACACAATGACTCCTCGCCCGCACGCGGTTGAAAAGCGCGGCTGAATTGCCGTCAACGCGGGCCATCCGCGTGACTATGTAATGATCCATGAGACGCAAAGCTCGTGGCCCGCGACGCTTACCAACTGCGCTGGCGAAAGCGTCACTGTAAAACCACACTTAATGTCGAAATTTCTTAGGGAAGGTTTCATCACTACTGTTTTTACTGTATAAGTATGACTCATTATAAAGTCGAATGTGAGATAGGGTTCATTACCATAATATCCTTATTGAAGTAAGACTATAGGTATTACAGTTCAACTGCAGATCTTTGCAAGAAATTAAATCGCAGACTAGATTTAACTAGATAAAGACCGTTTTTATGATGTGCCACTTAAGTAATAAAAACACTTACTCTTATACGAGCAAAGTCTGATTGTAAGTGTTCATGAGTGTGAATGTAATTGTGAGTATGTTCGTTAATCTTTCGCGGTTAAACTGCGGAATAAATTTGGCTGAAATTTGGAACAGATGTCAATTATACTTACCCTGGATTACATAGGGTACATTTTATTTTGGCAAAATCGAATTAATTTCACGTCGATGAACTTAGTAAAATTCCACGAAATTAGAAGCCGAAAGGAAGGAAACACGGGAACGAGAATATGAAGGAGACATTTAGTATTCATTCCACAGAATATACAAACATGCATTCCACAGAAATCTTTGGAACTCCTAATCTATGCAGACGAATGGTATACCGATATAATAGGTATTCCGAGCACCGGCTATATCACACTTTAGTAATTAAATTATAGGTTATTTATTGTATCAATTATAATAGAAAGAAGCTATGTTATAGTAAGTATATTAAATGAAAATGAAATTAGTGAAATTTTATTTTTGCTATAAAAAACTTTAAAATGAAGTAAGTATAGATTTAATCAAATTCTAAATTATACGAGTTCTACCCTGAATACCTACTCAGTCACATACTTTCACCTATCATTTACTGATTTTTGTCCTGCTGCATATTTCAGTATAAAAATAAAATAGGTAGTTACGTAATTTATTAGTTAGTAATTTAGTTTAAGTTATTATCTTTTAAATTACAGGTACGTGGTACTTATTAATTGTTAATTCAACTAATACCATTCTCAGGTCATTAATGCCCACTACAGAGCTCGGATCTCGGGTAAAGTATAGATATCCGGTACTCGCGTAGGGGGATGATAGGGGAAGGGGGAAGGGGGGAGGGGGGAGGTAGGGTAAGGCCCCCTCCACTTTTCCCCTTTGGCGGAAAATTATAGTTTTTGAGTAATGATTTTTTTTTAAATCATAACCTTACTATTTTTACACGGGACCTATTTAATACTTATCCAGTGTTAAATATACCTTTTTGGTGGTTTTTTTATGTTCTAACCTAACCTTACCTAGCTTCTTAATATAGATTTTGACCTATATATTAAATATCCTATATTAAATATACCTTTTTCGTGCCAGATTATAGTGGACGCCTCGCTACGCTACGCTTCGCTCGGCTCTCAATGGTTTTTTATGTTGTAACCTAACCTAACCTAGCTTCTTAAAATAGATTGTGACCTAAATATTAACTATCCTATATTAAATATACCTTTTTCTTGCCAAATTATAGTGGACGCCTCGCTCCGATACGCTTGGCTCAGCTCTCAATGGTTTTTTATGTTCTAACCTAACCTAACCTAGCTTCTTAAAATAGATTGTGACCTAAATATTAACTATCCTATATTAAATATACCTTTTTCTTGCCAAATTATAGTGGACGCCTCGCTCCGCTACGCTTCGCTCGGCTCTCAATGGTTTTTTATGTTCTAACCTAACCTAACCTAGCTTCTTAAAATAGATTTTGACCATTGTATTTAATATTCTGTTAAATATCACTTTTTCCTGTCAGATTATGACCTATATATTAAATTTCCTATGTTAATTATACCTTTTTCATGTCAAATTACAGGGGACGCCTCACTCTGCTCGGCTCTCAATGGGTTTTTATGTTCTAACCTAACCTAGCTTCTTAAAATAGATTTTGACCTATGTATTAAAAATCCTGCCTCGCTCCGCTCAGCTACAATGGTTTATCAGCTTAATGGTTGTGTTAATTATCCTATGTTAAATATACCTTTTTGCTATGATAGTGGTAAATGAAAAAATGGAAGTTATCAGATAAGTCCAAAAACAGAGCAGATGTCGTCGAAAAAACAGTGAAAACACAACACTTAACACAACAAATAACATTGACGTGACCACTATAAGAAACGAAATGATGATTGAAATTGACGGACGTAAACAAAATGACCGTTGCAACGTTCCGTTACACACTTTTTTTTGTAACTAATTCACAAACCATACCAAAAACATATGGCTGCATGTCGTTATACGCAATTTTTAGTGAAATTTATTTTTATCGTAATTAATTTAAAATGAATTTCCGCCATCCAAAAACAGTGTATAAGGTTCAAGTTTAGCCCAGACAAGGCTCCTAAGCTATAAACATAAGTAAAATCGAGTACCGGATATCTATACCCAACCCCGGATCTCTAACAGCATGCGAAGGGTTGAGGTAATCCACAACGCATCCCAAGTACGGATTGGTAGGCTTCACACGCCTTTAAGAACATTTTGTTATTTGAGTTACTCAGGCATGAAGGTTTTCTCACGATGTTTTCTTTAACCATAAAAGTATTGAGTTTAAAATGTGTGAAATGAAATAAAAAAAGCACATCCTTAAATAACAAAATCATTCTGAAAGCTGGCCGAACTCGGTCAGAAAGGGAGGCTGAAGTCTGACCTTCTAGGCTATCTTTACTCTTTCTAATTCTTTATTAATTAATTTAATTAAAGCTTAGATTAAGTTAGCAATAGTTTATATTTAAGAGAGATTTATTCAACGACTTCAAATATACTGCATAAAATATATTATACAATATCGAAGGTCTTATAATTTACTTGGGTGGAATTGCATTTTGTGTGTTAGAGTGTCTGCTTGCCAAAGCACTAAACTATAAACTTGAGAACCAAAAAACTAAACAAATTCAAAATTACAATAAAAAAGGAGAATGCGAAAAAAATATATTATTAATTATATTTTAGTAAGAGGGGTTTTCATTCATATCTCAAAAAATGTTTCCAAAAGCACAAGATGGGACCTCGTGGGAGGCCAAAATAGTATTAAACTATATACCTATATACCTTGATAAGTAATTATAATTGATGATTCAAAAAGATTTATATTTAGATGTATTTAGAGCTATGCTATTTTGTCTTGGGGCAATCTCAATAACACTTTTATCACAAATGCTATTACCTCTATACAATTTCAAATAGATACATCCATCGATAAAATAAACATAAATTTTTAAATGTGAACCCTTTGTAAATTTTCCTCAATTTACAAAGCTTAAAAGACAGATACTTTCTACCTTATAACGTGAGGTATTAATCTCACGCTGTAAGGCAGAAAAAAAGTTTCAAACAAACTCTCCTTTTTTATTGTACTTAATTTTGATAATAGATACATCAAGAAGCAAGGTAGAAAAAAAATTCGATGCGAACCACTGTATGCGAGATGCGAAGCAATGAAGCTTGTTATAAAAAAATAAAAACTTACTTTTGTGTGATCCCTTCGGGTAATTTGTGAAACACAAAATATAATTTTCACACAAAACAGCGAGAAATAATTACGTGAGCCGCAGCGGTCGACGCTGCGCTCAAACACGTATTGGACAGTTTCAGTGCAAGCGGCGTATATACGTCGTCCTCAGAGAGCTATCGGGTACGGGCGATCCTCGACGAAACAGAGGAAAAACCTATGCAAAGCTCGCGTGATCAACCACCCGTATAAATAAATAGCCCAAGCAAACTTCACACTTACTCCAATAAATATAGTGTTCCTTTTTCAGCGGCGGCAGAGTTTGTACTTGCGATTAAATCTAATTATTTATTAAAAACACATATATAATGAGTATGTACACAGGTAGATTTTCTTACGCCGCGCATCGTGCGTACTCGGATTTTCCTTAAGCTTTCGTAATATAAAAATAACATTTATGCTGTTTTTACAACGAAGTTGGGTTAATACCTCTCCTTCCTATTAGATAACGGAAAAGTTAGGTATTTTTTTGTGTAGTTGCTTAGCCTTTGTTAACGTGCACTAATATCCATGTACCTTTATAATATATCGATGTTTCGCAAAATATAGAAAAATAAGTAAGTGAAGGTTGTCTGTGTCTGAGAGTGATCACTGATCTGTGTTATTTGTAATTAGTTTGTAAGGTTTCATAAAATTCGATGAAGAAGACCGATGGCAACTAGTAGTGAATGTGGAAAATGTATCCTATGTATAAGTAAAAAGATACCTACCTACTGAATGTGGAAAATGTATCCAATGTATAAGTAAAAAGTTATTCCTGTTGTATACGATCTTATAATCTAGCGGATTTCTATTGACAAAAGGGGAAAACCTACTTGTTAAGATACCGTGACCCTAATTAGTAGTTTGTTTAAAAAACTACGCCCTCACTTTCTGATAAGCAAGTACCTAGTTACATATCTAAATAAAGTGCGTTATTTGGAAAGGTGGTAGGTATGATAAGATGCCGATAAGGTGAAAAAAAAACATAATACATTTGGAAAAATAACTGTAGGTACTCACTGCGCATATTTTTTTAACTTAAAATAAAATTCGTTTGCAACTATAACATCTTGTGTTACGTTTCAGGTGAAATGGAGCCGCGAATTATTATGGCAACATAAAGTACGTAGTTAATTAATTATTCACAAAGCATCATAGTTGACTAAAATATTTTCATACGCGAAGGGTGATCTGACCGTAATAATTACACAGCTGAAACTTTCACAGAATGTGTAGGTACCTATTTCCATTTGCTACTCCAACAAATATAATCATATTCATAAAAATTAAATACAGAGAGTACAGTTACAGTTAGAAATTAAAGAGGGTATCCCCCAAGACATATAAAACCTAATATAGTGTGAATTTTGTTTGATCTTAATAATGCCAACAAAATATCGCTTCATATTGCACTATGAAGCGGTGATAGCCTAGTGGTTAGGGCGTCAGCCTACTAATCAGAGGTCGGCGGTTCTAATCCGGGCACGCACCTCTAACTTTTCAGAGTTATGTGCGTTTTTTTTAAACAATTAAAATATCACTTGCTTCAACGGTGAAGGAAAACATCGTGAGGAAACCTGCACGCCTGAGAGTTCTCCATAATGTTCTCAAAGGCGTGTGAAGTCTGCCAATCCGCTCATGGCCAGCGTGGTGGACTATGGCCCTTCTCATATTGAGAGGAGACCCGTGCTCTGTAGTGAGCCGGTAATGAGTTGATCATGATGATGATGATTGCACTATGGCACTGAATGACAGAACCCTTCGTGTGCGCACCTCGAGCCTATATTGGATTTGTTTTGGTATGGTTTTGGTGTCCTAGTACTCTCTTTCCATATGGCCTTAGTCAACCCGATGGACCATTTCGTTAAAGCAGCTGACTTAAAATATATATATATATATATATATATATATATATATATATAATCGTAAATATACTTTCAGAAATTTTGGTGACATTCTCCAAAAAAGTAAAGTTGAACAGCGGCCTATATAGAATAAAGACGGAAGTAGGCATTAAGTAAACTACTCAATATAATATTTTTTTAATAATTGATAACAGATTTTAAGGAAGTTGACTCTTGACCGCGATCTCATTTGATGGCATGATGAAATGATATTTTTTGTACGATGTTCCAAACTTGTTTACTCACCTGCTAGTACAATATATACCTGTTTTATAATGGTCAGAACAAGTAGGTACAGAACTTCTTTTCGGGGGACCCTTGTTTGCGATTAACAATCGACATACCACTTACTATTTTCTTAATGATTCTGTCGCATATAGTCTACTATAAGGCCCAATGGATAGAGCAAAATTGCGTCGACGTTGAAAACGTTTTGCTGAAACTTCGGCTAAATTCGTCATTGCCACAAACGGCTATTTTGGGACTCATTTATGTGTAAGGGGAAATTTCCTATATAAGTAAGTGTCTCCATTGGCACGTTGTACCGTATGCAATAACTGTCAGTTAGGTAGGTACGTAATTAATAAGTGTATTGATTATAATTGGACATTAAAGCATTAGCTTTAATGAGTTACTGGTAAAAGCTTTAATCTGTCCAGGAATAGGCTGTGAGTATCTCCTCAGGTCTCTATCACCCCATTTGATAAGAGTACCTACCTAAATACTGAGTAATACCGAATACCGAAGCTGTCATAGCCTAGTGGTTAGGGCGTCAGCCTACTAATCAGAGGTCGGCGGTTCTAATCCGGGCACGGCACGGCACCTCTAACTTTTCGGAGTTATGTGCGTTTTTTTAAGCAATTAAAATATCACTCGCTTCAACGGTGAAGGAAAACATCATGAGGAAACCTGCACGCCTGAGAGTTCTCCATAATATTCTCAAAGGCGTGTGAAGTCTGCCAATCCGCACCCTTCTCATATTGAGAGGAGACCCGTGCGCATTAGTGAGCCGGCAATGGGTTTATATTGACCTAAATACTCACGATGCAGATAAACTATTGAGTTTTAGTGTACGGATTGACAAACAAATTGAAACACAAACGGATTGAAATGTAGGAACTTTCCGACATGTCTAGCTACTCATAGAATATTCGCAATCGTTAGTTGGCCGGACAGAGTGACTGTGCTGACGGTTTTTGTGTCTGGTACCTATACTTATACGCTAACGTCTCAGACAGACAGCTTCTTCGTACATTTTACGAATGCTGTAGTGTGTGGGCGACGTCGATTTAGAAGGGCACGCTTTCTGCCCGACAATCAAACCCGCTAGTGGTTGAGGCGTCCAAAACTCCCAACTCTCAGCTTTTCTTGGACAGTTGGACACTTGGACAACTTGCACACTAATGGTATACTCCAACCGATATCAAAATTATAATACTAATAAATGTGATAGGAAAATAAAACAGATGCAGCAATATCTAATAATTTATTGCAAATATAAGATTTCATCTGATATTCGATAAAATGTTATCTTATACCCCTTTGCCTAATTGGTCACGTTATTCACGACACAAATAAATTCCAAATCACAATTTCACGTGTCAAAACTTTCACATCATGTGCATCAAAATTTTAAAACAATGTGATTTTTAAAAAAAAGAAACATCTAATGGCCGGTTCACTTTCATATCGTCGCTGGATTAAATTAAACATCCTCAGCCAATGAGTGTCCTATAGGAGTAGTAAAAAAGTTGGGCTGACTAACCGAATTTCTGATGATGCTTTGGCTCGAGAATCATACTCGAGACTTGGTGATTCGTAGTTGGATATTATGCTAATCAATGAGATATTGAAAAATAATGTACTAACGGGCAGATTTTTTGCGCATACCACAGGATTATGTGGGTGAGAACAACGTAATAGAATAAAGCGGTTAATCCTGTTCCTCGAGTGATTCGAAATCTTACACTACACAGGAGGGTATTTTAAGATGATTTATTCCAAGTATTTAGCACAGTAGGCGTCAGAAACTATCTGGTAACTAAAAATGCCTGTTTCGTTGCTTCGTTTCTAGTAAGTAAAGATTCTCAAAGAACTCAAAGATTAGAAATAAAAAATTAAAAGTTGTTTAAAATCTTAGTTAAAGTCTCTTAGTGTTTTATATATTGGACAGATTGCCTATTAACTACAAATCTTAGTCTGCCTATAAACAAAAGTTACACGAGACTAGAATGAATACAGGATTAGGACAGTCATTTTGTGTATACATTTTCTTGTTACAAATTTTCTTGTCTATATCTCTATGAGAAAATGGTACCAATTTATCACAAGGCGCGCACGTTACTAGAACTATGTGAACCAGCCATTATACCTATTTACTAATACTAAGGTCATTAATATTATCAGTTTAACACACTCATTTAACCTATTTAAATTATTACTAGTAACGTCATTTTAGTATGGCAAGCTTCTTAAGTGGACTGTAAATATGTATGTAAAATGCATAAAAAATAAATAAGTAAGTACTTGATAATTTTTCATTCACGCAAAATCAGAACCTTACGAACCTATGTTAAGAATGCTCAAGTAGTAGTAATAACTACCCAGACTAAATCTTACAGAGGCAGATTCAGAAACATTACAGCCCATGTGTCAAAAAAACAATATGCACGTGGATATTATAAATAATCGCTCTAATAGATGCTTCTTGGTATGATTTCACGCGAATAACATTAGTTCTTAAGTACAAAATCATACTGATAATTCACATACATAATTAATTATTTTCTATCTACTTAAACACTATTTTTTTTTTTAATTCACTTTAAAAAAATATATAAAAAAAACACCTTTCACACATGTAAAACCACGCAAGAACATTTTGGTAAAAATGTATTACATTTTTTGAGTAAAGAGTAGAAATATAACTGTAATCCCACCATCTTTGATTCACCGATTACACAATATTCCCCCTCTAAGTCATTAGATCTGATCTTATCCTGATCACCTCATAAGGAGGACCCCTAAGTATATAGTACATAATCGCTATGATTTACCATATTTCATTATATTATTATTGCGGTAACGTCGATGGTACCTGTTAGGGCCCTTACAGATTGTTCGTACTTTCGCTTATAATTATGTTCATACTTCTCTTATCCTACCAAGGATCTTACTCATCAATTAATACATACAACTATGGACACTAGTGTAAGCAATGGGTGACGAAGAACATTTGAACTAAAGCGCCAATTTTACCATTTCGGCAAATCTGACGCTCGTGCTCGCTGCTAAACACACGATGCGTTGCGGTGCCGCTCTGGTGTGTCGCTCACTGTCCGACCCCCCCGTTATCCCAAACGTCGCCTGAGCCGAGGTTCGGCCTCACAGGAGGCGCCCTTAGGCAGACGTTCCCTTAGTTTCTTCGAGCCCTAGGGCTCTAAATTTCTTCTGGCAGAACTTCTTTCCGAAGCTCGCCAAACAGCCCGGTTACGCTGTCGCAACCAATAGGGTCGCAATCAATAATAGTCAGTCCGAAAAGAAAAGAAAAAAAAAATCGCACACCAGTTCAATTAGTAAGTAAATTCACAACATCTTAATGTCTCTAGTGCGGTGCCGCAATGCATCGTACATATTGGCACATGGCAGAAAAAAATTTACAAAAAATTATAATAACGTTTCACCTGGTAGATAGTACCTTTTGTAATTGTTCTTGTCTCTTCATGCACTCTGCAACATCATAGCAACGTTTGAGCACACGAGTTCAAACATTCCATTTACCTTAAAACACACACACCCACACACTCTCACACACGCAAGAAAATTCGTTTGGTTACCTTTATTGCATAGTATTTTATGTGAAAATGTATTCAAAAATAGTGCTGGTTAATAGAAATATATTATTTTAAAAGTGCCAAATTGTGGTGCCTTATCTTAAAAATATTATATTTATTCAATTTTCCAAGTAAAGTGAAACTAATTTATACTAATAGCCCTTATTCGTAATTCACTAGCTTTGCTACTTACTATTACTATTTTTTGGCCAAATTCTTTTTTAGCAGTAATCCAATTCTCCTATTCTGAACATTAGATTTAGGTTTTTTTACATTCTTATTTTGAGCCTATAATATTATACCTAATCATGATAAAAAAACATATTCAAATAGATTTTCACAAACATGCACTCTCACATTTTTAATACATTGTAATAATTGCAATTTTTTCAAATTTGTGCAACTTAATTAATGCTAATAGTGGCAAAAAACCTGTGCTGACAAAAATAATTTATAATACTTTTGTGGTGTAGAAATCTTTACGTCAAAATTATTCACAAGATTTTTTTTCAATACGACTTAAACCAACATGCCCTGATGAATCACAAAAAATAGAATAAAATGCTATTTAAATAAACTAAAATCAGTGTGATAATATTACGTTATCATTTAAGTGCAATTTTATATAGGAATGTGTAAAATTTAGTTACTTTCCTACAGCAAAAATCAATGAAATTTATGAAAAATGATTCCCATTAATTAGTTTGAATATTCAAACTAATTATGTTAGTTTGAATATTCATGAATATTCAACAAAAGTTTACGTAGGTGAGGTTGCATTTTATTTTGGTCTTTTTTATATTTAACGAGCACCGCTAAAACATTTACTAAGACTTTTGCGACAATGTATATAGTATTAGTTTTTATACAACTGTATATGTAGTAAAATTATACCTCATGTACATTTATCATTATTTGACATGTTAATAGTTTCTATTGGCACGGATGCCTAATGCGGTACGGTAATATAATAATGAGAAAACAAATAAAAACCAAAAATCCTGTAAACTCAAAACCTATACTTAGCATGATTTTTTTTCGCAAGAGGTAAAAAATAAATAACTGAGTACGTTCTTAAAATCCGTATTAAATTATATGATAAATAAATATATAAGAAAATCAATTACACGTTGTAAATATACGTTGTATACTACCCGGACAAAAAGTTTTTTTTTTTAAGTTTATCTTTTGCAAATAAGTCTTGCCTTATTGCAAATTGACAAAGTAATAAGCGCCTTTTTTGGATTACTCATTAATTATACACAATGAAACGAGTAATAAATTCATTATAGTGCCATCCTGCAATAAACATGTACCTACTATAGATAATAATACTAAGTATAAAGACCTAATCTCCATTTGTATCAGTGCCAATTAAGAAATTTTAAATTTAGCTTACTTATAAGGCCACACTGAAGAAAGGTATCAACATCTAAAACGTATCTTTAAAAGTATTTAATCTATAACCCTATCTCAAACATTTTTAACACAAGTCTTTAGAAGGCTTGGAAATTTAATCATATTTTATAGAATTAATTAAAAACTAGAGAATCCTATTAGTAAATTAATTCCAAAGAGGATATTCATAATTCGAGATCAATATCAGTAGGTTTCACATGATGGGGACACAGATGCTTCTTCAGATTTAGATATACAAATCCTAAACTAACTAGGCAGCTGTGATAACTGCTTTTAGTTAGGAATTTAGTCAAATGGGAATTTACCCATCAGATTAGTGAAGTATTTGTGTAAAACAAAAGTAGCACAAAATCTATGAATTGACAATTGATAATTTTTTTTAGATTGTAACTGTGAAAATGTCGCTAATCTACAATCTATAGACAGCGATACTTTGAGTTACAGTTTAGTTAGATCCGTGAACGGAATAGACACAATTGTCCATAACTGTTAAAATATCATTGCGATAACACTTATGCATAAATGTTGATAAATAAACCAATTAATGTGATACTAAAAAAGTAACAAAGGAACCATATCATACACAAAAATTAGAACACAGAACAAAAAATACCATGCCCAATTATTTGCAACATTGCTAATGTTTTTATTACAATTATTTTAAGCCTTTTTTGCGCTAAGTTGAAACTAACGATAAATAGTTTGTTTATCGAAACAAAAAACTAAAATGGTATCATGTCTTATGCTTCCACAATATCTAGAGATATAGGATCTATAAAATTGAGGGTGTCAATGTGATTTCTATAGAGAAATGTCATTGACACCCTCAACCTTTTTACGAGGTGTCGACTCAATTTCTTAAAGTATTTACTGTAATACACAGTATAATAATAATGCTATGACCATTTCAAACGAATTGATGATGTTTCAAAATAAGTTGGTATTTGTCTATCGAAGATTGTGCTAGCTGCTCGTCCCGAAGACCACCTACCTGGTCTTAAATGTTTTTGATATCGTTTTAAATGTATTACGTGGCTTCTTGTTCGACCAACGCGGCTTGCGACAAAGATATTTGCTGAGACATTGGCAGGGGTGTCTGCATCATCATCTTTATACAGGGTGCTAATAAATATATTAAAACAGCCGCAGCGATTATTGATATAGCACAGAGGGTCCATTGAGCTGCTTTTATAGATACCGCGACGTCCGGTACTGTTTGGGTAAGTTCGCAAAGCGATAATAGTGACGTTGAAACTTTGTATGGGCCGGTGACACGCGCTTTCGGTCCACAGTTGGATGGGTACCAGCCTATCCAACCGGCGGATCTATTAAACAGTACCTTCGAATAGAAACAAATTATTTTATTATAGTCGCAAAAATTATCTGACGTGATGAAATGGGAAAAACAATGCAAAATACGTGCATACTAAAATTTTATTTGTTTAATAAATTAAATCTACAGCTCCAAGTCAAAGTGAAAGTTTAAACATTTTTTATAATCTCATAGCACTGATATGGATAAGTCAATTTCTTTTTAATGTAGAGAGGTTTTATGTTTCGATATTCGTTTACTTAGGTTGTAGTTTAACCACGAGAGGTCAAAATGCACTGTGGCACATGAAACCCTAATCTGAGTTCTTTTGGTAAGTAATTGCCTTTTCACACTGTCCTTAGGCAAAATAGTACCAAAGTTAATTTTATCGTTAAAGAAATTTTATCATGGATAATTCTGTTCGGAATTGCAATACCTTATTAGTAGATAGTTTAAGTAGATAGGTATTATTTTTAATTGAGTGGATTTTATGTACTGTACCTGCAATCCTTCCATAGCGGTGTAACCAAGAACCGTTTCTTTTCCGCCCGCTTCCAAGCCAAGTTTGTAGCAAAACTCTGAAACGCTACCGCCTACCCCACTGTTGTTCCTCGCTGTCACAACTCGCATGAAGTTCTGAAGGAATATTGAGGTGCCTAAGTTAGTATTCTTAATTTAGTTAAGCTAATAATTCTAAATTAATAAGATTTAATATTAATATTACATTAGTGAGTGAGACAGCCTAGTGGTCAGGACGTCAGCCTCCTAATTAGAGGTCGGGGATTCGAAGCCGGGCACGCACGCACCTATAACTTTCGGAGTTATGTGCGTTTTTAAGCAATTGAAATATCACTTGCTTCAACGGTGAAGGAAAACATCGTGACACCTGAGAGTTCTCCGTGTAAAGTCTACCAATACATACCATGGCCATTGTGGTGGACTATGGCCAAACCCCTCTCATATTATTGAGGGGAGACACGTGCTCTGTAGTGAGCCGTGAATATTAATATTACGCAGTGCAATTTAGCTGTCTCACCTCGGCGAAGTTCATCACGTGAACTATATATTGGTGAAATAAAATTAATTAAAATAACAATCACTATTTTTAAAGTAATTCTGCAGGTGAATATTTATGTTAAAAGAGTTCAGTTTTAGATTTATCTTTTAATAACTCTAAAATATTACTAGCCCTATATAGAAAAATTCAATACGAAATATCTAAAATTGAAGGAGCAGATAGATGTTAAGGTGAACATTTAAGCAATAATCAAAACATTCAATAACTTATTCAATAACTTATTACTCAGAAATACTCAATAAATATAATATGTATTTGAGACATGAATACGTTATTTGTCCAAAAAATGAAAAGTTATTTCTTAAAATGTATCATAGGTGCTTAAGTCTTAATTTAACGTGCCCCCTTGAGGAAAATGTAAAGACTAGTGTGTACCTGAACAGTAAAGGGGAGTATTTCCAAACGAATCTAGAATATAATGATAACTGCGTTTCGGCTTACCTGTGGGGGTATTTCCAGCGTAAAGTACTGATTATCTGCATCAGCGCTTAGAAGGTCAATCCCTATTGATGGTAGAGACCATTCTTGAGGTTCCGGCCAGCAGGCAGCCTGAAAAAAGAAACACATTTATATGTTTAAGGGTTCTTAAATACTCTGTCTCCCATTGGCAAGTGAAATTTTATCTGTAATTGGTAGGAATGGTCAAACTAATAATACTAACACTTTTAAAGGTACAAAGGTACAAACTTTCAACTATTATGGCACAAAGATTGTCCAAGGATATTTTTTTCTCAACTCATATCTTTATTTTATAGCAATATGCAAATAATAAATTCAAATAAGCAAATTAACAAATACCTTCGCTATTTATTGTAAATCTTCTATGTAAAGAAAACATTTCTTACCTCACCGTGGTACCAGAATTCATCTAAAATTAATATACTTGACGTTTGAGCTGCATTTCTAAGTTCATTGACAACCTATAAAAAAATTACAAACGAAAACATAATTAATATAATAATTAACGGATCTTTTGTTTACCAGTAGTATTATGTAAATGAAACACACATAAGCTAGGACAAGATCCATATATGTATTTGTAATTTGTTTTTCTATGAAACATATTTTAACACAATGTGCAATGTGCAAAATAACACATATTTATAAATTTATTAATGTGCAAAATAACACATATTTACATATTTATATATTGTGTGCTTTGTGTGTAAAAGTATTTTTTTTTAATTCTATAGTAGAAAGCATACCTCTCTGAACAAAATGTCTGGCAATCTTATATTTGTTGTGCCACTGTCAACAATGCTTTTTTCTTCATTTAGCTTTACACAATTTTCTTTATTCACATTTAGATTATTCCCCGAATCCTTTGTTACATTATGGTCAATATTGTCCATTGTTTTATTTCTAATAGTAATGACTCTAATTGATAAGACCCCAACTTCATACCATCTCTTACGAAGTATTGGTGTGCGGAATTCCACGTTATGGTCCAATGATACTGTATTATCATCTAAAACAAAAATATTTATCAGAGAATGTTCTGTAGTTTCAATGAAAGAATTAAAAACTGAATTTGTAGATTATATTAATGATACTGTAAATACACTGAATCATATATTTTTGTAAACTTAAGCTTTTATATAAATAGGAATAAAATTATTATATTAGGATATTTTATGGCCTAAGACAGTTTTTGAAAAAAAAAATATAGTTTTTCAAAAACAGTCTTAAGTTTTCATTTGGTGGTAAATGCAAATAGTATTTACCCAACATCTCAAATTTTCCATAGTGTGTTGCATTTGTAGAACTCTTAACCCCACACAATTTGAGTTGGAAAGACATAGCCTTGTTTAGAGCTTTCTCTACTGAATCAAGCCAAGATCCAACAACAACATTTTCTCCCCATGCTCCGACCGGCAAATATGCTAGGCCTAGGAGTCCCTGTAATATTCCAATTTTTTTAGAAACAAACTAATATGCTACCTGTAGAATGGAAAATTGCATAGCAACTGAACAACTGAGATACCATAGTATACTTTTATAATTAAAAGCCTTATTAATCAAAGTTATTCTAGAAATGGGAAGATTCCCAAAGTGGATATGGCAGGTGGGTGGTCTAATAAAAATATGACAAACCCAAATTATCTTTTCTTTTAGTGAGAAGAAAAAAGAATCAAAGTGCAATCAATATTATCACAGAAAGCTCCAGGGTAGCTATGACAACATTATCATATTTTATTATCATTAAAAAATAATAATAAATTAATAAAAATAATAAAAATGAAGGGATGGTTAGGTTTTAACCAAAATTTTCAGGTTTATCAAGTATTATAGACTTTAATGGTAGGTAAAACAGTTTTAATAATCTAATAAAAGTATAGTAATATTCAATGATTAGACGTGATATTAATAAAATAGTTTGAATTTAAGGCGCTGTGTATAGTGAAATTGAGTCGAATGAGTATCATTTCCTGCAAAATCTATAGCTCATAACATTATGAAAAAAAATATGGTTACACTTGATCGTATTTCTGACGTGATGGCCGATTTAGAAACACGATTTAACAAAGTTTACTAGATAAAAAAAAATTGCAATCGCACCTCTGAAAATACTTAAATACTAATTTTTCTCAGTTATGCCTAAATTGATCAGGGTGAAATTAAGTACAATTATTTGTGATATATTAATAAAGTAATTGGCCGATTTACATTTTACATAAAACGTATATTATAATTTTAATAATTTTTATTACGATTTGGCACTTAGGTCCTTTGCATCCAAGTATCGGCGTCCTTGTTACTCGTACGCAAACCGACAGTGATCGCTGAGGCGCGTTGCTAGGTGGACCTGTGACCAGCTGCGATCGCCCGTCATTCAAACATTATTTCCGATTACATTAATTAAAAAATTGTTACAGGAATTTATTTCGTTTATATTAATTCATTTAAACATAGTGTCTGTACTAAAAGGTGTAAATACGTGTGTTTATAAATAGTTCAGTTAATCTAATCATATTATCACAGTAAAATCAAATTGCTTAAGGTAATGAATAATGTACCTTAATTTCACCCACACTTTAATAAGAACCGTGGCTCAATTGAATCACGATTGCATGTGATGCATTAGTTAAGCGGGAGTTCGGATCCTATAGGTTTCTATAACTTTTTTTCCGTAAATATTTTTATATTTTTTATTATTTTCGTAATTTTGTATTTTTGAATATTTTTTTTATTTTAATATATTAATTTTGAACAGTTAAAGTTGTTTGAAGATTGATTCTGATGAACCGTCAATCGTCATTGTTTTACAAGAGTGAGGATAATTATTTGCTTGACCTGAGTAATAATCAAAAATACCGCCGCTATCAATTCGGCGTATGCTGCCTACTTTAGATTTAAATACGCCGACTTCTTTGAAGGTACGCCGACTACTTTAGAGGTTTGCTGTCTATTTTTATCAGTCAGCATGCGTAGTAGTATTTTAGTGGGTTCATTAGAGTTTCCCGTGGTTAGATTTTGAGATTGTTTCAATAGTAAAATAAAATAAAAAAAGCCATTTATTCTACTACCAAGTCAATAAAAATAATAAATTATGTCAATGTTTTTTTTTTTTCTTACAAGTTTCAGTCAAATTTTATATTATAATATCACAAGTGTTTGGTAGAAGTCGCCTCTCTGGCGTAGGCCTCCCCCAGTTCTTTCCAAGTCTTCCTTTCCTTAGCTTCTCTGGTCCATAGCGGGCCACTGACGCTAAGGAACAAGTCTTCTTGGCTTTCCTCTTTTCCTTTTGCTACTACGCGGAATCCATTCTGTGGCAATTTTTGTCCATTTTGTATCTGTCATCCTGCAGATGTGACCAGCCCATTTAAATTTAAGCAATCGTATTTGGCTGATAACATCTTTGACCTTGGTTTTTTTCCGAATATTTATGGTGCTCACCTTGTTAGATAGTTTGATATCCAGCATGCTATTCTCCATTTTTTTTTATCCAGCAGTTGCAGATGATATCCGGCCATAATTCTTTATAAAATAGTAATTTCACACATATGCCACTTGTCTAAATATAAGTTTTGATTTAATTTGTGTACACATGACTTTTTCATTATAAGTTATCTCGTTTATAAATATTTCCCATTGGATATATTAATATTTTTGTTAGAATGGTCAAGGTCCAAGATTCCTCTTGTCTTTTTTCACTTTAGGCAGTCTGGTACAGTTAAATGAGTGCCAACGGATTTGGATGTTGCAGCCGCAATTTGTAGTTTATACCAGAATGTTGGATTTCCTGCTTCACATTATAGTGATACATCTGCGTTCATGGATCTCGCTATTTCGTAAAAACCATAATGCGTTGGCTTTTTGTTTGAGTATGTAATCCTCTGCCCGTTGTATCACTTTGATATCAGAGTCACATGCGGAGCCCCAGAGCGGGATTCCAAATTGCCAGATTGGTCTGAGTAAAGCCTTGTAGATGAGAAGTTAGTTGTCAGTTGTGAGCTTTGCGTTTCTTGAGAGTAACCAATACAAACCAGTGTACTTAAGTTTCAGTTCGACCTTTTTTGCTACAATATTTTGTCGGCAAGTCATCTTTCTATCCACAAGAAAGTGTGACAAGAAAGGTTCCACAAGAAAGTGTGACAAACACCGGACTTTGGCTTTAATCTCCCACGCTAGCAAATCGCCACTTTAATCAAAAATCAAAAGGCAAATCCCTGAAGAACAGGCAGGCTTTGTTAAGGGGTACCCGCGAACAGATAGTCAACATCAGACTAATTATAGAGAAAAGCTACGAATTTGACAATCCTGTCATCATCTGCTTCGTAGACTATAGCAAAGCTTTTGACTGGACCTGCATGTGGAAGGTTCTCTTAGAACTGGGCGTACCTCAGCATCTTGTGGCACTGCTACAAACCTGATACAATAACAGCCAAGATTCCGTCAGATTAGATAAGACCATGACAAGCTCATTTCACTTCCAAAAAGGTGTGCGCCAGGGATGCATTTTGTCACCCATACTTTTTAATGTTTATGTTTAGATCATAATCCGTCGCGACTTGTGAATCTTAGGATGGGGGCATAAACATTGGAGGCACCACAATTACTTACTTGCGGTACGCTGATGACACTACACTTTTGGCATCCAATGAAGCAGAAATGGTGACTCTCCTTAGTAAGTTGGAAAATGTAAGCAAGGAACTTGGTCTTTCCATTAATCCATCTAAATCAAAGATCATGGATGTGGATCGAAGTGGCAAACTTAATCTCACGGGTGCACTCAAGTTAGAAGTGGTGGATAACTTTATTTATATAGGCTCATGTATAACAAACAATGGATCTTGTGAACAGGAAGTGCGCAGGCGAATTGGTATGGCAAAGAATGCCATGTACCAGTTATCCAAGATCTGGAATAGCAAGAGCATATCAATTCGCACCAAGCAAAGACTAGTAAATGCTCTGGTTATTTTCCATATTTCTATACGGTTCTAAAACATGGATTCTTCGGGCTACAGATCGCAAACGCACTGATGCTTTCGAGATGTGGTGCTGGAGGAAGATACTAAAGATACCCTGGACTGCATTCAGGACCAACGCATCTATCCTGAAAGGGCTGAAAATTACAGCAAAGCTGAAAACTATATGTATCAAGCGCACCTTGGAATACTTCAGACACAGCCCTGGGAATTTAGGAAACTACTCGTAACGGGCAAAGTGGATTGAAGAAGGCCAAGAGGACGTAGCCCCATGCGTTGGTCTGATCAGATCAGCACTGCACTCGGTACATCATTCCACGCCGCACCACATAAAGCCGGAAACAGAACCATCTGGAGAAACATCATACGAAAGAAGATGATCCATGCTAAGGATCGCGACCCTCAGTAATGAGGATGACGATGCAAAGAGACATCTTTCTATGGAAGACGATTGTGGGGTAGTTATTTGGTGCTAAGCCTAACTGGAGGACAGTCACCTGATCTCAGAGTGAACGTTATGTGCTGTGATTTCAAAGCAATAGCTAGAACTTTCTATTTATCATGGATGGACAAATGTCTGAGTTTCTTGGAGGCTTTTTTGTAGCATTTCAGATGCTTTTGCAGGTTTCTCGTAAGAAGCAAGTAATGTAGTATCATCAGCAAAGGTTTCTACAGATACTCTATAAGTTTTTGGTAGGTCGACTATGAATAATGTGTATAGGATTGGACCTAACACTGAGCCATGAGGTACTCTAGCTTTAATATAGTAGAATCTAGAGGTACATTCACCTTCTGTGACCTTAAAAATTTAAACTAGTAAAGCAAAGTAGGTGCCAAACTTTTTCAGGCTTGTAGTATATCAAAGAAAACATACAGTTTTCACATTTTCATGTGCTTTTCTTATGATTAGACATACTCGGTGAACTTGTTCAATAGTTGCAGTTTGTCAATAGGTCTCTTCTAAAACCGAATTGGTGGTCAGGCAGTATTTTTCTGTCAGAGATTACATGCAGTAGACTATTTAGCATTATCTTTTCAAATGGTTTGGATAACGGTGGCAGCAAACTTATAGGTCTGTCTATAAGACGTAACTTTACTAGAAGATTTACCAGGTTAGCAGATCAGAGATTTGAGGGATTTCCACAACAGTGGAAAATAACCAATTCTAATTATGCTGTTGGAATGGATAGTACGATACATAAAGCCTTTTCAGGAGGTTCTTTCATTACTCTTTTGTCTATTAGGTCAAATCCTGGAGCCTGAGTCTTTGAGAGTTGCGACTGCCTTTCGAATCTCCTTCGGTGCGACACACTTAAGAGGTAGATCAAGCTGGAAGTCCTGATCCAATATCTTATCAATGTCAGATTCATCTGCATTTGCTAATTCCGTATTTGGTGCGAATAGTATTACAAATATAAGTATTACAATCTTCAATAGAAGAGGTAGAAACAGCAGGTCGAGTAATATTTATAATTCCTTTCATAGAGAATATCTACGGGCTTTAGTAGGAGAGAGCGATTCAATGCTAGTTTTATTTGTATCATCCTCAGCTTCTACAATCACATATTTTAAGGAATGTCCATTAGGACATTAATATATCCTTATACTTTTATGTTATGTATTTTTTCCACTTTTCTTTTTTGTCCTTATATTATGCAATTAAGTTGGTTAAAATAAATAAAAAATAAAATAGCTAGATAATTTTCTTTTCGCTTGGTGGCCATCGCTTTCTATTGCCATGGATAAATATATAGAATAAGTGTAATGGGCATGAGTCGAAATGCCCACATAAAAAAAGCTGATTTTTTGACCAGGTACCCTCCCCAAAACACCTCACTAAACTTTCATCACATATTCTAGGAACACGGCAAAGGACAAGGCATATCAACATTCTTTTTTTATTTATATAAAAAGGTGGATCGTTCACTCCCAATCATATAAGTAGGTAGTAGGAAGAAATACCTATTTTCCAAATTTGAAATTTTGATTGAATTTGAAATCCGATGTTTATCAACGAAAATTTAATTTTTATGTACGAAAATTATTGTAAACAATATAAAAACATAAACAAGATTAAAAAAATAAAAATAGTATATTTTGTTTAAGATGCGAACAATTCGAATTCTAGTTTTATTAGTCCAGAAGACCATTCAAACAAGTGACGAAATTAAGGTAACGTATCTATACCTATAGTTGATAAGCCTTGTCGCGAGCCGTTTATTGCAACTGTTATGGCGAGCTGCACTAAGTATTGCGCGAGGTGGGCGGGGCTAACCGTCCGCTACTGCCGCTGCTTCACCCCCTCAAATACCTAAAATTCGTCTGTTCATAGCGCCTTAACAGGCCGGAAAGAGTTTTAAGCAATTTAGTATTTTGAAGTTGTGATAGCCTAGTGGTTAGGGCGTCAGCCTCCTAATCAGAGGTCGGCGGTTCGAATTTTTGGAGTTATGTGTGTTAAAAAAAAATATCACTTCAACGGTGAAGGAAAACATCGTGAGGAAACCTGCACACCTGCGAGTTCTCCATAATTTCAAAGGCGTGTGAAGTCTGCCAATCCGTTCATGGCCAGCTTGGTGGACTATGGCCAAACCCTTCTCATATTGAGAGGAGACCCGTGCTCTGTAGTGAGCCGGAAATGGGTTGTTCATGATGATGATGATGACTACAAAATTGTTGAAGAAACAGAAGCAAAAAAAAGTTATAAAATTAAACCACTAGTCACTATGTTTTACAACTACTTAAAATTTAAGTAATAACTAAGCTAGTCAAGAACTGAATTTTGCCAACTATACAATAACACTTAGATTCAGCCAAGCTGATCCATTGCATAATAAATAGGCCACCACTTCTGTAACAAGTTGAGGCTATCAGTGCAATTGAAATTTAATTGGCATGGGCATCTTGCTTTGTAACCCATCTTATAACATAAGAACATACCTGCCAACCTGATCCATTCATGAAAAACTTATGACTTTTTGTTATAAGTGCTATGTCACAGCTTACTTCAGGAATTGTTGGTAAGGAAGTAAAGTTCACATAATCAGATACCAATTTACCAATCCAGGTACCTTGAGAGTATTTAGCCTGTACCTAAAATGTACAACAAAATACTTTTTTTTTATCCCCTACAAATTAGCTTTTGATGGCAATTTCACCTTGTATAAGTGATCATGCATTCCAAGATGGTAGCTGGATTTCCTGTTTGGGGTGTGGTAAATCCAAAGTCTTAATCTGTTTCTATGGGACATCATGCAGGAATGCTAGATCACTTGGCAACATGTCTTTATCGGTAGAGTGGTAACAGCTGAAGCTTTTCACCAAAAGCACTGGAGCCGGAGCAAACCCAGGCCCCCCAACTTTAGCATGGTCGTCAAAAACTAATACTTTTTTGTGCATAATCCAAACATTAATATTAAAATATTAATATGAGTCCTCATAATTTGAGAGGAACGATATAGAACTTTTTAACAGTAACAGATATTAATTAACGGTGATATGGATAGATGTAATTTTAATCTACAATCTATTTTTATAAAATTTAAGGAAAATTAATAATTTACCTCTTTTCCACTGTTGTAAATACTTGTAGAGTTTTTAGAGTGAAAATATTTATTACTGTCTATCCTGGCATATGAAGCAATAGCTAATGTTGTGCTTCCAGTGTCCACCAGTACATTTAACTGCAAAATATAACGTTTTTTAATACAAGTTAGCAATAGGTACCAAATTGTAAAAAGTTAAAAGCCCCAGCAAGTCAGGGCAATTGTCTATCATGTGTATCTCATATAAGTCAGCCTAGTTTTAACACTTACTCTTTTGCTAAACAAAGTCTCAGCCTTAATGCGTAATCGACATTATTAGCGACATATTAGCGTCGACTTAAGTTATTATACTAGGCATGCTGTAGTTACCTCTAAATTGATTTATATGTATATCCTACCACTTAAGGTTTTTAAAATGTTTATTTTTTTTTACATATAAATCTGTTGGTGGCGCTTTGGATAAATAAATAAATAAATCGAAATTTGCTTGCATAGCACTGAGGTCATTAGACTTGAAGAATGATATTTAAAAACCTAGGTTTACCTTTTGTGGTGGATGACCAACATCAATTTCAAGTGCATAAGCTTGCCCTGCTTCTCCATAAAGATTAAATTCTTCACAAGATGTTGTCGTTAATATAACAATCAGAAGATAACTCAAACTTGTTACAAACATTATAGCTCTAGGTTTAGAACATGCCTTTATCGGACTGTGATCCGTTCTACTGATTTTGGATTGGTGTAAAATAAATAAACCTTAAACGTATATATTCGCTACATTAAACCGACACACTTATAAATTCAATAGAATTTTAAACTTTTAATTTCGAGATTTTGATTGGCTTCTATTGACTGGGTGCGTATTCAAGCTGAAATAGATACACTCACGGTGCTATCACTTCTAACAACCAGATTGGAAACACGTTTGTTGTATAGTTTAGGAATTAATCAGTAGATGGCGTTGATATATTTTGTAATAGCCACACTTTTTTTTTTTATATTTGCATCCCTATTTTTTCCCGTCGTTACGCGTTCCATTTCATGCATAAAATTCATGAAAAAAAATCAAAATGTCGTGTAATATGAAACAAATTTAACCTCAAGGCTAATTTGAGGAAATTTATTTGTCTATTCGTATTGTAATATTCATTTTTGCGGACTTAATTTTGTAAAATAAAGAGGTCAGCAAGAAATAAGGGTCACATTATATTGTTATCAATCACGAAATTATTTTTAGAAATGTCATTGTCATTCGTGTTATTTAATTTTACTCTTGCTATTTTCTTCATTGAGTAAACTTGTATGCTCACATTTCTATTTTACTGCTAAATTCAATGCTACTTTGCATTAACTGGACACCGACAGACCCGCTTTTTATTGTTGACCCACGCTATACTCACTGGATTTTGATTTGCCTCTTAATTTGGTTACTGCCGACGATGCCGCATAATTTGACTATAAAGTGCTGCGTACCTAACTGCGGCAAAACACGTAAGTATAATTTTATTTAGTACTATTAGTAGTAGTAGTAATATAAGTAGTAAATTAATAAACCTTATTATATTTTTCTTTGAAAGTCGGCTGTTTTTAAAATAATATAGTTTATTCGAAAATGATATGTTTCTTTTATAGGATTGGATGGAACAATTTTACACATTTTTCCCAATCCTGAAAAAGACCCTAACCGGTTTCGAACTTGGCTCTATGCAATTGGTGGAGATATATTGGCACTAGAAAACAAAACCATTTTTAAGTATCGGAGAGTATGTCATCATCATTTTGAAACTCGGTTCTACACTACAAGCAATAGGCTATGTGCTAATGCTGTGCCAACACTCAATTTACCAGGTTAGTAAAGTTTAGATATGAGTTATAGTTATTGAAATAAGAGATGTTTCCCACATAAGTAAGAGTACAATCACGTGGAATCTTAACTAAAGAAGCCACTGCAAACTGAATTAATATATTAATTAATCATTTAATGTAATTTTAAACTTAAAGATTAAATGTTAGTGCACTCAACAAATTTCAACAGGCTCACAACTGCTTTGACTCCTGAAGTTATGAGATACTACATAAAAACAATACTTGAAAAAATATATATAATTTAATTTTTACAGGATTCTGTGTAACACGTAGGACACCTCTGCAAGAAGTTACTAATATAAATATTGAAATAAGTCAGGCAGAAAATGCTGAAAAAATCAATTTGTGCAAGCCATCTTCTAGCAGTAAGTATGACACAAATTGAGCTTTTTTACAGCTATAATAAATTGCTTAAGGAGATATAGCTGAAATAACTCATTTATCATGTTACTGTAACCTACATAATATATAGATTCTAGGCTAGGCTAGACTTCTGTTGATATTAATGATAATAATGTACTGTATAAATGTACATGTACAAATGAAGAATTGGCAGTCTGTTTGGTATCTGTTAACAACTATCCAAAAGCCTATCAAAAATATTACTCCAAAAGATTCTTATCTATTACTTACTATAATACCTGCACTTATCATTGTGCAGCATTTATTATATATAATATATTTATCACTTGGTTTTTCTCAAAACACTTTATGATCTAGAGCACAATTTCATATCTGCTACAACAATTATTATAACAACATTATGAATAGTTTTTATAGACTGACTATTTTCTGTTTCTTTCAGAAATGATTACAGAAAAAGAACCTGGCAATGTAAAAATCAAACAACCAGTCTTGAAAGGTATGTGAATGTTATGTATTTGATAGTCTAAACAAGCCAGGTGTGTTTTTGTCTGGTGGGAGGCTTCGGCCGTGGCTAGTTACCACCCTACCGACAAAGACGTGTCGCCAAGCAATTTAGCGTTCCGGCACGATGTTGTGTAGAAACCAATTAGGAGTATGAGTTTACCATACCCCTGACAGGTTAGCCCGCTACCATCTTAGACCGCATCATCACTTGCCTTCAGGTGAGATGCAGTCAAGGGCTAAGTTGTGGTGAATAAAAAAAAAAAAAAATAATATATAAGCCTGCCAAGCATGATTTGGGCTCTTTTATGGTTCCGTCATTGATGGAAATGCATTAATACATATTCATTTTATTTGCAGGTTTTGTTAAATATGATTTTTCGGAGCCTAATGAAATAACTTTTCTTAAGCAAAAAATTAAGAAGATTGAAAGAAGTAAGGACAACTATTTGAAAAAATGGAAAAAAGCTTTAAAAATAACGGAGAATCCATCTTTTTTAAAAGCTACAAGAAACTTCACTTCTGCTGCAATGATTTTATTTATGATGCAGTTAAACCTAGCTAAAAAAAACAAATTTGGACGGAGATATTCGAAAGAGGAAAAAATATTTTCTCTAGCATTTTATAAAATGGGTCCTAGAGCATACAGATGGCTAAGGAACATTATCGTTTTACCTGCTCCAGTAACATTAAGTCGCATGATTTCAAGTGCAAATTTAAAACCAGGTGTGAATGAAAGAATATTTTCCCATTTGAAAAAACGTGTTTCCAAAATGTCAGAAACGCACAGATTGTGTGTCATATTATTTGATGAGATGGCTCTTTACCCTCATTTTGATTACAATAAAAAAAAAGATTTGATAAGAGGTTTTGTGGATAATGGAAAAAAAGCAGAAAACAAAATTGCTGATCATGTATTGGTATTTATGTTAAGAGGTGTAGTAAAAAATTATAAACAACCACTAGCATATACATTTTGCTGTGGCAGCACTTCGAAAATAGAATTAAAAAATCAATTAAGAGCAGTGATAAGTGAAGTTCAATTAGCAGGTTTTAAAGTGATAGCAAGTATTTGTGACCAAGGAACCTCAAATGTCAGTGCAATAAAAGAGCTAGTACATGAAACTAAAACTACATATTTTAAAGACAATAAAGAACACATGAAACACAGATTTTTTGTAGTAAATGACCAAGAAATTATTCCAATCTTTGACATACCACATATGCTCAAGGGAATCAGAAACAATATGTTAAAAAAAATATTATTTGTAAACTCCATGGTATTGAAGTCATAGGAAAATGGGATCACATAGTGACACTATATGAAGAAAATCCTGCATATAAAGGCTTAAAATTTTTACCTAAATTGACTGAGCATCATGTAATACCAGAAAAAATAAAAAAAATGAAGGTACTATGTGCAACTCAGGTATTCAGTGCTTCTGTTGCCATGTGCATGGGATATTTTGCAGGTAAGGAACTTTTAATCTCTTTGAAACTAATTTATTTCTAGAAAAGAACATTACACTATATTACACTATTAGTATGTTTTAAAACACAGTTCATACATTAGATTTTTGACCCTAATGTTAGAATAGAGAATAATTTTGTCTCTTGAGTATTTAAGACTATAGAACATTACATTATCAATACTAATAAGTAATACTGCTAATATTTTTATAAATATTAAATATTTTTCAGATAAAAAAATCATTCCTGAGGAAAGCAGAGGCACAGCTGACATAATCAAGTTCTTTGATGAATTGTTCGACTCTTTAAATGGCAGTTATGGGAATTCTAAGAGAAAGCCATCAAAGGAGTTGCTTGGGCCAGTGACACCAACATCATGTCATGAAAAAATTTGGATAGAAGCAAAAAAAAACATTAAAAACCATGAAATTCATAGACAGGGAGGGAAAAAAAAGGAGTGTACCATCTATTAATAATTGGATTTGGACAATCGAAAATGTTGAATATATTCGTAAAAAATTGCATAAGGATTACAATTTGAGGGCTTTTTGGATGAGGCATTTTAACCAGGATCCTTTGGAGAATTTCTTTGGTTCAGTTCGAAGCCATGGCATTAGAAATATTAACCCCACGTGTGCAAACTTTGAAATTGCTTTTGTGGCAGTGTTAGTAAATAACATAAGTAGCCACTCTAAAGGATCAAATTGCGAAGCGGATTCTGCAAAGAATATGCTTTTAAATTCTTTAAAAGAAATATTTTTTAGGAAGAAGGTTTCCTCAAATTGTGGTCCAAATGAAATTGATTACAATGACCTTGTAAATGACCACATCTTGATGGGATTAGAGTATAAAAAGGCCAATTTAAAAATATTTGAAATATTAAAATATGTAGCTGGGTATGTTATTAAAAAAGCTACATTGGTTTTAAAAAATTGTGAGAAATGCAAGAAAAATGTTTTTACTAATAATATCAACGATTGTGAATTTACTTTCAGAAAAGAAAGGGTAAAAAATAAACTTCTTCTCTCATACCCGAAGTAATATTTATAATATCAAAACATATATAAAAACAATATTACAAGTTCATTGTGATTTTAATTTTTTGAATAGTTCAACATGGCACAGAATTGTCCAAATTCATAATAGATCACTCGTGCAATTTATTTTTATATTCCTGGTGTAAAAATACAAATAAAATATTAAATGGTGCAACAAGAGACGTAGATGTTAAAGATTTTATGCAAAAATGTTGTATTGATTATAATAATAAAAGAAAAAAATGAATTATGTTGTTTCTTTTCGATTTGATACACGTTTTATGAAGATTCTCTTTTGTAGAAAGAAAGTAAAAATGTTGTTTTAAAAGCTACCAAAAACAGCTAAAACGTGTATCTGTAATATTCGCTGAATTTATATTAAAAATGAAATTCAAATTATGAGTAAGTTACCTACCTATACATAAATCTCATACAGCTATAGTTATATACACAAGACAATTAGTTCAGGAATTAACCAGTAGGGGCGCTGCTTTCCATATCTCTAAAATACGTGGGAGCGATAACTCTATACCCTATATATATCCTACTCTATGGATTTAACTGTACAGTCCAACTGTACAAATAAATCGTAAGTCCATACAGCCTACACACCTTCAAGCAAAAACGCGCGACCTTTCAGTTTTTATCAATATGGCCCCCAGAGACGACGCTTTAGCGATCGTAGGGCTAATGTGTGTGTTAAAAGAAAATAGAAGAAAACGAAAAAAACGCGAATTGTGGTGTAAACACTGGCTTCTGTTGAGAAAATCATATTCACACACCTCCTTGATAAATGAATTGAAAATTACTCCAAAAGATTACAATAATTATTTGAGAATGAATGAGAATACCTATTTGCACCTTCTGTCTTTAGTGACACCATTAATAAAAAAGCAAGACACCATATTGAGAAATGCTATAACACCTCATGAAAGATTAACGGCAACTTTAAGATTTTTAGCTACAGGGAGATCTTATGAATGTTTAAAATTTCCTACAATAATATCGCCACAAGCACTTTCCGCCATCATACCAGAAACCTGTGAAGCAATTTATAAGGTTTTACACAAGGACTACTTAAAGGTAAGTAATAAAATTACTCATATTATTATTATTATAAATTTATTTAATGAAATAAATCATCTTCTCATCACATCACATCGGTGTTGGTTACAAATCGCGATACATATGATCCAGCTGTATCCTCTGTCCAGTCCGGAATTGACAGTTGTACCGTAGTAGCACTCATAGTATCTATTATTGGCGTCTGAGGAGCTAGTGTGACAGCATAATACTGAGGCTGAGTTATGGGTGACTGATTTGGAGTACTTATATATTGCGACGGTGATGGAATAGAGTTATGAGATGGTGATGGCATAGAAATTGAAGTACTTGATTGTGATTGAATATCATTTAATATCATTGTTCTTGGAGCCATTACCCTATGTGACATTGTAAGATTTCCCATCTCAGCTTCGAATAACGTTTCGTTTATTATTTTTTCCGCTTACAACTGTTGTTGTTTATTTTTAAATTCTCGAAGTTTCAATGCTACCAGTTTTCCAATAATATCGTAGCGATCCTCTTTATATGTCGGCTGTTTAAAGTGGTCCTGAACAGATTGCAAAACTTCTTTTGTTAAATATTCATTATTCTTTCTGTTCGGTAGCCGTTTAGGTGCCAAACCATGACCAGTCGAAGTTGAAGCAATGGTTGAGATGGAAGCCGTAGGACTCGGAGCAGAAAAATTTTCAGAAACATCTAACTCCGAATGCGCTGCCTCATTTTCAGACACTGATGTTGCACCCGATGATTCCATCACGTTAATCTGTAACATTTTCTTTGTTTCAGTTTCCACGAACATGCAATGAATGGAAAGCAATTAGTGCGTTATTTGAAGAAAGGTGGAACTTTCCACATCTACTTGGAGCAATAGATGGAAAACATATTGCTATTATTCCACCTAAAGGATGTGGATCGGAATTTTACAACTATAAAAAACACCACAGCATGGTACTTATGGCTGTTGTTGACGCTCAATATCAGTTTTTACTATGTGATTTCGGTACGAACGGGCGAGTTTCAGATGGAGGCGTATTACAAAATACAAAATTTTTTGAAATGCTCCAGAATAACCAGTTGGAAATTCCAAGCGAAGAAGCTGTAAGAAATAGTCAGAGACGTTTGCCATACGTTTTTGTTTCTGATGACGCCTTTCCGTTGAGATCTGATATAATGAAACCGTTCAGACAAGCAGAATTGACTTCTATAGATAAAAAAATATACAATTATCGTGTTTCACGAGCACGTCGGATTGTGGAAAATGCCTTTGGCATTCTGGCCTCACGTTTCAGAATCTTTCATACAGCTATAAATTTACAGCCAAATAAAATTGAATCCGTCGTTATGGCATGTTGTGCATTGCATAACTATCTAATTAAAAAAATGCCTAATTCTTATACAAATCCGGATTGTTTTGATCGAGAACAAATTGATACTGGAACCATAATCTCAGGATGTACAACAGACATTTCGACTATGGAACCTATAGAGAGAAGAAATACGGGAAACATAAGTCGGACACCCAAAATAATTAGAGAAGAATTTATGAACTATTTTAACAATGAAGGTCAGGTTCCTTGGCAAAATAATTTTATTTGATTAAATAAAGTTATAGTTCGTTCACAATAAATTGCTCAAAAATGGACTTAGCAGGTTAACAAATTAGGCCGACGATATATAAAGTAGGTAAATCCACTTGTAAACTTCCTCGTATATAAACTTGTCTACATAACATTCTAGAATTATCGGGTTTGTTTGATATACCTACCTATAATCATCGATCTCTAATAAATATCGATGCCTACAACCTTTAATGAAATAACTTTTGTATGAAAATTAATAAAATAAATTAGATTATTATTAAATTAATAGAGCTACAACTAAATTTTATTTACCTACCTCATCTTCTCTATCCTCCAAATTAGACCGACTAGGCCTTGGTATATTTTGATCGTCTAAGAAACGTAATAATGAGTAATACCATAACTTCGGCTCATATATGTCTTCGGCGCCTGATCCAGATTTTGAGGCCATGACTTTTTTGTGCTCCTTGTTATATGTACAGCGTAGGTTATTAATTTTCTTTATAACAGCCTCTTTATTACTATTAGGATCTATTTCCCGTAGTTTTAAAATGAGCTTCTCATAAGCTGAATCTTTTTTACTCTATTATGGTATTCCTTACTTTTGATTTTCCACAATGAAGGCTCCGATTGGTATAGTTGGATAAACTCTTCGAGCCATTCGCGTTGTGCCATGGTCGAGCGTTGACTTTTCGTAGAAGCGATGAGTAAAGACAAAATACGTGTTCACTTCACGCTCGCTGCGACAAAACTAACGAAACTGTAGTTTTCGACTACACACTCTCAGTTAACACTGTACAGTTCTATCTGTACAGATTTATCTATTGATATTTTGATTAGATCTCAGTTAAACTGTACAGTTCAACTGTATGTTCCACACACCTAACGATTTATCTGTACAGTTTGACTGTACAGTTAAATCGCACAGTTAAAACTGAAGGTATGTAGCGCCCATTAAACGGTGTATTTTTTGTGGGTGTTATGCGTTTCGGTTACATTTTCGGTAATAGTAAAACTTTTATTGGTTAAAATTTAGAATCGTGTGGCAGGAGTTTCGGGAAGAAAGATGTTTTATTTGGTAGAGGTTTGGTCCCCGATTGTAACAATAGCACTCGCATTACAAGGTAATGCACTTTTTTTCGAGAAAACCAAAAAAAACTAACATTACCTATAAATAGGTAAAACATCGAAAGGTTAAAATTTTGAATCGTGCGGCAGGAGTTTCGGGGAGAAAGATGTTTTATTTGGTAGAGGTTTGGTCCCCGATTGTAACAATAGCACTCGCATTACAAGGTAATGCACTTTTTTCGAGAAAACAAAAAAAAACTAACATAATTTATAAATAGGTAAAACATCGAAAAAATAATGCAATATTACGGGAGAGCTACAAATCAAATGGGCTACGCCAGACGACTCGCTCCGTCGCCCCTTCATTCGCTCTTCGCTCCACTCGGCCTCGTAGGCTCGCGTCATTCAGGACCTCCTTCGCGAGCTTCTGGCTTCGCACTTCATAAAAACACTCTAGGGGTAGGGCGGACAAGACTACGTGGAGTAGGGATTGGCCGATTTGGTTCTGTCACACTATTCGACAAGGAACATTTATACTCTAGGGAGAAGAATGACAACTACGTACAAATAAATTCTCCTGAAATGAGCGCCATCTCTGTACAGCCCCCTAAAACCTCGCAAATGCGGGAAATTCAAAATGAGCCGATAATACAAATTTACGCGGGAAATTCAAATCTAATTATTTTCAAGAATTTAATAAAGCTACCTGTCCACAAAAGCAGAACTGAAAAATCGTAACCAATGTAAATAAAAATTGCACACTAATTTACCTATTTATGTGTTACAATTTTCCAGCTCTGCTTTGGTAGACAAACAGCCTTATTAATTTTTAAATTATATAACTTGGTGATTGGTTAAAAGAAATTTAAAATAACTGTATTTTCGTCAAAATAGCTTTATTATAAAACATAGAACCTTACAACTACTAATATTATGAATTATTTAATGAGGCAGCCTTGTAGGCCAACATTTTCACAAGTAAAGAAAGAATTTATTAATAAATTTATTCTAGGACAAATTTTTTGTTAGAGTAATTTAAAGAATCTTTATAATCATTGTATAACTACCAACCTTTTTGATGGTGGGGTGCTTTTGAAGCCTATAAATTTGAGTGGTTGTGAAAATGTTTTCATTTCATTTATAAATACTAAATGAGGTGATTTATCTTTTAAATTGGTTGAAAATGGCTTTCCTCTTTGCAGATCCACTGTGTCACTGTTCAGAGAGTCAAACAGTTTGTCCATTTTCGATATAATATCTGCAGTCAAGCCGCTTCAGCAGTTAAATCACCTGTAATAGAACATTATATTTTATTATTGAGATTTAATATATTATATATTCTGTTCTTTATCCCAGAACAGTAAAGTTCTCAAGAAGGACTTTAAAAGCCTAATTTCACACAGGCATCAGTATTATAATAAAGTATTACTTTATTTAATACAAGTTTTCCAAAATACTATCAAGGTAAGTAGGTAGGAAAAAACTGTTCTTTTTCTGTCATTTGGCTACTAAGCCCTTTAGATGGATAAGAAAAAACCAAGTTACCTTGGGCTATTTTAGCAAACATGTCAGCAGCAACTGTGTGGCTCAGCACTTGAACTGCTAGTTTTACCCTTAGAGGTGCAAATACAAAATTTGGATAAGAGTTGTCCACAGTTCATAGAATTTGACAATGTGACCCCAATTTGGTTACACCTGAAACAATAAGTATAAATATATACATCATGATCAATATATTGCCACATCAGATAGCTTTCTTATTACATAAAGAACTGATAGTTATATATAAAAAGTAACATTTACCTTTTCCCTGGTTTCCAGTAGCAAATGTTATATTTATTGGGCATTCTATATCATAATTCAAAAATAAACTTCTGAAACACTTTATTAAGTGTGTCGAATGTGTGTCGAAAATTGTAATATTTTTTTTATTATTTAATTCAAATTGTGGACAGTTAGCAGTGGCTAATAAAATGTTTGGAGCCCTTCTGTTCACTGCATTCATGTCACACACCATGGCAGCTACATTAATGCAATGTTCATGACACTGATGAAGCACCTGTAAAGAAACTGACTGAAATAAATAGAATGAGTTTAGTAACTAACAATAGTAGCCACTATTGTATAGTTACTCGCTCGGTTAAAATTTAGAATCGTGCGGCAAGAGTTTCGGGGAGAAAGATGTTTTATTCGGTAGAGGTTTGATTCCCGATTGTCACAATAGCACTCGCATTACAAGGTAATTCACTTTTTTCGAGAAAACAAAAAAAAACTAACATAACCTAAAAATAGGTAAAACATCGAAAAAATAATGCAATATTACGGGAGAGCTAGATAGCATATATAATTTTGTATAAGTGCAACAAGGACGTAAGATAATGTCAAAGACTACTGTCACAGTATTTTTATTTTTTTGTGGTCTGTGGTTAAAATTTAGAATCGTGCGGCAGGAGTTTCGGGGAGAAAGAGGTTTGGTCCCCGATTGTAACAATAGCACTCGCATTACAAGATAATGCACTTTTTTCGAGAAAACAAAAAAAAACTAACATAACCTGTAAATAGGTAAAACATCGAAAAAATAATGCAATATTACTACCAGACAAACTACCAGAAAATCACGATAATTAGCTTTAAATTGGTTCAAAACACATCCCGTGCTTGCATGCAATATTACACGTAATCTACCAACACCACGTTAACAGGCTTCATGCGCAACGACCGTAACCAACAAATTGGAACAGAAGGCCTACGTCACCTTTAAGCATGTTCCGCGACGCCACGACGCTCAGCATGATGCACTGCATTGGCTCCAGTCTCAGGATACGGGAATGGCTGCGTTCCTTCGTTCGGCTCCGACCACGATGTTCCACAGGATCGGGTGTCTCGAGTCGTCGCTCCATGTTCTGTCGACTTAAACAAAAAAGGGAAACAAATTAGGTATCAATTCAAAAAAAGGTTTAAATGTAGACAACAAAGCATAGCTAAAATATAAATGAAGAGAGAATTCTATTTGCTTAGAATTTAAAAGCTATCACCATTTCTTAAATTTCCCACATTCGTATGCAAATATTGTATACATCTAGTATTTGTAAAAAAATCTTGACGGAAAATTTGCCGGGAACCATAAAAACTAAACAAATAACTAATATATATATATATTTTGAAAGCTTTCTTTCGCCAGGTACCTGTAATATAGATAACTACCAGAAAATCACGATAATTAGCTTTAAATTGGTTCAAAACACATCCCGTGCTTTCATGCAATATTACACGTAATCTACCAACACCACGTTATCAGGCTTCATGCGCAACGACCGTAACTAACAAATCGTAACAGAAGGACTACGTCACCTTTTAGCATGTTCCGCGACGCCAAGACGCTCAGCATGATGCACTGCATTGGCTCCAGTCTCAGGATCCGAGAATGGCTGCGTTCCTTCGTTCGGCTCCGACTACGATGTTCCACAGGATCGGGTGTCTCGAGTCGTCGCTCCAGGTTCTGTCGACTTAGCAAAAAAGGGAAACAAATTAGGTATCAATTGAAAAAAGGTGTTGAAATGTAGACAGGCTAAGCAAAGCTAAAATATAAATGAAGAGAGAATTCTATTTGCTTAGAATTTATAAGCTATCACTATTTCTTAAATTTCCCACATTCGTATGCAAATATTGTATACATCTAGTATTTCTAACAAAAATCTTGACGGAAAATTTGCCGGGAACCATAAAAACTAAACAAATAACTAATATATATATTTTGAAAGCTTTCTTTCGCCAGGTACCTGTAATATAGATAACTACCAGAAAATCACGATAATTAGCTTTAAATTGGTTCAAAACACATCCCGTGCTTGCATGCAATATTACACGTAATCTACCAACACCACGTTATCAGGCTTCATGCGCAACGACCGTAACCAACAAATTGGAACAGAAGGCCTACGTCACCTTTAAGCATGTTCCGCGACGCCACGACGCTCAGCATGATGCACTGCATTGGCTCCAGTCTCAGGATCCGGGAATGGCTGCGTTCCTTCGTTCGGCTCCGACCACGATGTTCCACAGGATCGGGTGTCTCGAGTCGTCGCTCCATGTTCTGTCGACTTAAGCAAAAAAGGGAAACAAATTAGGTATCAATTCAAAAAAAGGTTGAAATGTAGACGAGAGAATTCTATTTGCTTAGAATTTAAAAGCTATCACCATTTCTTAAATTTCACACATTCGTATGCAAATATTGTATACATCTAGTATTTGTAAAAAAATCTTGACGGAAAATTTGCCGGGAACCATAAAAACTAAACAAATAACTAATATATATATATATTTTGAAAGCTTTCTTTCGCCAGGTACCTGTAATATAGATAACTACCAGAAAATCACGATAATTAGCTTTAAATTGGTTCAAAACACATCCCGTGCTTGCATGCAATATTACACGTAATCTACCAACACCACGTTATCAGGCTTCATGCGCAACGACCGTAACCAACAAATCGTAACAGAAGGCCTACGTCACCTTTAAGCATGTTCCGCGACGCCACGACGCTCAGCATGATGCACTGCATTGACTCCAGTCTCAGGATCCGGGAATGGCTGCGTTCCTTCGTTCGGCTCCGACCACGATGTTCCACAGGATCGGGTGTCTCGAGTCGTCGCTCCATGTTCTGTCGACTTAAACAAAAAAGGGAAACAAATTAGGTATCAATTCAAAAAAAGGTTTAAATGTAGACAACAAAGCATAGCTAAAATATAAATGAAGGGAGAATTCTATTTGCTTAAAATTTAAAAGCTATCACCACTTCTTAAATTTCACACATTCGTATGCAAATATTGTATACATCTAGTATTTGTAAAAAAATCTTGACTGGAAATTTGCCGGGAACCATAAAAACTAAACAAATAACTAATATATATATATATATATATTTTGAAAGCTTTCTTTCGCCAGGTACCTGTAATATAGATAACTACCAGAAAATCACGATAATTAGCTTTAAATTGGTTCAAAACACATCCCGTGCTTGCATGCAATATTACACGTAATCTACCAACACCACGTTATCAGGCTTCATACGCAACGACCGTAACCAACAAATTGAAACAGAAGGCCTACGTCACCTTTAAGCATGTTCCGCGACGCCACGACGCTCAGCATGATGCACTGCATTGGCTCCAGTCTCAGGATCCGGGAATGGCTGCGTTCCTTCGTTCGGCTCCGACCACGATGTTCCACAGGATCGGGTGTCTCGAGTCGTCGCTCCATGTTCTGTCGACTTAAACAAAAAAGGGAAACAAATTAGGTATCAATTCAAAAAAAGGTTTAAATGTAGACAACAAAGCATAGCTAAAATATAAATAGAGAGAATTACTATTTGCTTAGAATTTAAAAGCTATCACCATTTTTTAAATTTCACACATTCGTATGCAAATATTGTATACATCTAGTATTTGTAAAAAAATCTTGACGGAAAATTTGCCGGGAACCATAAAAACTAAACAAATAACTAATATATATATATATATTTTGAAAGCTTTCTTTCGCCAGGTTCCTTCAATATAGATAACTACCAGAAAATCACGATAATTAGCTTAAAATTGGGTCAAAACAAATCCCGTGCTTGCATGCAATATTACACGTAATCTACCAACACCACGTTATCAGGCTTCATGCGCAACGACCGTAACCAACAAATCGTAACAGAAGGACTACGTCACCTTTAAGCATGTTCCGCGACGCCACGACGCTCAGCATGATGCACTGCATTGGCTCCAGTCTCAGGATCCTGGAATGGCTGCGTTCCTTCGTTCGGCTCCGACCACGATGTTCCACAGGATCGGGTGTCTCGAGTCGTCGCTCCATGTTCTGTCGACTTAAACAAAAAAGGGAAACAAATTAGGTATCAATTCAAAAAAATGTTTAAATGTAGACAACAAAGCATAGCTAAAATATAAATGAAGAGAGAATTCTATTTGCTTAGAATTTAAAAGCTATCACCATTTCTTAAATTTCACACATTCGTATGCAAATATTGTATACATCTAGTATTTGTAAAAAAATCTTGACGGAAAATTTGCCGGGAACCATAAAAACTAAACAAATAACTAATATATATATATATATATATATTGAAAGCTTTCTTTCGCCAGGTACCTGTAATATAGATAACTACCAGAAAATCACGATAATTAGCTTTAAATTGGGTCAAAACAAATCCCGTGCTTGCATGCAATATTACACGTAATCTACCAACACCACGTTATCAGGCTTCATGCGCAAAGACCGTAACCAACAAATCGTAACAGAAGGACTACGTCACCTTTTAGCATGTTCCGCGACGCCAAGACGCGCAGCATGATGCACTGCGTTGGCTCCAGTCTCAGGATCCGGGAATGGCTGCTTTCCTTCGTTCGGCTCCGACTACGATGTTCCACAGGATCGGGTGTCTCGAGTCGTCGCTCCATGTTCTGTCGACTTAAACAAAAAAGGGAAACAAATTAGGTATCAATTCAAAAAAAGGTTTAAATGTAGACAACAAAGCATAGCTAAAATTATAAATGAAGAGAGAATTCTATTTGCTTAAAATTTAAAAGCTATCACCATTTCTTAAATTTCACACATTCGTATGCAAATATTGTATACATCTAGTATTTGTAAAAAAATCTTGACGGAAAATTTGCCGGGAACCATAAAAACTAAACAAATAACTAACTAATATATATATATATTTTGAAAGCTTTCTTTCGCCAGGTTCCTTCAATATAGATAACTACCAGAAAATCACGATAATTAGCTTAAAATTGGGTCAAAACAAATCCCGTGCTTGCATGCAATATTACACGTAATCTACCAACACCACGTTATCAGGCTTCATGCGCAACGACCGTTACCAACAAATCGTAACAGAAGGACTACGTCACCTTTTAGCATGTTCCGCGACGCCACGACGCTCAGCATGATGCACTGCATTGGCTCCAGTCTCAGGATCCAGGAATGGCTTCGTTCCTTCGTTCGGCTCCGACTACGATGTTCCACAGGATCGGGTGTCTCGAGTCGTCGCTCCATGTTCTGTCGACTTAAGCAAAAAAGGGAAACAAATTAGGTATAAATTCAAAAAAGGTGTTTAAATGTAGACAATAAAGCATAGCTAAAATATAAATGAAGAGAGAATTCTATTTGCTTAGAATTTATAAGCTATCACCATTTCTTAAATTTCACACATTCGTATGCAAATATTGTATACATATAGTATTTGTAAAAAAATCTTGACGGAAAATTTGCTGGGAACCATAAAAACTAAACAAATAACTAATTCATATATATTTTATTGAAAGCTTTCTTTCGCCAGGTTCCTTAAAAATAGATAAATACCGGAAAATCACGATCATTAAGCTCTTAATTTGTTCAAAGCACATCCCATGCTTGCACGCAATATTACACGTAATCTAACAACACCACGTTATCAGGCTTCATGCGCAACGACACGTTACCAACAAATCGTAACAGTATTAAAAAATAATAAAAAAACAATAATGATCTTGATAATGTCTTTAAAACGTTTAGCAATCTAGTTTAAAAGAAATTTATCTTTACAAGCAACGATTAGCTACGTACCCTTTATTTTTCGCCTTCGCCTTCGCGTCCCAGGATCCGGGAAGGGCTGCGGATACAAAGCCGGCTACGGCTGCGTTCCTTCCTTCGACCTGTCGACTTAAGCAAAAAAGGGAAACAAATTAGGTATCAATTCAAAAAAAGGTTGAAATGTAGACGAGAGAATTCTATTTGCTTAGAATTTAAAAGCTATCACCATTTCTTAAATTTCCCACATTCGTATGCAAATATTGTATACATCTAGTATTTCTAACAAAAATCTTGACGGAAAATTTGCCGGGAACCATAAAAACTAAACAAATAACTAATATATATATATATATATATATTGAAAGCTTTCATTCGCCAGGTACCTGTAATATAGATAACTACCAGAAAATCACGATAATTAGCTTTAAGTTGGTTCAAAACACATCCCGTGCTTGCATGCAATATTACACGTAATCTACCAACACCACGTTATCAGGCTTCATGCGCAACGACCGTAACCAACAAATCGTAACAGAAGGACTACGTCACCGTTTAGCATGTTCCGCGACGCCACGACGCTCAGCATGATGCACTGCATTGGCGCCAGTCTCAGGATTCGGGAAGGGCTGCGTTCCTTCGTTCGGCTCCGACTACGATGTTCTCCAGGATCGGGTGTCTCGAGTCGTCTCTCCATGTTCTGTCAACTCAAGTAAAAAGGGAAAAAAAATTATGTATCAATTCAAAAAAGGTGTTGAAATGTAGACAGCGAAGCATAGCTAAATGAAGAGAGAATTCTATTTAATTAGAATTTATAAGCTTCGTTACAGTACCCCCCGGTCCCTCATAAGGATTTTATTTTAAAAATAAAATCCGTATTAACAAATTAGACTCAATTTCTAACAGTTATCTTTCATACAACCTTTCAGAAACCATTCATTCAATACCTTTTATACTAATGTCTCATAGCTTCAATGTTTTGAGACACAACCTAACACAAAGAAAGTCATATTGTAACGAAGCGTTACACTTTTTTAACTTATTTAAGTATGATATTTATAGTATTCTTATCTATTATTATCTATTAATGAATTTATTTATAATTTCTAAACGGTCATTTTAAAATAGCAATATCACCGATATTGCTATTTGAAAAGCAGCCGCAATAGAAAAGCCGTTAGGCGCTAGCGTCGCTTCCTCGTTGGCTGGCGGGGGGCACCTTGAACACTCAGTCGTCACCCATTCGCTTTAGAAGTGGGTCGGCTGTCGCCTTTACCAGCAAAATACAAGTCTAACGTTTTAGTAGACGCGTATTTTGTTTTCTTTATTAATTTACATTAACGCCAAGTAAATTACAACAAATTAATTATTCTCAGTGTGTTTTAAGCTCCCGTACTAGGGAGTATAGTTGGGGTTTTCTCTGCACCGCTTAGTGCATAGTCTCCTGGACGCAGCGTGCGAGACCTGCTACACACCACCGTTCCTGTCTCCTCTTCGACCCTTGGCCACCCTACATCTTCGGCCGTCACACACACGGGGGAGTACTATGATATCAGCATAAGCTCAGGCGGATATTGCCCGTTACCACGACCCTATAAATTTTGTGTGCCTACCAGCCTAGCCGTGGCATATTTGCAACATTTGAATAAATGCTTGGTAAGCGAGCCTAGTTTTTTTTATTTAAAATCCTAGTAAGCCGCTTACCGGCACGCTGCCCTCCTTGTTGGCCGCTTAGCCAGCCTGGTCCGGTACACTGGCGCCCTGATCGTGGTTATCTGCTTGTGCTTATGCTGTATAGTAGGTAGTTTTGTTCGCTGTGTAGTTGTTTTTGTAAAACGCTTTTATTATTTTTTGGTTTGCAGTAACTGAGGTTAACGTAGTATTTTTTTCGTTTGATTTCTTTTGTTCTTGCCACTGTTTACTATATTTACAAAACTGTTAAATCGTAAATTTTAATTTAGTACAGTCGGCAGAAAAAGTTATAACTTATTTTTCTTGTATATTTTTTTTTCTGATTTCTGTTTTTTTTATAAAGTTTGTATACTTTAGTACATACTTTGCAATTATAAAGCTGCGTTCACACCAGTTACATTTTTTTTGATCATAATTTTTTTTTACATGTAATTTTTTTTTACATTATCATAATCAACAAACCAAAGCGTTCTGTTAAGTTGATTGTAACAGAACGGAATATTTTTTTTTTCACTCTCTTAATTTTTTTTATGTGCCATTTACAACGAACTTACGAATTTTTTTTTTCTTCTGATTTGTTCATTTACTTTTACCTTGTTTAGGATTTATTTTTTTTAAATCGCATTAATTTTTTTTTTTTCTTTCATTATGGCTTATCCAATTAAATTTTTTTCACTTCAAAAGTCTGAATTGGAGTACGAAGTAGCGGTTAGAGGTGAAACACCCGCTAGTACTGTCGCTGACCTCAGAAAACAAATTAATAAACTGAGTCAGATTTATCCATCTGAGGACATTTTGTGCTCCCATCTTGAACCCGATGAGGACTTGGCCAGTTGCTTAGTTCTACTGGATAAGATCAATACATCATTTATTGCTGATGTTGTTGATAAAAATACCCTCGGTCGCTACGAGAATCTTTTACATCATTTATATCATAGATTCAATAGAATCGAATCAAACAAAGATACCTTGGATGATCAATTACAATGCAATGTATTGTTCAAGGAGCTTTATACAAAACTTATTAATTTACAAAAGAAGAGTGTTGACCCACTGTCAGTAGCTGGGCCAAGCTCCGATTATCCGATGCCTTCTGCACCTATTAATGTAAATGTCACCTGTGAAGGTGGTAACCGAATTTCATCGGACTTAGGTAAATTAAAATTTAATGGTAAAACGTGTGTACGCTCCTTTATTCAACGAGCGAACGAATTTAGTTTAGCTCGTAATATATCTGGCACGAAGCTTCTTGCTTACGCTACGGAGATTTTTGTTGAGGATGCTTTACACTGGTACCGCGGTGTTAGGGAACAGGTTTCAACTTGGGATGAGCTTACCGTTCTTTTAAAGACGGATTTTGACAGATCTGATTTTGACTACCGCCTCTTATCTGAGATTCGCGCTAGAACTCAAGGTAAGAACGAGAACATTACCATTTATCTATCCATCTTATCAGGCATGTTTGCCCGTCTGTCAAAACCCTTGCCGGAGGAAGACAAGCTCGAAATAGTGTTGCACAATATTCGGCCTTTTTATGCAAACACGTTAGCCTCTTCTACACAAATTGATTCCATAGAACAATTACGATCATTGTGTAGAAATTATGAAAATGTTCAGTCACGTTTATCTACGTTTCGTGAACCTTCGGCTGCCACTTCAGACACATTAGCACCGGAGTTTGCGTACAAACAAGACTCGAATACTGGCAACAATAATTATAATTCACATTTCTATAAAAATTTCAATTCACAACATAATAATGATAATAAACAATCGGCTAATTCTAAACCTAACACTACTAATAATGATAATAATAAACAATATTTACACTCTATCAATAAAACTAATCCTACTAATACTTCTAAATCTAACCTATATTGTCCTCGCTGCCGAGTCAAAACGCATAGCTTTAAGGACTGTAAAAATACTGAGGTCATTTGTTTTAAATGCGGTTCCAAGGGGGTAAAAAAGCCTGACTGTCTCAACTGTAATAAAATATCAAAAAACTAGGTTTGCAGAATTGTAGCAGTATTACTAAAGTTAAAGGTCACCTCGATAAGAAAGAATGGGAGGATTGGCTAGATACTATTCGTAAGTTTTTCGATTGCTACAAAATTGCTACAATTCTGCATGATAAACCCTTAGATGATACTCGACCCTACGTCAATATTAAAATCAATGATATTGAGGCGTCAGGTCTTTTAGATTCTGGAGCGACAATTACAATTGTTGGCAATGGTGCTCATGACGTCTTGCTTAGTCATGGTCTTAAATTGATAAAGGACGATGAGTTATCAATTGTCGCTGCAGGCGGAAATTCATTTGGCAGTATAGGATATATTAATTTGCCGATACATTTTGAGAGCCAATTTCACATTATTAAAGCACTTGTTGTCCCAGGAATTAAAATGTCGCTTATTTTAGGCATCGATTTTTGGCGAGCTTTTCATTTATGTCCAAAATATTTAGGTTCGCTTAATTTATCAGTTGCACCGCTCATGGACTTAAATGCTAATATTAATTCAAAAAATTTAATTCATTCGTATGAAAATTTAGATGACACTCAAAAAGCTATTGCAGATAATGTCATCGCGCAATTTCGTGACATTTCTTTTGAACATCGTGGTCTAGGTCGAACACATTTAATTACTCACCGTATCGATACCGGCGATTCTCCACCCATTAGACAGAGGTATTACAGACTCTCTCCTGAGAAGCAGAAGATCCTTGTCGAACAGGTTGATGAGATGCTAGAATTAGATGTGGTTGAGCCGTGTGAGAGTGCTTGGCAGTCTCCAGTTCTCCTAGTCACTAAAAAGAATGGACAACCTCGCTTCTGCCTTGACAGCAGGAAACTTAATTCTGTGACGAAGAAGGACGCCTATAACCTGCCTTACATCTCGGAAATCTTAGATAACTTGCGCGATGCTAGGTTCCTTACTAGCTTAGATTTGTCCAAAGCTTTTTGGCAAATCCCTATCGCCGAGATAGACAGAGATAAGACAGCTTTTTACGTTCCAGGCCGAGGTACGCTACGTTTCAAGAATACTCCGTTTGGATTGACGAATGCTCCCGCTACTCAACAACGTTTAGTTGATGCCCTATTAGGTGATGTTGATCATCGCATCTTTGCTTACTTAGATGACATCATCATCGTCAGTGGTACCTTCGATGAGCACGTTTCTCTCTTACTTCGTGTCTTGGAGAAGTTGCGTAAGGCGAACTTAACCATCAACCTTGACAAGTGTGAGTTTTTTAGAAATCAGCTCAAATATTTAGGTTATGTGGTTGATGCAAATGGTTTAAGGACCGACCCAGATAAAGTAGAGGCCATCCTTAACTACGCTACTCCTACAAATCGTAAGGAGCTTAAGCGGTTTTTAGGCACTGCTACCTGGTATCGTCGTTTCGTGCCAAATTTTAGCACAATTGCAGGGCCGCTCAACAAGCTGACTTCCAATAAAAAGAATGCTCCACCTTTTCAATGGTCTGATGAGGCCGACGCTGCTTTTAAGAAGCTCAAAGAATGCTTAGTTTCTGCTCCAGTTCTTTCTTGCCCGAATTACGATTTGCCGTTCGAAGTCCACACCGATGCGAGCAATTATGGGGTAGGCGCTATGCTTACGCAGACCATAAATGGCGAAGAGCATCCCATCGCTTATATGAGTCGATCGTTGACGGCAGCTGAAAAAAACTACAGCATTACGGAGCGCGAAACTTTAGCAGTTCTTACTGCGTTAGAGCACTGGCGTTGTTATGTGGAGAACGGGAAGCCTTTCAGCGTTTACACCGACCATAGCGCTTTAAAATGGTTCCTTTCGTTGAACAATCCAACGGGTAGGCTTGCACGATGGAGTTTACGTTTGTCGTCGTTTAATTTTGAAATAAAACACCGACGTGGTGTCGACAACGTAATTCCAGACGCGTTATCTCGGGCTGTAGCTGTTTCTTCTATTGTCACCGCCAAATCTGTCACGACTACCAATGACGATTGGTATAAAAATATATTTAATAACTGTCGCACTAAACCTGAAAATTTTCCAAATTACCAAATTAAAAATGATTGTCTCTTTCGGTTAATGAAAAATAAATGTACCCTTACGAACGAATTTTCATGGAAAGAAGTAGTTCCATCTGAGCTGCGCGAAAAAGTCATTATTGAAAACCATAACGAACCAACAGCCGGTCATTTAGGCATTTTTAAAACGTATCGCCGCATTGCTCTTAGATACTTTTGGCCAGGTATGTACCGAGATGTAGCACGTTATGTAAGTTCATGTCCAACTTGTTTGCAGTATAAAGTTCAAAATCACGCTACGCTCGGAGAGATGGGTCGGCCTAAGCAGTGCTCTCGGCCATACCAAATGATATCCGTCGATCTAATGGGTCCTCTTCCAGTGACACGTAAACAAAATTCTTACATTTTAGTAATTACCTGTTGTTTTTCAAAATTTTGTCATATTTTTCCATTAAAAAAAGCTACTTCAGATGTAATAGTTAAAATTTTAGAAGAACAAATATTTTTAGTTCACGGCGTCAGTCAGACCATATTCCTAGACAATGGGCCTCAGTTCATTAGTAATGTTACAAATAACCTTTTCAAAAAATATAATGTCCCTAACGTTTTTTATACACCTAAATATACCCCCCAGGTTAATACTGTGGAGAGGTATAACAAAACAATTATAACATGTCTTTCAACTTTCGTTGACAAGGATCATCGTTCTTGGGATACGTTTATTCCAGCGGTTCAGTTTGCCATTAACAACTCTGTTAATGAAGCGACAGGATTTACGCCGTCTTTACTTGTTTTTGGTCGGGAAGTAATTATTTGTGGTTCCCATTACCTGGACAACGATTTAGGTGACGAAATTTTATTCATGCCCAGGGACGTTTATGCTGAAAACCGTGGTTGCATGAGCACTATTTTTGATGAAGTCCAGAAAACATTATACCATGCCCACGCTAAAAACACAGCGAACTACAACCTAAGGAGGAAGTCATACGAATTCAATGTGGGGGACACTGTTTATAAAAGAGCTTACGTCCTGTCCGATAAGGATAAATTTTTCAGTAAGAAATTGGCTCCAAAATATATTAAGTGCCGAGTTATAACTAAACGCTCGCCACTTGTTTACGACTTAGAAGATATGTCGGGCAATAACTTGGGCACTTGGCACATAAAAGATTTAAAAATGTATCACCAACATTAATAAGTACCATTTTTTTTTTCTTTTTTTTTTTTTCTCATTTCATCTTACGTATTTTATGTATATATGTATGAAGTTTCGTTACATTTGCCCACCCACCTTTATAATATCGTTATAACATTTCTTGCATAAGTCATTAGTTGCATAATTATTGCCATATGACTTTCTTTGTGTTAGGTTGTGTCTCAAAACATTGAAGCTATGAGACATTAGTATAAAAGGTATTGAATGAATGGTTTCTGAAAGGTTGTATGAAAGATAACTGTTAGAAATTGAGTCTAATTTGTTAATACGGATTTTATTTTTAAAATAAAATCCTTATGAGGGACCGGGGGGTACTGTAACGAAGCGTTACACTTTTTTAACTTATTTAAGTATGATATTTATAGTATTCTTATCTATTATTATCTATTAATGAATTTATTTATAATTTCTAAACGGTCATTTTAAAATAGCAATATCACCGATATTGCTATTTGAAAAGCAGCCGCAATAGAAAAGCCGTTAGGCGCTAGCGTCGCTTCCTCGTTGGCTGGCGGGGGGCACCTTGAACACTCAGTCGTCACCCATTCGCTTTAGAAGTGGGTCGGCTGTCGCCTTTACCAGCAAAATACAAGTCTAACGTTTTAGTAGACGCGTATTTTGTTTTCTTTATTAATTTACATTAACGCCAAGTAAATTACAACAAATTAATTATTCTCAGTGTGTTTTAAGCTCCCGTACTAGGGAGTATAGTTGGGGTTTTCTCTGCACCGCTTAGTGCATAGTCTCCTGGACGCAGCGTGCGAGACCTGCTACACACCACCGTTCCTGTCTCCTCTTCGACCCTTGGCCACCCTACATCTTCGGCCGTCACACACACGGGGGAGTACTATGATATCAGCATAAGCTCAGGCGGATATTGCCCGTTACCACGACCCTATAAATTTTGTGTGCCTACCAGCCTAGCCGTGGCATATTTGCAACATTTGAATAAATGCTTGGTAAGCGAGCCTAGTTTTTTTTATTTAAAATCCTAGTAAGCCGCTTACCGGCACGCTGCCCTCCTTGTTGGCCGCTTAGCCAGCCTGGTCCGGTACACTGGCGCCCTGATCGTGGTTATCTGCTTGTGCTTATGCTGTATAGTAGGTAGTTTTGTTCGCTGTGTAGTTGTTTTTGTAAAACGCTTTTATTATTTTTTGGTTTGCAGTAACTGAGGTTAACGTAGTATTTTTTTCGTTTGATTTCTTTTGTTCTTGCCACTGTTTACTATATTTACAAAACTGTTAAATCGTAAATTTTAATTTAGTACAGTCGGCAGAAAAAGTTATAACTTATTTTTCTTGTATATTTTTTTTTCTGATTTCTGTTTTTTTTATAAAGTTTGTATACTTTAGTACATACTTTGCAATTATAAAGCTGCGTTCACACCAGTTACATTTTTTTTGATCATAATTTTTTTTTACATGTAATTTTTTTTTACATTATCATAATCAACAAACCAAAGCGTTCTGTTAAGTTGATTGTAACAGAACGGAATATTTTTTTTTTCACTCTCTTAATTTTTTTTATGTGCCATTTACAACGAACTTACGAATTTTTTTTTTCTTCTGATTTGTTCATTTACTTTTACCTTGTTTAGGATTTATTTTTTTTAAATCGCATTAATTTTTTTTTTTTCTTTCATTATGGCTTATCCAATTAAATTTTTTTCACTTCAAAAGTCTGAATTGGAGTACGAAGTAGCGGTTAGAGGTGAAACACCCGCTAGTACTGTCGCTGACCTCAGAAAACAAATTAATAAACTGAGTCAGATTTATCCATCTGAGGACATTTTGTGCTCCCATCTTGAACCCGATGAGGACTTGGCCAGTTGCTTAGTTCTACTGGATAAGATCAATACATCATTTATTGCTGATGTTGTTGATAAAAATACCCTCGGTCGCTACGAGAATCTTTTACATCATTTATATCATAGATTCAATAGAATCGAATCAAACAAAGATACCTTGGATGATCAATTACAATGCAATGTATTGTTCAAGGAGCTTTATACAAAACTTATTAATTTACAAAAGAAGAGTGTTGACCCACTGTCAGTAGCTGGGCCAAGCTCCGATTATCCGATGCCTTCTGCACCTATTAATGTAAATGTCACCTGTGAAGGTGGTAACCGAATTTCATCGGACTTAGGTAAATTAAAATTTAATGGTAAAACGTGTGTACGCTCCTTTATTCAACGAGCGAACGAATTTAGTTTAGCTCGTAATATATCTGGCACGAAGCTTCTTGCTTACGCTACGGAGATTTTTGTTGAGGATGCTTTACACTGGTACCGCGGTGTTAGGGAACAGGTTTCAACTTGGGATGAGCTTACCGTTCTTTTAAAGACGGATTTTGACAGATCTGATTTTGACTACCGCCTCTTATCTGAGATTCGCGCTAGAACTCAAGGTAAGAACGAGAACATTACCATTTATCTATCCATCTTATCAGGCATGTTTGCCCGTCTGTCAAAACCCTTGCCGGAGGAAGACAAGCTCGAAATAGTGTTGCACAATATTCGGCCTTTTTATGCAAACACGTTAGCCTCTTCTACACAAATTGATTCCATAGAACAATTACGATCATTGTGTAGAAATTATGAAAATGTTCAGTCACGTTTATCTACGTTTCGTGAACCTTCGGCTGCCACTTCAGACACATTAGCACCGGAGTTTGCGTACAAACAAGACTCGAATACTGGCAACAATAATTATAATTCACATTTCTATAAAAATTTCAATTCACAACATAATAATGATAATAAACAATCGGCTAATTCTAAACCTAACACTACTAATAATGATAATAATAAACAATATTTACACTCTATCAATAAAACTAATCCTACTAATACTTCTAAATCTAACCTATATTGTCCTCGCTGCCGAGTCAAAACGCATAGCTTTAAGGACTGTAAAAATACTGAGGTCATTTGTTTTAAATGCGGTTCCAAGGGGGTAAAAAAGCCTGACTGTCTCAACTGTAATAAAATATCAAAAAACTAGGTTTGCAGAATTGTAGCAGTATTACTAAAGTTAAAGGTCACCTCGATAAGAAAGAATGGGAGGATTGGCTAGATACTATTCGTAAGTTTTTCGATTGCTACAAAATTGCTACAATTCTGCATGATAAACCCTTAGATGATACTCGACCCTACGTCAATATTAAAATCAATGATATTGAGGCGTCAGGTCTTTTAGATTCTGGAGCGACAATTACAATTGTTGGCAATGGTGCTCATGACGTCTTGCTTAGTCATGGTCTTAAATTGATAAAGGACGATGAGTTATCAATTGTCGCTGCAGGCGGAAATTCATTTGGCAGTATAGGATATATTAATTTGCCGATACATTTTGAGAGCCAATTTCACATTATTAAAGCACTTGTTGTCCCAGGAATTAAAATGTCGCTTATTTTAGGCATCGATTTTTGGCGAGCTTTTCATTTATGTCCAAAATATTTAGGTTCGCTTAATTTATCAGTTGCACCGCTCATGGACTTAAATGCTAATATTAATTCAAAAAATTTAATTCATTCGTATGAAAATTTAGATGACACTCAAAAAGCTATTGCAGATAATGTCATCGCGCAATTTCGTGACATTTCTTTTGAACATCGTGGTCTAGGTCGAACACATTTAATTACTCACCGTATCGATACCGGCGATTCTCCACCCATTAGACAGAGGTATTACAGACTCTCTCCTGAGAAGCAGAAGATCCTTGTCGAACAGGTTGATGAGATGCTAGAATTAGATGTGGTTGAGCCGTGTGAGAGTGCTTGGCAGTCTCCAGTTCTCCTAGTCACTAAAAAGAATGGACAACCTCGCTTCTGCCTTGACAGCAGGAAACTTAATTCTGTGACGAAGAAGGACGCCTATAACCTGCCTTACATCTCGGAAATCTTAGATAACTTGCGCGATGCTAGGTTCCTTACTAGCTTAGATTTGTCCAAAGCTTTTTGGCAAATCCCTATCGCCGAGATAGACAGAGATAAGACAGCTTTTTACGTTCCAGGCCGAGGTACGCTACGTTTCAAGAATACTCCGTTTGGATTGACGAATGCTCCCGCTACTCAACAACGTTTAGTTGATGCCCTATTAGGTGATGTTGATCATCGCATCTTTGCTTACTTAGATGACATCATCATCGTCAGTGGTACCTTCGATGAGCACGTTTCTCTCTTACTTCGTGTCTTGGAGAAGTTGCGTAAGGCGAACTTAACCATCAACCTTGACAAGTGTGAGTTTTTTAGAAATCAGCTCAAATATTTAGGTTATGTGGTTGATGCAAATGGTTTAAGGACCGACCCAGATAAAGTAGAGGCCATCCTTAACTACGCTACTCCTACAAATCGTAAGGAGCTTAAGCGGTTTTTAGGCACTGCTACCTGGTATCGTCGTTTCGTGCCAAATTTTAGCACAATTGCAGGGCCGCTCAACAAGCTGACTTCCAATAAAAAGAATGCTCCACCTTTTCAATGGTCTGATGAGGCCGACGCTGCTTTTAAGAAGCTCAAAGAATGCTTAGTTTCTGCTCCAGTTCTTTCTTGCCCGAATTACGATTTGCCGTTCGAAGTCCACACCGATGCGAGCAATTATGGGGTAGGCGCTATGCTTACGCAGACCATAAATGGCGAAGAGCATCCCATCGCTTATATGAGTCGATCGTTGACGGCAGCTGAAAAAAACTACAGCATTACGGAGCGCGAAACTTTAGCAGTTCTTACTGCGTTAGAGCACTGGCGTTGTTATGTGGAGAACGGGAAGCCTTTCAGCGTTTACACCGACCATAGCGCTTTAAAATGGTTCCTTTCGTTGAACAATCCAACGGGTAGGCTTGCACGATGGAGTTTACGTTTGTCGTCGTTTAATTTTGAAATAAAACACCGACGTGGTGTCGACAACGTAATTCCAGACGCGTTATCTCGGGCTGTAGCTGTTTCTTCTATTGTCACCGCCAAATCTGTCACGACTACCAATGACGATTGGTATAAAAATATATTTAATAACTGTCGCACTAAACCTGAAAATTTTCCAAATTACCAAATTAAAAATGATTGTCTCTTTCGGTTAATGAAAAATAAATGTACCCTTACGAACGAATTTTCATGGAAAGAAGTAGTTCCATCTGAGCTGCGCGAAAAAGTCATTATTGAAAACCATAACGAACCAACAGCCGGTCATTTAGGCATTTTTAAAACGTATCGCCGCATTGCTCTTAGATACTTTTGGCCAGGTATGTACCGAGATGTAGCACGTTATGTAAGTTCATGTCCAACTTGTTTGCAGTATAAAGTTCAAAATCACGCTACGCTCGGAGAGATGGGTCGGCCTAAGCAGTGCTCTCGGCCATACCAAATGATATCCGTCGATCTAATGGGTCCTCTTCCAGTGACACGTAAACAAAATTCTTACATTTTAGTAATTACCTGTTGTTTTTCAAAATTTTGTCATATTTTTCCATTAAAAAAAGCTACTTCAGATGTAATAGTTAAAATTTTAGAAGAACAAATATTTTTAGTTCACGGCGTCAGTCAGACCATATTCCTAGACAATGGGCCTCAGTTCATTAGTAATGTTACAAATAACCTTTTCAAAAAATATAATGTCCCTAACGTTTTTTATACACCTAAATATACCCCCCAGGTTAATACTGTGGAGAGGTATAACAAAACAATTATAACATGTCTTTCAACTTTCGTTGACAAGGATCATCGTTCTTGGGATACGTTTATTCCAGCGGTTCAGTTTGCCATTAACAACTCTGTTAATGAAGCGACAGGATTTACGCCGTCTTTACTTGTTTTTGGTCGGGAAGTAATTATTTGTGGTTCCCATTACCTGGACAACGATTTAGGTGACGAAATTTTATTCATGCCCAGGGACGTTTATGCTGAAAACCGTGGTTGCATGAGCACTATTTTTGATGAAGTCCAGAAAACATTATACCATGCCCACGCTAAAAACACAGCGAACTACAACCTAAGGAGGAAGTCATACGAATTCAATGTGGGGGACACTGTTTATAAAAGAGCTTACGTCCTGTCCGATAAGGATAAATTTTTCAGTAAGAAATTGGCTCCAAAATATATTAAGTGCCGAGTTATAACTAAACGCTCGCCACTTGTTTACGACTTAGAAGATATGTCGGGCAATAACTTGGGCACTTGGCACATAAAAGATTTAAAAATGTATCACCAACATTAATAAGTACCATTTTTTTTTTCTTTTTTTTTTTTCTCATTTCATCTTACGTATTTTATGTATATATGTATGAAGTTTCGTTACATTTGCCCACCCACCTTTATAATATCGTTATAACATTTCTTGCATAAGTCATTAGTTGCATAATTATTGCCATATGACTTTCTTTGTGTTAGGTTGTGTCTCAAAACATTGAAGCTATGAGACATTAGTATAAAAGGTATTGAATGAATGGTTTCTGAAAGGTTGTATGAAAGATAACTGTTAGAAATTGAGTCTAATTTGTTAATACGGATTTTATTTTTAAAATAAAATCCTTATGAGGGACCGGGGGGTACTGTAACGAAGCGTTACACTTTTTTAACTTATTTAAGTATGATATTTATAGTATTCTTATCTATTATTATCTATTAATGAATTTATTTATAATTTCTAAACGGTCATTTTAAAATAGCAATATCACCGATATTGCTATTTGAAAAGCAGCCGCAATAGAAAAGCCGTTAGGCGCTAGCGTCGCTTCCTCGTTGGCTGGCGGGGGGCACCTTGAACACTCAGTCGTCACCCATTCGCTTTAGAAGTGGGTCGGCTGTCGCCTTTACCAGCAAAATACAAGTCTAACGTTTTAGTAGACGCGTATTTTGTTTTCTTTATTAATTTACATTAACGCCAAGTAAATTACAACAAATTAATTATTCTCAGTGTGTTTTAAGCTCCCGTACTAGGGAGTATAGTTGGGGTTTTCTCTGCACCGCTTAGTGCATAGTCTCCTGGACGCAGCGTGCGAGACCTGCTACACACCACCGTTCCTGTCTCCTCTTCGACCCTTGGCCACCCTACATCTTCGGCCGTCACACAGACGGGGGAGTACTATGATATCAGCATAAGCTCAGGCGGATATTGCCCGTTACCACGACCCTATAAATTTTGTGTGCCTACCAGCCTAGCCGTGGCATATTTGCAACATTTGAATAAATGCTTGGTAAGCGAGCCTAGTTTTTTTTATTTAAAATCCTAGTAAGCCGCTTACCGGCACGCTGCCCTCCTTGTTGGCCGCTTAGCCAGCCTGGTCCGGTACAATATGGCAATAATTATGCAACTAATGACTTATGCAAGAAATGTTATAACGATATTATAAAGGTGGGTGGGCAAATGTAACGAAACTTCATACATATATACATAAAATACGTAAGATGAAATGAGAAAAAAAAATGGTACTTATTAATGTTGGTGGTCAGATCTGTCAAAATCCGTCTTTAAAAGAACGGTAAGCTCATCCCAAGTTGAAACCTGTTCCCTAACACCGCGGTACCAGTGTAAAGCATCCTCAACAAAAATCTCCGTAGCGTAAGCAAGAAGCTTCGTGCCAGATATATTACGAGCTAAACTAAATTCGTTCGCTCGTTGAATAAAGGAGCGTACACACGTTTTACCATTAAATTTTAATTTACCTAAGTCCGATGAAATTCGGTTACCACCTTCACAGGTGACATTTACATTAATAGGTGCAGAAGGCATCGGATAATCGGAGCTTGGCCCAGCTACTGACAGTGGGTCAACACTCTTCTTTTGTAAATTAATAAGTTTTGTATAAAGCTCCTTGAACAATACATTGCTTTGTAATTGATCATCCAAGGTATCTTTGTTTGATTCGATTCTATTGAATCTATGATATAAATGATGTAAAAGATTCTCGTAGCGACCGAGGGTATTTTTATCAACAACATCAGCAATAAATGATGTATTGATCTTATCCAGTAGAACTAAGCAACTGGCCAAGTCCTCATCGGGTTCAAGATGGGAGCACAAAATGTCCTCAGATGGATAAATCTGACTCAGTTTATTAATTTGTTTTCTGAGGTCAGCGACAGTACTAGCGGGTGTTTCACCTCTAACCGCTACTTCGTACTCCAATTCAGACTTTTGAAGTGAAAAAAATTTAATTGGATAAGCCATAATGAAAGAAAAAAAAAAAAAAAATTAATGCGATTTAAAAAAAATAAATCCTAAACAAGGTAAAAGTAAATGAACAAATCAGAAGAAAAAAAAAAATTCGTAAGTTCGTTGTAAATGGCACATAAAAAAATTAAGAGTGAAAAAAAAAATATTCCGTTCTGTTACAATCAACTTAACAGAACGCTTTGGTTTGTTGATTATGATAATGTAAATAAAATTACATGTAAAAAAAAATTATGATCAAAAAAAATGTAACTGGTGTGAACGCAGCTTTATAATTGCAAAGTATGTACTAAAGTATACAAACTTTATAAAAAAAACAGAAATCAGAAAAAAAAATATACAAGAAAAATAAGTTATAACTTTTTCTGCCGACTGTACTAAATTAAAATTTACGATTTAACAGTTTTGTAAATATAGTAAACAGTGGCAAGAACAAAAGAAATCAAACGAAAAAAATACTACGTTAACCTCAGTTACTGCAAACCAAAAAATAATAAAAGCGTTTTACAAAAACAACTACACAGCGAACAAAACTACCTACTATACAGCATAAGCACAAGCAGATAACCACGATCAGGGCGCCAGTGTTCCGGACCAGGCTGGCTAAGCGGCCAACAAGGAGGGCAGCGTGCCGGTAAGCGGCTTACTAGGATTTTAAATAAAAAAACTAGGCTCGCTTACCAAGCATTTATTCAAATGTTGCAAATATGCCACGGCTAGGCTGGTAGGCACACAAAATTTATAGGGTCGTGGTAACGGGCAATATCCGCCTGAGCTTATGCTGATATCATAGTACTCCCCCGTGTGTGTGACGGCCGAAGATGTAGGGTGGCCAAGGGTCGAAGAGGAGACAGGAACGGTGGTGTGCAGCAGGTCTCGCACGCTGCGTCCAGGAGACTATGCACTAAGCGGTGCAGAGAAAACCCCAGCTATACTCCTGGAATTTGATACAACCAGCTTTTAGTGACTGGCAAACCAATTTCCGTTCTGGTGACCACCGTCGGCAACACAAAAGGTTCGTACTAACACGTAGAAGAGTTGCCGATGGTAGATACAATCAGAACGGAATTTACAATATAAAAAATTAAAAGCTGAAGGCTAAAAGAGTGATAGAAGCATTAGAATTACTGTTAAAATGCAAGCTAAAGAAAATGGAGGGTTGTCTTATAAAAAGATGATGCAATCAAACTGAGTCATTACGATGGACTACTATAATGGAATAGATAAAAAGAACTGAAATAATAAGCTATGATTAATGATTGATGGGGGTCGATAACAATTTTATGTGCCATTCAACTTACCCTAGTACGGGAGCTTAAAACACACTGAGAATAATTAATTTGTTGTAATTTACTTGGCGTTAATGTAAATTAATAAAGAAAACAAAATACGCGTCTACTAAAACGTTAGACTTGTATTTTGCTGGTAAAGGCGACAGCCGACCCACTTCTAAAGCGAATGGGTGACGACTGAGTGTTCAAGGTGCCCCCCGCCAGCCAACGAGGAAGCGACGCTAGCGCCTAACGGCTTTTCTATTGCGGCTGCTTTTCAAATAGCAATATCGGTGATATTGCTACTTTAAAATGACCGTTTAGAAATTATAAATAAATTCATTAATAGATAATAATAGATAAGAATACTATAAATATCATACTTAAATAAGTTAAAAAAAAGTGTAACGCTTCGTTACAATCACCATTTCTTAAATTTCCCACATTCGTATGCAAATATTGTATACAGACCGCTCCGACCACGATGTTCCACAGGATCGGGTGTCTCGAGTCGTCGCTCCAGGTTCTGTCGACTTACCAAAAAAGGGAAACAAATTAGGTATCAATTGAAAAAGGTGTTGAAATGTAGACAACAAAGCATAGCTAAAATATAAATGAAGAAAGAATTCTATTTGCTTAGAATTTAAAAGCTATTACCATTTCTTAAATTTCACACATTCGTATGCAAATATTGTATACATATAGTATTTGTAAAAAAATCTTGACGGAAAATTTGCTGGGAACCATAAAAACTAAACAAATAACTAATTCATATATATTTTATTGAAAGCTTTCTTTCGCCAGGTTCCTTAAAAATAGATAAATACCGGAAAATCACGATCATTAAGCTCTTAATTTGTTCAAAGCACATCCCATGCTTGCACGCAATATTACACGTAATCTAACAACACCACGTTATCAGGCTTCATGCGCAACGACACGTTACCAACAAATCGTAACAGTATTAAAAAATAATAAAAAAACAATAATGATCTTGATAATGTCTTTAAAACGTTTAGCAATCTAGTTTAAAAGAAATTTATCTTTACAAGCAACGATTAGCTACGTACCCTTTATTTTTCGCCTTCGCCTTCGCGTCCCAGGATCCGGGAAGGGCTGCGGATACAAAGCCGGCTACGTCTGCGTTCCTTCCTTCGACCTGTCGACTTAAGCAAAAAAGGGAAACAAATTAGGTATCAATTCAAAAAAGTTTTGAAATGTAGACAGCTAAGCATAGCTAAAATATAAATGAAGAGAGAATTCTATTTGCTTAGAATTTATAAGCTATCACCATTTCTTAAATTTCCCACATTCGTATGCAAATATTGTATACATCTAGTATTTCTAACAAAAATCTTGACGGAAAATTTGCCGGGAACCATAAAAACTAAACAAATAACTAATATATATATATATATATATATATTGAAAGCTTTCTTTCGCCAGGTACCTGTAATTAGATAACTACCAGAAAATCACGATAATTAGCTTTAAATTGGTTCAAAACACATCCCGTGCTTGCATGCAATATTACACGTAATCTACCAACACCACGTTATCAGGCTTCATGCGCAACGACCGTAACCAACAAATCGTAACAGAAGGACTACGTCACCGTTTAGCATGTTCCGCGACGCCACGACGCTCAGCATGATGCACTGCATTGGCGCCAGTCTCAGGATTCGGGAAGGGCTGCGTTCCTTCGTTCGGCTCCGACTACGATGTTCTCCAGGATCGGGTGTCTCGAGTCGTCTCTCCATGTTCTGTCAACTCAAGTAAAAAGGGAAAAAAAATTAGGTATCAATTCAAAAAAGGTGTTGAAATGTAGACAGCTAAGCATAGCTAAATGAAGAGAGAATTCTATTTAATTAGAATTTATAAGCTATCACCATTTCTTAAATTTCCCACATTCGTATGCAAATATTGTATACAGACCGCTCCGACCACGATGTTCCACAGGATCGGGTGTCTCGAGTCGTCGCTCCAGGTTCTGTCGACTTACCAAAAAAGGGAAACAAATTAGGTATCAATTGAAAAAGGTGTTGAAATGTAGACAACAAAGCATAGCTAAAATATAAATGAAGAAAGAATTCTATTTGCTTAGAATTTAAAAGCTATTACCATTTCTTAAATTTCACACATTCGTATGCAAATATTGTATACATCTAGTATTTCTAACAAAAATCTTGACGGAAAATTTGCCGGGAACCATAAAAACTAAACAAATAACTAATTCATATATATTTAATTGAAAGCTTTCTTTCGACAGGTTCCTTAAAAATAGATAAATACCGGAAAATCACGATCATTAAGCTCTTAATTTGATCAAAGCACATCCCATGCTTGCACGCAATATTACACGTAAACTAACAACACCACGTTATCAGGCTTCATGCGCAACGACACGTTACCAACAAATCGTAACAGTATTAAAAAATAATGAAAAAAATAATAATGATCTTGATAATGTCTTTAAAACGTTTAGCAATCTAGTTTAAAAGAAATTTATCTTTACAAGCAACGATTAGCTACGTACCCTTTATTTTTCGCCTTCGCCTTCGCGTCCCAGGATCCGGGAAGGGCTGCGGATACAAAGCCGGCTACGGCTGCGTTCCTTCCTTCGACCTGTCGACTTAAGCAAAAAAGGGAAACAAATTAGGTATCAATTCAAAAAAGTTTTGAAATGTAGACAGCTAAGCATAGCTAAAATATAAATGAAGAGAGAATTCTATTTGCTTAGAATTTATAAGCTATCACCATTTCTTAAATTTCCCACATTCGTATGCAAATATTGTATACATCTAGTATTTCTAACAAAAATCTTGACGGAAAATTTGCCGGGAACCATAAAAACTAAACAAATAACTAATATATATATATATATATATTGAAAGCTTTCATTCGCCAGGTACCTGTAATATAGATAACTACCAGAAAATCACGATAATTAGCTTTAAGTTGGTTCAAAACACATCCCGTGCTTGCATGCAATATTACACGTAATCTACCAACACCACGTTATCAGGCTTCATGCGCAACGACCGTAACCAACAAATCGTAACAGAAGGACTACGTCACCGTTTAGCATGTTCCGCGACGCCACGACGCTCAGCATGATGCACTGCATTGGCGCCAGTCTCAGGATTCGGGAAGGGCTGCGTTCCTTCGTTCGGCTCCGACTACGATGTTCTCCAGGATCGGGTGTCTCGAGTCGTCTCTCCATGTTCTGTCAACTCAAGTAAAAAGGGAAAAAAAATTAGGTATCAATTCAAAAAAGGTGTTGAAATGTAGACAGCTAAGCATAGCTAAATGAAGAGAGAATTCTATTTAATTAGAATTTATAAGCTATCACCATTTCTTAAATTTCCCACATTCGTATGCAAATATTGTATACAGACCGCTCCGACCACGATGTTCCACAGGATCGGGTGTCTCGAGTCGTCGCTCCAGGTTCTGTCGACTTACCAAAAAAGGGAAACAAATTAGGTATCAATTGAAAAAGGTGTTGAAATGTAGACAACAAAGCATAGCTAAAATATAAATGAAGAAAGAATTCTATTTGCTTAGAATTTAAAAGCTATTACCATTTCTTAAATTTCACACATTCGTATGCAAATATTGTATACATCTAGTATTTCTAACAAAAATCTTGACGGAAAATTTGCCGGGAACCATAAAAACTAAACAAATAACTAATTCATATATATTTAATTGAAAGCTTTCTTTCGACAGGTTCCTTAAAAATAGATAAATACCGGAAAATCACGATCATTAAGCTCTTAATTTGATCAAAGCACATCCCATGCTTGCACGCAATATTACACGTAAACTAACAACACCACGTTATCAGGCTTCATGCGCAACGACACGTTACCAACAAATCGTAACAGTATTAAAAAATAATGAAAAAAATAATAATGATCTTGATAATGTCTTTAAAACGTTTAGCAATCTAGTTTAAAAGAAATTTATCTTTACAAGCAACGATTAGCTACGTACCCTTTATTTTTCGCCTTCGCCTTCGCGTCCCAGGATCCGGGAAGGGCTGCGGATACAAAGCCGGCTACGGCTGCGTTCCTTCCTTCGACCTGTCGACTTAAGCAAAAAAGGGAAACAAATTAGGTATCAATTCAAAAAAGTTTTGAAATGTAGACAGCTAAGCATAGCTAAAATATAAATGAAGAGAGAATTCTATTTGCTTAGAATTTATAAGCTATCACCATTTCTTAAATTTCCCACATTCGTATGCAAATATTGTATACATCTAGTATTTCTAACAAAAATCTTGACGGAAAATTTGCCGGGAACCATAAAAACTAAACAAATAACTAATATATATATATATATATATTGAAAGCTTTCATTCGCCAGGTACCTGTAATATAGATAACTACCAGAAAATCACGATAATTAGCTTTAAGTTGGTTCAAAACACATCCCGTGCTTGCATGCAATATTACACGTAATCTACCAACACCACGTTATCAGGCTTCATGCGCAACGACCGTAACCAACAAATCGTAACAGAAGGACTACGTCACCGTTTAGCATGTTCCGCGACGCCACGACGCTCAGCATGATGCACTGCATTGGCGCCAGTCTCAGGATTCGGGAAGGGCTGCGTTCCTTCGTTCGGCTCCGACTACGATGTTCTCCAGGATCGGGTGTCTCGAGTCGTCTCTCCATGTTCTGTCAACTCAAGTAAAAAGGGAAAATAAATTAGGTATCAATTCAAAAAAGGTGTTGAAATGTAGACAGCTAAGCATAGCTAAATGAAGAGAGAATTCTATTTAATTAGAATTTATAAGCTATCACCATTTCTTAAATTTCCCACATTCGTATGCAAATATTGTATACAGACCGCTCCGACCACGATGTTCCACAGGATCGGGTGTCTCGAGTCGTCGCTCCAGGTTCTGTCGACTTACCAAAAAAGGGTAACAAATTAGGTATCAATTGAAAAAGGTGTTGAAATGTAGACAACAAAGCATAGCTAAAATATAAATGAAGAAAGAATTCTATTTGCTTAGAATTTAAAAGCTATTACCATTTCTTAAATTTCACACATTCGTATGCAAATATTGTATACATATAGTATTTGTAAAAAAATCTTGACGGAAAATTTGCTGGGAACCATAAAAACTAAACAAATAACTAATTCATATATATTTTATTGAAAGCTTTCTTTCGCCAGGTTCCTTAAAAATAGATAAATACCGGAAAATCACGATCATTAAGCTCTTAATTTGTTCAAAGCACATCCCATGCTTGCACGCAATATTACACGTAATCTAACAACACCACGTTATCAGGCTTCATGCGCAACGACACGTTACCAACAAATCGTAACAGTATTAAAAAATAATAAAAAAACAATAATGATCTTGATAATGTCTTTAAAACGTTTAGCAATCTAGTTTAAAAGAAATTTATCTTTACAAGCAACGATTAGCTACGTACCCTTTATTTTTCGCCTTCGCCTTCGCGTCCCAGGATCCGGGAAGGGCTGCGGATACAAAGCCGGCTACGTCTGCGTTCCTTCCTTCGACCTGTCGACTTAAGCAAAAAAGGGAAACAAATTAGGTATCAATTCAAAAAAGTTTTGAAATGTAGACAGCTAAGCATAGCTAAAATATAAATGAAGAGAGAATTCTATTTGCTTAGAATTTATAAGCTATCACCATTTCTTAAATTTCCCACATTCGTATGCAAATATTGTATACATCTAGTATTTCTAACAAAAATCTTGACGGAAAATTTGCCGGGAACCATAAAAACTAAACAAATAACTAATATATATATATATATATATATATTGAAAGCTTTCTTTCGCCAGGTACCTGTAATTAGATAACTACCAGAAAATCACGATAATTAGCTTTAAATTGGTTCAAAACACATCCCGTGCTTGCATGCAATATTACACGTAATCTACCAACACCACGTTATCAGGCTTCATGCGCAACGACACGTTACCAACAAATCGTAACAGTATTAAAAAATAATAAAAAAACAATAATGATCTTGATAATGTCTTTAAAACGTTTAGCAATCTAGTTTAAAAGAAATTTATCTTTACAAGCAACGATTAGCTACGTACCCTTTATTTTTCGCCTTCGCCTTCGCGTCCCAGGATCCGGGAAGGGCTGCGGATACAAAGCCGGCTACGGCTGCGTTCCTTCCTTCGACCTGTCGACTTAAGCAAAAAAGGGAAACAAATTAGGTATCAATTCAAAAAAGTTTTGAAATGTAGACAGCTAAGCATAGCTAAAATATAAATGAAGAGAGAATTCTATTTGCTTAGAATTTATAAGCTATCACCATTTCTTAAATTTCCCACATTCGTATGCAAATATTGTATACATCTAGTATTTCTAACAAAAATCTTGACGGAAAATTTGCCGGGAACCATAAAAACTAAACAAATAACTAATATATATATATATATATATTGAAAGCTTTCATTCGCCAGGTACCTGTAATATAGATAACTACCAGAAAATCACGATAATTAGCTTTAAGTTGGTTCAAAACACATCCCGTGCTTGCATGCAATATTACACGTAATCTACCAACACCACGTTATCAGGCTTCATGCGCAACGACCGTAACCAACAAATCGTAACAGAAGGACTACGTCACCGTTTAGCATGTTCCACGACGCCACGACGCTCAGCATGATGCACTGCATTGGCGCCAGTCTCAGGATTCGGGAAGGGCTGCGTTCCTTCGTTCGGCTCCGACTACGATGTTCTCCAGGATCGGGTGTCTCGAGTCGTCTCTCCATGTTCTGTCAACTCAAGTAAAAAGGGAAAAAAAATTAGGTATCAATTCAAAAAAGGTGTTGAAATGTAGACAGCTAAGCATAGCTCATGAAGAGAGAATTCTATTTAATTAGAATTTATAAGCTATCACCATTTCTTAAATTTCCCACATTCGTATGCAAATATTGTATACAGACCGCTCCGACCACGATGTTCCACAGGATCGGGTGTCTTGAGTCGTCGCTCCAGGTTCTGTCGACTTACCAAAAAAGGGAAACAAATTAGGTATCAATTGAAAAAGGTGTTGAAATGTAGACAACAAAGCATAGCTAAAATATAAATGAAGAAAGAATTCTATTTGCTTAGAATTTAAAAGCTATTACCATTTCTTAAATTTCACACATTCGTATGCAAATATTGTATACATCTAGTATTTCTAACAAAAATCTTGACGGAAAATTTGCCGGGAACCATAAAAACTAAACAAATAACTAATTCATATATATTTAATTGAAAGCTTTCTTTCGACAGGTTCCTTAAAAATAGATAAATACCGGAAAATCACGATCATTAAGCTCTTAATTTGATCAAAGCACATCCCATGCTTGCACGCAATATTACACGTAATCTAACAACACCACGTTATCAGGCTTCATGCGCAACGACACGTTACCAACAAATCGTAACAGTATTAAAAAATAATAAAAAAACAATAATGATCTTGATAATGTCTTTAAAACGTTTAGCAATCTAGTTTAAAAGAAATTTATCTTTACAAGCAACGATTAGCTACGTACCCTATATTTTTCGCCTTCGCCTTCGCGTCCCAGGATCCGGGAAGGGCTGCGGATACAAAGCCGGCTACGGCTGCGTTCCTTCCTTCGACCTGTCGACTTAAGCAAAAAAGGGAAACAAATTAGGTATCAATTCAAAAAAGTTTTGAAATGTAGACAGCTAAGCATAGCTAAAATATAAATGAAGAGAGAATTCTATTTGCTTAGAATTTATAAGCTATCACCATTTCTTAAATTTCCCACATTCGTATGCAAATATTGTATACATCTAGTATTTCTAACAAAAATCTTGACGGAAAATTTGCCGGGAACCATAAAAACTAAACAAATAACTAATATATATATATATATATATTGAAAGCTTTCATTCGCCAGGTACCTGTAATATAGATAACTACCAGAAAATCACGATAATTAGCTTTAAGTTGGTTCAAAACACATCCCGTGCTTGCATGCAATATTACACGTAATCTACCAACACCACGTTATCAGGCTTCATGCGCAACGACCGTAACCAACAAATCGTAACAGAAGGACTACGTCACCGTTTAGCATGTTCCACGACGCCACGACGCTCAGCATGATGCACTGCATTGGCGCCAGTCTCAGGATTCGGGAAGGGCTGCGTTCCTTCGTTCGGCTCCGACTACGATGTTCTCCAGGATCGGGTGTCTCGAGTCGTCTCTCCATGTTCTGTCAACTCAAGTAAAAAGGGAAAAAAAATTAGGTATCAATTCAAAAAAGGTGTTGAAATGTAGACAGCTAAGCATAGCTCATGAAGAGAGAATTCTATTTAATTAGAATTTATAAGCTATCACCATTTCTTAAATTTCCCACATTCGTATGCAAATATTGTATACAGACCGCTCCGACCACGATGTTCCACAGGATCGGGTGTCTTGAGTCGTCGCTCCAGGTTCTGTCGACTTACCAAAAAAGGGAAACAAATTAGGTATCAATTGAAAAAGGTGTTGAAATGTAGACAACAAAGCATAGCTAAAATATAAATGAAGAAAGAATTCTATTTGCTTAGAATTTAAAAGCTATTACCATTTCTTAAATTTCACACATTCGTATGCAAATATTGTATACATCTAGTATTTCTAACAAAAATCTTGACGGAAAATTTGCCGGGAACCATAAAAACTAAACAAATAACTAATTCATATATATTTAATTGAAAGCTTTCTTTCGACAGGTTCCTTAAAAATAGATAAATACCGGAAAATCACGATCATTAAGCTCTTAATTTGATCAAAGCACATCCCATGCTTGCACGCAATATTACACGTAATCTAACAACACCACGTTATCAGGCTTCATGCGCAACGACACGTTACCAACAAATCGTAACAGTATTAAAAAATAATAAAAAAACAATAATGATCTTGATAATGTCTTTAAAACGTTTAGCAATCTAGTTTAAAAGAAATTTATCTTTACAAGCAACGATTAGCTACGTACCCTATATTTTTCGCCTTCGCCTTCGCGTCCCAGGATCCGGGAAGGGCTGCGGATACAAAGCCGGCTACGGCTGCGTTCCTTCCTTCGACCTGTCGACTTAAGCAAAAAAGGGAAACAAATTAGGTATCAATTCAAAAAAGTTTTGAAATGTAGACAGCTAAGCATAGCTAAAATATAAATGAAGAGAGAATTCTATTTGCTTAGAATTTATAAGCTATCACCATTTCTTAAATTTCCCACATTCGTATGCAAATATTGTATACATCTAGTATTTCTAACAAAAATCTTGACGGAAAATTTGCCGGGAACCATAAAAACTAAACAAATAACTAATATATATATATATATATATATATTGAAAGCTTTCATTCGCCAGGTACCTGTAATATAGATAACTACCAGAAAATCACGATAATTAGCTTTAAGTTGGTTCAAAACACATCCCGTGCTTGCATGCAATATTACACGTAATCTACCAACACCACGTTATCAGGCTTCATGCGCAACGACCGTAACCAACAAATCGTAACAGAAGGACTACGTCACCGTTTAGCATGTTCCGCGACGCCACGACGCTCAGCATGATGCACTGCATTGGCGCCAGTCTCAGGATTCGGGAAGGGCTGCGTTCCTTCGTTCGGCTCCGACTACGATGTTCTCCAGGATCGGGTGTCTCGAGTCGTCTCTCCATGTTCTGTCAACTCAAGTAAAAAGGGAAAATAAATTAGGTATCAATTCAAAAAAGGTGTTGAAATGTAGACAGCTAAGCATAGCTAAATGAAGAGAGAATTCTATTTAATTAGAATTTATAAGCTATCACCATTTCTTAAATTTCCCACATTCGTATGCAAATATTGTATACAGACCGCTCCGACCACGATGTTCCACAGGATCGGGTGTCTCGAGTCGTCGCTCCAGGTTCTGTCGACTTACCAAAAAAGGGAAACAAATTAGGTATCAATTGAAAAAGGTGTTGAAATGTAGACAACAAAGCATAGCTAAAATATAAATGAAGAAAGAATTCTATTTGCTTAGAATTTAAAAGCTATTACCATTTCTTAAATTTCACACATTCGTATGCAAATATTGTATACATATAGTATTTGTAAAAAAATCTTGACGGAAAATTTGCTGGGAACCATAAAAACTAAACAAATAACTAATTCATATATATTTTATTGAAAGCTTTCTTTCGCCAGGTTCCTTAAAAATAGATAAATACCGGAAAATCACGATCATTAAGCTCTTAATTTGTTCAAAGCACATCCCATGCTTGCACGCAATATTACACGTAATCTAACAACACCACGTTATCAGGCTTCATGCGCAACGACACGTTACCAACAAATCGTAACAGTATTAAAAAATAATAAAAAAACAATAATGATCTTGATAATGTCTTTAAAATGTTTAGCAATCTAGTTTAAAAGAAATTTATCTTTACAAGCAACGATTAGCTACGTACCCTATATTTTTCACCTTCGCCTTCGCGTCCCAGGATCCGGGAAGGGCTGCGGATACAAAGCCGGCTACGGCTGCGTTCCTTCCTTCGACCTGTCGACTTAAGCAAAAAAGGGAAACAAATTAGGTATCAATTCAAAAAAGTTTTGAAATGTAGACAGCTAAGCATAGCTAAAATATAAATGAAGAGAGAATTCTATTTGCTTAGAATTTATAAGCTATCACCATTTCTTAAATTTCCCACATTCGTATGCAAATATTGTATACATCTAGTATTTCTAACAAAAATCTTGACGGAAAATTTGCCGGGAACCATAAAAACTAAACAAATAACTAATATATATATATATATATATATTGAAAGCTTTCATTCGCCAGGTACCTGTAATATAGATAACTACCAGAAAATCACGATAATTAGCTTTAAGTTGGTTCAAAACACATCCCGTGCTTGCATGCAATATTACACGTAATCTACCAACACCACGTTATCAGGCTTCATGCGCAACGACCGTAACCAACAAATCGTAACAGAAGGACTACGTCACCGTTTAGCATGTTCCGCGACGCCACGACGCTCAGCATGATGCACTGCATTGGCGCCAGTCTCAGGATTCGGGAAGGGCTGCGTTCCTTCGTTCGGCTCCGACTACGATGTTCTCCAGGATCGGGTGTCTCGAGTCGTCTCTCCATGTTCTGTCAACTCAAGTAAAAAGGGAAAATAAATTAGGTATCAATTCAAAAAAGGTGTTGAAATGTAGACAGCTAAGCATAGCTAAATGAAGAGAGAATTCTATTTAATTAGAATTTATAAGCTATCACCATTTCTTAAATTTCCCACATTCGTATGCAAATATTGTATACAGACCGCTCCGACCACGATGTTCCACAGGATCGGGTGTCTCGAGTCGTCGCTCCAGGTTCTGTCGACTTACCAAAAAAGGGAAACAAATTAGGTATCAATTGAAAAAGGTGTTGAAATGTAGACAACAAAGCATAGCTAAAATATAAATGAAGAAAGAATTCTATTTGCTTAGAATTTAAAAGCTATTACCATTTCTTAAATTTCACACATTCGTATGCAAATATTGTATACATATAGTATTTGTAAAAAAATCTTGACGGAAAATTTGCTGGGAACCATAAAAACTAAACAAATAACTAATTCATATATATTTTATTGAAAGCTTTCTTTCGCCAGGTTCCTTAAAAATAGATAAATACCGGAAAATCACGATCATTAAGCTCTTAATTTGTTCAAAGCACATCCCATGCTTGCACGCAATATTACACGTAATCTAACAACACCACGTTATCAGGCTTCATGCGCAACGACACGTTACCAACAAATCGTAACAGTATTAAAAAATAATAAAAAAACAATAATGATCTTGATAATGTCTTTAAAATGTTTAGCAATCTAGTTTAAAAGAAATTTATCTTTACAAGCAACGATTAGCTACGTACCCTTTATTTTTCGCCTTCGCCTTCGCGTCCCAGGATCCGGGAAGGACTGCGGATACAAAGCCGGCTACGGCTGCGTTCCTTCCTTCGACCTGTCGACTTAAGCAAAAAAGGGAAACAAATTAGGTATCAATTCAAAAAAGTTTTGAAATGTAGACAGCTAAGCATAGCTAAAATATAAATGAAGAGAGAATTCTATTTGCTTAGAATTTATAAGCTATCACCATTTCTTAAATTTCCCACATTCGTATGCAAATATTGTATACATCTAGTATTTCTAACAAAAATCTTGACGGAAAATTTGCCGGGAACCATAAAAACTAAACAAATAACTAATATATATATATATATATATATTGAAAGCTTTCATTCGCCAGGTACCTGTAATATAGATAACTACCAGAAAATCACGATAATTAGCTTTAAGTTGGTTCAAAACACATCCCGTGCTTGCATGCAATATTACACGTAATCTACCAACACCACGTTATCAGGCTTCATGCGCAACGACCGTAACCAACAAATCGTAACAGAAGGACTACGTCACCGTTTAGCATGTTCCACGACGCCACGACGCTCAGCATGATGCACTGCATTGGCGCCAGTCTCAGGATTCGGGAAGGGCTGCGTTCCTTCGTTCGGCTCCGACTACGATGTTCTCCAGGATCGGGTGTCTCGAGTCGTCTCTCCATGTTCTGTCAACTCAAGTAAAAAGGGAAAAAAAATTAGGTATCAATTCAAAAAAGGTGTTGAAATGTAGACAGCTAAGCATAGCTCATGAAGAGAGAATTCTATTTAATTAGAATTTATAAGCTATCACCATTTCTTAAATTTCCCACATTCGTATGCAAATATTGTATACAGACCGCTCCGACCACGATGTTCCACAGGATCGGGTGTCTTGAGTCGTCGCTCCAGGTTCTGTCGACTTACCAAAAAAGGGAAACAAATTAGGTATCAATTGAAAAAGGTGTTGAAATGTAGACAACAAAGCATAGCTAAAATATAAATGAAGAAAGAATTCTATTTGCTTAGAATTTAAAAGCTATTACCATTTCTTAAATTTCACACATTCGTATGCAAATATTGTATACATCTAGTATTTCTAACAAAAATCTTGACGGAAAATTTGCCGGGAACCATAAAAACTAAACAAATAACTAATTCATATATATTTAATTGAAAGCTTTCTTTCGACAGGTTCCTTAAAAATAGATAAATACCGGAAAATCACGATCATTAAGCTCTTAATTTGATCAAAGCACATCCCATGCTTGCACGCAATATTACACGTAATCTAACAACACCACGTTATCAGGCTTCATGCGCAACGACACGTTACCAACAAATCGTAACAGTATTAAAAAATAATAAAAAAACAATAATGATCTTGATAATGTCTTTAAAACGTTTAGCAATCTAGTTTAAAAGAAATTTATCTTTACAAGCAACGATTAGCTACGTACCCTATATTTTTCGCCTTCGCCTTCGCGTCCCAGGATCCGGGAAGGGCTGCGGATACAAAGCCGGCTACGGCTGCGTTCCTTCCTTCGACCTGTCGACTTAAGCAAAAAAGGGAAACAAATTAGGTATCAATTCAAAAAAGTTTTGAAATGTAGACAGCTAAGCATAGCTAAAATATAAATGAAGAGAGAATTCTATTTGCTTAGAATTTATAAGCTATCACCATTTCTTAAATTTCCCACATTCGTATGCAAATATTGTATACATCTAGTATTTCTAACAAAAATCTTGACGGAAAATTTGCCGGGAACCATAAAAACTAAACAAATAACTAATATATATATATATATATATATTGAAAGCTTTCATTCGCCAGGTACCTGTAATATAGATAACTACCAGAAAATCACGATAATTAGCTTTAAGTTGGTTCAAAACACATCCCGTGCTTGCATGCAATATTACACGTAATCTACCAACACCACGTTATCAGGCTTCATGCGCAACGACCGTAACCAACAAATCGTAACAGAAGGACTACGTCACCGTTTAGCATGTTCCGCGACGCCACGACGCTCAGCATGATGCACTGCATTGGCGCCAGTCTCAGGATTCGGGAAGGGCTGCGTTCCTTCGTTCGGCTCCGACTACGATGTTCTCCAGGATCGGGTGTCTCGAGTCGTCTCTCCATGTTCTGTCAACTCAAGTAAAAAGGGAAAATAAATTAGGTATCAATTCAAAAAAGGTGTTGAAATGTAGACAGCTAAGCATAGCTAAATGAAGAGAGAATTCTATTTAATTAGAATTTATAAGCTATCACCATTTCTTAAATTTCCCACATTCGTATGCAAATATTGTATACAGACCGCTCCGACCACGATGTTCCACAGGATCGGGTGTCTCGAGTCGTCGCTCCAGGTTCTGTCGACTTACCAAAAAAGGGAAACAAATTAGGTATCAATTGAAAAAGGTGTTGAAATGTAGACAACAAAGCATAGCTAAAATATAAATGAAGAAAGAATTCTATTTGCTTAGAATTTAAAAGCTATTACCATTTCTTAAATTTCACACATTCGTATGCAAATATTGTATACATATAGTATTTGTAAAAAAATCTTGACGGAAAATTTGCTGGGAACCATAAAAACTAAACAAATAACTAATTCATATATATTTTATTGAAAGCTTTCTTTCGCCAGGTTCCTTAAAAATAGATAAATACCGGAAAATCACGATCATTAAGCTCTTAATTTGTTCAAAGCACATCCCATGCTTGCACGCAATATTACACGTAATCTAACAACACCACGTTATCAGGCTTCATGCGCAACGACACGTTACCAACAAATCGTAACAGTATTAAAAAATAATAAAAAAACAATAATGATCTTGATAATGTCTTTAAAACGTTTAGCAATCTAGTTTAAAAGAAATTTATCTTTACAAGCAACGATTAGCTACGTACCCTTTATTTTTCGCCTTCGCCTTCGCGTCCCAGGATCCGGGAAGGGCTGCGGATACAAAGCCGGCTACGTCTGCGTTCCTTCCTTCGACCTGTCGACTTAAGCAAAAAAGGGAAACAAATTAGGTATCAATTCAAAAAAGTTTTGAAATGTAGACAGCTAAGCATAGCTAAAATATAAATGAAGAGAGAATTCTATTTGCTTAGAATTTATAAGCTATCACCATTTCTTAAATTTCCCACATTCGTATGCAAATATTGTATACATCTAGTATTTCTAACAAAAATCTTGACGGAAAATTTGCCGGGAACCATAAAAACTAAACAAATAACTAATATATATATATATATATATATATTGAAAGCTTTCTTTCGCCAGGTACCTGTAATTAGATAACTACCAGAAAATCACGACAATTAGCTTTAAATTGGTTCAAAACACATCCCGTGCTTGCATGCAATATTACACGTAATCTACCAACACCACGTTATCAGGCTTCATGCGCAACGACCGTAACCAACAAATCGTAACAGAAGGACTACGTCACCGTTTAGCATGTTCCGCGACGCCACGACGCTCAGCATGATGCACTGCATTGGCGCCAGTCTCAGGATTCGGGAAGGGCTGCGTTCCTTCGTTCGGCTCCGACTACGATGTTCTCCAGGATCGGGTGTCTCGAGTCGTCTCTCCATGTTCTGTCAACTCAAGTAAAAAGGGAAAAAAAATTAGGTATCAATTCAAAAAAGGTGTTGAAATGTAGACAGCTAAGCATAGCTAAATGAAGAGAGAATTCTATTTAATTAGAATTTATAAGCTATCACCATTTCTTAAATTTCCCACATTCGTATGCAAATATTGTATACAGACCGCTCCGACCACGATGTTCCACAGGATCGGGTGTCTCGAGTCGTCGCTCCAGGTTCTGTCGACTTACCAAAAAAGGGAAACAAATTAGGTATCAATTGAAAAAGGTGTTGAAATGTAGACAACAAAGCATAGCTAAAATATAAATGAAGAAAGAATTCTATTTGCTTAGAATTTAAAAGCTATTACCATTTCTTAAATTTCACACATTCGTATGCAAATATTGTATACATCTAGTATTTCTAACAAAAATCTTGACGGAAAATTTGCCGGGAACCATAAAAACTAAACAAATAACTAATTCATATATATTTAATTGAAAGCTTTCTTTCGACAGGTTCCTTAAAAATAGATAAATACCGGAAAATCACGATCATTAAGCTCTTAATTTGATCAAAGCACATCCCATGCTTGCACGCAATATTACACGTAAACTAACAACACCACGTTATCAGGCTTCATGCGCAACGACACGTTACCAACAAATCGTAACAGTATTAAAAAATAATGAAAAAAATAATAATGATCTTGATAATGTCTTTAAAACGTTTAGCAATCTAGTTTAAAAGAAATTTATCTTTACAAGCAACGATTAGCTACGTACCCTTTATTTTTCGCCTTCGCCTTCGCGTCCCAGGATCCGGGAAGGGCTGCGGATACAAAGCCGGCTACGGCTGCGTTCCTTCCTTCGACCTGTCGACTTAAGCAAAAAAGGGAAACAAATTAGGTATCAATTCAAAAAAGTTTTGAAATGTAGACAGCTAAGCATAGCTAAAATATAAATGAAGAAAGAATTCTATTTGCTTAGAATTTAAAAGCTATTACCATTTCTTAAATTTCACACATTCGTATGCAAATATTGTATACATATAGTATTTGTAAAAAAATCTTGACGGAAAATTTGCTGGGAACCATAAAAACTAAACAAATAACTAATTCATATATATTTTATTGAAAGCTTTCTTTCGCCAGGTTCCTTAAAAATAGATAAATACCGGAAAATCACGATCATTAAGCTCTTAATTTGTTCAAAGCACATCCCATGCTTGCACGCAATATTACACGTAATCTAACAACACCACGTTATCAGGCTTCATGCGCAACCACACGTTACCAACAAATCGTAACAGTATTAAAAAATAATAAAAAAACAATAATGATCTTGATAATGTCTTTAAAACGTTTAGCAATCTAGTTTAAAAGAAATTTATCTTTACAAGCAACGATTAGCTACGTACCCTTTATTTTTCGCCTTCGCCTTCGCGTCCCAGGATCCGGGAAGGGCTGCGGATACAAAGCCGGCTACGTCTGCGTTCCTTCCTTCGACCTGTCGACTTAAGCAAAAAAGGGAAACAAATTAGGTATCAATTCAAAAAAGTTTTGAAATGTAGACAGCTAAGCATAGCTAAAATATAAATGAAGAGAGAATTCTATTTGCTTAGAATTTATAAGCTATCACCATTTCTTAAATTTCCCACATTCGTATGCAAATATTGTATACATCTAGTATTTCTAACAAAAATCTTGACGGAAAATTTGCCGGGAACCATAAAAACTAAACAAATAACTAATATATATATATATATATATATATTGAAAGCTTTCTTTCGCCAGGTACCTGTTATTAGATAACTACCAGAAAATCACGATAATTAGCTTTAAATTGGTTCAAAACACATCCCGTGCTTGCATGCAATATTACACGTAATCTACCAACACCACGTTATCAGGCTTCATGCGCAACGACACGTTACCAACAAATCGTAACAGTATTAAAAAATAATAAAAAAACAATAATGATCTTGATAATGTCTTTAAAACGTTTAGCAATCTAGTTTAAAAGAAATTTATCTTTACAAGCAACGATTAGCTACGTACCCTTTATTTTTCGCCTTCGCCTTCGCGTCCCAGGATCCGGGAAGGGCTGCGGATACAAAGCCGGCTACGGCTGCGTTCCTTCCTTCGACCTGTCGACTTAAGCAAAAAAGGGAAACAAATTAGGTATCAATTCAAAAAAGTTTTGAAATGTAGACAGCTAAGCATAGCTAAAATATAAATGAAGAGAGAATTCTATTTGCTTAGAATTTATAAGCTATCACCATTTCTTAAATTTCCCACATTCGTATGCAAATATTGTATACATCTAGTATTTCTAACAAAAATCTTGACGGAAAATTTGCCGGGAACCATAAAAACTAAACAAATAACTAATATATATATATATATATATTGAAAGCTTTCATTCGCCAGGTACCTGTAATATAGATAACTACCAGAAAATCACGATAATTAGCTTTAAGTTGGTTCAAAACACAGCCCGTGCTTGCATGCAATATTACACGTAATCTACCAACACCACGTTATCAGGCTTCATGCGCAACGACCGTAACCAACAAATCGTAACAGAAGGACTACGTCACCGTTTAGCATGTTCCACGACGCCACGACGCTCAGCATGATGCACTGCATTGGCGCCAGTCTCAGGATTCGGGAAGGGCTGCGTTCCTTCGTTCGGCTCCGACTACGATGTTCTCCAGGATCGGGTGTCTCGAGTCGTCTCTCCATGTTCTGTCAACTCAAGTAAAAAGGGAAAAAAAATTAGGTATCAATTCAAAAAAGGTGTTGAAATGTAGACAGCTAAGCATAGCTCATGAAGAGAGAATTCTATTTAATTAGAATTTATAAGCTATCACCATTTCTTAAATTTCCCACATTCGTATGCAAATATTGTATACAGACCGCTCCGACCACGATGTTCCACAGGATCGGGTGTCTTGAGTCGTCGCTCCAGGTTCTGTCGACTTACCAAAAAAGGGAAACAAATTAGGTATCAATTGAAAAAGGTGTTGAAATGTAGACAACAAAGCATAGCTAAAATATAAATGAAGAAAGAATTCTATTTGCTTAGAATTTAAAAGCTATTACCATTTCTTAAATTTCACACATTCGTATGCAAATATTGTATACATCTAGTATTTCTAACAAAAATCTTGACGGAAAATTTGCCGGGAACCATAAAAACTAAACAAATAACTAATTCATATATATTTAATTGAAAGCTTTCTTTCGACAGGTTCCTTAAAAATAGATAAATACCGGAAAATCACGATCATTAAGCTCTTAATTTGATCAAAGCACATCCCATGCTTGCACGCAATATTACACGTAATCTAACAACACCACGTTATCAGGCTTCATGCGCAACGACACGTTACCAACAAATCGTAACAGTATTAAAAAATAATAAAAAAACAATAATGATCTTGATAATGTCTTTAAAACGTTTAGCAATCTAGTTTAAAAGAAATTTATCTTTACAAGCAACGATTAGCTACGTACCCTATATTTTTCGCCTTCGCCTTCGCGTCCCAGGATCCGGGAAGGGCTGCGGATACAAAGCCGGCTACGGCTGCGTTCCTTCCTTCGACCTGTCGACTTAAGCAAAAAAGGGAAACAAATTAGGTATCAATTCAAAAAAGTTTTGAAATGTAGACAGCTAAGCATAGCTAAAATATAAATGAAGAGAGAATTCTATTTGCTTAGAATTTATAAGCTATCACCATTTCTTAAATTTCCCACATTCGTATGCAAATATTGTATACATCTAGTATTTCTAACAAAAATCTTGACGGAAAATTTGCCGGGAACCATAAAAACTAAACAAATAACTAATATATATATATATATATATATTGAAAGCTTTCATTCGCCAGGTACCTGTAATATAGATAACTACCAGAAAATCACGATAATTAGCTTTAAGTTGGTTCAAAACACATCCCGTGCTTGCATGCAATATTACACGTAATCTACCAACACCACGTTATCAGGCTTCATGCGCAACGACCGTAACCAACAAATCGTAACAGAAGGACTACGTCACCGTTTAGCATGTTCCGCGACGCCACGACGCTCAGCATGATGCACTGCATTGGCGCCAGTCTCAGGATTCGGGAAGGGCTGCGTTCCTTCGTTCGGCTCCGACTACGATGTTCTCCAGGATCGGGTGTCTCGAGTCGTCTCTCCATGTTCTGTCAACTCAAGTAAAAAGGGAAAATAAATTAGGTATCAATTCAAAAAAGGTGTTGAAATGTAGACAGCTAAGCATAGCTAAATGAAGAGAGAATTCTATTTAATTAGAATTTATAAGCTATCACCATTTCTTAAATTTCCCACATTCGTATGCAAATATTGTATACAGACCGCTCCGACCACGATGTTCCACAGGATCGGGTGTCTCGAGTCGTCGCTCCAGGTTCTGTCGACTTACCAAAAAAGGGAAACAAATTAGGTATCAATTGAAAAAGGTGTTGAAATGTAGACAACAAAGCATAGCTAAAATATAAATGAAGAAAGAATTCTATTTGCTTAGAATTTAAAAGCTATTACCATTTCTTAAATTTCACACATTCGTATGCAAATATTGTATACATATAGTATTTGTAAAAAAATCTTGACGGAAAATTTGCTGGGAACCATAAAAACTAAACAAATAACTAATTCATATATATTTTATTGAAAGCTTTCTTTCGCCAGGTTCCTTAAAAATAGATAAATACCGGAAAAAGGGAAAAAAAATTAGGTATCAATTCAAAAAAGGTGTTGAAATGTAGACAGCTAAGCATAGCTCATGAAGAGAGAATTCTATTTAATTAGAATTTATAAGCTATCACCATTTCTTAAATTTCCCACATTCGTATGCAAATATTGTATACAGACCGCTCCGACCACGATGTTCCACAGGATCGGGTGTCTTGAGTCGTCGCTCCAGGTTCTGTCGACTTACCAAAAAAGGGAAACAAATTAGGTATCAATTGAAAAAGGTGTTGAAATGTAGACAACAAAGCATAGCTAAAATATAAATGAAGAAAGAATTCTATTTGCTTAGAATTTAAAAGCTATTACCATTTCTTAAATTTCACACATTCGTATGCAAATATTGTATACATCTAGTATTTCTAACAAAAATCTTGACGGAAAATTTGCCGGGAACCATAAAAACTAAACAAATAACTAATTCATATATATTTAATTGAAAGCTTTCTTTCGACAGGTTCCTTAAAAATAGATAAATACCGGAAAATCACGATCATTAAGCTCTTAATTTGATCAAAGCACATCCCATGCTTGCACGCAATATTACACGTAATCTAACAACACCACGTTATCAGGCTTCATGCGCAACGACACGTTACCAACAAATCGTAACAGTATTAAAAAATAATAAAAAAACAATAATGATCTTGATAATGTCTTTAAAACGTTTAGCAATCTAGTTTAAAAGAAATTTATCTTTACAAGCAACGATTAGCTACGTACCCTATATTTTTCGCCTTCGCCTTCGCGTCCCAGGATCCGGGAAGGGCTGCGGATACAAAGCCGGCTACGGCTGCGTTCCTTCCTTCGACCTGTCGACTTAAGCAAAAAAGGGAAACAAATTAGGTATCAATTCAAAAAAGTTTTGAAATGTAGACAGCTAAGCATAGCTAAAATATAAATGAAGAGAGAATTCTATTTGCTTAGAATTTATAAGCTATCACCATTTCTTAAATTTCCCACATTCGTATGCAAATATTGTATACATCTAGTATTTCTAACAAAAATCTTGACGGAAAATTTGCCGGGAACCATAAAAACTAAACAAATAACTAATATATATATATATATATATATTGAAAGCTTTCATTCGCCAGGTACCTGTAATATAGATAACTACCAGAAAATCACGATAATTAGCTTTAAGTTGGTTCAAAACACATCCCGTGCTTGCATGCAATATTACACGTAATCTACCAACACCACGTTATCAGGCTTCATGCGCAACGACCGTAACCAACAAATCGTAACAGAAGGACTACGTCACCTTTTAGCATGTTCCGCGACGCCACGACGCTCAGCATGATGCACTGCATTGGCCCCAGTCTCAGGATCCGGGAATGGCTGCGTTCCTTCGTTCGGCTCCGACCACGATGTTCCACAGGATCGGGTGTCTCGAGTCGTCGCTCCAGGTTCTGTCGACTTAGTAAAAAAGGGAAACAAATTAGGTATCAATTCAAAAAGGTGTTGAAATGTAGACAACAAAGCATAGCTAAAATATAAATGAAGAAAGAATTCTATTTGCTTAGAATTTAAAAGCTATCACCATTTCTTAAATTTCACACATTCGTATGCAAATATTGTATACATCTAGTATTTCTAACAAAAATCTTGACGGAAAATTTGCCGGGAACCATAAAAACTAAACAAATAACTAATTCATATACATTTAATTGAAAGCTTTCTTTCGCCAGGTTCCTTAAAAATAGATAAATACCGGAAAATCACGATCATTAAGCTCTTAATTTGTTCAAAGCACATCCCATGCTTGCACGCAATATTACACGTAATCTAACAACACCACGTTATCAGGCTTCATGCGCAACGACACGTTACCAACAAATCGTAACAGTATTAAAAAATAATAAAAAAATAATAATGATCTTGATAATGTCTTTAAAACGTTTAGCAATCTAGTTTAAAAGAAATTTATCTTTACAAGCAACGATTAGCTACGTACCCTTTATTTTTCGCCTTCGCCTTCGCGTCCCAGGATCCGGGAAGGGCTGCGGATACAAAGCCGGCTACGGCTGCGTTCCTTCCTTCGACCTGTCGACTTAAGCAAAAAAGGGAAACAAATTAGGTATCAATTCAAAAAAGGTGTTAAAATGTAGACAGCTAAGCATAGCTAAAATATAAATGAAGAGAGAATTCTATTTGCTTAGAATTTATAAGCTATCACCATTTCTTAAATTTCCCACATTCGTATGCAAATATTGTATACATCTAGTATTTCTAACAAAAATCTTGACGGAAAATTTGCCGGGAACCATAAAAACTAAACAAATAACTAATATATATATATATATATATATATATATATATATATATATATTGAAAGCTTTCATTCGCCAGGTACCTGTAATATAGATAACTACCAGAAAATCACGATAATTAGCTTTAAGTTGGTTCAAAACACATCCCGTGCTTGCATGCAATATTACACGTAATCTACCAACACCACGTTATCAGGCTTCATGCGCAACGACCGTAACCAACAAATCGTAAAAGAAGGACTACGTCACCTTTTAGCATGTTCCGCGACGCCACGACGCTCAGCATGATGCACTGCATTGGCCCCAGTCTCAGGATCCGGGAATGGCTGCGTTCCTTCGTTCGGCTCCGACCACGATGTTCCACAGGATCGGGTGTCTCGAGTCGTCGCTCCAGGTTCTGTCGACTTAGCAAAAAAGGGAAACAAATTAGGTATCAATTGAAAAAGGTGTTGAAATGTAGACAACAAAGCATAGCTAAAATATAAATGAAGAAAGAATTCTATTTGCTTAGAATTTAAAAGCTATCACCATTTCTTAAATTTCACACATTCGTATGCAAATATTGTATACATCTAGTATTTCTAACAAAAATCTTGACGGAAAATTTGCCGGGAACCATAAAAACTAAACAAATAACTAATTCATATACATTTAATTGAAAGCTTTCTTTCGCCAGGTTCCTTAAAAATAGATAAAAACCGGAAAATCACGATCATTAAGCTCTTAATTTGTTCAAAGCACATCCCATGCTTGCACGCAATATTACACGTAATCTAACAACACCACGTTATCAGGCTTCATGCGCAACGACACGTTACCAACAAATCGTAACAGTATTAAAAAATAATAAAAAAATAATAATGATCTTGATAATGTCTTTAAAACGTTTAGCAATCTAGTTTAAAAGAAATTTATCTTTACAAGCAACGATTAGCTACGTACCCTTTATTTTTCGCCTTCGCCTTCGCGTCCCAGGATCCAGGAAGGGCTGCGGATACAAAGCCGGCTACGGCTGCGTTCCTTCCTTCGACCTGTCGACTTAAGCAAAAAAGGGAAACAAATTAGGTATCAATTCAAAAAAGGTGTTGAAATGTAGACAGCTACGCATAGCTAAAATATAAATGAAGAGAGAATTCTATTTGCTTAGAATTTATAAGCTATCACCATTTCTTAAATTTCCCACATTCGTATGCAAATATTGTATACATCTAGTATTTCTAACAAAAATCTTGACGGAAAATTTGCCGGGAACCATAAAAACTAAACAAATAACTAATATATATATATATTGAAAGCTTTCATTCGCCAGGTACCTTCAATATAGATAAATACCAGAAAATCACGATAATTAGCTTTAAATTGGTTCAAAACACATCCCGTGCTTGCATGCAATATTACACGTAATCTACCAACACCACGTTATCAGGCTTCATGCGCAACGACCGTAACCAACAAATCGTAACAGAAGGACTACGTCACCTTTTAGCATGTTCCGCGACGCCACGACGCTCAGCATGATGCACTGCATTGGCCCCAGTCTCAGGATCCGGGAAGGGCTGCGTTCCTTCGTTCGGCTCCGACTACGATGTTCCACAGGATCGGGTGTCTCGAGTCGTCGCTCCATGTACTGTCAACTCAAGTAAAAAGGGAAAAAAAATTAGGTATCAATTCAAAAAAGGTGTTGAAATGTAGACAGCTCAGCATAGCTAAAATATAAATGAAGAGAGAATTCTATTTGCTTAGAATTTATAAGCTATCACCATTTCTTAAATTTCCCACATTCGTATGCAAATATTGTATACATCTAGTATTTTTAACAAAAATCTTGACTGAAAATTTGCCGGGAACCATAAAACTAAACAAATAATTAATTTATATATATATATAAATATTTTTAAAAGCTTTCTTACGCCAGGTACCTTCAATATAGATAAATACCATAATATCACGATCATTTGCTCTTAATTGATTCAAAACACACCCCATGCTTGCATGCAATATTACACGTAATCTAACAACACCACGTTATCAGGCTTCATGCGCAACGACACGTCACAAACAAATCGTAACAGAAGGACTACGACACCTTTTAGCATGTTCCGCGACGCCACGACGCTCAGCATGATGCACTGCATTGACCCCAGTCTCAGGATCCGGGAAGGGCTGCGTTACTTTGTTCGGCTCCGACTACGATGTTCCCCAGGATCGGGTGTCTCAAGTCGTCGCTCCATGTTCTGTCAACTCAAGTAAAAAGGGAAAAAAAATTAGGTATCAATTCAAAAAAGGTGTTGAAATGTAGACAGCTAAGCATAGCTGAATGAAGAGAGAATTCTATTTAATTAGAATTTATAAGCTATCACCATTTCTTAAATTTCACACATTCGTATGCAAATTTTGTATACATCTAGTAGTTGTAACAAAAATCCTGACAGAAAATTTGCCGGGAACCATAAAAACTAAACAAATAACTAATTCGTCAACCAATCACTGAGTGTGAACTGGCAGATCACACTGATGGCTTAAGATCAAGCTGCCAACGTGAATACATCTATCCTTTGATTTTTAGTGGACGGGTCAAAATTGGGAAATTATATTAATATGATCAACCTTTAGAAAATATCTTGTTTCATGGGTAGGCGGTTGTGATGTCAAGCTATCCTTAAAACATTTCAAAATGTCAACAATATATTTCTTAGAAACAGAAGGACTACGTCACCTTTTAGCATGTTCCGCGACGCCACGACTCTCAACATGATGCACTGCATTGGCGCCAGTCTCAGGATTCGGGAAGGGCTGCGTTCCTTCGTTCTGCTCCGACTACGATGTTCCACAGGATCGTATGTCTCGAGTCGTCGCTCCATGTACTGTCAACTCAAGTAAAAAGGGAAAAAAAATTAGGTATCAATTCAAAAAAGGCGTTAAAATGTAGACAGCTCAGCATAGCTAAAATATAAATGAAGAGAGAATTCTATTTGCTTAGAATTTATAAGCTTCCACCATTTCTTAAATTTCCCACATTCGTATGCAAATATTGTATACGTCGGGATAGGCTCAGACATCAGAAGTAAAATCCGGGTTAAACTTGACAAAATACTTTTTTTAATTAATTTTGAATATCTAATTCTATGTGATTTATATAATTAAGTTAATATAATATAATCGATGTAACATTAAATTACACGATTAATCTAATTTTAATATAATTTGATCAATATGACTTATTTAATTAAAAATAATAAAATTAATATAGTATAATTGATGTAATATAAAATTACACAATTATTCTATTATAAATGAGAATAGTGACGGTCCGACTATAAGACAGTGGTCCGTGCACCTAGACGCATCCACAAGAAATGCGTGCCTTGTAGTCGGCGCAGCCGGTCTTATACTATCGAGTTGTAGTGGGGTGATGACGTCAGGTGCACGTGCCACTAGCGACTTGTTTCGCTGTCTTGTTTTAGCGTTACAACTTCCGCCGCCGTCATATACATCTAGTATTTCTAACAAAAATCTTGACGGAAAATTTGCCGGGAACCATAAAAACTAAACAAAATAACTATTTAATTAATATATATTTTTTTAAAGCTTTCTTTCGCAAGGTACCTTCAATAAAGATAAATACCAGAAAATCACGATCATTAGCTCTTAATTGATTCGAAACACACCCCATGCTTGCATGCAATATTACACGTAATCTAACAACACCACGTTATCAGGCTTCATGCGCAACGACACATCACAAACAAATCGGAACAGAAGGACTTCGTCACCTTTTAGCATGTTCCGCGACGCCAAGACGCTCAGCATGATGCACTGCATTGGCTCCAGTCTCAGGATCCGAGAATGGCTGCGTTCCTTCGTTCGGCTCCGACTACGATGTTCCACAGGATCGGGTGTCTCGAGTCGTCGCTCCAGGTTCTGTCGACTTAGCAAAAAAGGGAAACAAATTAGGTATCAATTGAAAAAAGGTGTTGAAATGTAGACAGCTAAGCAAAGCTAAAATATAAATGAAGAGAGAATTCTATTTGCTTAGAATTTATAAGCTATCACTATTTCTTAAATTTCCCACATTCGTATGCAAATATTGTATACATCTAGTATTTCTAACAAAAATCTTGACGGAAAATTTGCCGGGAACCATAAAAACTAATCAAATAACTAATTCATATATATTTAATTAAAAGTTTTCTTTCGCCAGGTACCTTCAATTTAGATAAATACCCAAAAATCACGATCATTAGCTCTTATTTGGTTCAAAACACATCCCATGCTTGCACGCAATATTACACGTAATCACATAAAAGGTGTTGAAATGTAGACAGCTAAGCATAGCTGAAATATAAATGAAGAGAGAATTCTATTTGCTTAAAATTTATAAGCTATCACCATTTCTTAAATTACCCACATTCGTATGCAAATATTGTATACATCTAGTATTTGTAACAAAATGTTGACCGAAAATTTGCCGGGAACCATAAAAACTAAACAAATAACTAATTCATATACATTTAATTGAAAGCTTTCTTTCGCCAGGTTCCTTAAAAATAGATAAATACCGGAAAATCACGATCATTAAGCTCTTAATTTGTTCAAAGCACATCCCATGCTTGCACGCAGTATTACACGTAATCTAACAACACCACGTTATCAGGCTTCATGCGCAACGACACGTTACCAACAAATCGTAACAGTATTAAAAAATAATAAAAAAATAATAATGATCTTGATAATGTCTTTAAAAAGTTTAGCAATCTAGTTTAAAAGAAATTTATCTTTACAAGCAACGAGTAGCTACGTAACCTTTATTTTTGGATTCCTATACCACTTCTGATTTATAAGAATATATAAAACCAGACAAGATGCAGATAATCTAACCAAAATAATATATGCTTCCATTAATTAACTTTACTATGATCGTTAACACTATTTTACAATTGGCTCCTATTTCCTCCACACCTCACTCGAAAATAAACACGGCTTGAAATCCGAAGATCTCAGGCCATGCTTACAATAGTCTTGGTGGGAGAATACAAATCTGATTGGTTCCCGCCATTTTGCAACAACAGTCGTCAACCAATCACTGAGTGAAAATAAAAACATCCGTCACATCCGTTGAAGCCGTCAACCAATCACAAAATTACAAGTGACAGTTCATATAAAAACAAGGTTCCTATATTAATTAGCAAAAATGAGAATACAAACACTGAATAGCAAATAAATTGCAGCAACGTAGTTTTTACATCCTCTTTGCAGTCCAACAAAAGTAGTGATTATATACTCTTTGAGTCCATCACCCCGGCAAGTAACTTGGGTTGTATAAGTACAATTAACAGCAAAAAATATAGTTAGTCATTGAAATCTCCGTGATACTTATACAGAATTATAAGTACAGATTGCATAATTTGACGACATCCGTGGCGCATCGCGCGCGTTGTCTCATTATAAAGTTGGAGGTGTTCGATTCTTGGCTCGAGTCTGGTCTGGTGGGAGGCTTCGGCGTGGCTAGTTACCACCCTGCCGACAAAGACGTGTCGCCAAGCGATTTAGCATTCCGGCAAGATGTCGCGTAGACACCAATTAGGAGAATGGGTTTACCATACATCATGCTACGGCCGTAGCCTCCCACCAGACCAGATTCGAGCCGGGAATCGATCCCAGGACCTCCAACTTTATAATGCGACAGCGCGCACTGCGCCACGGAGGTCGTCAAAATCGACCCATGACCATGAGTGTCATGAAACATGTTCTATTCCAGTCGTCGACGATCCTCGTTTCCCACTTCCGCACGCACACCGGAAAAGAGGCCTCTCCGCTGCACGCACTGCTCTCACACAGCCGTCCTGTACACACACAAGTTGTTGCACAACAAGCAACAGTGACAAACATCTGACACGGTATTACCGTTATGTATACAGTATTGCAACTTCATACAAACGGACGAAACGCGGGCTATGCCTACGTGCCTCGATCTCGGGATGCAGACAGTCGCGACCACAGAGTACTTTTTACATACGGAAATAGAGTACAATCTTGCAAGCTAATATACATATGGTATATACAGACTGCTTAGGTATAGGTTCATACCTACACTTGTACGTATCTATAGATAGTATGTATGACTGATGGAAGGTAGGATTGTGTTCAGATTAATTATTTAATATTTGATTCCCTAACAATTTGGCAAGTCATCCAAATTAAAAAATATATATATAATTATTCCGAACACATATTTTTAAATAATACAAATTTTTGGCTTCTATTCTTTATTTTCACATAAAATACATTCTAATGACTTCTTTATCCTAATAAAAACAGTTGATAAAGTTCCCCGAGGAGTGGCCCACTGGGGTTCTGATGCTGACTCAGACTAAGGTGGTCAAATCTTGCAACACAATTTGAGAGCAGTTGCCGCCAACTGATACAGAGAACTTCTCTTCTCTTGCATAGGAACTCCTATACTTCTCTAGATAACTCGGTTGTACTTTGGGCCTTTAGATTTGCCTCTAATAAAAACTGTAATGTATGACCAGTCTCCCTGCACCTAAAGGGTGCAAATGGAGCCCTATAACTAAGACTATCTGTCTGACAATGGGCTGTTTATAGTGAACTGGAAACGGTAGTTGGAATTTTCACAGAATATATATCACTATGCCACTTTAACAGCGGTATTTCAAAATGACAGCTATGAGAATAAAAAAGTATTTTTGTACATTAGTACAACACCATTCATGTGAGATTTCTACTCTACTCGACTGTTTTTTTTTTAATTGAGGATATTAAGTATACTTATTTTTAATTTTGAGACATATTTGGAAAGAAATTTTTACCATCATTTGAAATTTGTCATTGGTGTCATTGACGTCTTTTCTTCCATATAAAATCTTATTAATTGTTTTACAATAATTATGTATAAGAAAGCGACAAACTGCATTAATCAAGAAATTTATCAACTTGTTTTTATGGTTAGGACACCAGATATGTTTTAAATCTACTAACATATAGACAATGGTTTTGATATATTGTTTTAGGTTCTTTTTCTCTAAATCTGTTTTTAATATAGACATTGCTATGTCTTGTATATTTGAAATTATATTCACAATTGAGTGAGTCGGACTGCAAAGCCAACGACGATCTGCATATTCCCTGTATTTTATATATTCTAGTTCTTTTGATGACACTAATTCTTTTTTGCATGTTTCACAGGACTTATATATTTTATATGTTTTTTTTTATAACCTACCCAGTTACATACTGTAAGGGGGGCCAATATTCTTGGCTCAGCTCAATACTTAAAATATCATGTAAAGCAGGTGCACAGGTCGACTCGTCATCGGCTTCACAATCTGCGTCAATGAGGGTGCAGTGCCTCGCCTAAATCATGCTCACAATATCCTCCTGGGGTGTGGACACTGGTTAGGCTGTTGACTAGCAATGTGGTAAACACTGATACAAAACGCTTGGGCGTAGGGTTTGTGTTGCGGCAACCGTGTGATCGAATAGCCCCAAAAAAGTTTTCAATGGGGTCCTGGTTTACTGAAGTTATATTAAATTTAGTTTCTAACTGTTTTTAATAAAACCTCAATTCCTTCCAATGTCCACACCCAATTGTTTATTGTTCGTTCTTTTTTGTCTGCTTTTTAAAATCAATGAAATTTATAGATAATAAATTTCATTGATTTTAAAATCTTCTTCGCTTCCCTCCATTTTTCGTGATGTACTGATGATGGTGTCGCAGGCCCCAAAAGTGGTTTTGCGTTCCTTTTTTTTTTCTTCGTGAAACTGCCATTGACAGAGTCGAATAAATTGCCAAAGAACAGGAGTACATCTGCAGTTCCTTTGCATTCTTCTGAAAGAATTTTCTTATCTGGAAAAGAAAACGGGAATTGCGTGATTTAAAATATTTTTAACTCGTCCTAAAAAAATAACTAAAAAAAAAACAATTATTGTTATCAACATAAATATATATTATATAATATAGTAACAACTATATTCATATTGTTACTAGCTGAGATCCGCGGTTTCACCCGCGTAGTTTTCGTTTCCGTGGAAATACCGGGATGAAATATTGCCTAAATATTAATTGCAAATTGACTCTTTGAAGTTAGGAACACACCTACATTTCTTAGACAACATTGACAATATGAACTTTATTAAAAAGCAATAAAGTTCAAATTGACTCCACATTTTATTTAGAAAACGTTTATATGGGAAAAAGATAAGGGCTGTTTTTAGGGTTTTCCCGGCAATTATTCCAATTTTTCTGACCTTTTAAACCTTCCCTAGACCTCCACGAACATTTCAAGACCAAGATAAGACAAATTCGTTCAGCCGTTCTCAAGTTTTAGCGAGACCAACGAACGGCAATTGATTTTTATATATATAGACTATAAAGTCTCAGTCAAACGTCAATTGTCACTTGTCAGTCAAGTTCTGGTCAAGTTTCAAATTCTAACTTATAGGCGCTACATACCTTCAGTTTTAACTGTGCGATTTAACTGTACAGTCCAAACTGTACAAATAAATCGTAAGTCCATACAGCCTACACACCTTCAAGCAAAAACGCGCGACCTTTCAGTTTTTATCAATATGGCCTCCAGAGACGACGCTTTAGCGATCGTAGGGCTAACGTGTGTGTTAAAAGAAAATAGAAGAAAACGAAAAAAACGCGAATTGTGGTGTAAACACTGGCTTCTGTTGAGAAAATCATATTCACACACCTCCTTGATAAATGAATTGAAAATTACTCCAAAAGATTACAATAATTATTTGAGAATGAATGAGAATACCTATTTGCACCTTCTATCTTTAGTGACACCATTAATAAAAAAGCAAGACACCATATTGAGAAATGCTATAACACCTCATGAAAGATTAACGGAAACTTTAAGATTTTTAGCTACAGGGAGATCTTATGAATGTTTAAAATTTTCTACAATAATATCGCCACAAGCACTTTCCGCCATCATACCAGAAACCTGTGAAGCAATTTATAAGGTTTTACACAAGGACTACTTAAAGGTAAGTAATAAAATTACTCATATTATTATTATTATAAATTTATTTAATGAAATAAATCATCTTCTCATCACATCACATCGGTGTTGGTTACAAATCGCGATACATATGATCCAGCTGTATCCTCTGTCCAGTCCGGAATTGACAGTTGTACCGTAGTAGCACTCATAGTATCTATTATTGGCGTCTGAGGAGCTAGTGTGACAGCATAATACTGAGGCTGAGTTATGGGTGACTGATTTGGAGTACTTATATATTGCGACGGTGATGGAATAGAGTTATGAGATGGTGATGGCATAGAAATTGAAGTACTTGATTGTGATTGAATATCATTTAATATCATTGTTCTTGGAGCCATTACCCTATGTGACATTGTAAGATTTCCCATCTCAGCTTCGAATAACGTTTCGTTTATTATTTTTTCCGCTTACAACTGTTGTTGTTTATTTTTAAATTCTCGAAGTTTCAATGCTACCAGTTTTCCAATAATATCGTAGCGATCCTCTTTATATTATGTCGGCTGTTTAAAGTGGTCCTGAACAGATTGCAAAACTTCTTTTGTTAAATCTTCATTATTCTTTCTGTTCGGTAGCCGTTTAGGTGCCAAACCATGACCAGTCGAAGTTGAAGCAATGGTTGAGATGGAAGCCGTAGGACTCGGAGCAGAAAAATTTTCAGAAACATCTAACTCCGAATGCGCTGCCTCATTTTCAGACACTGATGTTGCACCCGATGATTCCATCACGTTAATCTGTAACATTTTCTTTGTTTCAGTTTCCACGAACATGCAATGAATGGAAAGCAATTAGTGCGTTATTTGAAGAAAGGTGGAACTTTCCACATCTACTTGGAGCAATAGATGGAAAACATATTGCTATTATTCCACCTAAAGGATGTGGATCGGAATTTTACAACTATAAAAAACACCACAGCATGGTACTTATGGCTGTTGTTGACGCTCAATATCAGTTTTTACTATGTGATTTCGGTACGAACGGGCGAGTTTCAGATGGAGGCGTATTACAAAATACAAAATTTTTTGAAATGCTCCAGAATAACCAGTTGGAAATTCCAAGCGAAGAAGCTGTAAGAAATAGTCAGAGACGTTTGCCATACGTTTTTGTTTCTGATGACGCCTTTCCGTTGAGATCTGATATAATGAAACTGTTCAGACAAGCAGAATTGACTTCTATAGATAAAAAAATATACAATTATCGTGTTTCACGAGCACGTCGGATTGTGGAAAATGCCTTTGGCATTCTGGCCTCACGTTTCAGAATCTTTCATACAGCTATAAATTTACAGCCAAATAAAATTGAATCCGTCGTTATGGCATGTTGTGCATTGCATAACTATCTAATTAAAAAAATGCCTAATTCTTATACTAATCCGGATTGTTTTGATCGAGAACAAATTGATACTGGAACCATAATCTCAGGATGTACAACAGACATTTCGACTATGGAACCTATAGAGAGAAGAAATACGGGAAACATAAGTCGGGCACCCAAAATAATTAGAGAAGAATTTATGAACTATTTTAACAATGAAGGTCAGGTTCCTTGGCAAAATAATTTTATTTGATTAAATAAAGTTATAGTTCGTTCACAATAAATTGCTCAAAAATGGACTTAGCAGGTTAACAAATTAGGCCGACGATATATAAAGTAGGTAAATCCACTTGTAAACTTCCTCGTATATAAACTTGTCTACATAACATTCTAGAATTATCGGGTTTGTTTGATATACCTACCTATAATCATCGATCTCTAATAAATATCGATGCCTACAACCTTTAATGAAATAACTTTTGTATGAAAATTAATAAAATAAATTAGATTATTATTAAATTAATAGAGCTACAACTAAATTTTATTTACCTACCTCATCTTCTCTATCCTCCAAATTAGACCGACTAGGCCTTGGTATATTTTGATCGTCTAAGAAACGTAATAATGAGTAATACCATAACTTCGGCTCATATATGTCTTCGGCGCCTGATCCAGATTTTGAGGCCGTGACTTTTTTGTGCTCCTTGTTATATGTACAGCGTAGGTTATTAATTTTCTTTATAACAGCCTCTTTATTACTATTAGGATCTATTTCCCGTAGTTTTAAAATGAGCTTCTCATAAGCTGAATCTTTTTTACTCTATTATGGTATTCCTTACTTTTGATTTTCCACAATGAAGGCTCCGATTGGTATAGTTGGATAAACTCTTCGAGCCATTCGCGTTGTGCCATGGTCGAGCGTTGACTTTTCGTAGAAGCGATGAGTAAAGACAAAATACGTGTTCACTTCACGCTCGCTGCGACAAAACTAACGAAACTGTAGTTTTCGACTACACACTCTCAGTTAACACTGTACAGTTCTATCTGTACAGATTTATCTATTGATATTTTGATTAGATCTCAGTTAAACTGTACAGTTCAACTGTATGTTCCACACACCTAACGATTTATCTGTACAGTTTGACTGTACAGTTAAATCGCACAGTTAAAACTGAAGGTATGTAGCGCCCATTAAACGGTGTATTTTTTGTGGGTGTTATGCGTTTCGGTTACATTTTCGGTAATAGTAAAACTTTTATTGGTTAAAATTTAGAATCGTGTGGCAGGAGTTTCGGGAAGAAAGATGTTTTATTTGGTAGAGGTTTGGTCCCCGATTGTAACAATAGCACTCGCATTACAAGGTAATGCACTTTTTTTCGAGAAAACCAAAAAAAACTAACATTACCTATAAATAGGTAAAACATCGAAAGGTTAAAATTTTGAATCGTGCGGCAGGAGTTTCGGGGAGAAAGATGTTTTATTTGGTAGAGGTTTGGTCCCCGATTGTAACAATAGCACTCGCATTACAAGGTAATGCACTTTTTTCGAGAAAACAAAAAAAAACTAACATAATTTATAAATAGGTAAAACATCGAAAAAATAATGCAATATTACGGGAGAGCTACAAATCAAATGGGCTACGCCAGACGACTCGCTCCGTCGCCCCTTCATTCGCTCTTCGCTCCACTCGGCCTCGTAGGCTCGCTTCATTCAGGACCTCCTTCGCGAGCTTCTGGCTTCGCACTTCATAAAAACACTCTAGGGGTAGGGCGGACAAGACTACGTGGAGTAGGGATTGGCCGATTTGGTTCTGTCACACTATTCGACAAGGAACATTTATACTCTAGGGAGAAGAATGACAACTACGTACAAATAAATTCTCCTGAAATGAGCGCCATCTCTGTACAGCCCCCTAAAACCTCGCAAATGCGGGAAATTCAAAATGAGCCGATAATACAAATTTACGCGGGAAATTCAAATCTAATTATTTTCAAGAATTTAATAAAGCTACCTGTCCACAAAAGCAGAACTGAAAAATCGTAACCAATGTAAATAAAAATTGCACACTAATTTACCTATTTATGTGTTACAATTTTCCAGCTCTGCTTTGGTAGACAAACAGCCTTATTAATTTTTAAATTATATAACTTGGTGATTGGTTAAAAGAAATTTAAAATAACTGTATTTTCGTCAAAATAGCTTTATTATAAAACATAGAACCTTACAACTACTAATATTATGAATTATTTAATGAGGCAGCCTTGTAGGCCAACATTTTCACAAGTAAAGAAAGAATTTATTAATAAATTTATTCTAGGACAAATTTTTTGTTAGAGTAATTTAAAGAATCTTTATAATCATTGTATAACTACCAACCACTTTTTGATGGTGGGGTGCTTTTGAAGCCTATAAATTTGAGTGGTTGTGAAAATGTTTTCATTTCATTTATAAATACTAAATGAGGTGATTTATCTTTTAAATTGGTTGAAAATGGCTTTCCTCTTTGCAGATCCACTGTGTCACTGTTCAGAGAGTCAAACAGTTTGTCCATTTTCGATATAATATCTGCAGTCAAGCCGCTTCAGCAGTTAAATCACCTGTAATAGAACATTATATTTTATTATTGAGATTTAATATATTATATATTCTGTTCTTTATCCCAGAACAGTAAAGTTCTCAAGAAGGACTTTAAAAGCCTAATTTCACACAGGCATCAGTATTATAATAAAGTATTACTTTATTTAATACAAGTTTTCCAAAATACTATCAAGGTAAGTAGGTAGGAAAAAACTGTTCTTTTTCTGTCATTTGGCTACTAAGCCCTTTAGATGGATAAGAAAAAACCAAGTTACCTTGGGCTATTTTAGCAAACATGTCAGCAGCAACTGTGTGGCTCAGCACTTGAACTGCTAGTTTTACCCTTAGAGGTGCAAATACAAAATTTGGATAAGAGTTGTCCACAGTTCATAGAATTTGACAATGTGACCCCAATTTGGTTACACCTGAAACAATAAGTATAAATATATACATCATGATCAATATATTGCCACATCAGATAGCTTTCTTATTACATAAAGAACTGATAGTTATATATAAAAAGTAACATTTACCTTTTCCCTGGTTTCCAGTAGCAAATGTTATATTTATTGGGCATTCTATATCATAATTCAAAAATAAACTTCTGAAACACTTTATTAAGTGTGTCGAATGTGTGTCGAAAATTGTAATATTTTTTTTATTATTTAATTCAAATTGTGGACAGTTAGCAGTGGCTAATAAAATGTTTGGAGCCCTTCTGTTCACTGCATTCATGTCACACACCATGGCAGCTACATTAATGCAATGTTCATGACACTGATGAAGCACCTGTAAAGAAACTGACTGAAATAAATAGAATGAGTTTAGTAACTAACAATAGTAGCCACTATTGTATAGTTACTCGCTCGGTTAAAATTTAGAATCGTGCGGCAGGAGTTTCGGGGAGAAAGATGTTTTATTCGGTAGAGGTTTGATTCCCGATTGTCACAATAGCACTCGCATTACAAGGTAATTCACTTTTTTCGAGAAAACAAAAAAAAACTAACATAACCTAAAAATAGGTAAAACATCGAAAAAATAATGCAATATTACGGGAGAGCTAGATAGCATATATAATTTTGTATAAGTGCAACAAGGACGTAAGATAATGTCAAAGACTACTGTCACAGTATTTTTATTTTTTTGTGGTCTGTGGTTAAAATTTAGAATCGTGCGGCAGGAGTTTCGGGGAGAAAGAGGTTTGGTCCCCGATTGTAACAATAGCACTCGCATTACAAGATAATGCACTTTTTTCGAGAAAACAAAAAAAAACTAACATAACCTGTAAATAGGTAAAACATCGAAAAAATAATGCAATATTACTACCAGACAAACTACCAGAAAATCACGATAATTAGCTTTAAATTGGTTCAAAACACATCCCGTGCTTGCATGCAATATTACACGTAATCTACCAACACCACGTTAACAGGCTTCATGCGCAACGACCGTAACCAACAAATTGGAACAGAAGGCCTACGTCACCTTTAAGCATGTTCCGCGACGCCACGACGCTCAGCATGATGCACTGCATTGGCTCCAGTCTCAGGATACGGGAATGGCTGCGTTCCTTCGTTCGGCTCCGACCACGATGTTCCACAGGATCGGGTGTCTCGAGTCGTCGCTCCATGTTCTGTCGACTTAAACAAAAAAGGGAAACAAATTAGGTATCAATTCAAAAAAAGGTTTAAATGTAGACAACAAAGCATAGCTAAAATATAAATGAAGAGAGAATTCTATTTGCTTAGAATTTAAAAGCTATCACCATTTCTTAAATTTCCCACATTCGTATGCAAATATTGTATACATCTAGTATTTGTAAAAAAATCTTGACGGAAAATTTGCCGGGAACCATAAAAACTAAACAAATAACTAATATATATATATATTTTGAAAGCTTTCTTTCGCCAGGTACCTGTAATATAGATAACTACCAGAAAATCACGATAATTAGCTTTAAATTGGTTCAAAACACATCCCGTGCTTTCATGCAATATTACACGTAATCTACCAACACCACGTTATCAGGCTTCATGCGCAACGACCGTAACTAACAAATCGTAACAGAAGGACTACGTCACCTTTTAGCATGTTCCGCGACGCCAAGAAGCTCAGCATGATGCACTGCATTGGCTCCAGTCTCAGGATCCGAGAATGGCTGCGTTCCTTCGTTCGGCTCCGACCACGATGTTCCACAGGATCGGGTGTCTCGAGTCGTCGCTCCATGTTCTGTCGACTTAAACAAAAAAGGGAAACAAATTAGGTATCAATTCAAAAAAAGGTTTAAATGTAGACAACAAAGCATAGCTAAAATATAAATGAAGGGAGAATTCTATTTGCTTAAAATTTAAAAGCTATCACCACTTCTTAAATTTCACACATTCGTATGCAAATATTGTATACATCTAGTATTTGTAAAAAAATCTTGACTGAAAATTTGCCGGGAACCATAAAAACTAAACAAATAACTAATATATATATTTTGAAAGCTTTCTTTCGCCAGGTACCTGTAATATAGATAACTACCAGAAAATCACGATAATTAGCTTTAAATTGGTTCAAAACACATCCCGTGCTTGAATGCAATATTACACGTAATCTACCAACACCACGTTATCAGGCTTCATGCGCAACGACCGTAACCAACAAATTGGAACAGAAGGCCTACGTCACCTTTAAGCATGTTCCGCGACGCCACGACGCTCAGCATGATGCACTGCATTGGCTCCAGTCTCAGGATCCGGGAATGGCTGCGTTCCTTCGTTCGGCTCCGACCACGATGTTCCACAGGATCGGGTGTCTCGAGTCGTCGCTCCATGTTCTGTCGACTTAAGCAAAAAAGGGAAACAAATTAGGTATCAATTCAAAAAAAGGTTGAAATGTAGACGAGAGAATTCTATTTGCTTAGAATTTAAAAGCTATCACCATTTCTTAAATTTCACACATTCGTATGCAAATATTGTATACATCTAGTATTTGTAAAAAAATCTTGACGGAAAATTTGCCGGGAACCATAAAAACTAAACAAATAACTAATATATATATATATTTTGAAAGCTTTCTTTCGCCAGGTACCTGTAATATAGATAACTACCAGAAAATCACGATAATTAGCTTTAAATTGGTTCAAAACACATCCCGTGCTTGCATGCAATATTACACGTAATCTACCAACACCACGTTATCAGGCTTCATGCGCAACGACCGTAACCAACAAATCGTAACAGAAGGCCTACGTCACCTTTAAGCATGTTCCGCGACGCCACGACGCTCAGCATGATGCACTGCATTGACTCCAGTCTCAGGATCCGGGAATGGCTGCGTTCCTTCGTTCGGCTCCGACCACGATGTTCCACAGGATCGGGTGTCTCGAGTCGTCGCTCCATGTTCTGTCGACTTAAACAAAAAAGGGAAACAAATTAGGTATCAATTCAAAAAAAGGTTTAAATGTAGACAACAAAGCATAGCTAAAATATAAATGAAGGGAGAATTCTATTTGCTTAAAATTTAAAAGCTATCACCACTTCTTAAATTTCACACATTCGTATGCAAATATTGTATACATCTAGTATTTGTAAAAAAATCTTGACTGAAAATTTGCCGGGAACCATAAAAACTAAACAAATAACTAATATATATATATATATATATTTTGAAAGCTTTCTTTCGCCAGGTACCTGTAATATAGATAACTACCAGAAAATCACGATAATTAGCTTTAAATTGGTTCAAAACACATCCCGTGCTTGCATGCAATATTACACGTAATCTACCAACACCACGTTATCAGGCTTCATACGCAACGACCGTAACCAACAAATTGAAACAGAAGGCCTACGTCACCTTTAAGCATGTTCCGCGACGCCACGACGCTCAGCATGATGCACTGCATTGGCTCCAGTCTCAGGATCCGGGAATGGCTGCGTTCCTTCGTTCGGCTCCGACCACGATGTTCCACAGGATCGGGTGTCTCGAGTCGTCGCTCCATGTTCTGTCGACTTAAACAAAAAAGGGAAACAAATTAGGTATCAATTCAAAAAAATGTTTAAATGTAGACAACAAAGCATAGCTAAAATATAAATGAAGAGAGAATTCTATTTGCTTAGAATTTAAAAGCTATCACCATTTCTTAAATTTCACACATTCGTATGCAAATATTGTATACATCTAGTATTTGTAAAAAAATCTTGACGGAAAATTTGCCGGGAACCATAAAAACTAAACAAATAACTAATATATATATATATATATATTGAAAGCTTTCTTTCGCCAGGTACCTGTAATATAGATAACTACCAGAAAATCACGATAATTAGCTTTAAATTGGGTCAAAACAAATCCCGTGCTTGCATGCAATATTACACGTAATCTACCAACACCACGTTATCAGGCTTCATGCGCAAAGACCGTAACCAACAAATCGTAACAGAAGGACTACGTCACCTTTTAGCATGTTCCGCGACGCCAAGACGCGCAGCATGATGCACTGCATTGGCTCCAGTCTCAGGATCCGGGAATGGCTGCTTTCCTTCGTTCGGCTCCGACTACGATGTTCCACAGGATCGGGTGTCTCGAGTCGTCGCTCCATGTTCTGTCGACTTAAACAAAAAAGGGAAACAAATTAGGTATCAATTCAAAAAAAGGTTTAAATGTAGACAACAAAGCATAGCTAAAATTATAAATGAAGAGAGAATTCTATTTGCTTAAAATTTAAAAGCTATCACCATTTCTTAAATTTCACACATTCGTATGCAAATATTGTATACATCTAGTATTTGTAAAAAAATCTTGACGGAAAATTTGCCGGGAACCATAAAAACTAAACAAATAACTAACTAATATATATATATTTTGAAAGCTTTCTTTCGCCAGGTTCCTTCAATATAGATAACTACCAGAAAATCACGATAATTAGCTTAAAATTGGGTCAAAACAAATCCCGTGCTTGCATGCAATATTACACGTAATCTACCAACACCACGTTATCAGGCTTCATGCGCAACGACCGTTACCAACAAATCGTAACAGAAGGACTACGTCACCTTTTAGCATGTTCCGCGACGCCACGACGCTCAGCATGATGCACTGCATTGGCTCCAGTCTCAGGATCCAGGAATGGCTTCGTTCCTTCGTTCGGCTCCGACTACGATGTTCCACAGGATCGGGTGTCTCGAGTCGTCGCTCCATGTTCTGTCGACTTAAGCAAAAAAGGGAAACAAATTAGGTATAAATTCAAAAAAGGTGTTTAAATGTAGACAATAAAGCATAGCTAAAATATAAATGAAGAGAGAATTCTATTTGCTTAGAATTTATAAGCTATCACCATTTCTTAAATTTCACACATTCGTATGCAAATATTGTATACATATAGTATTTGTAAAAAAATCTTGACGGAAAATTTGCTGGGAACCATAAAAACTAAACAAATAACTAATTCATATATATTTTATTGAAAGCTTTCTTTCGCCAGGTTCCTTAAAAATAGATAAATACCGGAAAATCACGATCATTAAGCTCTTAATTTGTTCAAAGCACATCCCATGCTTGCACGCAATATTACACGTAATCTAACAACACCACGTTATCAGGCTTCATGCGCAACGACACGTTACCAACAAATCGTAACAGTATTAAAAAATAATAAAAAAACAATAATGATCTTGATAATGTCTTTAAAACGTTTAGCAATCTAGTTTAAAAGAAATTTATCTTTACAAGCAACGATTAGCTACGTACCCTTTATTTTTCGCCTTCGCCTTCGCGTCCCAGGATCCGGGAAGGGCTGCGGATACAAAGCCGGCTACGGCTGCGTTCCTTCCTTCGACCTGTCGACTTAAGCAAAAAAGGGAAACAAATTAGGTATCAATTCAAAAAAGTTTTGAAATGTAGACAGCTAAGCATAGCTAAAATATAAATGAAGAGAGAATTCTATTTGCTTAGAATTTATAAGCTATCACCATTTCTTAAATTTCCCACATTCGTATGCAAATATTGTATACATCTAGTATTTCTAACAAAAATCTTGACGGAAAATTTGCCGGGAACCATAAAAACTAAACAAATAACTAATATATATATATATATATATATATATCTTGAAAGCTTTCTTTCGCCAGGTACCTGTAATTAGATAACTACCAGAAAATCACGATAATTAGCTTTAAATTGGTTCAAAACACATCCCGTGCTTGCATGCAATATTACACGTAATCTACCAACACCACGTTATCAGGCTTCATGCGCAACGACCGTAACCAACAAATCGTAACAGAAGGACTACGTCACCGTTTAGCATGTTCCGCGACGCCACGACGCTCAGCATGATGCACTGCATTGGCGCCAGTCTCAGGATTCGGGAAGGGCTGCGTTCCTTCGTTCGGCTCCGACTACGATGTTCTCCAGGATCGGGTGTCTCGAGTCGTCTCTCCATGTTCTGTCAACTCAAGTAAAAAGGGAAAAAAAATTAGGTATCAATTCAAAAAAGGTGTTGAAATGTAGACAGCTAAGCATAGCTAAATGAAGAGAGAATTCTATTTAATTAGAATTTATAAGCTATCACCATTTCTTAAATTTCCCACATTCGTATGCAAATATTGTATACAGACCGCTCCGACCACGATGTTCCACAGGATCGGGTGTCTCGAGTCGTCGCTCCAGGTTCTGTCGACTTACCAAAAAAGGGAAACAAATTAGGTATCAATTGAAAAAGGTGTTGAAATGTAGACAACAAAGCATAGCTAAAATATAAATGAAGAAAGAATTCTATTTGCTTAGAATTTAAAAGCTATTACCATTTCTTAAATTTCACACATTCGTATGCAAATATTGTATACATCTAGTATTTCTAACAAAAATCTTGACGGAAAATTTGCCGGGAACCATAAAAACTAAACAAATAACTAATTCATATATATTTAATTGAAAGCTTTCTTTCGACAGGTTCCTTAAAAATAGATAAATACCGGAAAATCACGATCATTAAGCTCTTAATTTGATCAAAGCACATCCCATGCTTGCACGCAATATTACACGTAATCTAACAACACCACGTTATCAGGCTTCATGCGCAACGACACGTTACCAACAAATCGTAACAGTATTAAAAAATAATAAAAAAAATAATAATGATCTTGATAATGTCTTTAAAACGTTTAGCAATCTAGTTTAAAAGAAATTTATCTTTACAAGCAACGATTAGCTACGTACCCTATATTTTTCGCCTTCGCCTTCGCGTCCCAGGATCCGGGAAGGGCTGCGGATACAAAGCCGGCTACGGCTGCGTTCCTTCCTTCGACCTGTCAACTTAAGCAAAAAAGGGAAACAAATTAGGTATCAATTCAAAAAAGTTTTGAAATGTAGACAGCTAAGCATAGCTAAAATATAAATGAAGAGAGAATTCTATTTGCTTAGAATTTATAAGCTATCACCATTTCTTAAATTTCCCACATTCGTATGCAAATATTGTATACATCTAGTATTTCTAACAAAAATCTTGACGGAAAATTTGCCGGGAACCATAAAAACTAAACAAATAACTAATATATATATATATATATATATTGAAAGCTTTCATTCGCCAGGTACCTGTAATATAGATAACTACCAGAAAATCACGATAATTAGCTTTAAGTTGGTTCAAAACACATCCCGTGCTTGCATGCAATATTACACGTAATCTACCAACACCACGTTATCAGGCTTCATGCGCAACGACCGTAACCAACAAATCGTAACAGAAGGACTACGTCACCGTTTAGCATGTTCCGCGACGCCACGACGCTCAGCATGATGCACTGCATTGGCGCCAGTCTCAGGATTCGGGAAGGGCTGCGTTCCTTCGTTCGGCTCCGACTACGATGTTCTCCAGGATCGGGTGTCTCGAGTCGTCTCTCCATGTTCTGTCAACTCAAGTAAAAAGGGAAAAAAAATTAGGTATCAATTCAAAAAAGGTGTTGAAATGTAGACAGCTAAGCATAGCTAAATGAAGAGAGAATTCTATTTAATTAGAATTTATAAGCTTCGTTACAGTACCCCCCGGTCCCTCATAAGGATTTTATTTTAAAAATAAAATCCGTATTAACAAATTAGACTCAATTTCTAACAGTTATCTTTCATACAACCTTTCAGAAACCATTCATTCAATACCTTTTATACTAATGTCTCATAGCTTCAATGTTTTGAGACACAACCTAACACAAAGAAAGTCATATTGTAACGAAGCGTTACACTTTTTTAACTTATTTAGGGTCTGTACACAAAACTGCGATGCGACGCGATGCGAATTCGCAACGCAGAAATTTGCGACACGAATTGCTGCGATGCGATTTCGTGCGGCAAGGCGACACGCCTTCCACGATAAGGTGACCATTCCTTCGACGACCGTACTGGACCTATTTTGAAAACTAGATCGTGACATCTTAAAAAGAAGTGTGCACTTTTTTATTGCTTAGGAGATATAGGCAAAAGAAACAATAACTAAAATGAAATTCTTAGCTATGTTTTGGGTCCATCCATTTATTACTATAATGAACGCCGAAGAGAACTATTTTGATCGAAAATATGAAACTGAGAGAAAAAAGTTTTTGATTATTTTAGAATGAGCATATCTTCATTCAAGGAGCTTTTAAGTTTATTATCACCACATCTTCAGTAACGATCGTACAAGGGGATCGTCTTGCCCAGACTCTGTCTCAGAGCCGACTGAAAAGTGTTGTCGACAAGTGTGACGTCACATCGCAAGAATGCGCGATGCGCATCAATTCGCAAGTTCTGGCGACGCGACGTGCGAGCTCGCAGGTTTTTACGATGCGACGTCGCATCGCAGTTTTGTGTACAAGCCCTTAAGTATGATATTTATAGTATTCTTATCTATTATTATCTATTAATGAATTTATTTATAATTTCTAAACGGTCATTTTAAAATAGCAATATCACCGATATTGCTATTTGAAAAGCAGCCGCAATAGAAAAGCCGTTAGGCGCTAGCGTCGCTTCCTCGTTGGCTGGCGGGGGGCACCTTGAACACTCAGTCGTCACCCATTCGCTTTAGAAGTGGGTCGGCTGTCGCCTTTACCAGCAAAATACAAGTCTAACGTTTTAGTAGACGCGTATTTTGTTTTCTTTATTAATTTACATTAACGCCAAGTAAATTACAACAAATTAATTATTCTCAGTGTGTTTTAAGCTCCCGTACTAGGGAGTATAGTTGGGGTTTTCTCTGCACCGCTTAGTGCATAGTCTCCTGGACGCAGCGTGCGAGACCTGCTACACACCACCGTTCCTGTCTCCTCTTCGACCCTTGGCCACCCTACATCTTCGGCCGTCACACACACGGGGGAGTACTATGATATCAGCATAAGCTCAGGCGGATATTGCCCGTTACCACGACCCTATAAATTTTGTGTGCCTACCAGCCTAGCCGTGGCATATTTGCAACATTTGAATAAATGCTTGGTAAGCGAGCCTAGTTTTTTTTATTTAAAATCCTAGTAAGCCGCTTACCGGCACGCTGCCCTCCTTGTTGGCCGCTTAGCCAGCCTGGTCCGGTACACTGGCGCCCTGATCGTGGTTATCTGCTTGTGCTTATGCTGTATAGTAGGTAGTTTTGTTCGCTGTGTAGTTGTTTTTGTAAAACGCTTTTATTATTTTTTGGTTTGCAGTAACTGAGGTTAACGTAGTATTTTTTTCGTTTGATTTCTTTTGTTCTTGCCACTGTTTACTATATTTACAAAACTGTTAAATCGTAAATTTTAATTTAGTACAGTCGGCAGAAAAAGTTATAACTTATTTTTCTTGTATATTTTTTTTTCTGATTTCTGTTTTTTTTATAAAGTTTGTATACTTTAGTACATACTTTGCAATTATAAAGCTGCGTTCACACCAGTTACATTTTTTTTGATCATAATTTTTTTTTACATGTAATTTTTTTTTACATTATCATAATCAACAAACCAAAGCGTTCTGTTAAGTTGATTGTAACAGAACGGAATATTTTTTTTTTCACTCTCTTAATTTTTTTTATGTGCCATTTACAACGAACTTACGAATTTTTTTTTTCTTCTGATTTGTTCATTTACTTTTACCTTGTTTAGGATTTATTTTTTTTAAATCGCATTAATTTTTTTTTTTTCTTTCATTATGGCTTATCCAATTAAATTTTTTTCACTTCAAAAGTCTGAATTGGAGTACGAAGTAGCGGTTAGAGGTGAAACACCCGCTAGTACTGTCGCTGACCTCAGAAAACAAATTAATAAACTGAGTCAGATTTATCCATCTGAGGACATTTTGTGCTCCCATCTTGAACCCGATGAGGACTTGGCCAGTTGCTTAGTTCTACTGGATAAGATCAATACATCATTTATTGCTGATGTTGTTGATAAAAATACCCTCGGTCGCTACGAGAATCTTTTACATCATTTATATCATAGATTCAATAGAATCGAATCAAACAAAGATACCTTGGATGATCAATTACAATGCAATGTATTGTTCAAGGAGCTTTATACAAAACTTATTAATTTACAAAAGAAGAGTGTTGACCCACTGTCAGTAGCTGGGCCAAGCTCCGATTATCCGATGCCTTCTGCACCTATTAATGTAAATGTCACCTGTGAAGGTGGTAACCGAATTTCATCGGACTTAGGTAAATTAAAATTTAATGGTAAAACGTGTGTACGCTCCTTTATTCAACGAGCGAACGAATTTAGTTTAGCTCGTAATATATCTGGCACGAAGCTTCTTGCTTACGCTACGGAGATTTTTGTTGAGGATGCTTTACACTGGTACCGCGGTGTTAGGGAACAGGTTTCAACTTGGGATGAGCTTACCGTTCTTTTAAAGACGGATTTTGACAGATCTGATTTTGACTACCGCCTCTTATCTGAGATTCGCGCTAGAACTCAAGGTAAGAACGAGAACATTACCATTTATCTATCCATCTTATCAGGCATGTTTGCCCGTCTGTCAAAACCCTTGCCGGAGGAAGACAAGCTCGAAATAGTGTTGCACAATATTCGGCCTTTTTATGCAAACACGTTAGCCTCTTCTACACAAATTGATTCCATAGAACAATTACGATCATTGTGTAGAAATTATGAAAATGTTCAGTCACGTTTATCTACGTTTCGTGAACCTTCGGCTGCCACTTCAGACACATTAGCACCGGAGTTTGCGTACAAACAAGACTCGAATACTGGCAACAATAATTATAATTCACATTTCTATAAAAATTTCAATTCACAACATAATAATGATAATAAACAATCGGCTAATTCTAAACCTAACACTACTAATAATGATAATAATAAACAATATTTACACTCTATCAATAAAACTAATCCTACTAATACTTCTAAATCTAACCTATATTGTCCTCGCTGCCGAGTCAAAACGCATAGCTTTAAGGACTGTAAAAATACTGAGGTCATTTGTTTTAAATGCGGTTCCAAGGGGGTAAAAAAGCCTGACTGTCTCAACTGTAATAAAATATCAAAAAACTAGGTTTGCAGAATTGTAGCAGTATTACTAAAGTTAAAGGTCACCTCGATAAGAAAGAATGGGAGGATTGGCTAGATACTATTCGTAAGTTTTTCGATTGCTACAAAATTGCTACAATTCTGCATGATAAACCCTTAGATGATACTCGACCCTACGTCAATATTAAAATCAATGATATTGAGGCGTCAGGTCTTTTAGATTCTGGAGCGACAATTACAATTGTTGGCAATGGTGCTCATGACGTCTTGCTTAGTCATGGTCTTAAATTGATAAAGGACGATGAGTTATCAATTGTCGCTGCAGGCGGAAATTCATTTGGCAGTATAGGATATATTAATTTGCCGATACATTTTGAGAGCCAATTTCACATTATTAAAGCACTTGTTGTCCCAGGAATTAAAATGTCGCTTATTTTAGGCATCGATTTTTGGCGAGCTTTTCATTTATGTCCAAAATATTTAGGTTCGCTTAATTTATCAGTTGCACCGCTCATGGACTTAAATGCTAATATTAATTCAAAAAATTTAATTCATTCGTATGAAAATTTAGATGACACTCAAAAAGCTATTGCAGATAATGTCATCGCGCAATTTCGTGACATTTCTTTTGAACATCGTGGTCTAGGTCGAACACATTTAATTACTCACCGTATCGATACCGGCGATTCTCCACCCATTAGACAGAGGTATTACAGACTCTCTCCTGAGAAGCAGAAGATCCTTGTCGAACAGGTTGATGAGATGCTAGAATTAGATGTGGTTGAGCCGTGTGAGAGTGCTTGGCAGTCTCCAGTTCTCCTAGTCACTAAAAAGAATGGACAACCTCGCTTCTGCCTTGACAGCAGGAAACTTAATTCTGTGACGAAGAAGGACGCCTATAACCTGCCTTACATCTCGGAAATCTTAGATAACTTGCGCGATGCTAGGTTCCTTACTAGCTTAGATTTGTCCAAAGCTTTTTGGCAAATCCCTATCGCCGAGATAGACAGAGATAAGACAGCTTTTTACGTTCCAGGCCGAGGTACGCTACGTTTCAAGAATACTCCGTTTGGATTGACGAATGCTCCCGCTACTCAACAACGTTTAGTTGATGCCCTATTAGGTGATGTTGATCATCGCATCTTTGCTTACTTAGATGACATCATCATCGTCAGTGGTACCTTCGATGAGCACGTTTCTCTCTTACTTCGTGTCTTGGAGAAGTTGCGTAAGGCGAACTTAACCATCAACCTTGACAAGTGTGAGTTTTTTAGAAATCAGCTCAAATATTTAGGTTATGTGGTTGATGCAAATGGTTTAAGGACCGACCCAGATAAAGTAGAGGCCATCCTTAACTACGCTACTCCTACAAATCGTAAGGAGCTTAAGCGGTTTTTAGGCACTGCTACCTGGTATCGTCGTTTCGTGCCAAATTTTAGCACAATTGCAGGGCCGCTCAACAAGCTGACTTCCAATAAAAAGAATGCTCCACCTTTTCAATGGTCTGATGAGGCCGACGCTGCTTTTAAGAAGCTCAAAGAATGCTTAGTTTCTGCTCCAGTTCTTTCTTGCCCGAATTACGATTTGCCGTTCGAAGTCCACACCGATGCGAGCAATTATGGGGTAGGCGCTATGCTTACGCAGACCATAAATGGCGAAGAGCATCCCATCGCTTATATGAGTCGATCGTTGACGGCAGCTGAAAAAAACTACAGCATTACGGAGCGCGAAACTTTAGCAGTTCTTACTGCGTTAGAGCACTGGCGTTGTTATGTGGAGAACGGGAAGCCTTTCAGCGTTTACACCGACCATAGCGCTTTAAAATGGTTCCTTTCGTTGAACAATCCAACGGGTAGGCTTGCACGATGGAGTTTACGTTTGTCGTCGTTTAATTTTGAAATAAAACACCGATGTGGTGTCGACAACGTAATTCCAGACGCGTTATCTCGGGCTGTAGCTGTTTCTTCTATTGTCACCGCCAAATCTGTCACGACTACCAATGACGATTGGTATAAAAATATATTTAATAACTGTCGCACTAAACCTGAAAATTTTCCAAATTACCAAATTAAAAATGATTGTCTCTTTCGGTTAATGAAAAATAAATGTACCCTTACGAACGAATTTTCATGGAAAGAAGTAGTTCCATCTGAGCTGCGCGAAAAAGTCATTATTGAAAACCATAACGAACCAACAGCCGGTCATTTAGGCATTTTTAAAACGTATCGCCGCATTGCTCTTAGATACTTTTGGCCAGGTATGTACCGAGATGTAGCACGTTATGTAAGTTCATGTCCAACTTGTTTGCAGTATAAAGTTCAAAATCACGCTACGCTCGGAGAGATGGGTCGGCCTAAGCAGTGCTCTCGGCCATACCAAATGATATCCGTCGATCTAATGGGTCCTCTTCCAGTGACACGTAAACAAAATTCTTACATTTTAGTAATTACCTGTTGTTTTTCAAAATTTTGTCATATTTTTCCATTAAAAAAAGCTACTTCAGATGTAATAGTTAAAATTTTAGAAGAACAAATATTTTTAGTTCACGGCGTCAGTCAGACCATATTCCTAGACAATGGGCCTCAGTTCATTAGTAATGTTACAAATAACCTTTTCAAAAAATATAATGTCCCTAACGTTTTTTATACACCTAAATATACCCCCCAGGTTAATACTGTGGAGAGGTATAACAAAACAATTATAACATGTCTTTCAACTTTCGTTGACAAGGATCATCGTTCTTGGGATACGTTTATTCCAGCGGTTCAGTTTGCCATTAACAACTCTGTTAATGAAGCGACAGGATTTACGCCGTCTTTACTTGTTTTTGGTCGGGAAGTAATTATTTGTGGTTCCCATTACCTGGACAACGATTTAGGTGACGAAATTTTATTCATGCCCAGGGACGTTTATGCTGAAAACCGTGGTTGCATGAGCACTATTTTTGATGAAGTCCAGAAAACATTATACCATGCCCACGCTAAAAACACAGCGAACTACAACCTAAGGAGGAAGTCATACGAATTCAATGTGGGGGACACTGTTTATAAAAGAGCTTACGTCCTGTCCGATAAGGATAAATTTTTCAGTAAGAAATTGGCTCCAAAATATATTAAGTGCCGAGTTATAACTAAACGCTCGCCACTTGTTTACGACTTAGAAGATATGTCGGGCAATAACTTGGGCACTTGGCACATAAAAGATTTAAAAATGTATCACCAACATTAATAAGTACCATTTTTTTTTTCTTTTTTTTTTTTCTCATTTCATCTTACGTATTTTATGTATATATGTATGAAGTTTCGTTACATTTGCCCACCCACCTTTATAATATCGTTATAACATTTCTTGCATAAGTCATTAGTTGCATAATTATTGCCATATGACTTTCTTTGTGTTAGGTTGTGTCTCAAAACATTGAAGCTATGAGACATTAGTATAAAAGGTATTGAATGAATGGTTTCTGAAAGGTTGTATGAAAGATAACTGTTAGAAATTGAGTCTAATTTGTTAATACGGATTTTATTTTTAAAATAAAATCCTTATGAGGGACCGGGGGGTACTGTAACGAAGCGTTACACTTTTTTAACTTATTTAAGTATGATATTTATAGTATTCTTATCTATTATTATCTATTAATGAATTTATTTATAATTTCTAAACGGTCATTTTAAAATAGCAATATCACCGATATTGCTATTTGAAAAGCAGCCGCAATAGAAAAGCCGTTAGGCGCTAGCGTCGCTTCCTCGTTGGCTGGCGGGGGGCACCTTGAACACTCAGTCGTCACCCATTCGCTTTAGAAGTGGGTCGGCTGTCGCCTTTACCAGCAAAATACAAGTCTAACGTTTTAGTAGACGCGTATTTTGTTTTCTTTATTAATTTACATTAACGCCAAGTAAATTACAACAAATTAATTATTCTCAGTGTGTTTTAAGCTCCCGTACTAGGGAGTATAGTTGGGGTTTTCTCTGCACCGCTTAGTGCATAGTCTCCTGGACGCAGCGTGCGAGACCTGCTACACACCACCGTTCCTGTCTCCTCTTCGACCCTTGGCCACCCTACATCTTCGGCCGTCACACAGACGGGGGAGTACTATGATATCAGCATAAGCTCAGGCGGATATTGCCCGTTACCACGACCCTATAAATTTTGTGTGCCTACCAGCCTAGCCGTGGCATATTTGCAACATTTGAATAAATGCTTGGTAAGCGAGCCTAGTTTTTTTTATTTAAAATCCTAGTAAGCCGCTTACCGGCACGCTGCCCTCCTTGTTGGCCGCTTAGCCAGCCTGGTCCGGTACAATATGGCAATAATTATGCAACTAATGACTTATGCAAGAAATGTTATAACGATATTATAAAGGTGGGTGGGCAAATGTAACGAAACTTCATACATATATACATAAAATACGTAAGATGAAATGAGAAAAAAAAATGGTACTTATTAATGTTGGTGGTCAGATCTGTCAAAATCCGTCTTTAAAAGAACGGTAAGCTCATCCCAAGTTGAAACCTGTTCCCTAACACCGCGGTACCAGTGTAAAGCATCCTCAACAAAAATCTCCGTAGCGTAAGCAAGAAGCTTCGTGCCAGATATATTACGAGCTAAACTAAATTCGTTCGCTCGTTGAATAAAGGAGCGTACACACGTTTTACCATTAAATTTTAATTTACCTAAGTCCGATGAAATTCGGTTACCACCTTCACAGGTGACATTTACATTAATAGGTGCAGAAGGCATCGGATAATCGGAGCTTGGCCCAGCTACTGACAGTGGGTCAACACTCTTCTTTTGTAAATTAATAAGTTTTGTATAAAGCTCCTTGAACAATACATTGCTTTGTAATTGATCATCCAAGGTATCTTTGTTTGATTCGATTCTATTGAATCTATGATATAAATGATGTAAAAGATTCTCGTAGCGACCGAGGGTATTTTTATCAACAACATCAGCAATAAATGATGTATTGATCTTATCCAGTAGAACTAAGCAACTGGCCAAGTCCTCATCGGGTTCAAGATGGGAGCACAAAATGTCCTCAGATGGATAAATCTGACTCAGTTTATTAATTTGTTTTCTGAGGTCAGCGACAGTACTAGCGGGTGTTTCACCTCTAACCGCTACTTCGTACTCCAATTCAGACTTTTGAAGTGAAAAAAATTTAATTGGATAAGCCATAATGAAAGAAAAAAAAAAAAAAATTAATGCGATTTAAAAAAAATAAATCCTAAACAAGGTAAAAGTAAATGAACAAATCAGAAGAAAAAAAAAAATTCGTAAGTTCGTTGTAAATGGCACATAAAAAAATTAAGAGTGAAAAAAAAAATATTCCGTTCTGTTACAATCAACTTAACAGAACGCTTTGGTTTGTTGATTATGATAATGTAAAAAAAATTACATGTAAAAAAAAATTATGATCAAAAAAAATGTAACTGGTGTGAACGCAGCTTTATAATTGCAAAGTATGTACTAAAGTATACAAACTTTATAAAAAAAACAGAAATCAGAAAAAAAAATATACAAGAAAAATAAGTTATAACTTTTTCTGCCGACTGTACTAAATTAAAATTTACGATTTAACAGTTTTGTAAATATAGTAAACAGTGGCAAGAACAAAAGAAATCAAACGAAAAAAATACTACGTTAACCTCAGTTACTGCAAACCAAAAAATAATAAAAGCGTTTTACAAAAACAACTACACAGCGAACAAAACTACCTACTATACAGCATAAGCACAAGCAGATAACCACGATCAGGGCGCCAGTGTTCCGGACCAGGCTGGCTAAGCGGCCAACAAGGAGGGCAGCGTGCCGGTAAGCGGCTTACTAGGATTTTAAATAAAAAAACTAGGCTCGCTTACCAAGCATTTATTCAAATGTTGCAAATATGCCACGGCTAGGCTGGTAGGCACACAAAATTTATAGGGTCGTGGTAACGGGCAATATCCGCCTGAGCTTATGCTGATATCATAGTACTCCCCCGTGTGTGTGACGGCCGAAGATGTAGGGTGGCCAAGGGTCGAAGAGGAGACAGGAACGGTGGTGTGCAGCAGGTCTCGCACGCTGCGTCCAGGAGACTATGCACTAAGCGGTGCAGAGAAAACCCCAGCTATACTCCTGGAATTTGATACAACCAGCTTTTAGTGACTGGCAAACCAATTTCCGTTCTGGTGACCACCGTCGGCAACACAAAAGGTTCGTACTAACACGTAGAAGAGTTGCCGATGGTAGATACAATCAGAACGGAATTTACAATATAAAAAATTAAAAGCTGAAGGCTAAAAGAGTGATAGAAGCATTAGAATTACTGTTAAAATGCAAGCTAAAGAAAATGGAGGGTTGTCTTATAAAAAGATGATGCAATCAAACTGAGTCATTACGATGGACTACTATAATGGAATAGATAAAAAGAACTGAAATAATAAGCTATGATTAATGATTGATGGGGGTCGATAACAATTTTATGTGCCATTCAACTTACCCTAGTACGGGAGCTTAAAACACACTGAGAATAATTAATTTGTTGTAATTTACTTGGCGTTAATGTAAATTAATAAAGAAAACAAAATACGCGTCTACTAAAACGTTAGACTTGTATTTTGCTGGTAAAGGCGACAGCCGACCCACTTCTAAAGCGAATGGGTGACGACTGAGTGTTCAAGGTGCCCCCCGCCAGCCAACGAGGAAGCGACGCTAGCGCCTAACGGCTTTTCTATTGCGGCTGCTTTTCAAATAGCAATATCGGTGATATTGCTACTTTAAAATGACCGTTTAGAAATTATAAATAAATTCATTAATAGATAATAATAGATAAGAATACTATAAATATCATACTTAAATAAGTTAAAAAAAAGTGTAACGCTTCGTTACAATCACCATTTCTTAAATTTCCCACATTCGTATGCAAATATTGTATACAGACCGCTCCGACCACGATGTTCCACAGGATCGGGTGTCTCGAGTCGTCGCTCCAGGTTCTGTCGACTTACCAAAAAAGGGAAACAAATTAGGTATCAATTGAAAAAGGTGTTGAAATGTAGACAACAAAGCATAGCTAAAATATAAATGAAGAAAGAATTCTATTTGCTTAGAATTTAAAAGCTATTACCATTTCTTAAATTTCACACATTCGTATGCAAATATTGTATACATATAGTATTTGTAAAAAAATCTTGACGGAAAATTTGCTGGGAACCATAAAAACTAAACAAATAACTAATTAATTAATATATATATTTTATTGAAAGCTTTCTTTCGCCAGGTTCCTTAAAAATAGATAAATACCGGAAAATCACGATCATTAAGCTCTTAATTTGTTCAAAGCACATCCCATGCTTGCACGCAATATTACACGTAATCTAACAACACCACGTTATCAGGCTTCATGCGCAACGACACGTTACCAACAAATCGTAACAGTATTAAAAAATAATAAAAAAACAATAATGATCTTGATAATGTCTTTAAAACGTTTAGCAATCTAGTTTAAAAGAAATTTATCTTTACAAGCAACGATTAGCTACGTACCCTTTATTTTTCGCCTTCGCCTTCGCGTCCCAGGATCCGGGAAGGGCTGCGGATACAAAGCCGGCTACGTCTGCGTTCCTTCCTTCGACCTGTCGACTTAAGCAAAAAAGGGAAACAAATTAGGTATCAATTCAAAAAAGTTTTGAAATGTAGACAGCTAAGCATAGCTAAAATATAAATGAAGAGAGAATTCTATTTGCTTAGAATTTATAAGCTATCACCATTTCTTAAATTTCCCACATTCGTATGCAAATATTGTATACATCTAGTATTTCTAACAAAAATCTTGACGGAAAATTTGCCGGGAACCATAAAAACTAAACAAATAACTAATATATATATATATATATATATATATTGAAAGCTTTCTTTCGCCAGGTACCTGTAATTAGATAACTACCAGAAAATCACGATAATTAGCTTTAAATTGGTTCAAAACACATCCCGTGCTTGCATGCAATATTACACGTAATCTACCAACACCACGTTATCAGGCTTCATGCGCAACGACACGTTACCAACAAATCGTAACAGTATTAAAAAATAATAAAAAAACAATAATGATCTTGATAATGTCTTTAAAACGTTTAGCAATCTAGTTTAAAAGAAATTTATCTTTACAAGCAACGATTAGCTACGTACCCTTTATTTTTCGCCTTCGCCTTCGCGTCCCAGGATCCGGGAAGGGCTGCGGATACAAAGCCGGCTACGGCTGCGTTCCTTCCTTCGACCAGTCGACTTAAGCAAAAAAGGGAAACAAATTAGGTATCAATTCAAAAAAGTTTTGAAATGTAGACAGCTAAGCATAGCTAAAATATAAATGAAGAGAGAATTCTATTTGCTTAGAATTTATAAGCTATCACCATTTCTTAAATTTCCCACATTCGTATGCAAATATTGTATACATCTAGTATTTCTAACAAAAATCTTGACGGAAAATTTGCCGGGAACCATAAAAACTAAACAAATAACTAATATATATATATATATATATATTGAAAGCTTTCATTCGCCAGGTACCTGTTATATAGATAACTACCAGAAAATCACGATAATTAGCTTTAAGTTGGTTCAAAACACATCCCGTGCTTGCATGCAATATTACACGTAATCTACCAACACCACGTTATCAGGCTTCATGCGCAACGACCGTAACCAACAAATCGTAACAGAAGGACTACGTCACCGTTTAGCATGTTCCACGACGCCACGACGCTCAGCATGATGCACTGCATTGGCGCCAGTCTCAGGATTCGGGAAGGGCTGCGTTCCTTCGTTCGGCTCCGACTACGATGTTCTCCAGGATCGGGTGTCTCGAGTCGTCTCTCCATGTTCTGTCAACTCAAGTAAAAAGGGAAAAAAAATTAGGTATCAATTCAAAAAAGGTGTTGAAATGTAGACAGCTAAGCATAGCTCATGAAGAGAGAATTCTATTTAATTAGAATTTATAAGCTATCACCATTTCTTAAATTTCCCACATTCGTATGCAAATATTGTATACAGACCGCTCCGACCACGATGTTCCACAGGATCGGGTGTCTTGAGTCGTCGCTCCAGGTTCTGTCGACTTACCAAAAAAGGGAAACAAATTAGGTATCAATTGAAAAAGGTGTTGAAATGTAGACAACAAAGCATAGCTAAAATATAAATGAAGAAAGAATTCTATTTGCTTAGAATTTAAAAGCTATTACCATTTCTTAAATTTCACACATTCGTATGCAAATATTGTATACATCTAGTATTTCTAACAAAAATCTTGACGGAAAATTTGCCGGGAACCATAAAAACTAAACAAATAACTAATTCATATATATTTAATTGAAAGCTTTCTTTCGACAGGTTCCTTAAAAATAGATAAATACCGGAAAATCACGATCATTAAGCTCTTAATTTGATCAAAGCACATCCCATGCTTGCACGCAATATTACACGTAATCTAACAACACCACGTTATCAGGCTTCATGCGCAACGACACGTTACCAACAAATCGTAACAGTATTAAAAAATAATAAAAAAACAATAATGATCTTGATAATGTCTTTAAAACGTTTAGCAATCTAGTTTAAAAGAAATTTATCTTTACAAGCAACGATTAGCTACGTACCCTATATTTTTCGCCTTCGCCTTCGCGTCCCAGGATCCGGGAAGGGCTGCGGATACAAAGCCGGCTACGGCTGCGTTCCTTCCTTCGACCTGTCGACTTAAGCAAAAAAGGGAAACAAATTAGGTATCAATTCAAAAAAGTTTTGAAATGTAGACAGCTAAGCATAGCTAAAATATAAATGAAGAGAGAATTCTATTTGCTTAGAATTTATAAGCTATCACCATTTCTTAAATTTCCCACATTCGTATGCAAATATTGTATACATCTAGTATTTCTAACAAAAACCTTGACGGAAAATTTGCCGGGAACCATAAAAACTAAACAAATAACTAATATATATATATATATATATTGAAAGCTTTCATTCGCCAGGTACCTGTAATATAGATAACTACCAGAAAATCACGATAATTAGCTTTAAGTTGGTTCAAAACACATCCCGTGCTTGCATGCAATATTACACGTAATCTACCAACACCACGTTATCAGGCTTCATGCGCAACGACCGTAACCAACAAATCGTAACAGAAGGACTACGTCACCGTTTAGCATGTTCCACGACGCCACGACGCTCAGCATGATGCACTGCATTGGCGCCAGTCTCAGGATTCGGGAAGGGCTGCGTTCCTTCGTTCGGCTCCGACTACGATGTTCTCCAGGATCGGGTGTCTCGAGTCGTCTCTCCATGTTCTGTCAACTCAAGTAAAAAGGGAAAAAAAATTAGGTATCAATTCAAAAAAGGTGTTGAAATGTAGACAGCTAAGCATAGCTCATGAAGAGAGAATTCTATTTAATTAGAATTTATAAGCTATCACCATTTCTTAAATTTCCCACATTCGTATGCAAATATTGTATACAGACCGCTCCGACCACGATGTTCCACAGGATCGGGTGTCTTGAGTCGTCGCTCCAGGTTCTGTCGACTTACCAAAAAAGGGAAACAAATTAGGTATCAATTGAAAAAGGTGTTGAAATGTAGACAACAAAGCATAGCTAAAATATAAATGAAGAAAGAATTCTATTTGCTTAGAATTTAAAAGCTATTACCATTTCTTAAATTTCACACATTCGTATGCAAATATTGTATACATCTAGTATTTCTAACAAAAATCTTGACGGAAAATTTGCCGGGAACCATAAAAACTAAACAAATAACTAATTCATATATATTTAATTGAAAGCTTTCTTTCGACAGGTTCCTTAAAAATAGATAAATACCGGAAAATCACGATCATTAAGCTCTTAATTTGATCAAAGCACATCCCATGCTTGCACGCAATATTACACGTAATCTAACAACACCACGTTATCAGGCTTCATGCGCAACGACACGTTACCAACAAATCGTAACAGTATTAAAAAATAATAAAAAAATAATAATGATCTTGATAATGTCTTTAAAACGTTTAGCAATCTAGTTTAAAAGAAATTTATCTTTACAAGCAACGATTAGCTACGTACCCTTTATTTTTCGCCTTCGCCTTCGCGTCCCAGGATCCGGGAAGGGCTGCGGATACAAAGCCGGCTACGGCTGCGTTCCTTCCTTCGACCTGTCGACTTAAGCAAAAAAGGGAAACAAATTAGGTATCAATTCAAAAAAGGTGTTAAAATGTAGACAGCTAAGCATAGCTAAAATATAAATGAAGAGAGAATTCTATTTGCTTAGAATTTATAAGCTATCACCATTTCTTAAATTTCCCACATTCGTATGCAAATATTGTATACATCTAGTATTTCTAACAAAAATCTTGACGGAAAATTTGCCGGGAACCATAAAAACTAAACAAATAACTAATATATATATATATATATATATTGAAAGCTTTCATTCGCCAGGTACCTGTAATATAGATAACTACCAGAAAATCACGATAATTAGCTTTAAGTTGGTTCAAAACACATCCCGTGCTTGCATGCAATATTACACGTAATCTACCAACACCACGTTATCAGGCTTCATGCGCAACGACCGTAACCAACAAATCGTAACAGAAGGACTACGTCACCGTTTAGCATGTTCCGCGACGCCACGACGCTCAGCATGATGCACTGCATTGGCGCCAGTCTCAGGATTCGGGAAGGGCTGCGTTCCTTCGTTCGGCTCCGACTACGATGTTCTCCAGGATCGGGTGTCTCGAGTCGTCTCTCCATGTTCTGTCAACTCAAGTAAAAAGGGAAAATAAATTAGGTATCAATTCAAAAAAGGTGTTGAAATGTAGACAGCTAAGCATAGCTAAATGAAGAGAGAATTCTATTTAATTAGAATTTATAAGCTATCACCATTTCTTAAATTTCCCACATTCGTATGCAAATATTGTATACAGACCGCTCCGACCACGATGTTCCACAGGATCGGGTGTCTCGAGTCGTCGCTCCAGGTTCTGTCGACTTACCAAAAAAGGGAAACAAATTAGGTATCAATTGAAAAAGGTGTTGAAATGTAGACAACAAAGCATAGCTAAAATATAAATGAAGAAAGAATTCTATTTGCTTAGAATTTAAAAGCTATTACCATTTCTTAAATTTCACACATTCGTATGCAAATATTGTATACATATAGTATTTGTAAAAAAATCTTGACGGAAAATTTGCTGGGAACCATAAAAACTAAACAAATAACTAATTCATATATATTTTATTGAAAGCTTTCTTTCGCCAGGTTCCTTAAAAATAGATAAATACCGGAAAATCACGATCATTAAGCTCTTAATTTGTTCAAAGCACATCCCATGCTTGCACGCAATATTACACGTAATCTAACAACACCACGTTATCAGGCTTCATGCGCAACGACACGTTACCAACAAATCGTAACAGTATTAAAAAATAATAAAAAAACAATAATGATCTTGATAATGTCTTTAAAATGTTTAGCAATCTAGTTTAAAAGAAATTTATCTTTACAAGCAACGATTAGCTACGTACCCTTTATTTTTCGCCTTCGCCTTCGCGTCCCAGGATCCGGGAAGGACTGCGGATACAAAGCCGGCTACGGCTGCGTTCCTTCCTTCGACCTGTCGACTTAAGCAAAAAAGGGAAACAAATTAGGTATCAATTCAAAAAAGTTTTGAAATGTAGACAGCTAAGCATAGCTAAAATATAAATGAAGAGAGAATTCTATTTGCTTAGAATTTATAAGCTATCACCATTTCTTAAATTTCCCACATTCGTATGCAAATATTGTATACATCTAGTATTTCTAACAAAAATCTTGACGGAAAATTTGCCGGGAACCATAAAAACTAAACAAATAACTAATATATATATATATATATATATATTGAAAGCTTTCATTCGCCAGGTACCTGTAATATAGATAACTACCAGAAAATCACGATAATTAGCTTTAAGTTGGTTCAAAACACATCCCGTGCTTGCATGCAATATTACACGTAATCTACCAACACCACGTTATCAGGCTTCATGCGCAACGACCGTAACCAACAAATCGTAACAGAAGGACTACGTCACCGTTTAGCATGTTCCGCGACGCCACGACGCTCAGCATGATGCACTGCATTGGCGCCAGTCTCAGGATTCGGGAAGGGCTGCGTTCCTTCGTTCGGCTCCGACTACGATGTTCTCCAGGATCGGGTGTCTCGAGTCGTCTCTCCATGTTCTGTCAACTCAAGTAAAAAGGGAAAATAAATTAGGTATCAATTCAAAAAAGGTGTTGAAATGTAGACAGCTAAGCATAGCTAAATGAAGAGAGAATTCTATTTAATTAGAATTTATAAGCTATCACCATTTCTTAAATTTCCCACATTCGTATGCAAATATTGTATACAGACCGCTCCGACCACGATGTTCCACAGGATCGGGTGTCTCGAGTCATCGCTCCAGGTTCTGTCGACTTACCAAAAAAGGGAAACAAATTAGGTATCAATTGAAAAAGGTGTTGAAATGTAGACAACAAAGCATAGCTAAAATATAAATGAAGAAAGAATTCTATTTGCTTAGAATTTAAAAGCTATTACCATTTCTTAAATTTCACACATTCGTATGCAAATATTGTATACATATAGTATTTGTAAAAAAATCTTGACGGAAAATTTGCTGGGAACCATAAAAACTAAACAAATAACTAATTCATATATATTTTATTGAAAGCTTTCTTTCGCCAGGTTCCTTAAAAATAGATAAATACCGGAAAATCACGATCATTAAGCTCTTAATTTGTTCAAAGCACATCCCATGCTTGCACGCAATATTACACGTAATCTAACAACACCACGTTATCAGGCTTCATGCGCAACGACACGTTACCAACAAATCGTAACAGTATTAAAAAATAATAAAAAAAATAATAATGATCTTGATAATGTCTTTAAAACGTTTAGCAATCTAGTTTAAAAGAAATTTATCTTTACAAGCAACGATTAGCTACGTACCCTTTATTTTTCGCCTTCGCCTTCGCGTCCCAGGATCCGGGAAGGGCTGCGGATACAAAGCCGGCTACGGCTGCGTTCCTTCCTTCGACCTGTCGACTTAAGCAAAAAAGGGAAACAAATTAGGTATCAATTCAAAAAAGTTTTGAAATGTAGACAGCTAAGCATAGCTAAAATATAAATGAAGAGAGAATTCTATTTGCTTAGAATTTATAAGCTATCACCATTTCTTAAATTTCCCACATTCGTATGCAAATATTGTATACATCTAGTATTTCTAACAAAAATCTTGACGGAAAATTTGCCGGGAACCATAAAAACTAAACAAATAACTAATATATATATATATATATTGAAAGCTTTCATTCGCCAGGTACCTGTAATATAGATAACTACCAGAAAATCACGATAATTAGCTTTAAGTTGGTTCAAAACACATCCCGTGCTTGCATGCAATATTACACGTAATCTACCAACACCACGTTATCAGGCTTCATGCGCAACGACCGTAACCAACAAATCGTAACAGAAGGACTAAGTCACCGTTTAGCATGTTCCGCGACGCCACGACGCTCAGCATGATGCACTGCATTGGCGCCAGTCTCAGGATTCGGGAAGGGCTGCGTTCCTTCGTTCGGCTCCGACTACGATGTTCTCCAGGATCGGGTGTCTCGAGTCGTCTCTCCATGTTCTGTCAACTCAAGTAAAAAGGGAAAAAAAAATAGGTATCAATTCAAAAAAGGTGTTGAAATGTAGACAGCTAAGCATAGCTAAATGAAGAGAGAATTCTATTTAATTAGAATTTATAAGCTATCACCATTTCTTAAATTTCCCACATTCGTATGCAAATATTGTATACAGACCGCTCCGACCACGATGTTCCACAGGATCGGGTGTCTCGAGTCGTCGCTCCAGGTTCTGTCGACTTACCAAAAAAGGGAAACAAATTAGGTATCAATTGAAAAAGGTGTTGAAATGTAGACAACAAAGCATAGCTAAAATATAAATGAAGAAAGAATTCTATTTGCTTAGAATTTAAAAGCTATTACCATTTCTTAAATTTCACACATTCGTATGCAAATATTGTATACATATAGTATTTGTAAAAAAATCTTGACGGAAAATTTGCTGGGAACCATAAAAACTAAACAAATAACTAATTCATATATATTTTATTGAAAGCTTTCTTTCGCCAGGTTCCTTAAAAATAGATAAATACCGGAAAATCACGATCATTAAGCTCTTAATTTGATCAAAGCACATCCCATGCTTGCACGCAATATTACACGTAATCTAACAACACCACGTTATCAGGCTTCATGCGCAACGACACGTTACCAACAAATCGTAACAGTATTAAAAAATAATGAAAAAAATAATAATGATCTTGATAATGTCTTTAAAACGTTTAGCAATCTAGTTTAAAAGAAATTTATCTTTACAAGCAACGATTAGCTACGTACCCTTTATTTTTCGCCTTCGCCTTCGCGTCCCAGGATCCGGGAAGGGCTGCGGATACAAAGCCGGCTACGGCTGCGTTCCTTCCTTCGACCTGTCGACTTAAGCAAAAAAGGGAAACAAATTAGGTATCAATTCAAAAAAGTTTTGAAATGTAGACAGCTAAGCATAGCTAAAATATAAATGAAGAGAGAATTCTATTTGCTTAGAATTTATAAGCTATCACCATTTCTTAAATTTCCCACATTCGTATGCAAATATTGTATACATCTAGTATTTCTAACAAAAATCTTGACGGAAAATTTGCCGGGAACCATAAAAACTAAACAAATAACTAATATATATATATATATATATTGAAAGCTTTCATTCGCCAGGTACCTGTAATATAGATAACTACCAGAAAATCACGATAATTAGCTTTAAGTTGGTTCAAAACACATCCCGTGCTTGCATGCAATATTACACGTAATCTACCAACACCACGTTATCAGGCTTCATGCGCAACGACCGTAACCAACAAATCGTAACAGAAGGACTACGTCACCGTTTAGCATGTTCCGCGACGCCACGACGCTCAGCATGATGCACTGCATTGGCGCCAGTCTCAGGATTCGGGAAGGGCTGCGTTCCTTCGTTCGGCTCCGACTACGATGTTCTCCAGGATCGGGTGTCTCGAGTCGTCTCTCCATGTTCTGTCAACTCAAGTAAAAAGGGAAAAAAAATTAGGTATCAATTCAAAAAAGGTGTTGAAATGTAGACAGCTAAGCATAGCTAAATGAAGAGAGAATTCTATTTAATTAGAATTTATAAGCTATCACCATTTCTTAAATTTCCCACATTCGTATGCAAATATTGTATACAGACCGCTCCGACCACGATGTTCCACAGGATCGGGTGTCTCGAGTCGTCGCTCCAGGTTCTGTCGACTTACCAAAAAAGGGAAACAAATTAGGTATCAATTGAAAAAGGTGTTGAAATGTAGACAACAAAGCATAGCTAAAATATAAATGAAGAAAGAATTCTATTTGCTTAGAATTTAAAAGCTATTACCATTTCTTAAATTTCACACATTCGTATGCAAATATTGTATACATCTAGTATTTCTAACAAAAATCTTGACGGAAAATTTGCCGGGAACCATAAAAACTAAACAAATAACTAATATATATATATATATATATATATATTGAAAGCTTTCATTCGCCAGGTACCTGTAATATAGATATCTACCAGAAAATCACGATAATTAGCTTTAAGTTGGTTCAAAACACATCCCGTGCTTGCATGCAATATTACACGTAATCTACCAACACCACGTTATCAGGCTTCATGCGCAACGACCGTAACCAACAAATCGTAACAGAAGGACTACGTCACCGTTTAGCATGTTCCGCGACGCCACGACGCTCAGCATGATGCACTGCATTGGCGCCAGTCTCAGGATTCGGGAAGGGCTGCGTTCCTTCGTTCGGCTCCGACTACGATGTTCTCCAGGATCGGGTGTCTCGAGTCGTCTCTCCATGTTCTGTCAACTCAAGTAAAAAGGGAAAAAAAATTAGGTATCAATTCAAAAAAGGTGTTGAAATGTAGACAGCTAAGCATAGCTAAATGAAGAGAGAATTCTATTTAATTAGAATTTATAAGCTATCACCATTTCTTAAATTTCCCACATTCGTATGCAAATATTGTATACAGACCGCTCCGACCACGATGTTCCACAGGATCGGGTGTCTCGAGTCGTCGCTCCAGGTTCTGTCGACTTACCAAAAAAGGGAAACAAATTAGGTATCAATTGAAAAAGGTGTTGAAATGTAGACAACAAAGCATAGCTAAAATATAAATGAAGAAAGAATTCTATTTGCTTAGAATTTAAAAGCTATTACCATTTCTTAAATTTCACACATTCGTATGCAAATATTGTATACATCTAGTATTTCTAACAAAAATCTTGACGGAAAATTTGCCGGGAACCATAAAAACTAAACAAATAACTAATTCATATATATTTAATTGAAAGCTTTCTTTCGACAGGTTCCTTAAAAATAGATAAATACCGGAAAATCACGATCATTAAGCTCTTAATTTGATCAAAGCACATCCCATGCTTGCACGCAATATTACACGTAATCTAACAACACCACGTTATCAGGCTTCATGCGCAACGACACGTTACCAACAAATCGTAACAGTATTAAAAAATAATAAAAAAAATAATAATGATCTTGATAATGTCTTTAAAACGTTTAGCAATCTAGTTTAAAAGAAATTTATCTTTACAAGCAACGATTAGCTACGTACCCTTTATTTTTCGCCTTCGCCTTCGCGTCCCAGGATCCGGGAAGGGCTGCGGATACAAAGCCGGCTACGGCTGCGTTCCTTCCTTCGACCTGTCGACTTAAGCAAAAAAGGGAAACAAATTAGGTATCAATTCAAAAAAGTTTTGAAATGTAGACAGCTAAGCATAGCTAAAATATAAATGAAGAGAGAATTCTATTTGCTTAGAATTTATAAGCTATCACCATTTCTTAAATTTCCCACATTCGTATGCAAATATTGTATACATCTAGTATTTCTAACAAAAATCTTGACGGAAAATTTGCCGGGAACCATAAAAACTAAACAAATAACTAATATATATATATATATATTGAAAGCTTTCATTCGCCAGGTACCTGTAATATCGCTTCACCACCGCCTACCCCCTTGAGAGTAGCACCTCCGGGCGTTGGATACGAGGATCTGTCCAACACCCAGGAGTTAGGTCCTCGAGCTGGAAGACGCACCCTGTGGTCCTGGTGCGTCTTATGGCGTTCAATTGGGGGGCATCTGATATTGCCCCCGAGTTGGCACCGTCCTAAGGACGGACTCTGCCGGCCTGGTTGCGGTTGTGTGCGCGAGCGAAACCCGTGACCCGGCCACCAGGCGGCGGGAAAGGATATACACCGTGGGGGTTTAGTCAGTAAGAGTCTGACATAACTGCCGCGTCTCCTCGGACGCGGAGTATCCATGAGGATTACCCACGTTAAAAAAAAAAAAAAAAAAAAGGTACCTGTAATATAGATAACTACCAGAAAATCACGATAATTAGCTTTAAGTTGGTTCAAAACACATCCCGTGCTTGCATGCAATATTACACGTAATCTACCAACACCACGTTATCAGGCTTCATGCGCAACGACCGTAACCAACAAATCGTAACAGAAGGACTACGTCACCGTTTAGCATGTTCCGCGACGCCACGACGCTCAGCATGATGCACTGCATTGGCGCCAGTCTCAGGATTCGGGAAGGGCTGCGTTCCTTCGTTCGGCTCCGACTACGATGTTCTCCAGGATCGGGTGTCTCGAGTCGTCTCTCCATGTTCTGTCAACTCAAGTAAAAAGGGAAAAAAAAATAGGTATCAATTCAAAAAAGGTGTTGAAATGTAGACAGCTAAGCATAGCTAAATGAAGAGAGAATTCTATTTAATTAGAATTTATAAGCTATCACCATTTCTTAAATTTCCCACATTCGTATGCAAATATTGTATACAGACCGCTCCGACCACGATGTTCCACAGGATCGGGTGTCTCGAGTCGTCGCTCCAGGTTCTGTCGACTTACCAAAAAAGGGAAACAAATTAGGTATCAATTGAAAAAGGTGTTGAAATGTAGACAACAAAGCATAGCTAAAATATAAATGAAGAAAGAATTCTATTTGCTTAGAATTTAAAAGCTATTACCATTTCTTAAATTTCACACATTCGTATGCAAATATTGTATACATCTAGTATTTCTAACAAAAATCTTGACGGAAAATTTGCCGGGAACCATAAAAACTAAACAAATAACTAATTCATATATATTTAATTGAAAGCTTTCTTTCGACAGGTTCCTTAAAAATAGATAAATACCGGAAAATCACGATCATTAAGCTCTTAATTTGATCAAAGCACATCCCATGCTTGCACGCAATATTACACGTAATCTAACAACACCACGTTATCAGGCTTCATGCGCAACGACACGTTACCAACAAATCGTAACAGTATTAAAAAATAATAAAAAAAATAATAATGATCTTGATAATGTCTTTAAAACGTTTAGCAATCTAGTTTAAAAGAAATTTATCTTTACAAGCAACGATTAGCTACGTACCCTTTATTTTTCGCCTTCGCCTTCGCGTCCCAGGATCCGGGAAGGGCTGCGGATACAAAGCCGGCTACGGCTGCGTTCCTTCCTTCGACCTGTCGACTTAAGCAAAAAAGGGAAACAAATTAGGTATCAATTCAAAAAAGTTTTGAAATGTAGACAGCTAAGCATAGCTAAAATATAAATGAAGAGAGAATTCTATTTGCTTAGAATTTATAAGCTATCACCATTTCTTAAATTTCCCACATTCGTATGCAAATATTGTATACATCTAGTATTTCTAACAAAAATCTTGACGGAAAATTTGCCGGGAACCATAAAAACTAAACAAATAACTAAATATATATATATATATATATTGAAAGCTTTCATTCGCCAGGTACCTGTAATATAGATAACTACCAGAAAATCACGATAATTAGCTTTAAGTTGGTTCAAAACACATCCCGTGCTTGCATGCAATATTACACGTAATCTACCAACACCACGTTATCAGGCTTCATGCGCAACGACCGTAACCAACAAATCGTAACAGAAGGACTACGTCACCTTTTAGCATGTTCCGCGACGCCACGACGCTCAGCATGATGCACTGCATTGGCCCCAGTCTCAGGATCCGGGAATGGCTGCGTTCCTTCGTTCGGCTCCGACCACGATGTTCCACAGGATCGGGTGTCTCGAGTCGTCGCTCCAGGTTCTGTCGACTTAGTAAAAAAGGGAAACAAATTAGGTATCAATTCAAAAAGGTGTTGAAATGTAGACAACAAAGCATAGCTAAAATATAAATGAAGAAAGAATTCTATTTGCTTAGAATTTAAAAGCTATCACCATTTCTTAAATTTCACACATTCGTATGCAAATATTGTATACATCTAGTATTTCTAACAAAAATCTTGACGGAAAATTTGCCGGGAACCATAAAAACTAAACAAATAACTAATTCATATACATTTAATTGAAAGCTTTCTTTCGCCAGGTTCCTTAAAAATAGATAAATACCGGAAAATCACGATCATTAAGCTCTTAATTTGTTCAAAGCACATCCCATGCTTGCACGCAATATTACACGTAATCTAACAACACCACGTTATCAGGCTTCATGCGCAACGACACGTTACCAACAAATCGTAACAGTATTAAAAAATAATAAAAAAATAATAATGATCTTGATAATGTCTTTAAAACGTTTAGCAATCTAGTTTAAAAGAAATTTATCTTTACAAGCAACGATTAGCTACGTACCCTTTATTTTTCGCCTTCGCCTTCGCGTCCCAGGATCCGGGAAGGGCTGCGGATACAAAGCCGGCTACGGCTGCGTTCCTTCCTTCGACCTGTCGACTTAAGCAAAAAAGGGAAACAAATTAGTATCAATTCAAAAAAGGTGTTAAAATGTAGACAGCTAAGCATAGCTAAAATATAAATGAAGAGAGAATTCTATTTGCTTAGAATTTATAAGCTATCACCATTTCTTAAATTTCCCACATTCGTATGCAAATATTGTATACATCTAGTATTTCTAACAAAAATCTTGACGGAAAATTTGCCGGGAACCATAAAAACTAAACAAATAACTAATATATATATATATTGAAAGCTTTCATTTGCCAGGTACCTTCAATATAGATAAATACCAGAAAATCACGATAATTAGCTTTAAATTGGTTCAAAACACATCCCGTGCTTGCATGCAATATTACACGTAATCTACCAACACCACGTTATCAGGCTTCATGCGCAACGACCGTAACCAACAAATCGTAACAGAAGGACTACGTCACCTTTTAGCATGTTCCGCGACGCCACGACGCTCAGCATGATGCACTGCATTGGCCCCAGTCTCAGGATCCGGGAATGGCTGCGTTCCTTCGTTCGGCTCCGACCACGATGTTCCACAGGATCGGGTGTCTCGAGTCGTCGCTCCAGGTTCTGTCGACTTAGCAAAAAAGGGAAACAAATTAGGTATCAATTGAAAAAGGTGTTGAAATGTAGACAACAAAGCATAGCTAAAATATAAATGAAGAAAGAATTCTATTTGCTTAGAATTTAAAAGCTATCACCATTTCTTAAATTTCACACATTCGTATGCAAATATTGTATACATCTAGTATTTCTAACAAAAATCTTGACGGAAAATTTGCCGGGAACCATAAAAACTAAACAAATAACTAATATATATATATATTGAAAGCTTTCATTCGCCAGGTACCTTCAATATAGATAAATACCAGAAAATCACGATAATTAGCTTTAAATTGGTTCAAAACACATCCCGTGCTTGCATGCAATATTACACGTAATCTACCAACACCACGTTATCAGGCTTCATGCGCAACGACCGTAACCAACAAATCGTAACAGAAGGACTACGTCACCTTTTAGCATGTTCCGCGACGCCACGACGCTCAGCATGATGCACTGCATTGGCCCCAGTCTCAGGATCCGGGAAGGGCTGCGTTCCTTCGTTCGGCTCCGACTACGATGTTCCACAGGATCGGGTGTCTCGAGTCGTCGCTCCATGTACTGTCAACTCAAGTAAAAAGGGAAAAAAAATTAGGTATCAATTCAAAAAAGGTGTTGAAATGTAGACAGCTCAGCATAGCTAAAATATAAATGAAGAGAGAATTCTATTTGCTTAGAATTTATAAGCTATCACCATTTCTTAAATTTCCCACATTCGTATGCAAATATTGTATACATCTAGTATTTTTAACAAAAATCTTGACTGAAAATTTGCCGGGAACCATAAAACTAAACAAATAATTAATTTATATATATATATATAAATATTTTTAAAAGCTTTCTTACGCCAGGTACCTTCAATATAGATAAATACCATAATATCACGATCATTTGCTCTTAATTGATTCAAAACACACCCCATGCTTGCATGCAATATTACACGTAATCTAACAACACCACGTTATCAGGCTTCATGCGCAACGACACGTCACAAACAAATCGTAACAGAAGGACTACGACACCTTTTAGCATGTTCCGCGACGCCACGACGCTCAGCATGATGCACTGCATTGACCCCAGTCTCAGGATCCGGGAAGGGCTGCGTTACTTTGTTCGGCTCCGACTACGATGTTCCCCAGGATCGGGTGTCTCAAGTCGTCGCTCCATGTTCTGTCAACTCAAGTAAAAAGGGAAAAAAAATTAGGTATCAATTCAAAAAAGGTGTTGAAATGTAGACAGCTTAGCATAGCTGAATGAAGAGAGAATTCTATTTAATTAGAATTTATAAGCTATCACCATTTCTTAAATTTCACACATTCGTATGCAAATTTTGTATACATCTAGTAGTTGTAACAAAAATCCTGACAGAAAATTTGCCGGGAACCATAAAAACTAAACAAATAACTAATTCGTCAACCAATCACTGAGTGTGAACTGGCAGATCACACTGATGGCTTAAGATCAAGCTGCCAACGTGAATACATCTATCCTTTGATTTTTAGTGGACGGGTCAAAATTGGGAAATTATATTAATATGATCAACCTTTAGAAAATATCTTGTTTCATGGGTAGGCGGTTGTGATGTCAAGCTATCCTTAAAACATTTCAAAATGTCAACAATATATTTCTTAGAAACAGAAGGACTACGTCACCTTTTAGCATGTTCCGCGACGCCACGACGCTCAGCATGATGCACTGCATTGGCTCCAGTCTCAGGATCCGGGAAGGGCTGCGTTACTTTGTTCGGCTCCGACTACGATGTTCCCCAGGATCGGGTGTCTCAAGTCGTCGCTCCATGTTCTGTCAACTCAAGTAAAAAGGGAAAAAAAATTAGGTATCAATTCAAAAAAGGTGTTGAAATGTAGACAGCTAAGCATAGCTGAATGAAGAGAGAATTCTATTTAATTAGAATTTATAAGCTATCACCATTTCTTAAATTTCACACATTCGTATGCAAATTTTGTATACATCTAGTAGTTGTAACAAAAATCCTGACAGAAAATTTGCCGGGAACCATAAAAACTAAACAAATAACTAATTCGTCAACCAATCACTGAGTGTGAACTGGCAGATCACACTGATGGCTTAAGATCAAGCTGCCAACGTGAATACATCTATCCTTTGATTTTTAGTGGACGGGTCAAAATTGGGAAATTATATTAATATGATCAACCTTTAGAAAATATCTTGTTTCATGGGTAGGCGGTTGTGATGTCAAGCTATCCTTAAAACATTTCAAAATGTCAACAATATATTTCTTAGAAACAGAAGGACTACGTCACCTTTTAGCATGTTCCGCGACGCCACGACTCTCAACATGATGCACTGCATTGGCGCCAGTCTCAGGATTCGGGAAGGGCTGCGTTCCTTCGTTCTGCTCCGACTACGATGTTCCACAGGATCGTATGTCTCGAGTCGTCGCTCCATGTACTGTCAACTCAAGTAAAAAGGGAAAAAAAATTAGGTATCAATTCAAAAAAGGCGTTAAAATGTAGACAGCTCAGCATAGCTAAAATATAAATGAAGAGAGAATTCTATTTGCTTAGAATTTATAAGCTTCCACCATTTCTTAAATTTCCCACATTCGTATGCAAATATTGTATACGTCGGGATAGGCTCAGACATCAGAAGTAAAATCCGGGTTAAACTTGACAAAATACTTTTTTTAATTAATTTTGAATATCTAATTCTATGTGATTTATATAATTAAGTTAATATAATATAATCGATGTAACATTAAATTACACGATTAATCTAATTTTAATATAATTTGATCAATATGACTTATTTAATTAAAAATAATAAAATTAATATAGTATAATTGATGTAATATAAAATTACACAATTATTCTATTATAAATGAGAATAGTGACGGTCCGACTATAAGACAGTGGTCCGTGCACCTAGACGCATCCACAAGAAATGCGTGCCTTGTAGTCGGCGCAGCCGGTCTTATACTATCGAGTTGTAGTGGGGTGATGACGTCAGGTGCACGTGCCACTAGCGACTTGTTTCGCTGTCTTGTTTTAGCGTTACAACTTCCGCCGCCGTCATATACATCTAGTATTTCTAACAAAAATCTTGACGGAAAATTTGCCGGGAACCATAAAAACTAAACAAAATAACTATTTAATTAATATATATATTTTTTTAAAGCTTTCTTTCGCAAGGTACCTTCAATAAAGATAAATACCAGAAAATCACGATCATTAGCTCTTAATTGATTCGAAACACACCCCATGCTTGCATGCAATATTACACGTAATCTAACAACACCACGTTATCAGGCTTCATGCGCAACGACACATCACAAACAAATCGGAACAGAAGGACTTCGTCACCTTTTAGCATGTTCCGCGACGCCAAGACGCTCAGCATGATGCACTGCATTGGCTCCAGTCTCAGGATCCGAGAATGGCTGCGTTCCTTCGTTCGGCTCCGACTACGATGTTCCACAGGATCGGGTGTCTCGAGTCGTCGCTCCAGGTTCTGTCGACTTAGCAAAAAAGGGAAACAAATTAGGTATCAATTGAAAAAAGGTGTTGAAATGTAGACAGCTAAGCAAAGCTAAAATATAAATGAAGAGAGAATTCTATTTGCTTAGAATTTATAAGCTATCACTATTTCTTAAATTTCCCACATTCGTATGCAAATATTGTATACATCTAGTATTTCTAACAAAAATCTTGACGGAAAATTTGCCGGGAACCATAAAAACTAATCAAATAACTAATTCATATATATTTAATTAAAAGTTTTCTTTCGCCAGGTACCTTCAATTTAGATAAATACCCAAAAATCACGATCATTAGCTCTTATTTGGTTCAAAACACATCCCATGCTTGCACGCAATATTACACGTAATCACATAAAAGGTGTTGAAATGTAGACAGCTAAGCATAGCTGAAATATAAATGAAGAGAGAATTCTATTTGCTTAAAATTTATAAGCTATCACCATTTCTTAAATTACCCACATTCGTATGCAAATATTGTATACATCTAGTATTTGTAACAAAATGTTGACCGAAAATTTGCCGGGAACCATAAAAACTAAACAAATAACTAATTCATATATATTTAATTGAAAGCTTTCTTTCGACAGGTTCCTTAAAAATAGATAAATACCGGAAAATCACGATCATTAAGCTCTTAATTTGATCAAAGCACATCCCATGCTTGCACGCAATATTACACGTAATCTAACAACACCACGTTATCAGGCTTCATGCGCAACGACACGTTACCAACAAATCGTAACAGTATTAAAAAATAATAAAAAAAATAATAATGATCTTGATAATGTCTTTAAAACGTTTAGCAATCTAGTTTAAAAGAAATTTATCTTTACAAGCAACGATTAGCTACGTACCCTTTATTTTTCGCCTTCGCCTTCGCGTCCCAGGATCCGGGAAGGGCTGCGGATACAAAGCCGGCTACGGCTGCGTTCCTTCCTTCGACCTGTCGACTTAAGCAAAAAAGGGAAACAAATTAGGTATCAATTCAAAAAAGTTTTGAAATGTAGACAGCTAAGCATAGCTAAAATATAAATGAAGAGAGAATTCTATTTGCTTAGAATTTATAAGCTATCACCATTTCTTAAATTTCCCACATTCGTATGCAAATATTGTATACATCTAGTATTTCTAACAAAAATCTTGACGGAAAATTTGCCGGGAACCATAAAAACTAAACAAATAACTAAATATATATATATATATATATTGAAAGCTTTCATTCGCCAGGTACCTGTAATATAGATAACTACCAGAAAATCACGATAATTAGCTTTAAGTTGGTTCAAAACACATCCCGTGCTTGCATGCAATATTACACGTAATCTACCAACACCACGTTATCAGGCTTCATGCGCAACGACCGTAACCAACAAATCGTAACAGAAGGACTACGTCACCTTTTAGCATGTTCCGCGACGCCACGACGCTCAGCATGATGCACTGCATTGGCCCCAGTCTCAGGATCCGGGAATGGCTGCGTTCCTTCGTTCGGCTCCGACCACGATGTTCCACAGGATCGGGTGTCTCGAGTCGTCGCTCCAGGTTCTGTCGACTTAGTAAAAAAGGGAAACAAATTAGGTATCAATTCAAAAAGGTGTTGAAATGTAGACAACAAAGCATAGCTAAAATATAAATGAAGAAAGAATTCTATTTGCTTAGAATTTAAAAGCTATCACCATTTCTTAAATTTCACACATTCGTATGCAAATATTGTATACATCTAGTATTTCTAACAAAAATCTTGACGGAAAATTTGCCGGGAACCATAAAAACTAAACAAATAACTAATTCATATACATTTAATTGAAAGCTTTCTTTCGCCAGGTTCCTTAAAAATAGATAAATACCGGAAAATCACGATCATTAAGCTCTTAATTTGTTCAAAGCACATCCCATGCTTGCACGCAATATTACACGTAATCTAACAACACCACGTTATCAGGCTTCATGCGCAACGACACGTTACCAACAAATCGTAACAGTATTAAAAAATAATAAAAAAATAATAATGATCTTGATAATGTCTTTAAAACGTTTAGCAATCTAGTTTAAAAGAAATTTATCTTTACAAGCAACGATTAGCTACGTACCCTTTATTTTTCGCCTTCGCCTTCGCGTCCCAGGATCCGGGAAGGGCTGCGGATACAAAGCCGGCTACGGCTGCGTTCCTTCCTTCGACCTGTCGACTTAAGCAAAAAAGGGAAACAAATTAGTATCAATTCAAAAAAGGTGTTAAAATGTAGACAGCTAAGCATAGCTAAAATATAAATGAAGAGAGAATTCTATTTGCTTAGAATTTATAAGCTATCACCATTTCTTAAATTTCCCACATTCGTATGCAAATATTGTATACATCTAGTATTTCTAACAAAAATCTTGACGGAAAATTTGCCGGGAACCATAAAAACTAAACAAATAACTAATATATATATATATTGAAAGCTTTCATTTGCCAGGTACCTTCAATATAGATAAATACCAGAAAATCACGATAATTAGCTTTAAATTGGTTCAAAACACATCCCGTGCTTGCATGCAATATTACACGTAATCTACCAACACCACGTTATCAGGCTTCATGCGCAACGACCGTAACCAACAAATCGTAACAGAAGGACTACGTCACCTTTTAGCATGTTCCGCGACGCCACGACGCTCAGCATGATGCACTGCATTGGCCCCAGTCTCAGGATCCGGGAATGGCTGCGTTCCTTCGTTCGGCTCCGACCACGATGTTCCACAGGATCGGGTGTCTCGAGTCGTCGCTCCAGGTTCTGTCGACTTAGCAAAAAAGGGAAACAAATTAGGTATCAATTGAAAAAGGTGTTGAAATGTAGACAACAAAGCATAGCTAAAATATAAATGAAGAAAGAATTCTATTTGCTTAGAATTTAAAAGCTATCACCATTTCTTAAATTTCACACATTCGTATGCAAATATTGTATACATCTAGTATTTCTAACAAAAATCTTGACGGAAAATTTGCCGGGAACCATAAAAACTAAACAAATAACTAATATATATATATATTGAAAGCTTTCATTCGCCAGGTACCTTCAATATAGATAAATACCAGAAAATCACGATAATTAGCTTTAAATTGGTTCAAAACACATCCCGTGCTTGCATGCAATATTACACGTAATCTACCAACACCACGTTATCAGGCTTCATGCGCAACGACCGTAACCAACAAATCGTAACAGAAGGACTACGTCACCTTTTAGCATGTTCCGCGACGCCACGACGCTCAGCATGATGCACTGCATTGGCCCCAGTCTCAGGATCCGGGAAGGGCTGCGTTCCTTCGTTCGGCTCCGACTACGATGTTCCACAGGATCGGGTGTCTCGAGTCGTCGCTCCATGTACTGTCAACTCAAGTAAAAAGGGAAAAAAAATTAGGTATCAATTCAAAAAAGGTGTTGAAATGTAGACAGCTCAGCATAGCTAAAATATAAATGAAGAGAGAATTCTATTTGCTTAGAATTTATAAGCTATCACCATTTCTTAAATTTCCCACATTCGTATGCAAATATTGTATACATCTAGTATTTTTAACAAAAATCTTGACTGAAAATTTGCCGGGAACCATAAAACTAAACAAATAATTAATTTATATATATATATATAAATATTTTTAAAAGCTTTCTTACGCCAGGTACCTTCAATATAGATAAATACCATAATATCACGATCATTTGCTCTTAATTGATTCAAAACACACCCCATGCTTGCATGCAATATTACACGTAATCTAACAACACCACGTTATCAGGCTTCATGCGCAACGACACGTCACAAACAAATCGTAACAGAAGGACTACGACACCTTTTAGCATGTTCCGCGACGCCACGACGCTCAGCATGATGCACTGCATTGACCCCAGTCTCAGGATCCGGGAAGGGCTGCGTTACTTTGTTCGGCTCCGACTACGATGTTCCCCAGGATCGGGTGTCTCAAGTCGTCGCTCCATGTTCTGTCAACTCAAGTAAAAAGGGAAAAAAAATTAGGTATCAATTCAAAAAAGGTGTTGAAATGTAGACAGCTTAGCATAGCTGAATGAAGAGAGAATTCTATTTAATTAGAATTTATAAGCTATCACCATTTCTTAAATTTCACACATTCGTATGCAAATTTTGTATACATCTAGTAGTTGTAACAAAAATCCTGACAGAAAATTTGCCGGGAACCATAAAAACTAAACAAATAACTAATTCGTCAACCAATCACTGAGTGTGAACTGGCAGATCACACTGATGGCTTAAGATCAAGCTGCCAACGTGAATACATCTATCCTTTGATTTTTAGTGGACGGGTCAAAATTGGGAAATTATATTAATATGATCAACCTTTAGAAAATATCTTGTTTCATGGGTAGGCGGTTGTGATGTCAAGCTATCCTTAAAACATTTCAAAATGTCAACAATATATTTCTTAGAAACAGAAGGACTACGTCACCTTTTAGCATGTTCCGCGACGCCACGACGCTCAGCATGATGCACTGCATTGGCTCCAGTCTCAGGATCCGGGAAGGGCTGCGTTCCTTCGTTCGGCTCCGACCACGATGTTCCACAGGATCGGGTGTCTCGAGTCGTCGCTCCAGGTTCTGTCGACTTAGCAAAAAAGGGAAACAAATTAGGTATCAATTCAAAAAAGGTTGAAATGTAGACAACAAAGCATAGCTAAAATATAAATGAAGAGAGAATTCTATTTGCTTAGAATTTATAAGCTATCACCATTTCTTAAATTTCACACATTCGTATGCAAATATTGTATACATTAGTATTTGTAAAAAAATCTTGACGGAAAATTTGCCGGGAACCATAAAAACTAAACAAATAACTAATATATATATATATTTTGAAAGCTTTCTTTCGCCAGGTACCTGTAATATAGATAACTACCAGAAAATCACGATAATTAGCTTTAAATTGGTTCAAAACACATCCCGTGCTTGCATGCAATATTACACGTAATCTACCAACACCACGTTATCAGGCTTCATGCGCAACGACCGTAACTAACAAATCGTAACAGAAGGACTACGTCACCTTTTAGCATGTTCCGCGACGCCAAGACGCTCAGCATGATGCACTGCATTGGCTCCAGTCTCAGGATCAGAGAATGGCTGCGTTCCTTCGTTCGGCTCCGACTACGATGTTCCACAGGATCGGGTGTCTCGAGTCGTCGCTCCAGGTTCTGTCGACTTAGCAAAAAAGGGAAACAAATTAGGTATCAATTGAAAAAAGGTGTTGAAATGTAGACAGCTAAGCAAAGCTAAAATATAAATGAAGAGAGAATTCTATTTGCTTAGAATTTATAAGCTATCACTATTTCTTAAATTTCCCACATTCGTATGCAAATATTGTATACATCTAGTATTTCTAACAAAAATCTTGACGGAAAATTTGCCGGGAACCATAAAAACTAATCAAATAACTAATTCATATATATTTAATTAAAAGTTTTCTTTCGCCAGGTACCTTCAATTTAGATAAATACCCAAAAATCACGATCATTAGCTCTTATTTGGTTCAAAACACATCCCATGCTTGCACGCAATATTACACGTAATCACATAAAAGGTGTTGAAATGTAGACAGCTAAGCATAGCTGAAATATAAATGAAGAGAGAATTCTATTTGCTTAAAATTTATAAGCTATCACCATTTCTTAAATTACCCACATTCGTATGCAAATATTGTATACATCTAGTATTTGTAACAAAATGTTGACCGAAAATTTGCCGGGAACCATAAAAACTAAACAAATAACTAATTCATATACATTTAATTGAAAGCTTTCTTTCGCCAGGTTCCTTAAAAATAGATAAATACCGGAAAATCACGATCATTAAGCTCTTAATTTGTTCAAAGCACATCCCATGCTTGCACGCAGTATTACACGTAATCTAACAACACCACGTTATCAGGCTTCATGCGCAACGACACGTTACCAACAAATCGTAACAGTATTAAAAAATAATAAAAAAATAATAATGATCTTGATAATGTCTTTAAAAAGTTTAGCAATCTAGTTTAAAAGAAATTTATCTTTACAAGCAACGAGTAGCTACGTACCCTTTATTTTTGGATTCCTATACCACTTCTGATTTATAAGAATATATAAAACCAGACAAGATGCAGATAATCTAACCAAAATAATATATGCTTCCATTAATTAACTTTACTATGATCGTTAACACTATTTTACAATTGGCTCCTATTTCCTCCACACCTCACTCGAAAATAAACACGGCTTGAAATCCGAAGATCTCAGGCCATGCTTACAATAGTCTTGGTGGGAGAATACAAATCTGATTGGTTCCCGCCATTTTGCAACAACAGTCGTCAACCAATCACTGAGTGAAAATAAAAACATCCGTCACATCCGTTGAAGCCGTCAACCAATCACAAAATTACAAGTGACAGTTCATATAAAAACAAGGTTCCTATATTAATTAGCAAAAATGAGAATACAAACACTGAATAGCAAATAAATTGCAGCAACGTAGTTTTTACATCCTCTTTGCAGTCCAACAAAAGTAGTGATTATATACTCTTTGAGTCCATCACCCCGGCAAGTAACTTGGGTTGTATAAGTACAATTAACAGCAAAAAATATAGTTAGTCATTGAAATCTCCGTGATACTTATACAGAATTATAAGTACAGATTGCATAATTTGACGACATCCGTGGCGCAGCGCGCGCGCTGTCTCATTATAAAGTTGGAGGTGTTCGATTCTTGGCTCGAGTCTGGTCTGGTGGGAGGCTTCGGCGTGGCTAGTTACCACCCTGCCGACAAAGACGTGTCGCCAAGCGATTTAGCGTTCCGGCAAGATGTCGCGTAGACACCAATTAGGAGAATGGGTTTACCATACATCATGCTACGGCCGTAGCCTCCCACCAGACCAGATTCGAGCCGGGAATCGATCCCAGGACCTCCAACTTTATAATGCGACAGCGCGCACTGCGCCACGGAGGTCGTCAAAATCGACCCATGACCATGAGTGTCATGAAACATGTTCTATTCCAGTCGTCGACGATCCTCGTTTCCCACTTCCGCACGCACACCGGAAAAGAGGCCTCTCCGCTGCACGCACTGCTCTCACACAGCCGTCCTGTACACACACAAGTTGTTGCACAACAAGCAACAGTGACAAACATCTGACACGGTATTACCGTTATGTATACAGTATTGCAACTTCATACAAACGGACGAAACGCGGGCTATGCCTACGTGCCTCGATCTCGGGATGCAGACAGTCGCGACCACAGAGTACTTTTTACATACGGAAATAGAGTACAATCTCGCAAGCTAATATACATATGGTATATACAGACTGCTTAGGTATAGGTTCATACCTACACTTGTACGTATCTATAGATAGTATGTATGACTGATGGAAGGTAGGATTGTGTTCAGATTAATTATTTAATATTTGATTCCCTAACAATTTGGCAAGTCATCCAAATTAAAAAATATATATATAATTATTCCGAACACATATTTTTAAATAATACAAATTTTTGGCTTCTATTCTTTATTTTCACATAAAATACATTCTAATGACTTCTTTATCCTAATAAAAACAGTTGATAAAGTTCCCCGAGGAGTGGCCCACTGGGGTCTGATGCTGACTCAGACTAAGGTGGTCAAATCTTGCAACACAATTTGAGAGCAGTTGCCGCCAACTGATACAGAGAACTTCTCTTCTCTTGCATAGGAACTCCTATACTTCTCTAGATCACTCGGTTGTACTTTGGGCCTTTAGATTTGCCTCTAATAAAAACTGTAATGTATGACCAGTCTCCCTGCACCTAAAGGGTGCAAATGGAGCCCTATCACTAAGACTATCTGTCTGACAATGGGCTGTTTATAGTGAACTGGAAACGGTAGTTGGAATTTTCACAGAATATATATCACTATGCCACTTTAACAACGGTATTTCAAAATGACAACTATGAGAATAAAAAAGTATTTTTGTACATTAGTACAACATCATTCATGTGAGAGTTCTACTCTACTCGACTGTTTTTTTTTAATTGAGGATATTAAGTATACTTATTTTTAATTTTGAGACATATTTGGAAAGAAATTTTTGCCATCATTTGAAATTTGTCATTGGTGTCATTGACGTCTTTTCTTCCATATAAAATCTTATTAATTGTTTTACAATAATTATGTATAAAAAAGCGACAAACTGCATTAATCAAGAAATTTATCAACTTGTTTTTATGGTTAGGACACCAGATATGTTTTAAATCTACTAACATATAGACAATGGTTTTGATATATTGTTTTAGGTTCTTTTTCTCTAAATCTGTTTTTAATATAGACATTGCTATGTCTTGTATATTTGAAATTATATTCACAATTGAGTGAGTCGGACTGCAAAGCCAACGACGATCTGCATATTCCCTGTATTTTATATATTCTAGTTCTTTTGATGACACTAATTCTTTTTTGCATGTTTCACAGGACTTATATATTTTATATGTTTTTTTTTATAACCTACCCAGTTACATACTGTAAGGGGGGCCAATATTCTTGGCTCAGCTCAATACTTAAAATATCATGTAAAGCAGGTGCACAGGTCGACTCGTCATCGGCTTCACAATCTGCGTCAATGAGGGTGCAGTGCCTCGCCTAAATCATGCTCACAATATCCTCCTGGGGTGTGGACACTGGTTAGGCTGTTGACTAGCAATGTGGTAAACACTGATACAAAACGCTTGGGCGTAGGGTTTGTGTTGCGGCAACCGTGTGATCGAATAGCCCCAAAAAAGTTTTCAATGGGGTCCTGGTTTACTGAAGTTATATTAAATTTAGTTTCTAACTGTTTTTAATAAAACCTCAATTCCTTCCAATGTCCACACCCAATTGTTTATTGTTCGTTCTTTTTTGTCTGCTTTTTAAAATCAATGAAATTTATAGATAATAAATTTCATTGATTTTAAAATCTTCTTCGCTTCCCTCCATTTTTCGTGATGTACTGATGATGGTGTCGCAGGCCCCAAAAGTGGTTTTCCGTAGCTTTTTTTTTCTTCGTGAAACTGCCATTGACAGAGTCGAATAAATTGCCAAAGAACAGGAGTACATCTGCAGTTCCTTTGCATTCTTCTGAAAGAATTTTCTTATCTGGAACAGAAAACGGGAATTGCGTGATTTAAAATATTTTTAACTCGTCCTAAAAAAATAACTAAAAAAAAAACAATTATTGTTATCTACATAAATATATATTATATATTATATAATATAGTAACAACTATATTCATATTGTTACTAGCTGAGATCCGCGGTTTCACCCGCGTAGTTTTCGTTTCCGTGGAAATACCGGGATGAAATATTGCCTAAATATTAATTGCAAATTGACTCTTTGAAGTTAGGAACACACCTACATTTCTTAGACAACATTGACAATATGAACTATATTAAATAGCAATAAAGTTCAAATTGGCTCCACATTTTATTTAGAAAACGTTTATATGGGAAAAAGATAAGGGCTGTTTTTAGGGTTTCCCCGGCAATTATTCCAATTTTTCTCACTTTTTAAACCTTCCCTAGACCTCCACGAACATTTCAAGACCAAGATAAGACAAATCCGTTCAGCCGTTCTCGAGTTTTAGCGAGACCAACGAACGGCAATTGATTTTTATATATATAGACTATAGATTATAAGGTCTCAGTGTGCCTGAATGCATATAATAGTTACCACTTATGTTCAACCAACCAATTAATGAACAATGGGTCATACATTCACTTAGAGCTGTGATAGCCTAGTGGTTAGGATGTCAGCCTTCTAATCAGAGGTCGGGGATTCGAACCCGGGCACGCTATAACTTTTCGGAGTTATGTGCGTTTTTAAGCAATTAAAATATCACTTGCTCCAACGGTGAAGGAAAACATCGTGAGGAAACCTGCACGCAGAGTTGTTCATAATGTTCTCAAAGGCGTGTGAAGTCTGCCAATCCGCACGTGGCCAGCGTGGTGGACTATGGCCGAACCTTTTCATATTGAGAAGAGACCCTTGCTCTGTAGTGAGCCGGTAATGGGTTGATCATGATGTAGCTCAATAGCGAAAATGTAAAAAAAAGCATACCTGTGTTACGCCATCCTGTGACTTAAGACTATTCAATGTCTTATTGATTAGTTGTGTGTCAGTCTTAGGACCAAAATCCACCAGAACTTCAAGCTGAAAATAAAGGACATTTGGCATCATTGATCTAGTTATTTTTACATGAGGTAAGTTAAAAGGGAAGGAAAGCTATAACTAGATTCTGACATCCAATAATCTGCTTCAGTCAATGTTGCCTAACTCAATCAACTACTTGATCAATTGATTTCTACTTTATTTATTGATCTCCTCTTATTTTTTTTTTTTTTTTTATCCACTACAAGTTAGCCCTTGACGGCAATCTCACCTGATGGTAAGTGATGATGCAGTCTACGATGGTAGCGGGCTAACCTGTTAGGGGCATGGTAAACCCACACTCCTAATTGGTTTCTACGCGACATCGTGCCGGAACGCTAAATCGCTTGGCGATACGTCTTTGTCGGTAGGGTGGTAACTAGCCACAGCCGAAGCCTCCCACCAGTCCAGACTCGAGCCGGGAATCGAACCCAGGACCTCCAACTTTAAAATGCAACAGCGCACTCTGCGCCACGGAGGTCGTCAAGAATATATCAAGAATATTCTAGCTTTACAAGATAAAAACCTAATTTGCTAGCGTAGCCTAATATAAAAGTATATATATATATATATATATATATATATATAAAAGAAACTACTAGCCCAATATATTATGCTATCCTATATTATAAAAGCAAATGGGAGTATATTTATGTGAAGTTTTCACATAAATATACTTTGAATACTGACATTGGTCATAAGATACTTTTTAACCTAGAAAGAGTTATTAAAAGATGACCAAAGCAAACTACCAGGACCACATAAGTACTGAGATGGTTTGTTATGGCCCAACTATGAAAAACTTGAATACCAACCCTGGTAATATGAGGAACATAGTTAAACCTTTTATATTAGTTTCATTATCTCACTTAGACCCTTTCAAGTTCAAAATACCGAGTGAATCGGTGAACATTAAGTAGGTATTTAATGGGTTAGCATATCAATAAAATACCTACTTAAGTTTTAGTTACTTCATTTAAATAAAGAATATGTGACTTGGTAAATTCACCTCCAAATCCCTGCAACACAGTCCTCCTCCCAGAAGTTTTAGCTATCATGTCCAATACAACTGCACTAGGCAATGTGGTCTCAACCTTTACTGCTCCATCTTTATATAAAGCCTGGTGATCAAACAAAATCCAAATCTTAAATAAGTTTGTATAAGAACACTCACAATCGTGTAGTCGCAAAAGTAACAAAAGACTAATAAGCCAAAGTAAAATGGATCTAATGTGTCACAAGTTATAGTCGCAATTACCGTGCTACTTATATATTTTGTACAAATTTGTGCTTATGTATTTTGTACAAAACAAAAAACTAAATATATTTTTAAACAAAACATGACACATAAACCCTTGCATCCTTAAGACTAATAATTAAGACAGAATGCTAAAAGCAGAACCATTATGGTCTTATGTTGATCTACATTTACGTTTGTTTTCCTATGGGAGATGAATATAAATTGTTTATTGAATAACCATGTCAGTTCAAAAAGTTACTAGGTGACTCGATAAGAAGCAACCAATTTTAGTTGAGTCTAGTAAAATTTATAATGACACACTATTGAATCATAAGGAATTAACCATCTAGTTGTTTCATTGCCAAATGTTAAGTCATGTTTCCTACATATTAATATGAATAAGGCGTCAGCCTCCTAATCAGAGGTCGGGGATTCGAACCCGGGCACGCTATAACTTTTCGGAGTTATGTGCGTTTTTAAGCAATTAAAATATCACTTGCTCCAACGGTGAAGGAAAACATCGTGAGGAAACCTGCACGCAGAGTTGTTCATAATGTTCTCAAAGGCGTGTGAAGTCTGCCAATCCGCACGTGGCCAGCGTGGTGGACTATGGCCGAACCTTTTCATATTGAGAAGAGACCCTTGCTCTGTAGTGAGCCGGTAATGGGTTGATCATGATGTAGCTCAATAGCGAAAATGTAAAAAAAAGCATAAAGTCTCAGTGTGCCTGAATGCATATAATAGTTACCACTTATGTTCAACCAACCAATTAATGAACAATGGGTCATACATTCACATAGAGCTGTGATAGCCTAGTGGCTAGAGGTCGGGGATTCGAACCCGGGCACGCTATAACTTTTCGGAGTTATGTGCGTTTTTAAGCAATTAAAATATCACTTGCTCCAACGGTGAAGGAAAACATCGTGAGGAAACCTGCACGCAGAGTTGTTCATAATGTTCTCAAAGGCGTGTGAAGTCTGCCAATCCGCACGTGGCCAGCGTGGTGGACTATGGCCGAACCTTTTCATATTGAGAAGAGACCCTTGCTCTGTAGTGAGCCGGTAATGGGTTGATCATGATGTAGCTCAATAGCGAAAATGTAAAAAAAAGCATAAAGTCTCAGTGTGCCTGAATGCATATAATAGTTACCACTTATGTTCAACCAACCAATTAATGAACAATGGGTCATACATTCACATAGAGCTGTGATAGCCTAGTGGCTAGAGGTCGGGGATTCGAACCCGGGCACGCTATAACTTTTCGGAGTTATGTGCGTTTTTAAGCAATTAAAATATCACTTGCTCCAACGGTGAAGGAAAACATCGTGAGGAAACCTGCACGCAGAGTTGTTCATAATGTTCTCAAAGGCGTGTGAAGTCTGCCAATCCGCACGTGGCCAGCGTGGTGGACTATGGCCGAACCTTTTCATATTGAGAAGAGACCCTTGCTCTGTAGTGAGCCGGTAATGGGTTGATCATGATGTAGCTCAATAGCGAAAATGTAAAAAAAAGCATACCTGTGTTACGCCATCCTGTGACTTAAGACTATTCAATGTCTTATTGATTAGTTGTGTGTCAGTCTTAGGACCTAAATCCACCAGAACTTCAAGCTGAAAATAAAGGACATTTGGCATCATTGATCTAGTTATTTTTACATGAGGTAAGTTAAAAAGGAAGGAAAGCTATAACTAGATTCTGACATCCAAAAATCTGCTTCAGTCAATGTTGCCTAACTCAATCAACTACTTGATCAATTGATTTCTACTTGTTTGTATAAGAACACTCACAATCGTGTAGTCGCAATTACCGTGCTACTTATATATTTTGTACAAATTTGTGTTGGTATGGGAAGTGTAGATGAATTTGATTAATTGCAGTTCAATTTACTATGGCGTTAGGCTCTTCTATATTCTGAAGCAGCTAAGGTGTTGTGACCAAAAAAATATATACATTTTGTGAGTATAATATAGATTTTGTGAGTGTATAGTATCCTAAGAGCAAGGGAATAAATGTGTATGATTTATTTCAGTACCAGGAAATGTATGGGTAGATTAAGGGTTTTAAAATATTGTGGAACAAGCAACATTTATAATTGAAGATTATACCATATCTTATACTATTTCCAATCGCGGTTCTCCTCCTAACATATAAATCTAATTTTGAGGCAGTGTGATATGGCTAACTATAGCTATAGTTGTAAATCATCTAGGTGAAATTCAACTTTTCACAAGGCCAGGGGTAAATATGGAGTTTCTCCTTATAAAATGTTGCCTATAAAAATCCAAAACTGCACTTATTTTTAAATAATGGTTTCTTGTTTTTACTTAATTATCCTAGTTAACATCAATTTATCTGTTTTGTATCACATATGCATTGTCACTTTACAAAACTAAATATATTTTTAAACAAAACATGACACATAAACCCTTGTATCCTTAAGACTAATAATTAAGACAGAATGCTAAAGCAGAACCATTATGGTCTTATGTTGATCTACATTTACGTTTGTTTTCCTATGGGAGATGAATATAAATTGTTTATTGAATAACCATGTCAGTTCAAAAAGTTACTAAGTGACTCGATAAGAAGCAACCAATTTTAGTTGAGTCTAGTAAAATTTATAATGACACACTATTGAATCATAAGGAATTAACCATCTAGTTGTTTCATTGCCAGATATTAAGTCATTTATTTTACAATTAGGATACAAGGTTTATGTAGGTTTATGCGTCATGTTTTGTTTAAAAATATATTTAATTTTGTAAAGTGACAATGCATAATGTGATACAAAACAGATAAAATGATGTTAACTAGGATAATTAAGATCAGTAAGTCAGCCAGTCAGTTAGTCATTATATATATATATATATATATAAAGATGTCATTAAGAGATAAATTTAAAGATTATAAAATAATGACAGTGCATAGCCAATATATATATGAAAATTTAATGTATGTTCATAAAAATATTGATAAATTTAAGAAAAAAATGGACTGTAACGCACTGAACATCTGAAGTAAAAGTAAACTTGTAGTACCGTTTAGTAGGCTGCACAAAATTAGTAACTCATTCAAAGGAAATTGTATTCTATTCTATAATAAATTACCTATTGATATCTTGGAGATGTCTATCAATAAGTTCAAAGTTTTTATAAAACGAAAGCTTGTAGAAAAATCATATAACGATATTAAGGATTATATAAACGATAAAAAAGCTTGGGTGTGAATTGCTCTATCTCCATAGGTCCTATAGTTTATTATTAATTTTATTCATTATGTGAGATGGTGATAACGAAAAAAAAGAAAAACCCCGGCTAAGTTTGTTGTGGGCTTCTTCTTAGACCGGGGCGCGTTTGGAACCCTCATAGCTTTAGTTTTAAGTTTACGAATATAGTTATCACCATGAAATAACTACTGTGTAAATTATTGACGCGTCAAAAGTGCCTTTTTAAGGACTATTTGAATAAAGATTATTTTGAATTTGAATTTTGAATTTGATGTAAAAAATTATAATACACAATCACTTCACAGATCTTTATATTGACTAACATAATATTATAATGTTAAACATATATTATTTGTGTAATTTAAATCAAAAAAAAATTGCATTTTATCATTTATCATCTACATTCTACAAAATAGTTAAAACAGTGAAAAAAGATTATATTATTATAATAGGTGTCATTATGGAAAAATATTTTAAAACTTACCTTTCTGTTGATTTCTGTAAATCTCTTGTTTAATATCAGTGGCTGATTTGTGGGCTAGACTATGCTTGGAGCTTGGTGCTGTAAAAAATATTTCAATATCATCATCATGATCAACCCATTACCGGCTCACTACAGAGCACTGGTCTCCTCTCAATATGAGAAGGGTTTGGCCATAGTCCACCACGCTGGCCATGTGCGGATTGGCAGACTTCACACGCCTTTGAGAACATTATGGGGAACTCTCAGGCGTGCAGGTTTCCTCACGATGTTTTCCTTCACCGTTGAAGCAAGTGATATTTTAATCATTTAAAAACGCACATAACTCCGAAAAGTTAGAGGTGCGTGCCCGGATTCGAACCGCCGATCTCTGATTAGGAGGCTGACGCCCTAACCACTGGGCTATCACTGCTTCATAAAATATATATAAAATATTTCAATATGTAATAATCAAATTAATTTCTGAATAGGAACATTATAAGCCAATAGTGAGCACTTAATTTTTTATAAAAAGGTTCCTATGGAACCTAAAAAAGAATGTTGTTGAGAATAACACTACCTAAAATCAATAAAATTTATAGGTATCTTTTTGTACTCACCAATATTTTCTTTTTCTTGGATCAAAAGTTAGCTCACACTGTTTTGACACTTCTATCTCAATGGACCAATTATCAGCTGGAAAAGAGAATAAAAATATGACATGGACACAAGTTTATGTATAATTTTAAATGAAGTACACTGCGCATGGTTTTCTAATGTTTCGGATAAACCTTTGTTACAAATACACCACACAAGAAATGTATCTTTCAAGTTCTTAGGTCATTTTAACGAGTTAGTTTGTTAATGATAATTTGATATAATAATGATTTCTGGCATGTGCCATGTAATCACAAATAATAACTTATTGTATGTTGATACAGTAAGTCACTAGGTCAGAATCTTTTACGCAAGTGAAGACAGCAACTGTATGACTTATATATTTTTTATGATTTTTTTTTTATAACCTACCCAGTTACATACTGTAAGGGGGGCCAATATTCTTGGCTCAGCTCAATACTTAAAATATCATCTAAAGCAGGTGCACAGGTCGACTCGTCATCGGCTTCACAATCTGCGACAATGAGGGTGCAGTGCCTCACCTAAATCATGCTCACAATATCCTCCTGGGGTGTGGACACTGGTTAGGCTGTTGACTAGCAATGTGGTAAACACTGATACAAAACGCTCGGGCGTAGGGTTTGTGTTGCGGCAACCGTGTGATCGAATAGTTTTCAATGGGGTCCTGGTTTACTGAAGTTATATTAAATTTAGTTTCTAACTGTTTTTAATAAAACCTCAATTCCTTCCAATGTCCACACCCAATTGCTTATTGTTCGTTCTTTTTTGTCTGCTTTTTAAAATCAATGAAATTTATAGATAATAAATTTCATTGATTTTAAAATCTTCTTCGCTTCCCTCCATTTTTCGTGATGTACTGATGATGGTGTCGCAGGCCCCAAAAGTGGTTTTGCGTTCCTTTTTTTTTTCTTCGTGAAACTGCCATTGACAGAGTCGAATAAATTGCCAAAGAACAGGAGTACATCTGCAGTTCCTTTGCATTCTTCTGAAAGAATTTTCTTATCTGGAACAGAAAACGGGAATTGCGTGATTTAAAATATTTTTAACTCGTCCTAAAAAAATAACTAAAAAAAAAAAACAATTATTGTTATCAACATAAATATATATTATATAATATAGTAACAACTATATTCATATTGTTACTAGCTGAGATCCGCGGTTTCACCCGCGTAGTTTTCGTTTCCGTGGAAATACCGGGATGAAATATTGCCTAAATATTAATTGCAAATTGACTCTTTGAAGTTAGGAACACACCTACATTTCTTAGACAACATTGACAATATGAACTTTATTAAAAAGCAATAAAGTTCAAATTGACTCCACATTTTATTTAGAAAACGTTTATATGGGAAAAAGATAAGGGCTGTTTTTAGGGTTTTCCCGGCAATTATTCCAATTTATCTGACCTTTTAAACCTTCCCTAGACCTCCACGAACATTTCAAGACCAAGATAAGACAAATTCGTTCAGCCGTTCTCAAGTTTTAGCGAGACCAACGAACGGCAATTGATTTTTATATATATAGACTATAAAGTCTCAGTGTGCCTGAATGCATATAATAGTTACCACTTATGTTCAACCAACCAATTAATGAACAATGGGTCATACATTCACATAGAGCTGTGATAGCCTAGTGGCTAGAGGTCGGGGATTCGAACCCGGGCACGCTATAACTTTTCGGAGTTATGTGCGTTTTTAAGCAATTAAAATATCACTTGCTCCAACGGTGAAGGAAAACATCGTGAGGAAACCTGCACGCAGAGTTGTTCATAATGTTCTCAAAGGCGTGTGAAGTCTGCCAATCCGCACGTGGCCAGCGTGGTGGACTATGGCCGAACCTTTTCATATTGAGAAGAGACCCTTGCTCTGTAGTGAGCCGGTAATGGGTTGATCATGATGTAGCTCAATAGCGAAAATGTAAAAAAAAGCATACCTGTGTTACGCCATCCTGTGACTTAAGACTATTCAATGTCTTATTGATTAGTTGTGTGTCAGTCTTAGGACCTAAATCCACCAGAACTTCAAGCTGAAAATAAAGGACATTTGGCATCATTGATCTAGTTATTTTTACATGAGGTAAGTTAAAAAGGAAGGAAAGCTATAACTAGATTCTGACATCCAAAAATCTGCTTCAGTCAATGTTGCCTAACTCAATCAACTACTTGATCAATTGATTTCTACTTGTTTGTATAAGAACACTCACAATCGTGTAGTCGCAATTACCGTGCTACTTATATATTTTGTACAAATTTGTGTTGGTATGGGAAGTGTAGATGAATTTGATTAATTGCAGTTCAATTTACTATGGCGTTAGGCTCTTCTATATTCTGAAGCAGCTAAGGTGTTGTGACCAAAAAAATATATACATTTTGTGAGTATAATATAGATTTTGTGAGTGTATAGTATCCTAAGAGCAAGGGAATAAATGTGTATGATTTATTTCAGTACCAGGAAATGTATGGGTAGATTAAGGGTTTTAAAATATTGTGGAACAAGCAACATTTATAATTGAAGATTATACCATATCTTATACTATTTCCAATCGCGGTTCTCCTCCTAACATATAAATCTAATTTTGAGGCAGTGTGATATGGCTAACTATAGCTATAGTTGTAAATCATCTAGGTGAAATTCAACTTTTCACAAGGCCAGGGGTAAATATGGAGTTTCTCCTTATAAAATGTAGAATATAAAAATCCAAAACTGCACTTATTTTTAAATAATGGTTTCTTGTTTTACTTAATTATCCTAGTTAACATCAATTTATCTGTTTTGTATCACATATGCATTGTCACTTTACAAAACTAAATATATTTTTAAACAAAACATGACACATAAACCCTTGTATCCTTAAGACTAATAATTAAGACAGAATGCTAAAGCAGAACCATTATGGTCTTATGTTGATCTACATTTACGTTTGTTTTCCTATGGGAGATGAATATAAATTGTTTATTGAATAACCATGTCAGTTCAAAAAGTTACTAAGTGACTCGATAAGAAGCAACCAATTTTAGTTGAGTCTAGTAAAATTTATAATGACACACTATTGAATCATAAGGAATTAACCATCTAGTTGTTTCATTGCCAGATATTAAGTCATTTATTTTACAATTAGGATACAAGGTTTATGTAGGTTTATGCGTCATGTTTTGTTTAAAAATATATTTAATTTTGTAAAGTGACAATGCATAATGTGATACAAAACAGATAAATTGATGTTAACTAGGATAATTAAGATCAGTAAGTCAGCCAGTCAGTTAGTCATTATATACCGGGTGCTTCAAAAAAATGTATACACACTTTAAACTATTGTAGTTTTCCCGCTCTAGAAGGCTAATGTTATATTTCTTCGCCAGGTGCCAGCATAATCGTCCTTCTATGTTATATTATCAGTTGGAATTTGTAATATCAACACGGCGGACGTACGTTTGAGTTTTGAAGAACGTAAGCAGGTTATTAAGTGGTACTGGAAGTTTGAGAATGTAAATGAAGTTCGAAGACAGTGGAGAAGGGAGTATGATACAGAACCACCTTCAAGATTAACAATTACACGCATACGAGACAAATTTGAAGTTCATGGAACAGTGTGTGATGTGCATAAAGGTCATTCAGGTCGGCCTCGAACAGCTACAAGTGATGAATCATCAACGGCAGTCTTGGAACTGTTTCAACGCTCTCCTAACAAATCTTCAAGGCAAGGGGCACGTGAAAGTGATGTAAGTGCTAGCAGCGTGCTACGCATTCTGAAGAGAGGCAAGTATCGTGTTTACATTCCAAGGCTGGTGCAACAGCTAAATGACGACGATCAAGATCGAAGGTTGCAATTTTGTGAATGGATTCAGGAGATGGTGATACGTGAACCGGGATTTATGGGTAGCATCATTTGGTCGGATGAAGCCCAATTCAAACTTAATGGAACTGTCAATAGGCACAATTGTGTTTACTGGGGTGAAGAAAATCCTCACATTACAATTGAAAAAGCTGTAAATTTGCCTGGTGTAAATGTGTGGTGCGGTTTGTCTTCAAGGGGACTCATTGGACCTTTTCGATTTGAAGGCACTGTAACTGGTATTAATTACCTAACAATGCTTGCTGATTCCATATTTCCTGCCATTCGTGCATTATACGGTAATGATGATTTTTATTTTCAACAAGATGGTGCTCCGCCGCACTATCACAGGGACGTACGAGCTTACCTGGATCAAAATTTGTCGGGCCAGTGGATAGGACGCAGGGGGCCAATCGAGTTTCCAGCACGCTCTCCAGACCTTACGCCACTGGATTTCTTCTTGTGGGGCACGGTAAAAGATGAGGTGTACAAACGTAAACCACGTAACCTAGACATTCTTTGGAATGAGATTCAAGCAGTGTGTAGAGAAATCTCATTGGACGTTTTGATACGATGTACAGAATCAGTGGTGACTCGTACTCAGAATTGTATTGATGCTGCAGGTCACCAATTTGAACAGTATTAACATTTGTTATTTATGTTTAATTTACATTGGACTTTCAGCTTTCTATTTTCCTGAAATTTAACTTTGTAGAACGGTAAATAAATTTTCTATGGATGTTCAAAGTGTGTATACATTTTTTTGAAGCACCCGGTATATATATATAGATGTCATTAAGAGATAAATTTAAAGATTATAAAATAATGACAGTGCATAGCCAATATATACATGAAAATTTAATGTATGTTCATAAAAATATTGATAAATTCAAGAAAAAAATGGACTGTAACGCACTGAACATCTGAAATAAAAGTAAACTTGTAGTACCGTTTAGTAGGCTGCACAAAATTAGTAACTCATTCAAAGGAAATTGTATTCTATTCTATAATAAATTACCTATTGATATCTTGGAGATGTCTATCAATAAGTTCAAAGTTTTTATAAAACGAAAGCTTGTAGAAAAATCATATAACGATATTAAGGATTATATAAACGATAAAAAAGCTTGGGTGTGAATTGCTCTATCTCCATAGGTACTATAGTTTATTATTAATTTTATTCATTATGTGAGATGGTGATAACGAAAAAAAAGAAAAACCCCAGCTAAGTTTGTTGTGGGCTTCTTCTTAGACCGGGGCGCGTTTGGAACCCTCATAGCTTTAGTTTTAAGTTTACGAATATAGTTATCACCATGAAATAACTACTGTGTAAATTATTGACGCGTCAAAAGTGCCTTTTTAAGGACTATTTGAATAAAGATTATTTTGAATTTGAATTTTGAATTTGATGTAAAAAATTATAATACACAATCACTTCACAGATCTTTATATTGACTAACATAATATTATAATGTTAAACATATATTATTTGTGTAATTTAAATCAAAAAAAAAATTGCATTTTATCATTTATCATCTACATTCTACAAAATAGTTAAAACAGTGAAAAAAGATTATAATTATTATAATAGGTGTCATTATGGAAAAATATTTTAAAACTTACCTTTCTGTTGATTTCTGTAAATCTCTTGTTTAATATCAGTGGCTGATTTGTGGGCTAGACTATGCTTGGAGCTTGGTGCTGTAAAAAATATTTCAATATCATCATCATGATCAACCCATTACCGGCTCACTACAGAGCACTGGTCTCCTCTCAATATGAGAAGGGTTTGGCCATAGTCCACCACGCTGGCCATGTGCGGATTGGCAGACTTTGCACGCCTTTGAGAACATTATGGGGAACTCTCAGGCGTGCAGGTTTCCTCACGATGTTTTCCTTCACCGTTGAAGCAAGTGATATTTTAATCATTTAAAAACGCACATAACTCCGAAAAGTTAGAGGTGCGTGCCCGGATTCGAACCGCCGATCTCTGATTAGGAGGCTGACGCCCTAACCACTGGGCTATCACTGCTTCATAAAATATATATAAAATATTTCAATATGTAATAATCAAATTAATTTCTCAATAGAAACATTATAAGCCAATAGTGAGCACTTAATTTTTTATAAAAAGGTTCCTATGGAACCTAAAAAAGAATGTTGTTGAGAATAACACTACCTAAAATCAATAAAATTTATAGGTATCTTTTTGTACTCACCAATATTTTCTTTTTCTTGGATCAAAAGTTAGCTCACACTGTTTTGACACTTCTATCTCAATGGACCAATTATCAGCTGGAAAAGAGAATAAAAATATGACATTGACACAAGTTTATGTATAATTTTAAATGAAGTACACTGCGCATGGTTTTCTAATGTTTCGGATAAACCTTTGTTACAAATACACCACACAAGAAATGTATCTTTCAAGTTCTTAGGTCATTTTAAGGTTGAAATTTAGAATCGTGCGGCAGGAGTTTCGGGCTGAAAGATGTTTTATTTGGTAGAGGTTTGGTCCCCGATTGTAACAATAGCACTCGCATTACAAGGTAATGCATATTTTTCGAGAAAACCAAAAAAAACTAACATAACCTATAAATAGGTTAAACATCGAAATGTTAAAATTTAGAATCGTTCGGCAGGAGTTTCGGGGAGAAAGACGTTTTATTTGGTAGAGGTTTGGTCCCCGATTGTAACAAAAGCACTCGCATAACAAGGTAATGCACTTTTTTCGAGAAAACCAAAAAAAACTAACATAACCTATAAATAGGTAAAAATAATGCAATATTACAGGTGAGCTACAAATCAAATGGGCTACGCCAGACGACTCGCTCCGTCGCCCCTTCATTCAGCTTCACCTACTCGACCTTCGTTTCGCTACGAAGGTCGCCGGCTCGTAGGCTCGCTTCATTCAGGACCTCCTTCGCGAGCTTCTGGCTTCGCACTTCATAAAAACACTCTAGGGGTAGGGCAGACAAGACTACGTGGAATAGGGGTTGGCCAATTTGGTTCTGTCACACTATTCGACCTACATCAGCTCATGTCGTTTCCAAGTGTGAAGTTTTCTTACCATTAGAAATTAGTAGTTCGTCATATGATTTGACAGTTGACAGAGAGCATAGACCATAAAAAAATAAAAATACTGTGACACTAGTCTTTGACATGATCTTACGTCCTTGTTGCACTTATACAAAATTGTATATGCTATCTAGCTCTCCCGTAATTTTGCATTATTTTTTCGACGTTTTACCTATTTATAGGTTATGTTAGTTTTTTTTTGTTTTCTCGAAAACAGTGCATTACCTTGTAATGCGAGTGCTATTGTTACAATCGGGGACCAAACCTCTACCAAATAAAACATCTTTCAGCCCGAAACTCCTGCCGCACGATTCTAAATCCAACCCATACTCCCTTTATTTTTAACATATCGCATACTGATAACCAAACCGTCACTAAACGAAAAACACGATTTTTCAGAAAATGATGTTAAAGTTACTAATTAAAGAAACAGTTGCATATTGTGCAAAATGTAAAAAAAAAACATTTTTTTTAAGTGAATAATATTTGTGTCTAGCCTAGTGCTCCTTGTTATTAATTATAGCTGTTATTTATATTTATTTTATGAAATATTTTAATTTTTCTCCAGAAATAGTGTCACTTTTCCACAAAATTTTTGAAAGTGTCACTTTTTCATTAGATTCATTCATATGTTATCTAAAACATTTAGGTTAAAATGTCTCTATATTCTTAGTAATTTAAGGAACAAAAATTAAAATAATGATTTTTTAATTAAAACTACCACTGCAGAAATCAACCATCTTTATTAACTATAATTACTTATTAATTTAACATCCTCGCCTCACACATAATGATAAAAATGTACTTGTTTGTAAATCACACTGACAGAAAAACTTATAACATTACTTAATAATTGGCCCAAATATTAAGACTATGTTAATATTACTTAAATCAACCAGTCTTCAGTGAGTTCTAATTAAATTAATCCTATCTCTAAGAGATAATGCTTATTTATTAAAGTTACAAAACAATGAAAATAAATTGTCAGAAAATCTTTCTTAAATTCTCATAGAACTAATAACATTAGGTACTTAATAATATTTTGGCACTGTTAATAATAATATCACTTAAAAGCAAACAGTCTTCTGTGAGTCCTAATTAAATTACTCATCCATCTCTATTGAGATACAGCTTTTTTCTAAATTTAACAATAAATCTCTCACAAAACAAAACATAAAAAACTTTCTAAAGTAAAATGACAAAAAAAAACATTTTATAAAATATTATTGTAAAAAGACGATACATAGTAAGGCAAAATTGCGTTCTTTTTAATAAGATCTTTCAGATCCTTCTTTTTATTTTCAGCTAATGGCAATTTATTATTATACAAAGGCACTAATTGAGGTTGTATCCGTCGAAGCTTGAGTAAGTTAATTTCTTTAAAAGTTTCATCAGAATATGAAGTTTTGTAAAAAACTCTAACGTTATGGTTAGAATCAGACTTTTCAACTTTTAGAACTTTTATGTCACCTACTTTTATGGCCCCCCCTTCCGTATTTTTAGTTAGTTTGAATTCTTGCAGCTTTTTGATGTCATAAAACTCATGGTGTGCCATTTCCACTACATTGTATTTATTGCCCCTTTTTTTTGCGTCTCGAATAGCACTTATATATTGATCAGGAACATATATTGGTCCTGACCTAAGCTTCTTCTTTATCTGGCGCTCAATCATAGAATGGACGGAATCCCCTTCGTTTTGGGTATGACCCTTGATCAAAAATTTGTGGGTAATAGAGGCAATGTTTGGCAAATTTGCCACTGCATATAAATACATGGAAAAAACAAATTGATTTTTTTGTTGTCCGCAACAGTTATCTGAATAAAAAATTATGTTGAGGTCAGACGATGCTGTTGCCGATTTTTTTTGTAAGAATTTAAATACACAAGAACCTATTTCGTTAGCACCTTTTTGCCCTTCTACTTCAGTCCAGAAATAGCAATGAGTACAATCGGCTTTGAGCTCACAAATTGTAAAGTTCAAGCAGTTCAGTCTTGACTTATAATAAAAAGATGAAACATCCCCTTTAGGAACTTGCAGGATAGCTTGCAAATCATAACATGCTACTATGTTATTGTCATCAATTAATTCTTTGTCTCGTTTTTTTTCTTCTCGGCTTAACTCTTTTTCTTTTAAATGTAATGTATATTCTTCATTCATTTTTTCTTTCTCTTCAAGGTTCGCATTTTCATAAGCCACACAGTCTTCACACTGATCCTTTTTAGGGACAAAAAAACTTATATTAAAATCTTCTTTAAAAACTTTACGATATATATGTAGCTTCACGTAGTCAAGTCCTTCAATTTCGCAGTCTTTTTTGTAATCTCTATATAAATCGGTTAATGTTTTCCCACCTTCTATAAATTCCCTTGTCGTCTGTTTGCGTAAATAATGACTTTCAATTCGAGGTATGCTCGCAATATGTTTTCTAACCCTGTCCAATAATTCGCTTGATGTTTTGGTCCCATGGTTGTCATGTTTACCTCGCAGGTCTGGTTCAACAATACCACATAAATTTAATTTTGCGATGACTGTTCGAATTGGGCGATCGTTAATGCCTAAAGTGTTTTTGAAAAATATTTTGCATACTCTTTTTTTTTCATTACTTGCTGTTAAATAAAATGCGTGCTTAGCTTTTCTATTATTGAATATTTTTTTGTATTGATATTTCGGTTTGATTTCTGTCATGTGTTTAGAAATGAAATCTCTTTGTTTTGATAGGGAACTCATTTGCCAGTAATTATTGAATATGTAGCGACGGGATTCTTCGGTAAATTTTTCCGAACATTTTAATCGACAACTCATACCACAAGGAATCCCTATTTTTCTTTCAGGAATTACTTTTTTTTGCTTTGAGGACGTCGAATATTGTAATCCCTTATTTCTCAGTAACTTTGCCAGTTTTTTTTTGTTACCACGCTTTCTTTTTCGTGTTTGTGTTGCAGAGTGAGTATCAGAGATAGTTTCAGGTGTGATATTATTTAAATGTGTTGTTTTGTTTATTTGTTCTATTGCTAAACTTTTTAAAGAGGATGGGTTATAAATGGGTATGTTATTAATTATTTTGCCATCACTATCAGAAAAAGATTCACTCCCATATTCCATAGCTATTATTTGTAAAGCAGAGGCAGATTTATTCAATTTACAAGACGTTATTTCAGGAGACAAGACTTTTGGAGAAATACAGTTTCGTTTCGATGGCGTGGCAGAGTTAGAGTTCACACTCATTGAATCATTTCGTGAAGAAGTTGAAGATGATCTGGATGACGACGAGGAAGATGCCGATGAAGTGGATGATCCTGATGAACTAGAAGACGATGAATTAGATGACTTTGCAGAAGAAGACCTTGATTTTCTTGATAACGAAGGAGAAGTGTTAAGTGTTGACACATTATGTACTTCTGCGACTGTTTTTTGTTTTTGCTTAATCTTAGGAAGGTGTGTTTTAGTTGTGTCTGATTCAGAAGATATATGATCATTAGGGCTGAGTTTATACTCTGGATCATCATCTGATGCAGGCGAAAAATCTCTACCTGATCTGTTGCTATTGCCAGAATCTGTAGAATTATTCCTATTTCGACTTTGTTGTGTGACGACAGTGCTGAAGTTTAGAGAATCTACACTTGACTGGTCCGCAGCATTTAACTTAGTTTTGTTAGCAGAATCCTCGGTTATTACTTTATTGTCGGAATCATTTTCCATTGGTGTATCGCTAGTAGTACCTGTATTAATTTTCTTTATTATTTCTTTAAATTTAGTAGTTCTTGGATTGAGACGTGGCATATTGATAACTGTAAAAAATAAAAGATATTATTGAAAACAACGTCCAATGTATACTGTCCTGTATAGCACAAATATTTACGTAAACGTAATTCAATCGTAACGAGTGCACGCGCAGTAGAGCGTTGTCAGATTTTCATACAATTTTTTGACGTTACGTCATGTTACATTACGTATTACGTAAAGATTCGTGCTAGGGGAACTGTTCACAGTATTAACCATTGTTGTCAAAAGCCATTTAAATCAAATAAAAGATCATCTTAAAATAAAAATTCTCGTTTAAAATTATTTTTATTTTATTTATTTGTATTATTATGTACCTACTTACGAATCGCTAAATTATAACTAACTAGCTCTTTAAAACGCAAAGTTACATTGTACAGGGGGTTGAACAAAATTTTGACTCACTGATCGTAGTCACGGATTTTTAAATTTTCGACCTTATTGTATAGCGAATACCTAATAAAATTTTCATGAAATGGTCAAGAAATCGAATTTCTTAACTGTACTTAGTAGGTACCTACACTTCTCAAGTCAAAAAAACTTCTATCAAACAAAAATAAGGAACATACGATAGAATCAAAACGCACGTTTTATTCAAATTATAATGCTTATTTGAATACAAAAAGTGCAAAAAACCGACACTTTTTATTTAGAGTCACTTTTCGTAAAAACAAATAATTGAAGTTCAATTCGCAAATAACGAAATCCTGACATGTTTAGTTTAAGGTCAGTATTCAGGTAAGTGATTGACTGTTTTAAACACAAAAATAACAGAAAAACTGATTCTTTTTGTTTAGAGACACTATGCGGGTAAAAATTACAACAAATTATGCACAAAAATATTGACAAAGTGACACTTTTTATGTAAAGACGTTATTCTCGTAATTGTTAGTTCAACTTACCTTATAATTTTGAAGAAAGGTGTCCTTAAGCAAAAAATGACCGTTTTCCGCACAGAGTCCACGTGAACATTACGCCGTCCGCGTCACTAATGGAAATATGTCAGTGTTGCGGTAAGCTACCCGCCCTCCCCGCGCCTGGGGGCAAAGCGACACTAACGACATCTACTATTCTATGTAACTTTTTAATGTCGGTGTTTTTGCAAACTATAGTTTTTGGGGAGCGTTAATAGATGGCACTTTTAACTCATTTTTGTCGAATTTTGTTTAGTGACGGTTTGATTATCAGTGTGCGATATGTACTTCAATAATTAATAAACTTACATGGCATGTTTAAACTTGGCACAGCTATGTTGCCGAGTCTATTATAGTAGTATATTCGTTGATTTCAAGATATCCCCTCCAACATTATAAATCCAGGTCATAAAACGATCCAAATCTTTTGCGGGATTTGGGAAGTATATTTTCTGAAAAGTAAAAATATCTTAGTTTAGACACAAGTTTAAAACATGTTCAGTAGATCTTACACGATTCACTTTTCTGTGGAAGTTTTTTAGCAGAATTTATCATTAATCTGCTTTAATATACTTTAAAGTTTAAGCTACAATATACCTTGTCTATGAACCCAGCTATCTAATAATAAAGAGAAGATTATTTTTATAAAACGTATTTATAAGGCGTTTTTTTAGAAGTGATCATTTAGGGGTGATAATTTAATAGTTGTATATACTTATATAGAAATTTCTTCTAGAAAAACTAGAGAAAACTGTATATTCAAATAAACTTGTAAAAGTACGAACCAATAAGTGAATCTATCACGGGTTCGGAACGCCCGATGGAGAAGAACCTATGCATAACCCATGTCATAAATTTCAAAGATTAAGTCAACAATGACGGCGTTTACTAACCTGCAGTTCCTGAACAGCCTGAAATACAGCACCTCTTGTAAGACATGTTTACTAAACTTAACTATAATGGAGTCCTGTCTCAAAACACTAAAATCTTTAACTTAGCGTGAAAAGCACTAAAAATTCACAAGAGGTATTAAAACAACAAAATCAGAAAAATAACACGACCGCTAACAGTTATTTTTCGGAAATCGTGAAATCAAAAAATGTTTGTCAAGTTTGTCTATTGTTCACAGTCAGTAAAAAAAGTGTGTAATAAAAACGGCGGCAAGAAGTTAATAACAATTCAGCGTCGCCACCATTCTTTGAAAAACTGCTTCATTCCTGTTTCTTTTTTCAAAAAACGCGCGCCACTGGTCCAATTTTGCAACTTTGCAACCACAGATAGGTTGCGACTTCCACAGACGACAACACATTAATATTAAATTAATATTTTTTTGATTTAAAATACTTAAATATTTTAATGCAAACTAAACTACCAAATTGGTAGAAAAATTAAACATGGGATGCCTTCATCACAGAATAATACGTCGACACAGTAGCGCGATCTGTAATTGCCTTCCTAAATGTATAGTAGTACCAGGCTATTTGTTAAGATTGACGACCCTGGTCGCGACTGTGCCGCAGTGACGAACGGACGATGTTTTGTTTTTTAAACAATAACCGCGCGATTTTTACAATTAAAATTACTTCAAGTATATTTTTAATATGACAAGTAGGATATATTGTGCACTTTTTGGTTGCATTAACAATAGTTGTTTATTGTACAGTTTGTATGAACTATACCAGAAAAAATTAATTTGACCGTCTGTCTGTTACTAGATAGTTGAAATTTGAGTACAAAGTAGGCAAATGTAATTAAAATGCTGGAGGCGGGCAGCTCAATCGCATGTTTAGATGCCACGCGGTTGTAGGTAATTATTTCAAAGATAAGCCCGAGTTACAATACTGTATACATAATATTACCGTGGCCCAACTATGTAATAGCGATATCGTGGCGGATATTTCCATCCCTAACAATTAAAAAAGTCACTTTGCGCAACCGGTTTTGAAATTATATAACAGTCAATGGGGTGAAAGAGTCATACAAATCCCGTCTTGCTAATATTCAAATAAACGAACCACCTCTTGTGTCCCTGGTGGCATAACTTTTTAGCAATTGTGTAAAAATATAGCACTAGATGGCAGGGTCGAGCTTATATTTATCAAACGTCAATTGTCACTTGTCAGTCAAGTTCTGGTCAAGTTTCAAATTCTAACTTATAGGCGCTACATACCTTCAGTTTTAACTGTGGGATTTAACTGTACAGTCCAACTGTACAAATAAATCGTAAGTCCATACAGCCTACACACCTTCAAGCAAAAACGCGCGACCTTTCAGTTTTTATCAATATGGCCTCCAGAGACGACGCTTTAGCGATCGTAGGGCTAACGTGTGTGTTAAAAGAAAATAGAAGAAAACGAAAAAAACGCGAATTGTGGTGTAAACACTGGCTTCTGTTGAGAAAATCATATTCACACACCTCCTTGATAAATGAATTGAAAATTACTCCAAAAGATTACAATAATTATTTGAGAATGAATGAGAATACCTATTTGCACCTTCTATCTTTAGTGACACCATTAATAAAAAAGCAAGACACCATATTGAGAAATGCTATAACACCTCATGAAAGATTAACGGAAACTTTAAGATTTTTAGCTACAGGGAGATCTTATGAATGTTTAAAATTTTCTACAATAATATCGCCACAAGCACTTTCCGCAATCATACCAGAAACCTGTGAAGCAATTTATAAGGTTTTACACAAGGACTACTTAAAGGTAAGTAATAAAATTACTCATATTATTATTATTATAAATTTATTTAATGAAATAAATCATCTTCTCATCACATCACATCGGTGTTGGTTACAAATCGCGATACATATGATCCAGCTGTATCCTCTGTCCAGTCCGGAATTGACAGTTGTACCGTAGTAGCACTCATAGTATCTATTATTGGCGTCTGAGGAGCTAGTGTGACAGCATAATACTGAGGCTGAGTTATGGGTGACTGATTTGGAGTACTTATATATTGCGACGGTGATGGAATAGAGTTATGAGATGGTGATGGCATAGAAATTGAAGTACTTGATTGTGATTGAATATCATTTAATATCATTGTTCTTGGAGCCATTACCCTATGTGACATTGTAAGATTTCCCATCTCAGCTTCGAATAACGTTTCGTTTATTATTTTTTCCGCTTACAACTGTTGTTGTTTATTCTTAAATTCTCGAAGTTTCAATGCTACCAGTTTTCCAATAATATCGTAGCGATCCTCTTTATATGTCGGCTGTTTAAAGTGGTCCTGAACAGATTGCAAAACTTCTTTTGTTAAATCTTCATTATTCTTTCTGTTCGGTAGCCGTTTAGGTGCCAAACCATGACCAGTCGAAGTTGAAGCAATGGTTGAGATGGAAGCCGTAGGACTCGGAGCAGAAAAATTTTCAGAAACATCTAACTCCGAATGCGCTGCCTCATTTTCAGACACTGATGTTGCACCCGATGATTCCATCACGTTAATCTGTAACATTTTCTTTGTTTCAGTTTCCACGAACATGCAATGAATGGAAAGCAATTAGTGCGTTATTTGAAGAAAGGTGGAACTTTCCACATCTACTTGGAGCAATAGATGGAAAACATATTGCTATTATTCCACCTAAAGGATGTGGATCGGAATTTTACAACTATAAAAAACACCACAGCATGGTACTTATGGCTGTTGTTGACGCTCAATATCAGTTTTTACTATGTGATTTCGGTACGAACGGGCGAGTTTCAGATGGAGGCGTATTACAAAATACAAAATTTTTTGAAATGCTCCAGAATAACCAGTTGGAAATTCCAAGCGAAGAAGCTGTAAGAAATAGTCAGAGACGTTTGCCATACGTTTTTGTTTCTGATGACGCCTTTCCGTTGAGATCTGATATAATGAAACCGTTCAGACAAGCAGAATTGACTTCTATAGATAAAAAAAATATACAATTATCGTGTTTCACGAGCACGTCGGATTGTGGAAAATGCCTTTGGCATTCTGGCCTCACGTTTCAGAATCTTTCATACAGCTATAAATTTACAGCCAAATAAAATTGAATCCGTCGTTATGGCATGTTGTGCATTGCATAACTATCTAATTAAAAAAATGCCTAATTCTTATACTAATCCGGATTGTTTTGATCGAGAACAAATTGATACTGGAACCATAATCTCAGGATGTACAACAGACATTTCGACTATGGAACCTATAGAGAGAAGAAATACGGGAAACATAAGTCGGGCACCCAAAATAATTAGAGAAGAATTTATGAACTATTTTAACAATGAAGGTCAGGTTCCTTGGCAAAATAATTTTATTTGATTAAATAAAGTTATAGTTCGTTCACAATAAATTGCTCAAAAATGGACTTAGCAGGTTAACAAATTAGGCCGACGATATATAAAGTAGGTAAATCCACTTGTAAACTTCCTCGTATATAAACTTGTCTACATAACATTCTAGAATTATCGGGTTTGTTTGATATACCTACCTATAATCATCGATCTCTAATAAATATAGATGCCTACAACCTTTAATGAAATAACTTTTGTATGAAAATTAATAAAATAAATTAGATTATTATTAAATTAATAGAGCTACAACTAAATTTTATTTACCTACCTCATCTTCTCTATCCTCCAAACTAGACCGACTAGGCCTTGGTATATTTTGATCGTCTAAGAAACGTAATAATGAGTAATACCATAACTTCGGCTCATATATGTCTTCGGCGCCTGATCCAGATTTTGAGGCCGTGACTTTTTTGTGCTCCTTGTTATATGTACAGCGTAGGTTATTAATTTTCTTTATAACAGCCTCTTTATTACTATTAGGATCTATTTCCCGTAGTTTTAAAATGAGCTTCTCATAAGCTGAATCTTTTTTACTCTATTATGGTATTCCTTACTTTTGATTTTCCACAATGAAGGCTCCGATTGGTATAGTTGCATAAACTCTTCGAGCCATTCGCGTTGTGCCATGGTCGAGCGTTGACTTTTCGTAGAAGCGATGAGTAAAGACAAAATACGTGTTCACTTCACGCTCGCTGCGACAAAACTAACGAAACTGCAGTTTTCGACTACACACTCTCAGTTAACACTGTACAGTTCTATCTGTACAGATTTATCTATTGATATTTTGATTAGATCTCAGTTAAACTGTACAGTTCAACTGTATGTTCCACACACCTAACGATTTATCTGTACAGTTTGACTGTACAGTTAAATCGCACAGTTAAAACTGACGGTATGTAGCGCCCATTAAACGGTGTATTTTTTGTGGGTGTTATGCGTTTCGGTTACATTTTCGGTAATAGTAAAACTTTTATTGGTTAAAATTTAGAATCGTGTGGCAGGAGTTTCGGGAAGAAAGATGTTTTATTTGGTAGAGGTTTGGTCCCCGATTGTAACAATAGCACTCGCATTACAAGGTAATGCACTTTTTTCGAGAAAACCAAAAAAAACTAACATTACCTATAAATAGGTAAAACATCGAAAGGTTAAAATTTTGAATCGTGCGGCAGGAGTTTCGGGGAGAAAGATGTTTTATTTGGTAGAGGTTTGGTCCCCGATTGTAACAATAGCACTCGCATTACAAGGTAATGCACTTTTTTCGAGAAAACCAAAAAAAACTAACATAACCTATAAATAGGTAAAACATCGAAAAAATAATGCAATATTACGGGAGAGCTACAAATCAAATGGGCTACGCCAGACGACTCGCTCCGTCGCCCCTTCATTCAGCTTCACCTACTCGACCTTCGTTTCGCTCTTCGCTCCACTCGGCCTCGTAGGCTCGCTTCATTCAGGACCTCCTTCGCGAGCTTCTGGCTTCGCACTTCATAAAAACACTCTAGGGGTAGGGCGGACAAGACTACGTGGAGTAGGGATTGGCCGATTTGGTTCTGTCACACTATTCGACAAGGAACATTTATACTCTAGGGAGAAGAATGACAACTACGTACAAATAAATTCTCCTGAAATGAGCGCCATCTCTGTACAGCCCCCTAAAAACTCGCAGTTGCGGGAAATTCAAAATGAGCCGATAATATGAATTTACGCGGGAAATTCAAAATCTAATTATTTTCAAGAATTTAATAAAGCTACCTGTCCACAAAAGCAGAACTGAAAAATCGTAACCAATGTAAATAAAAATTGCACACTAATTTACCTATTTATGTGTTACAATTTTCCAGCTCTGCTTTGGTAGACAAACAGCCTTATTAATTTTTAAATTATATAACTTGGTGATTGGTTAAATTTAAAATAACTGTATTTTCGTCAAAATAGCTTTATTATAAAACATAGAATCTTACAACTACTAATATTATGAATTATTTAATGAGGCAGCCTTGTAGGCCAACATTTTCACAAGTAAAGAAAGAATTTATTAATAAATTTATTCTAGGACAAATTTTTTGTTAGAGTAATTTAAAGAATCTTTATAATCATTGTATAACTACCAACCTTTTTGATGGTGGGGTGCTTTTGAAGCCTATAAATTTGAGTGGTTGTGAAAATGTTTTCATTTCATTTATAAATACTAAATGAGGTGATTTATCTTTTAAATTGGTTGAAAATGGCTTTCCTCTTTGCAGATCCACTGTGTCACTGTTCAGAGAGTCAAACAGTTTGTCCATTTTCGATATAATATCTGCAGTCAAGCCGCTTCAGCAGTTAAATCACCTGTAATAGAACATTATATTTTATTATTGAGATTTAATATATTATATATTCTGTTCTTTATCCCAGAACAGTAAAGTTCTCAAGAAGGACTTTAAAAGCCTAATTTCACACAGGCATCAGTATTATAATAAAGTATTACTTTATTTAATACAAGTTTTCCAAAATACTATCAAGGTAAGTAGGTAGGAAAAAACTGTTCTTTTTCTGTCATTTGGCTACTAAGCCCTTTAGATGGATAAGAAAAAACCAAGTTACCTTGGGCTATTTTAGCAAACATATCAGCAGCAACTGTGTGGCTCAGCACTTGAACTGCTAGTTTTACCCTTAGAGGTGCAAATACAAAATTTGGATAAGAGTTGTCCACAGTTCATAGAATTTGACAATGTGACCCCAATTTGGTTACACCTGATCAATATATTGCCACATCAGATAGCTTTCTTATTACATAAAGAACTGATAGTTATATATAAAAAGTAACATTTACCTTTTCCCTGTTTTCCAGTAGCAAATGTTATATTTATTGGGCATTCTATATCATACTTCAAAAATAAACTTCTGAAACACTTTATTAAGTGTGTCGAATGTGTGTCGAAAATTGTAATATTTTTTTTATTATTTAATTCAAATTGTGGACAGTTAGCAGTGGCTAATAAAATGTTTGGAGCCCTTCTGTTCACTGCATTCATGTCACACACCATGGCAGCTACATTAATGCAATGTTCATGACACTGATGAAGCACCTGTAAAGAAACTGACTGAAATAAATAGAATGAGTTTAGTAACTAACAATAGTAGCCACTATTGTATAGTTACTCGCTCAACAACATACAAAGCTTGCTAGTTTCAGCAATGCAATCACAAGTAAGGAGGTTTAATTAACAAAATAAACCATAACAGATAAGTTAACAAAGCATGGCGGGATTTATTTAGGTATCTATAGTATTGAGAGTAGGCATACCGACTAACATTTGAGGAACCAGGTTTCGGAAACCTAAATAATGTGGTTTCGGGATCCTCGGCAGGTGAGGAACCACACCAAAAACATTTTCTTTGCTTTTCCTTCATAGTTATGAGGAAAATAAAAGAAAAGTTATGAAGGAAAAAAACGTTTGTTAAAATAACTATGGAGGAAAACGAATTAGAAAGTCTCGCACACAACACTCAGCTGTTTGGGAGTCTGCATAAAACGGACGGAGGAACCTAGGCTCTATTTACGTCATTTAAAGGCGAAAAAAAACACTTCACGTTGCAAAAGTAGATCACAACCACAAAAAATTGCAAAACACTAACAGACCAGGTGACGGCTATTGTAATTGGGGTTGCCGGATACAAAAGCAAAATCATGCCATCTAATTTTGTAAAATACTATCTAATTTTGTATATTATTAACGCTGAAAAAGGGTATTTATATTGTATTAATAATAATACCATTGAACATTGATTTGATTAGCCAAATATTATGTCAGATATCAGCTAATACATCGATAAATAAATTTTAAGAAATAGTTAATTGGTAGCTTTTTAACATATAGCCACATTTTCAGATTTGCCAGCTCTAAAAAACCCTAATGAGAGACCGAAATTTGGGTCTCACTTAAGTACAGAAGAATTTTGGCAACACAGTTCTAGCCCCCGTAGGTATTCCAAAGCTCACCCAATGAGACGACCCCCCCTGCTATTCGACTTACATCAGCTCATGTCGTTTCCAAGTGTGAAGTTTTCTTTCCATTAGAAATTAGTAGTTCGTCATATGATTTGACAGTTGACAGAGAGCATAGACCACAAAAAAATAAAAATACTATGACACTAGTCTTTGACATGATCTTACGTCCTTGTTGCACTTATACAAAATTATATATGCTATCTAGCTCTCCCGTAATATTGCATTATTTTTTGATGTTTTACCTATTTATAGGTTATGTTAGTTTTTTTTGGTTTTCTCGAAAAAAGTGCATTACCTTGTAATGCGAGTGCTATTGTTACAATCGGGGACCAAACCTCTAGCAAATAAAACATCTTTCTCCCCGAAACTCCTGCCACACGATTCTAAATCCAACCCTAGACTTCCCCTTATATATTAATTTCTTATCTTATCCATTCTCGTCACACCACACATACATCTGAACATTCGCATTTCTGTCACATGTACTCTTCTTGCATCCGTTCTTTTTGCCTCCCAACATTCTGATCCATACAACACGACAGGTCTTGCGACAGTTTTATAAATTTTCCCCTTAAGTTTAAGGGGCATTTGTGGATATTATAAATAGTATATTAATACATAAAAAAACTATAGGTTACAAGCCACAATATCCGCTTTAGTACAGCATTATTGTGGATATTTGAGGTGTATTAGTAAAGACACCCTGTAAAAAAAACATTCACCAGGGTAGTATACATTTCTCTGGGATATGTCTATGTGCTATTCCAGACTATCTCTATCAATGTATCTGGATTATAAGCTGTTGGCAAGTTTCTGAATCGAACCGCTAAGGTGTGGAACTCACTTCCAACATCTGTTTCCAGCCACATATAACCATAGCTCCTTCAAGGGAAGAGTGAATAGGCATTTTCTAGGCGACAGCGCTCCAACCTAGACCTCATCAATGCCTTCTGGTACTGATTATCGTCAAACGCAAATCTATCTAAAAATAAAGTTTTATCCAGACATGTACAGCCATTCTGTGTAACATACTAAAAACATACTTGAAATCTACCTTACTTTGAGGTAGATTATTATAGGTAATGTGGCAACACTAGAAAACATCGTTGCCAACATAACGCCATAGGAACTATTCGATGAAACGGTCTATTATCATTAGTGTATATTATGTATATAAGTATTAAATATATTAGTATTAAGGCCGATTGGCGGTAGGCCCATATGACACAACTAGCCCTACCGCCCATAAGGCCTTTGCCTGGCGTGCCGTGCCACAACTAGCCCTACCGCCCATAAGGCCTTTGCCTGGCGTGCCGTGCCACAACTAGCCCTACCGCCCATAAGGCCTTTGCCTGGCGTGCCGTGCCACAACTAGCCCTACCGCCCATAAGGCCTTTGCCTGGCGTGCCGTGCCACAACTAGCCCTACCGCCCATAAGGCCTTTGCCTGGCGTGCCGTGCCACAACTAGCCCTACCGCCCATAAGGCCTTTGCCTGGCGTGCCGTGCCACAACTAGCCCTACCGCCCATAAGGCCTTTGCCTGGCGTGCCGTGCCACAACTAGCCCTACCGCCCATAAGGCCTTTGCCTGGCGTGCCGTGCCACAACTAGCCCTACCGCCCATAAGGCCTTTGCCTGGCGTGCCGTGCCACAACTAGCCCTACCGCCCATAAGGCCTTTGCCTGGCGTGCCGTGCCACAACTAGCCCTACCGCCCATAAGGCCTTTGCCTGGCGTGCCGTGCCACAACTAGCCCTACCGCCCATAAGGCCTTTGCCTGGCGTGCCGTGCCACAACTAGCCCTACCGCCCATAAGGCCTTTGCCTGGCGTGCCGTGCCACAACTAGCCCTACCGCCCATAAGGCCTTTGCCTGGCGTGCCGTGCCACAACTAGCCCTACCGCCCATAAGGCCTTGATGATGCACTGCATTGGCCCCAGTCTCAGGATCCGGGAATGGCTGCGTTCCTTCGTTCGGCTCCGACCACGATGTTCCACAGGATCGGGTGTCTCGAGTCGTCGCTCCAGGTTCTGTCGACTTAGCAAAAAAGGGAAACAAATTAGGTATCAATTGAAAAAGGTGTTGAAATGTAGACAACAAAGCATAGCTAAAATATAAATGAAGAAAGAATTCTATTTGCTCAGAATTTAAAAGCTATCACCATTTCTTAAATTTCACACATTCGTATGCAAATATTGTATACATCTAGTATTTGTAAAAAAATCTTGACGGAAAATTTGCCGGGAACCATAAAAACTAAACAAATAACTAATATTTTGAAAGCTTTCTTTCGCCAGGTACCTGTAATATAGATAACTACCAGAAAATCACGATAATTAGCTTTAAATTGGGTCAAAACACATCCCGTGCTTGCATGCAATATTACACGTAATCTACCAACACCACGTTATCAGGCTTCATGCGCAACGACCGTAACCAACAAATTGGAACAGAAGGCCTACGTCACCTTTAAGCATGTTCCGCGACGCCACGACGCTCAGCATGATGCACTGCATTGGCTCCAGTCTCAGGATCCGGGAATGGCTGCGTTCCTTCGTTCGGCTCCGACCACGATGTTCCACAGGATCGGGTGTCTCGAGTCGTCGCTCCATGTTCTGTCGACTTAAGCAAAAAAGGGAAACAAATTAGGTATCAATTCAAAAAAGGTTGAAATGTAGACAACAAAGCATAGCTAAAATATAAATGAAGAGAGAATTCTATTTGCTTAGAATTTAAAAGCTATCACCATTTCTTAAATTTCACACATTCGTATGCAAATATTGTATGCATCTAGTATTTGTAAAAAAATCTTGACGGAAAATTTGCCGGGAACCATAAAAACTAAACAAATAATTAATATATATATATATATTTTGAAAGCTTTCTTTCGTCAGGTACCTGTAATATAGATAACTACCAGAAAATCACGATAATTAGCTTTAAATTGGGTCAAAACACATCCCGTGCTTGCATGCAATATTACACGTAATCTACCAACACCACGTTATCAGGCTTCATGCGCAACGACCGTAACCAACAAATCGTAACAGAAGGACTACGTCACCTTTTAGCATGTTCCGCGACGCCACGACGCTCAGCATGATGCACTGCATTGGCTCCAGTCTCAGGATCCGGGAATGGCTGCGTTCCTTCGTTCGGCTCCGACCACGATGTTCCACAGGATCGGGTGTCTCGAGTCGTCGCTCCATGTTCTGTCGACTTTAGCAAAAAAGGGAAACAAATTAGGTATCAATTCAAAAAAGGTTGAAATGTAGACAACAAAGCATAGCTAAAATATAAATGAAGAGAGAATTCTATTTGCTTAGAATTTAAAAGCTATCACCATTTCTTAAATTTCACACATTCGTATGCAAATATTGTATGCATCTAGTATTTGTAAAAAAATCTTGACGGAAAATTTGCCGGGAACCATAAAAACTAAACAAATAACTAATATATATATATATATTTTGAAAGCTTTCTTTCGCCAGGTACCTGTAATATAGATAACTACCAGAAAATCACGATAATTAGCTTTAAATTGGTTCAAAACACATCCCGTGCTTGCATGCAATATTACACGTAATCTACCAACACCACGTTATCAGGCTTCATGCGCAAAGACCGTAACCAACAAATCGTAACAGAAGGACTACGTCACCTTTTAGCATGTTCCGCGACGCCAAGACGCTCAGCATGATGCACTGCATTGGCTCCAGTCTCAGGATCCGGGAATGGCTGCGTTCCTTCGTTCGGCTCCGACTACGATGTTCCACAGGATCGGGTGTATCGAGTCGTCGCTCCATGTTCTGTCGACTTAAGCAAAAAAGGGAAACAAATTAGGTATAAATTCAAAAAAGGTGTTTAAATGTAGACAATAAAGCATAGCTAAAATATAAATGAAGAGAGAATTCTATTTGCTTAGAATTTATAAGCTATCACCATTTCTTAAATTTCACACATTCGTATGCAAATATTGTATACATCTAGTATTTGTAAAAAAATCTTAACGGAAAATTTGCTGGGAACCATAAAAACTAAACAAATAACTAATATATATATATATATTTTGAAAGCTTTCTTTCGCCAGGTACCTGTAATATCCTTACAAATTGGTGAGGCGCAAGCTGCGACCGAGGGCCCCGCCGCTGACCGAGTCGCTCCAGCCGGAGCGGCTGGAGTCGGTGGTGGGAGCTCTCTTCCTGAGGAGGGCCGCGGTGGAGCCGCCGAACATGGCGCCGCCCGCCACCGGTGCTGGGGGTGCGTCGTCTGAGGACGCGCCTGCAATCACCGAGGGTGAATTGAGGGCGGCGCTGCTGCGGCTCCGGGCGAAGAACGTCGCGCCGGGCCCTGATGGAGTCCCCGGTCGGGCCTTGGTTCTGGCCCTGGGCCCGCTGGAGACTCGCGTCAGGGCGCTCTTCGACGCGTGTCTGCGGCAGGGCCGGTTTTCAGTCGCATGGAAGACTGGCAAGCTGGTCCTTCTGCAGAAGGAGGGGCGCCCGGCTGACTCACCCTCGGCTTATCGGCCTATAGTGCTTTTAGACGAGGTGAGTAAGCTGTTCGAGCGGGTCATCGCCGCTCGTATTGTAGGGCACCTCGAGCAGGTGGGGCCGGATCTCAGCGACGTACAGTTTGGGTTCCGGCGGGGCAGGTCCACAGTCGACGCGATAGCGCGGGTGAGGGACCTTGCGGAGGATGCGGTCGCCAGCGGCGGGGTTAGCTTGGCGGTGTCTCTAGATACCGCCAACGCGTTCTACACCCTGCCATGGCCGTGCATTGTGGAAGCGCTTCGCTACCACGCGATGCCCGGCTATCTGCGGCGTATCGTAGCGGCTTACCTCTCAGAGAGGGCCGTGAGTTTCCCGGCCGGCGGCCAGTTGGTCCGCTGGGATGTGTCGTGCGGTGTCCCACAGGGATCGGTCCTCGGACCGCTCCTGTGGAACATCGGCTACGACTGGGTGCTGCGGGGCGGTAATCCGAGGGGCGTCGACGTAACTTGTTACGCAGACGACACCCTCGCTACGGCCAGGGGCCGCACGTTCAGGGAGGCGCGCGTCAGAGCCACTGCTGGGGTGGCCCAAGTGGTGTTGCGCATACGCCGGCTGGGGTTGGAGGTTGCCCTCGAAAAGTCCGAGGCCCTGTGTTTTCACAGGCCGCGGATGGCACCTGCCGCCGGAGCCGACCTAGTGGTCGGAGGGGTTTCCATCGCGATCAAGTCGTCGATGAAGTACTTGGGACTCATCCTCGACGCGCGGTGGAAATTCGAGAAATAACTAATTAATATAATTAATATATTTTAAAAGCTTTCTTTCGCCAGGTACCTCCAATATAGATAAATACCAGAAAATCACGATAATTAGCTTTAAATTGGTTCAAAACACATCCGTGCTTGCATGCAATATTACACGTAATCTACCAACACCACGTTATCAGGCTTCATGCGCAACGACCGTAACCAACAAATCGTAACAGAAGGACTACGTCACCTTTTATCATGTTCCGCGACGCCACGACGCTCAGCATGATGCACTGCATTGGCCCCAGTCTCAGGATCCGGGAATGGCTGCGTTCCTTCGTTCGGCTCCGACCACGATGTTCCACAGGATCGGGTGTCTCGAGTCGTCGCTCCAGGTTCTGTCGACTTAGCAAAAAAGGGAAACAAATTAGGTATCAATTGAAAAAGGTGTTGAAATGTAGACAACAAAGCATAGCTAAAATATAAATGAAGAAAGAATTCTATTTGCTTAGAATTTAAAAGCTATCACCATTTCTTAAATTTCACACATTCGTATGCAAATATTGTATACATCTAGTATTTGTAAAAAAATCTTGACGGAAAATTTGCCGGGAACCATAAAAACTAAACAAATAACTAATATTTTGAAAGCTTTCTTTCGCCAGGTACCTGTAATATAGATAACTACCAGAAAATCACGATAATTAGCTTTAAATTGGTTCAAAACACATCCCGTGCTTGCATGCAATATTACACGTAATCTACCAACACCACATTATCAGGCTTCATGCGCAACGACCGTAACCAACAAATTGGAACAGAAGGCCTACGTCACCTTTAAGCATGTTCCGCGACGCCACGACGCTCAGCATGATGCACTGCATTGGCTCCAGTCTCAGGATCCGGGAATGGCTGCGTTCCTTCGTTCGGCTCCGACCACGATGTTCCACAGGATCGGGTGTCTCGAGTCGTCGCTCCATGTTCTGTCGACTTAAGCAAAAAAGGGAAACAAATTAGGTATCAATTCAAAAAAGGTTGAAATGTAGACAACAAAGCATAGCTAAAATATAAATGAAGAGAGAATTCTATTTGCTTAGAATTTAAAAGCTATCACCATTTCTTAAATTTCACACATTCGTATGCAAATATTGTATGCATCTAGTATTTGTAAAAAAATCTTGACGGAAAATTTGCCGGGAACCATAAAAACTAAACAAATAACTAATATATATATATATATTTTGAAAGCTTTCTTTCGTCAGGTACCTGTAATATAGATAACTACCAGAAAATCACGATAATTAGCTTTAAATTGGGTCAAAACACATCCCGTGCTTGCATGCAATATTACACGTAATCTACCAACACCACGTTATCAGGCTTCATGCGCAACGACCGTAACCAACAAATTGGAACAGAAGGCCTACGTCACCATTAAGCATGTTCCGCGACGCCACGACGCTCAGCATGATGCACTGCATTGGCTCCAGTCTCAGGATCCGGGAATGGCTGCGTTCCTTCGTTCGGCTCCGACCACGATGTTCCACAGGATCGGGTGTCTCGAGTCGTCGCTCCATGTTCTGTCGACTTTAGCAAAAAAGGGAAACAAATTAGGTATCAATTCAAAAAAGGTTGAAATGTAGACAACAAAGCATAGCTAAAATATAAATGAAGAGAGAATTCTATTTGCTTAGAATTTAAAAGCTATCACCATTTCTTAAATTTCACACATTCGTATGCAAATATTGTATGCATCTAGTATTTGTAAAAAAATCTTGACGGAAAATTTGCCGGGAACCATAAAAACTAAACAAATAACTAATATATATATATATATTTTGAAAGCTTTCTTTCGCCAGGTACCTGTAATATAGATAACTACCAGAAAATCACGATAATTAGCTTTAAATTGGTTCAAAACACATCCCGTGCTTGCATGCAATATTACACGTAATCTACCAACACCACGTTATCAGGCTTCATGCGCAAAGACCGTAACCAACAAATCGTAACAGAAGGACTACGTCACCTTTTAGCATGTTCCGCGACGCCAAGACGCTCAGCATGATGCACTGCATTGGCTCCAGTCTCAGGATCCGGGAATGGCTGCGTTCCTTCGTTCGGCTCCGACTACGATGTTCCACAGGATCGGGTGTATCGAGTCGTCGCTCCATGTTCTGTCGACTTAAGCAAAAAAGGGAAACAAATTAGGTATAAATTCAAAAAAGGTGTTTAAATGTAGACAATAAAGCATAGCTAAAATATAAATGAAGAGAGAATTCTATTTGCTTAGAATTTATAAGCTATCACCATTTCTTAAATTTCACACATTCGTATGCAAATATTGTATACATCTAGTATTTGTAAAAAAATCTTAACGGAAAATTTGCTGGGAACCATAAAAACTAAACAAATAACTAATATATATATATATATTTTGAAAGCTTTCTTTCGCCAGGTACCTGTAATATCCTTACAAATTGGTGAGGCGCAAGCTGCGACCGAGGGCCCCGCCGCTGACCGAGTCGCTCCAGCCGGAGCGGCTGGAGTCGGTGGTGGGAGCTCTCTTCCTGAGGAGGGCCGCGGTGGAGCCGCCGAACATGGCGCCGCCCGCCACCGGTGCTGGGGGTGCGTCGTCTGAGGACGCGCCTGCAATCACCGAGGGTGAATTGAGGGCGGCGCTGCTGCGGCTCCGGGCGAAGAACGTCGCGCCGGGCCCTGATGGAGTCCCCGGTCGGGCCTTGGTTCTGGCCCTGGGCCCGCTGGAGACTCGCGTCAGGGCGCTCTTCGACGCGTGTCTGCGGCAGGGCCGGTTTTCAGTCGCATGGAAGACTGGCAAGCTGGTCCTTCTGCAGAAGGAGGGGCGCCCGGCTGACTCACCCTCGGCTTATCGGCCTATAGTGCTTTTAGACGAGGTGAGTAAGCTGTTCGAGCGGGTCATCGCCGCTCGTATTGTAGGGCACCTCGAGCAGGTGGGGCCGGATCTCAGCGACGTACAGTTTGGGTTCCGGCGGGGCAGGTCCACAGTCGACGCGATAGCGCGGGTGAGGGACCTTGCGGAGGATGCGGTCGCCAGCGGCGGGGTTAGCTTGGCGGTGTCTCTAGATATCGCCAACGCGTTCAACACCCTGCCATGGCCGTGCATTGTGGAAGCGCTTCGCTACCACGCGATGCCCGGCTATCTGCGGCGTATCGTAGCGGCTTACCTCTCAGAGAGGGCCGTGAGTTTCCCGGCCGGCGGCCAGTTGGTCCGCTGGGAAGTGTCGTGCGGTGTCCCACAGGGATCGGTCCTCGGACCGCTCCTGTGGAACATCGGCTACGACTGGGTGCTGCGGGGCGGTAATCCGAGGGGCGTCGACGTAACTTGTTACGCAGACGACACCCTCGCTACGGCCAGGGGCCGCACGTTCAGGGAGGCGCGCGTCAGAGCCACTGCTGGGGTGGCCCAAGTGGTGTTGCGCATACGCCGGCTGGGGTTGGAGGTTGCCCTCGAAAAGTCCGAGGCCCTGTGTTTTCACAGGCCGCGGATGGCACCTGCCGCCGGAGCCGACCTAGTGGTCGGAGGGGTTTCCATCGCGATCAAGTCGTCGATGAAGTACTTGGGACTCATCCTCGACGCGCGGTGGAAATTCGAGAAATAACTAATTAATATAATTAATATATTTTAAAAGCTTTCTTTCGCCAGGTACCTCCAATATAGATAAATACCAGAAAATCACGATAATTAGCTTTAAATTGGTTCAAAACACATCCGTGCTTGCATGCAATATTACACGTAATCTACCAACACCACGTTATCAGGCTTCATGCGCAACGACCGTAACCAACAAATCGTAACAGAAGGACTACGTCACCTTTTAGCATGTTCCGCGACGCCAAGACGCTCAGCATGATGCACTGCATTGGCCCCAGTCTCAGGATCCGGGAATGGCTGCGTTCCTTGGTTCGGCTCCGACCACGATGTTCCACAGGATCGGGTGTCTCGAGTCGTCGCTCCAGGTTCTGTCGACTTAGCAAAAAAGGGAAACAAATTAGGTATCAATTGAAAAAGGTGTTGAAATGTAGACAACAAAGCATAGCTAAAATATAAATGAAGAAAGAATTCTATTTGCTTAGAATTTAAAAGCTATCACCATTTCTTAAATTTCACACATTCGTATGCAAATATTGTATACATCTAGTATTTCTAACAAAAATCTTGACGGAAAATTTTCCGGGAACCATAAAAACTAAACAAATAACTAATTCATATATATTTAATTGAAAGCTTTCTTTCGCCAGGTTCCTTAAAAATAGATAAATACCGGAACATCACGATCATTAAGCTCTTAATTTGTTCAAAGCACATCCCATGCTTGCACGCAATATTACACGTAATCTAACAACACCACGTTATCAGGCTTCATGCGCAACGACACGTTACCAACAAATCGTAACAGTATTAAAAAATAATAAAAAAATAATAATGATCTTGATAATGTCTTTAAAACGTTTAGCAATCTAGTTTAAAAGAAATTTATCTTTACAAGCAACGATTCTCTACGTACCCTTTATTTTTCGCCTTCGCCTTCGCGTCCCAGGATCCGGGAAGGGCTGCGGATACAAAGCCGGCTACGGCTGCGTTTCTTCCTTCGACCTGTCGACTTAAGCAAAAAAGGGAAACAAATTAGGTATCAATTCAAAAAAGGTGTTGAAATGTAGACAGCTAAGCATAGCTAAAATATAAATGAAGAGAGAATTCTATTTGCTTAGAATTTATAAGCTATCACCATTTCTCAAATTTCCCACATTCGTATGCAAATATTGTATACATCTAGTATTTCTAACAAAAATCTTGACGGAAAATTTGCCGGGAACCATAAAAACTAAACAAATAACTAATATATATATATATTGAAAGCTTTCATTCGCCAGGTACCTTCAATATAGATAAATACCAGAAAATCACGATAATTAGCTTTAAATTGGTTCAAAACACATCCCGTGCTTGCATGCAATATTACACGTTATCTACCAACACCACGTTATCAGGCTTCATGCGCAACGACCGTAACCAACAAATCGTAACAGAAGGACTACGTCACCTTTTAGCATGTTCCGCGACGCCACGACGCTCAGCATGATGCACTGCATTGGCTCCAGTCTCAGGATCCGGGAAGGGCTGCGTTCCTTCGTTCGGCTCCGACTACGATATTCCACAGGATCGGGTGTCTCGAGTCGTCGCTCCATGTACTGTCAACTCAAGTAAAAAGGGAAAAAAAATTAGGTATCAATTCAAAAAAGGTGTTGAAATGTAGACAGCTCAGCATAGCTAAAATATAAATGAAGAGAGAATTCTATTTGCTTAGAATTTATAAGCTATCACCATTTCTTAAATTTCCCACATTCGTATGCAAATATTGTATACATCTAGTATTTTTAACAAAAATCTTGACTGAAAATTTGCCGGGAACCATAAAACAAAACAAATAATTAATTTATATATATATATAAATATTTTTAAAAGCTTTCTTACGCCAGGTACCTTCAATATAGATAAATACCAGAATATCACGATCATTTGCTCTTAATTGATTCAAAACACACCCCATGCTTGCATGCAATATTACACGTAATCTAACAACACCACGTTATCAGGCTTCATGCGCAACGACACGTCACAAACAAATCGTAACAGAAGGACTACGACACCTTTTAGCATGTTCCGCGACGCCACGACGCTCAGCATGATGCACTGCATTGACCCCAGTCTCAGGATCCGGGAAGGGTGTCGGGTGTCTCAAGTCGTCGCTCCATGTTCTGTCAACTCAAGTAAAAAGGGAAAAAAAATTAGGTATCAATTCAAAAAAGGTGTTGAAATGTAGACAGCTAAGCATAGCTAAATGAAGAGAGAATTCTATTTAATTAGAATTTATAAGCTATCACCATTTCTTAAATTTCACACATTCGTATGCAAATTTTGTATACATCTAGTAGTTGTAACAAAAATCCTGACAGAAAATTTGCCGGGAACCATAAAAACAAAACAAATAACTAATTCGTCAACCAATCACTGAGTGTGAACTGGCAGATCACACTGATGGCTTAAGATCAAGCTGCCAACGTGAAAACATCTATCCTTTGATTTTTAGTGGACGGGTCAAAATAGGGAAATTATATTAATATGATCAACCTTTAGAAAATATCTTGTTTCATGGGTAGGCGGTTGTGATGTCAAGCTATCCTTAAAACATTTCAAAATGTCAACAATATATTTCTTAGAAACAGAAGGACTACGTCACCTTTTAGCATGTTCCGCGACGCCACGACTCTCAACATGATGCACTGCATTGGCGCCAGTCTCAGGATTCGGGAAGGGCTGCGTTCTGCTCCGACTACGATGTTCCACAGGATCGGGTGTCTCGAGTCGTCGCTCCATGTACTGTCAACTCAAGTAAAAAGGGAAAAAAAATTAGGTATCAATTCAAAAAAGGCGTTGAAATGTAGACAGCTCAGCATAGCTAAAATATAAATGAAGAGAGAATTCTATTTGCTTAGAATTTATAAGCTTCCACCATTTCTTAAATTTCCCACATTCGTATGCAAATATTGTATACGTCGAGATAGGCTCAGACATCAGAAGTAAAATCCGGGTTAAACTTGACAAAATACTTTTAATTAATTAATTTTGAATATCTAATTCTATGTGATTTATATAATTAAGTTAGTATAATATAATCGATGTAACATTAAATTACACGATTAATCTAATTTTAATATAATTTGATCAATATGACTTATTTAATTAAAAATAATAAAATTAATATAGTATAATTGATGTAATATAAAATTACACAATTATTCTATTATAAATGAGAATAGTGACGGTCCGACTATAAGACAGTGGTCCGTGCACCTAGACGCATCCACAAGAAATGCGTGCCTTGTAGTCGGCGCAGCCGGTCTTATACTATTGAGTTGTAGTGGGGTGATGACGTCAGGTGCACGTGCCACTAGCGACTTGTTTCGCTGTCTTGTTTTAGCGTTACAACTACCGCCGCCGTCATATACATCTAGTATTTCTAACAAAAATCTTGACGGAAAATTTGCCGGGAACCATAAAAACTAAACAAATAACTAATATATATATATATTGAAAGCTTTCATTCGCCAGGTACCTTCAATATAGATAAATACCAGAAAATCACGATAATTAGCTTTAAATTGGTTCAAAACACATCCCGTGCTTGCATGCAATATTACACGTAATCTAACAACACCACGTTATCAGGCTTCATGCGCAACGACACGTCACAAACAAATCGGAACAGAAGGACTTCGTCACCTTTTAGCATGTTCCGCGACGCCACGACGCTCAGCATGATGCACTGCATTGGCTCCAGTCTCAGGATCCGGGAAGGGCTGCGTTCCTTCGTTCGGCTCCGACCACGATGTTCCACAGGATCGGGTGTCTCGAGTCGTCGCTCCAGGTTCTGTCGACTTAGCAAAAAAGGGAAACAAATTAGGTATCAATTCAAAAAAGGTTGAAATGTAGACAACAAAGCATAGCTAAAATATAAATGAAGAGAGAATTCTATTTGCTTAGAATTTATAAGCTATCACCATTTCTTAAATTTCACACATTCGTATGCAAATATTGTATACATCTAGTATTTCTAACAAAAATCTTGACGGAAAATTTGCCGGGAACCATAAAAACTAAACAAATAACTAATATATATATATATATATATATATATATAAATATATATATATTTTGAAAGCTTTCTTTCGCCAAGTACCTGTAATATAGATAACTACCAGAAAATCACGATAATTAGCTTTAAATTGGTTCAAAACACATCCCGTGCTTGCATGCAATATTACACGTAATCTACTAACACCACGTTATCAGGCTTCATCCGCAACGACCGTAACCAACAAATCGTAACAGAAGGACTACGTCACCTTTTAGCATGTTCCGCGACGCCACGACGCTCAGCATGATGCACTGCATTGGCTCCAGTCTCAGGATCCGGGAATGGCTGCGTTCCTTCGTTCGGCTCCGACCACGATGTTCCACAGGATCGGGTGTCTCGAGTCGTCGCTCCATGTTCTGTCGACTTAAACAAAAAAGGGAAACAAATTAGGTATCAATTTAAAAAAAGGTTTAAATGTAGACAACAAAGCATAGCTAAAATATAAATGAAGAGAGAATTCTATTTGCTTAGAATTTAAAAGCTATCACCATTTCTTAAATTTCCCACATTCGTATGCAAATATTGTATACATCTAGTATTTGTAAAAAAATCTTGACGGAAAATTTGCCGGGAACCATAAAAACTAAACAAATAACTAATATATATATATATATATTTTGAAAGCTTTCTTTCGCCAGGTACCTGTAATATAGATAACTACCAGAAAATCACGATAATTAGCTTTAAATTGGTTCAAAACACATCCCGTGCTTGCATGCAATATTACACGTAATCTACCAACACCACGTTATCAGGCTTCATGCGCAACGACCGTAACTAACAAATCGTAACAGAAGGACTACGTCACCTTTTAGCATGTTCCGCGACGCCAAGACGCTCAGCATGATGCACTGCATTGGCTCCAGTCTCAGGATCCCAGAATGGCTGCGTTCCTTCGTTCGGCTCCGACTACGATGTTCCACAGGATCGGGTGTCTCGAGTCGTCGCTCCAGGTTCTGTCGACTTAGCAAAAAAGGGAAACAAATTAGCTATCAATTGAAAAAAGGTGTTGAAATGTAGACAGCTAAGCAAAGCTAAAATATAAATGAAGAGAGAATTCTATTTGCTTAGAATTTATAAGCTATCACTATTTCTTAAATTTCCCACATTCGTATGCAAATATTGTATACATCTAGTATTTCTAACAAAAATCTTGACGGAAAATTTGCCGGGAACCATAAAAACTAATCAAATAACTAATTCATATATATTTAATTAAAAGTTTTCTTTCGCCAGGTACCTTCAATTTAGATAAATACCCAAAAATCACGATCATTAGCTCTTATTTGGTTCAAAACACATCCCATGCTTGCACGCAATATTACACGTAATCACATAAAAGGTGTTGAAATGTAGACAGCTAAGCATAGCTGAAATATAAATGAAGAGAGAATTCTATTTGCTTAAAATTTATAAGCTATCACCATTTCTTAAATTTCCCACATTCGTATGCAAATATTGTATACATCTAGTATTTCTAACAAAAATCTTGACGGAAAATTTGCCGGGAACCATAAAAACTAAACAAATAACTAATATATATAATTATATATATTGAAAGCTTTCATTCGCCAGGTACCTGTAATATAGATAACTACCAGAAAATCACGATAATTAGCTTTAAATTGGTTCAAAACACATCCCGTGCTTGCATGCAATATTACACGTAATCTACCAACACCACGTTATCAGGCTTCATGCGCAACGACCGTAACCAACAAATCGTAACAGAAGGACTACGTCACCTTTTAGCATGTTCCGCGACGCCACGACGCTCAGCATGATGCACTGCATTGGCCCCAGTCTCAGGATCCGGGAATGGCTGCGTTCCTTCGTTCGGCTCCGACCACGATGTTCCACAGGATCGGGTGTCTCGAGTCGTCGCTCCAGGTTCTGTCGACTTAGCAAAAAAGGGAAACAAATTAGGTATCAATTGAAAAAGGTGTTGAAATGTAGACAACAAAGCATAGCTAAAATATAAATGAAGAAAGAATTCTATTTGCTTAGAATTTAAAAGCTATCACCATTTCTTAAATTTCACACATTCGTATGCAAATATTGTATACATCTAGTATTTCTAACAAAAATCTTGACGGAAAATTTGCCGGGAACCATAAAAACTAAACAAATAACTAATATATATATATATATTGAAAGCTTTCATTCGCCAGGTACCTGTAATATAGATAACTACCAGAAAATCACGATAATTAGCTTTAAATTGGTTCAAAACACATCCCGTGCTTGCATGCAATATTACACGTAATCTACCAACACCACGTTATCAGGCTTCATGCGCAACGACCGTAACCAACAAATCGTAACAGAAGGACTACGTCACCTTTTAGCATGTTCCGCGACGCCACGACGCTCAGCATGATGCACTGCATTGGCTCCAGTCTCAGGATCCGGGAATGGCTGCGTTCCTTCGTTCGGCTCCGACCACGATGTTCCACAGGATCGGGTGTCTCGAGTCGTCGCTCCATGTTCTGTCGACTTAAACAAAAAAGGGAAACAAATTAGGTATCAATTTAAAAAAAGGTTTAAATGTAGACAACAAATCATAGCTAAAATATAAATGAAGAGAGAATTCTATTTGCTTAGAATTTATAAGCTATCACCATTTCTTAAATTTCCCACATTCGTATGCAAATATTGTATACATCTAGTATTTCTAACAAAAATCTTGACGGAAAATTTGCCGGGAACCATAAAAACTAAACAAATAACTAATATATATATATATATATATATATATATATATATATATATATATATATATATATTGAAAGCTTTCATTCGCCAGGTACCTGTAATATAGATAACTACCAGAAAATCACGATAATTAGCTTTAAATTGGTTCAAAACACATCCCGTGCTTGCATGCAATATTACACGTAATCTACCAACACCACGTTATCAGGCTTCATGCGCAACGACACGTCACAAACAAATCGGAACAGAAGGACTTCGTCACCTTTTAGCATGTTCCGCGACGCCACGACGCTCAGCATGATGCACTGCATTGGCTCCAGTCTCAGGATCCGGGAAGGGCTGCGTTCCTTCGTTCGGCTCCGACCACGATGTTCCACAGGATCGGGTGTCTCGAGTCGTCGCTCCAGGTTCTGTCGACTTAGCAAAAAAGGGAAACAAATTAGGTATCAATTCAAAAAAGGTTGAAATGTAGACAACAAAGCATAGCTAAAATATAAATGAAGAGAGAATACTATTTGCTTAGAATTTATAAGCTATAACCATTTCTTAAATTTCACACATTCGTATGCAAATATTGTATACATCTAGTATTTCTAACAAAAATCTTGACGGAAAATTTGCCGTGAACCATAAAAACTAAACAAATAACTAATATATATATATATATAAATATATATATATTTTGAAAGCTTTCTTTCGCCAAGTACCTGTAATATAGATAACTACCAGAAAATCACGATAATTAGCTTTAAATTGGTTCAAAACACATCCCGTGCTTGCATGCAATATTACACGTAATCTACCAACACCACGTTATCAGGCTTCATGCGCAACGACCGTAACCAACAAATCGTAACAGAAGGACTACGTCACCTTTTAGCATGTTCCGCGACGCCACGACGCTCAGCATGATGCACTGCATTGGCTCCAGTCTCAGGATCCGGGAATGGCTGCGTTCCTTCGTTCGGCTCCGACCACGATGTTCCACAGGATCGGGTGTCTCGAGTCGTCGCTCCATGTTCTGTCGACTTAAACAAAAAAGGGAAACAAATTAGGTATCAATTTAAAAAAAGGTTTAAATGTAGACAACAAAGCATAGCTAAAATATAAATGAAGAGAGAATTCTATTTGCTTAGAATTTATAAGCTATCACCATTTCTTAAATTTCCCACATTCGTATGCAAATATTGTATACATCTAGTATTTCTAACAAAAATCTTGACGGAAAATTTGCCGGGAACCATAAAAACTAAACAAATAACTAATATATATATATATATTTTGAAAGCTTTCTTTCGCCAGGTACCTGTAATATAGATAACTACCAGAAAATCACGATAATTAGCTTTAAATTGGTTCAAAACACATCCCGTGCTTGCATGCAATATTACACGTAATCTACCAACACCACGTTATCAGGCTTCATGCGCAACGACCGTAACCAACAAATCGTAACAGAAGGACTACGTCACCTTTTAGCATGTTCCGCGACGCCACGACGCTCAGCATGATGCACTGCATTGGCTCCAGTCTCAGGATCCCAGAATGGCTGCGTTCCTTCGTTCGGCTCCGACTACGATGTTCCACAGGATCGGGTGTCTCGAGTCGTCGCTCCAGGTTCTGTCGACTTAGCAAAAAAGGGAAACAAATTAGGTATCAATTGAAAAAAGGTGTTGAAATGTAGACAGCTAAGCAAAGCTAAAATATAAATGAAGAGAGAATTCTATTTGCTTAGAATTTATAAGCTATCACTATTTCTTAAATTTCCCACATTCGTATGCAAATATTGTATACATCTAGTATTTCTAACAAAAATCTTGACGGAAAATTTGCCGGGAACCATAAAAACTAATCAAATAACTAATTCATATATATTTAATTAAAAGTTTTCTTTCGCCAGGTACCTTCAATTTAGATAAATACCCAAAAATCACGATCATTAGCTCTTATTTGGTTCAAAACACATCCCATGCTTGCACGCAATATTACACGTAATCACATAAAAGGTGTTGAAATGTAGACAGCTAAGCATAGCTGAAATATAAATGAAGAGAGAATTCTATTTGCTTAAAATTTATAAGCTATCACCATTTCTTAAATTTCCCACATTCGTATGCAAATATTGTATACATCTAGTATTTCTAACAAAAATCTTGACGGAAAATTTGCCGGGAACCATAAAAACTAAACAAATAACTAATATATATATATATATATATTGAAAGCTTTCATTCGCCAGGTACCTGTAATATAGATAACTACCAGAAAATCACGATAATTAGCTTTAAATTGGTTCAAAACACATCCCGTGCTTGCATGCAATATTACACGTAATCTACCAACACCACGTTATCAGGCTTCATGCGCAACGACCGTAACCAACAAATCGTAACAGAAGGACTACGTCACCTTTTAGCATGTTCCGCGACGCCACGACGCTCAGCATGATGCACTGCATTGGCCCCAGTCTCAGGATCCGGGAATGGCTGCGTTCCTTCGTTCGGCTCCGACCACGATGTTCCACAGGATCGGGTGTCTCGAGTCGTCGCTCCAGGTTCTGTCGACTTAGCAAAAAAGGGAAACAAATTAGGTATCAATTGAAAAAGGTGTTGAAATGTAGACAACAAAGCATAGCTAAAATATAAATGAAGAAAGAATTCTATTTGCTTAGAATTTAAAAGCTATCACCATTTCTTAAATTTCACACATTCGTATGCAAATATTGTATACATCTAGTATTTGTAAAAAAATCTTGACGGAAAATTTGCCGGGAACCATAAAAACTAAACAAATAACTAATATATATATATATATTTTGAAAGCTTTCTTTCGCCAGGTACCTGTAATATAGATAACTACCAGAAAATCACGATAATTAGCTTTAAATTGGTTCAAAACACATCCCGTGCTTGTATGCAATATTACACGTAATCTACCAACACCACGTTATCAGGCTTCATGCGCAACGACCGTAACTAACAAATCGTAACAGAAGGACTACGTCACCTTTTAGCATGTTCCGCGACGCTAAGACGCTCAGCATGATGCACTGCATTGGCTCCAGTCTCAGGATCCGGGAATGGCTGCGTTCCTTCGTTCGGCTCCGACCACGATGTTCCACAGGATCGGGTGTCTCGAGTCGTCGCTCCATGTTCTGTCGACTTAAACAAAAAAGGGAAACAAATTAGGTATCAATTTAAAAAAAGGTTTAAATGTAGACAACAAAGCATAGCTAAAATATAAATGAAGAGAGAATTCTATTTGCTTAGAATTTATAAGCTATCACCATTTCTTAAATTTCCCACATTCGTATGCAAATATTGTATACATCTAGTATTTCTAACAAAAATCTTGACGGAAAATTTGCCGGGAACCATAAAAACTAAACAAATAACTAATATATATATATATATATTTTGAAAGCTTTCTTTCGCCAGGTACCTGTAATATAGATAACTACCAGAAAATCACGATAATTAGCTTTAAATTGGTTCAAAACACATCCCGTGCTTGCATGCAATATTACACGTAATCTACCAACACCACGTTATCAGGCTTCATGCGCAACGACCGTAACTAACAAATCGTAACAGAAGGACTACGTCACCTTTTAGCATGTTCCGCGACGCCAAGACGCTCAGCATGATGCACTGCATTGGCTCCAGTCTCAGGATCCGGGAATGGCTGCGTTCCTTCGTTCGGCTCCGACTACGATGTTCCACAGGATCGGGTGTCTCGAGTCGTCGCTCCAGGTTCTGTCGACTTAGCAAAAAAGGGAAACAAATTAGGTATCAATTGAAAAAAGGTGTTGAAATGTAGACAGCTAAGCAAAGCTAAAATATAAATGAAGAGAGAATTCTATTTGCTTAGAATTTATAAGCTATCACTATTTCTTAAATTTCCCACATTCGTATGCAAATATTGTATACATCTAGTATTTCTAACAAAAATCTTGACGGAAAATTTGCCGGGAACCATAAAAACTAATCAAATAACTAATTCATATATATTTAATTAAAAGTTTTCTTTCGCCAGGTACCTTCAATTTAGATAAATACCCAAAAATCACGATCATTAGCTCTTATTTGGTTCAAAACACATCCCATGCTTGCACGCAATATTACACGTAATCACATAAAAGGTGTTGAAATGTAGACAGCTAAGCATAGCTGAAATATAAATGAAGAGAGAATTCTATTTGCTTAAAATTTATAAGCTATCACCATTTCTTAAATTTCCCACATTCGTATGCAAATATTGTATACATCTAGTATTTCTAACAAAAATCTTGACGGAAAATTTGCCGGGAACCATAAAAACTAAACAAATAACTAATATATATATATATATATTGAAAGCTTTCATTCGCCAGGTACCTGTAATATAGATAACTACCAGAAAATCACGATAATTAGCTTTAAATTGGTTCAAAACACATCCCGTGCTTGCATGCAATATTACACGTAATCTACCAACACCACGTTATCAGGCTTCATGCGCAACGACCGTAACCAACAAATCGTAACAGAAGGACTACGTCACCTTTTAGCATGTTCCGCGACGCCACGACGCTCAGCATGATGCACTGCATTGGCCCCAGTCTCAGGATCCGGGAATGGCTGCGTTCCTTCGTTCGGCTCCGACCACGATGTTCCACAGGATCGGGTGTCTCGAGTCGTCGCTCCAGGTTCTGTCGACTTAGCAAAAAAGGGAAACAAATTAGGTATCAATTGAAAAAGGTGTTGAAATGTAGACAACAAAGCATAGCTAAAATATAAATGAAGAAAGAATTCTATTTGCTTAGAATTTAAAAGCTATCACCATTTCTTAAATTTCACACATTCGTATGCAAATATTGTATACATCTAGTATTTGTAAAAAAATCTTGACGGAAAATTTGCCGGGAACCATAAAAACTAAACAAATAACTAATATATATATATATATTTTGAAAGCTTTCTTTCGCCAGGTACCTGTAATATAGATAACTACCAGAAAATCACGATAATTAGCTTTAAATTGGTTCAAAACACATCCCGTGCTTGTATGCAATATTACACGTAATCTACCAACACCACGTTATCAGGCTTCATGCGCAACGACCGTAACTAACAAATCGTAACAGAAGGACTACGTCACCTTTTAGCATGTTCCGCGACGCTAAGACGCTCAGCATGATGCACTGCATTGGCTCCAGTCTCAGGATCCCAGAATGGCTGCGTTCCTTCGTTCGGCTCCGACTACGATGTTCCACAGGATCGGGTGTCTCGAGTCGTCGCTCCAGGTTCTGTCGACTTAGCAAAAAAGGGAAACAAATTAGGTATCAATTGAAAAAAGGTGTTGAAATGTAGACAGCTAAGCAAAGCTAAAATATAAATGAAGAGAGAATTCTATTTGCTTAGAATTTATAAGCTATCACTATTTCTTAAATTTCCCACATTCGTATGCAAATATTGTATACATCTAGTATTTCTAACAAAAATCTTGACGGAAAATTTGCCGGGAACCATAAAAACTAATCAAATAACTAATTCATATATATTTAATTAAAAGTTTTCTTTCGCCAGGTACCTTCAATTTAGATAAATACCCAAAAATCACGATCATTAGCTCTTATTTGGTTCAAAACACATCCCATGCTTGCACGCAATATTACACGTAATCACATAAAAGGTGTTGAAATGTAGACAGCTAAGCATAGCTGAAATATAAATGAAGAGAGAATTCTATTTGCTTAAAATTTATAAGCTATCACCATTTCTTAAATTTCCCACATTCGTATGCAAATATTGTATACATCTAGTATTTCTAACAAAAATCTTGACGGAAAATTTGCCGGGAACCATAAAAACTAAACAAATAACTAATATATATATATATATTGAAAGCTTTCATTCGCCAGGTACCTGTAATATAGATAACTACCAGAAAATCACGATAATTAGCTTTAAATTGGTTCAAAACACATCCCGTGCTTGCATGCAATATTACACGTAATCTACCAACACCACGTTATCAGGCTTCATGCGCAACGACCGTAACCAACAAATCGTAACAGAAGGACTACGTCACCTTTTAGCATGTTCCGCGACGCCACGACGCTCAGCATGATGCACTGCATTGGCTCCAGTCTCAGGATCCGGGAATGGCTGCGTTCCTTCGTTCGGCTCCGACCACGATGTTCCACAGGATCGGGTGTCTCGAGTCGTCGCTCCAGGTTCTGTCGACTTAGCAAAAAAGGGAAACAAATTAGGTATCAATTGAAAAAGGTGTTGAAATGTAGACAACAAAGCATAGCTAAAATATAAATGAAGAAAGAATTCTATTTGCTTAGAATTTAAAAGCTATCACCATTTCTTAAATTTCACACATTCGTATGCAAATATTGTATACATCTAGTATTTGTAAAAAAATCTTGACGGAAAATTTGCCGGGAACCATAAAAACTAAACAAATAACTAATATATATATATATATATTTTGAAAGCTTTCTTTCGCCAGGTACCTGTAATATAGATAACTACCAGAAAATCACGATAATTAGCTTTAAATTGGTTCAAAACACATCCCGTGCTTGCATGCAATATTACACGTAATCTACCAACACCACGTTATCAGGCTTCATGCGCAACGACCGTAACCAACAAATCTTAACAGAAGGACTACGTCACCTTTTAGCATGTTCCGCGACGCCACGACGCTCAGCATGATGCACTGCATTGGCCCCAGTCTCAGGATCCGGGAATGGCTGCGTTCCTTCGTTCGGCTCCGACCACGATGTTCCACAGGATCGGGTGTCTCGAGTCTTCGCTCCAGGTTCTGTCGACTTAGCAAAAAAGGGAAACAAATTAGGTATCAATTGAAAAAGGTGTTGAAATGTAGACAACAAAGCATAGCTAAAATATAAATGAAGAAAGAATTCTATTTGCTTAGAATTTAAAAGCTATCACCATTTCTTAAATTTCACACATTCGTATGCAAATATTGTATACATCTAGTATTTGTACAAAAATCTTGACGGAAAATTTGCCGGGAACCATAAAAACTAAACAAATAACTAATATATATATATATATTTTGAAAGCTTTCTTTCGCCAGGTACCTGTAATATAGATAACTACCAGAAAATCACGATAATTAGCTTTAAATTGGTTCAAAACACATCCCGTGCTTGCATGCAATATTACACGTAATCTACCAACACCACGTTATCAGGCTTCATGCGCAACGACCGTAACTAACAAATCGTAACAGAAGGACTACGTCACCTTTTAGCATGTTCCGCGACGCCAAGACGCTCAGCATGATGCACTGCATTGCATTGGCTCTCAGGATCCCAGAATGGCTGCGTTCCTTCGTTCGGCTCCGACTACGATGTTCCACAGGATCGGGTGTCTCGAGTCGTCGCTCCAGGTTCTGTCGACTTAGCAAAAAAGGGAAACAAATTAGGTATCAATTGAAAAAAGGTGTTGAAATGTAGACAGCTAAGCAAAGCTAAAATATAAATGAAGAGAGAATTCTATTTGCTTAGAATTTATAAGCTATCACTATTTCTTAAATTTCCCACATTCGTATGCAAATATTGTATACATCTAGTATTTCTAACAAAAATCTTGACGGAAAATTTGCCGGGAACCATAAAAACTAATCAAATAACTAATTCATATATATTTAATTAAAAGTTTTCTTTCGCCAGGTACCTTCAATTTAGATAAATACCCAAAAATCACGATCATTAGCTCTTATTTGGTTCAAAACACATCCCATGCTTGCACGCAATATTACACGTAATCACATAAAAGGTGTTGAAATGTAGACAGCTAAGCATAGCTGAAATATAAATGAAGAGAGAATTCTATTTGCTTAAAATTTATAAGCTATCACCATTTCTTAAATTTCCCACATTCGTATGCAAATATTGTATACATCTAGTATTTCTAACAAAAATCTTGACGGAAAATTTGCCGGGAACCATAAAAACTAAACAAATAACTAATATATATATATATATTGAAAGCTTTCATTCGCCAGGTACCTGTAATATAGATAACTACCAGAAAATCACGATAATTAGCTTTAAATTGGTTCAAAACACATCCCGTGCTTGCATGCAATATTACACGTAATCTACCAACACCACGTTATCAGGCTTCATGCGCAACGACCGTAACCAACAAATCGTAACAGAAGGACTACGTCACCTTTTAGCATGTTCCGCGACGCCACGACGCTCAGCATGATGCACTGCATTGGCTCCAGTCTCAGGATCCGGGAATGGCTGCGTTCCTTCGTTCGGCTCCGACCACGATGTTCCACAGGATCGGGTGTCTCGAGTCGTCGCTCCATGTTCTGTCGACTTAAACAAAAAAGGGAAACAAATTAGGTATCAATTTAAAAAAAGGTTTAAATGTAGACAACAAAGCATAGCTAAAATATAAATGAAGAGAGAATTCTATTTGCTTAGAATTTATAAGCTATCACCATTTCTTAAATTTCCCACATTCGTATGCAAATATTGTATACATCTAGTATTTCTAACAAAAATCTTGACGGAAAATTTGCCGGGAACCATAAAAACTAAACAAATAACTAATATATATATATATATTGAAAGCTTTCATTCGCCAGGTACCTGTAATATAGATAACTACCAGAAAATCACGATAATTAGCTTTAAATTGGTTCAAAACACATCCCGTGCTTGCATGCAATATTACACGAAATCTACCAACACCACGTTATCAGGCTTCATGCGCAACGACCGTAACCAACAAATCGTAACAGAAGGACTACGTCACCTTTTAGCATGTTCCGCGACGCCACGACGCTCAGCATGATGCACTGCATTGGCTCCAGTCTCAGGATCCGGGAATGGCTGCGTTCCTTCGTTCGGCTCCGACCACGATGTTCCACAGGATCGGGTGTCTCGAGTCGTCGCTCCATGTTCTGTCGACTTAAACAAAAAAGGGAAACAAATTAGGTATCAATTTAAAAAAAGGTTTAAATGTAGACAACAAAGCATAGCTAAAATATAAATGAAGAGAGAATTCTATTTGCTTAGAATTTATAAGCTATCACCATTTCTTAAATTTCCCACATTCGTATGCAAATATTGTATACATCTAGTATTTCTAACAAAAATCTTGACGGAAAATTTGCCGGGAACCATAAAAACTAAACAAATAACTAATATATATATATATATTGAAAGCTTTCATTCGCCAGGTACCTGTAATATAGATAACTACCAGAAAATCACGATAATTAGCTTTAAATTGGTTCAAAACACATCCCGTGCTTGCATGCAATATTACACGTAATCTACCAACACCACGTTATCAGGCTTCATGCGCAACGACCGTAACTAACAAATCGTAACAGAAGGACTACGGCACCTTTTAGCATGTTCCGCGACGCCAAGACGCTCAGCATGATGCACTGCATTGGCTCCAGTCTCAGGATCCCAGAATGGCTGCGTTCCTTCGTTCGGCTCCGACTACGATGTTCCACAGGATCGGGTGTCTCGAGTCGTCGCTCCAGGTTCTGTCGACTTAGCAAAAAAGGGAAACAAATTAGGTATCAATTGAAAAAAGGTGTTGAAATGTAGACAGCTAAGCAAAGCTAAAATATAAATGAAGAGAGAATTCTATTTGCTTAGAATTTATAAGCTATCACTATTTCTTAAATTTCCCACATTCGTATGCAAATATTGTATACATCTAGTATTTCTAACAAAAATCTTGACGGAAAATTTGCCGGGAACCATAAAAACTAATCAAATAACTAATTCATATATATTTAATTAAAAGTTTTCTTTCGCCAGGTACCTTCAATTTAGATAAATACCCAAAAATCACGATCATTAGCTCTTATTTGGTTCAAAACACATCCCATGCTTGCACGCAATATTACACGTAATCACATAAAAGGTGTTGAAATGTAGACAGCTAAGCATAGCTGAAATATAAATGAAGAGAGAATTCTATTTGCTTAAAATTTATAAGCTATCACCATTTCTTAAATTTCCCACATTCGTATGCAAATATTGTATACATCTAGTATTTCTAACAAAAATCTTGACGGAAAATTTGCCGGGAACCATAAAAACTAAACAAATAACTAATATATATATATATATATTGAAAGCTTTCATTCGCCAGGTACCTGTAATATAGATAACTACCAGAAAATCACGATAATTAGCTTTAAATTGGTTCAAAACACATCCCGTGCTTGCATGCAATATTACACGTAATCTACCAACACCACGTTATCAGGCTTCATGCGCAACGACCGTAACCAACAAATCGTAACAGAAGGACTACGTCACCTTTTAGCATGTTCCGCGACGCCACGACGCTCAGCATGATGCACTGCATTGGCCCCAGTCTCAGGATCCGGGAATGGCTGCGTTCCTTCGTTCGGCTCCGACCACGATGTTCCACAGGATCGGGTGTCTCGAGTCGTCGCTCCAGGTTCTGTCGACTTAGCAAAAAAGGGAAACAAATTAGGTATCAATTGAAAAAGGTGTTGAAATGTAGACAACAAAGCATAGCTAAAATATAAATGAAGAAAGAATTCTATTTGCTTAGAATTTAAAAGCTATCACCATTTCTTAAATTTCACACATTCGTATGCAAATATTGTATACATCTAGTATTTGTAAAAAAATCTTGACGGAAAATTTGCCGGGAACCATAAAAACTAAACAAATAACTAATATATATATATATATTTTGAAAGCTTTCTTTCGCCAGGTACCTGTAATATAGATAACTACCAGAAAATCACGATAATTAGCTTTAAATTGGTTCAAAACACATCCCGTGCTTGTATGCAATATTACACGTAATCTACCAACACCACGTTATCAGGCTTCATGCGCAACGACCGTAACTAACAAATCGTAACAGAAGGACTACGTCACCTTTTAGCATGTTCCGCGACGCTAAGACGCTCAGCATGATGCACTGCATTGGCTCCAGTCTCAGGATCCGGGAATGGCTGCGTTCCTTCGTTCGGCTCCGACCACGATGTTCCACAGGATCGGGTGTCTCGAGCCGTCGCTCCATGTTCTGTCGACTTAAACAAAAAAGGGAAACAAATTAGGTATCAATTTAAAAAAAGGTTTAAATGTAGACAACAAAGCATAGCTAAAATATAAATGAAGAGAGAATTCTATTTGCTTAGAATTTATAAGCTATCACCATTTCTTAAATTTCCCACATTCGTATGCAAATATTGTATACATCTAGTATTTCTAACAAAAATCTTGACGGAAAATTTGCCGGGAACCATAAAAACTAAACAAATAACTAATATATATATATATATATTTTGAAAGCTTTCTTTCGCCAGGTACCTGTAATATAGATAACTACCAGAAAATCACGATAATTAGCTTTAAATTGGTTCAAAACACATCCCGTGCTTGCATGCAATATTACACGTAATCTACCAACACCACGTTATCAGGCTTCATGCGCAACGACCGTAACTAACAAATCGTAACAGAAGGACTACGTCACCTTTTAGCATGTTCCGCGACGCCAAGACGCTCAGCATGATGCACTGCATTGGCTCCAGTCTCAGGATCCCAGAATGGCTGCGTTCCTTCGTTCGGCTCCGACTACGATGTTCCACAGGATCGGGTGTCTCGAGTCGTCGCTCCAGGTTCTGTCGACTTAGCAAAAAAGGGAAACAAATTAGGTATCAATTGAAAAAAGGTGTTGAAATGTAGACAGCTAAGCAAAGCTAAAATATAAATGAAGAGAGAATTCTATTTGCTTAGAATTTATAAGCTATCACTATTTCTTAAATTTCCCACATTCGTATGCAAATATTGTATACATCTAGTATTTCTAACAAAAATCTTGACGGAAAATTTGCCGGGAACCATAAAAACTAATCAAATAACTAATTCATATATATTTAATTAAAAGTTTTCTTTCGCCAGGTACCTTCAATTTAGATAAATACCCAAAAATCACGATCATTAGCTCTTATTTGGTTCAAAACACATCCCATGCTTGCACGCAATATTACACGTAATCACATAAAAGGTGTTGAAATGTAGACAGCTAAGCATAGCTGAAATATAAATGAAGAGAGAATTCTATTTGCTTAAAATTTATAAGCTATCACCATTTCTTAAATTTCCCACATTCGTATGCAAATATTGTATACATCTAGTATTTCTAACAAAAACCTTGACGGAAAATTTGCCGGGAACCATAAAAACTAAACAAATAACTAATATATATATATATATATTGAAAGCTTTCATTCGCCAGGTACCTGTAATATAGATAACTACCAGAAAATCACGATAATTAGCTTTAAATTGGTTCAAAACACATCCCGTGCTTGCATGCAATATTACACGTAATCTACCAACACCACGTTATCAGGCTTCATGCGCAACGACCGTAACCAACAAATCGTAACAGAAGGACTACGTCACCTTTTAGCATGTTCCGCGACGCCACGACGCTCAGCATGATGCACTGCATTGGCCCCAGTCTCAGGATCCGGGAATGGCTGCGTTCCTTCGTTCGGCTCCGACCACGATGTTCCACAGGATCGGGTGTCTCGAGTCGTCGCTCCAGGTTCTGTCGACTTAGCAAAAAAGGGAAACAAATTAGGTATCAATTGAAAAAGGTGTTGAAATGTAGACAACAAAGCATAGCTAAAATATAAATGAAGAAAGAATTCTATTTGCTTAGAATTTAAAAGCTATCACCATTTCTTAAATTTCACACATTCGTATGCAAATATTGTATACATCTAGTATTTGTAAAAAAATCTTGACGGAAAATTTGCCGGGAACCATAAAAACTAAACAAATAACTAATATATATATATATATTTTGAAAGCTTTCTTTCGCCAGGTACCTGTAATATAGATAACTACCAGAAAATCACGATAATTAGCTTTAAATTGGTTCAAAACACATCCCGTGCTTGTATGCAATATTACACGTAATCTACCAACACCACGTTATCAGGCTTCATGCGCAACGACCGTAACTAACAAATCGTAACAGAAGGACTACGTCACCTTTTAGCATGTTCCGCGACGCTAAGACGCTCAGCATGATGCACTGCATTGGCTCCAGTCTCAGGATCCCAGAATGGCTGCGTTCCTTCGTTCGGCTCCGACTACGATGTTCCACAGGATCGGGTGTCTCGAGTCGTCGCTCCAGGTTCTGTCGACTTAGCAAAAAAGGGAAACAAATTAGGTATCAATTGAAAAAAGGTGTTGAAATGTAGACAGCTAAGCAAAGCTAAAATATAAATGAAGAGAGAATTCTATTTGCTTAGAATTTATAAGCTATCACTATTTCTTAAATTTCCCACATTCGTATGCAAATATTGTATACATCTAGTATTTCTAACAAAAATCTTGACGGAAAATTTGCCGGGAACCATAAAAACTAATCAAATAACTAATTCATATATATTTAATTAAAAGTTTTCTTTCGCCAGGTACCTTCAATTTAGATAAATACCCAAAAATCACGATCATTAGCTCTTATTTGGTTCAAAACACATCCCATGCTTGCACGCAATATTACACGTAATCACATAAAAGGTGTTGAAATGTAGACAGCTAAGCATAGCTGAAATATAAATGAAGAGAGAATTCTATTTGCTTAAAATTTATAAGCTATCACCATTTCTTAAATTTCCCACATTCGTATGCAAATATTGTATACATCTAGTATTTATAACAAAAATCTTGACGGAAAATTTGCCGGGAACCATAAAAACTAAACAAATAACTAATATATATATATATATATTGAAAGCTTTCATTCGCCAGGTACCTGTAATATAGATAACTACCAGAAAATCACGATAATTAGCTTTAAATTGGTTCAAAACACATCCCGTGCTTGCATGCAATATTACACGTAATCTACCAACACCACGTTATCAGGCTTCATGCGCAACGACCGTAACCAACAAATCGTAACAGAAGGACTACGTCACCTTTTAGCATGTTCCGCGACGCCACGACGCTCAGCATGATGCACTGCATTGGCCCCAGTCTCAGGATCCGGGAATGGCTGCGTTCCTTCGTTCGGCTCCGACCACGATGTTCCACAGGATCGGGTGTCTCGAGTCGTCGCTCCAGGTTCTGTCGACTTAGCAAAAAAGGGAAACAAATTAGGTATCAATTGAAAAAGGTGTTGAAATGTAGACAACAAAGCATAGCTAAAATATAAATGAAGAAAGAATTCTATTTGCTTAGAATTTAAAAGCTATCACCATTTCTTAAATTTCACACATTCGTATGCAAATATTGTATACATCTAGTATTTGTAAAAAAATCTTGACGGAAAATTTGCCGGGAACCATAAAAACTAAACAAATAACTAATATATATATATATATATTTTGAAAGCTTTCTTTCGCCAGGTACCTGTAATATAGATAACTACCAGAAAATCACGATAATTAGCTTTAAATTGGTTCAAAACACATCCCGTGCTTGCATGCAATATTACACGTAATCTACCAACACCACGTTATCAGGCTTCATGCGCAACGACCGTAACCAACAAATCGTAACAGAAGGACTACGTCACCTTTTAGCATGTTCCGCGACGCCACGACGCTCAGCATGATGCACTGCATTGGCCCCAGTCTCAGGATCCGGGAATGGCTGCGTTCCTTCGTTCGGCTCCGACCACGATGTTCCACAGGATCGGGTGTCTCGAGTCTTCGCTCCAGGTTCTGTCGACTTAGCAAAAAAGGGAAACAAATTAGGTATCAATTGAAAAAGGTGTTGAAATGTAGACAACAAAGCATAGCTAAAATATAAATGAAGAAAGAATTCTATTTGCTTAGAATTTAAAAGCTATCACCATTTCTTAAATTTCACACATTCGTATGCAAATATTGTATACATCTAGTATTTGTACAAAAATCTTGACCGAAAATTTGCCGGGAACCATAAAAACTAAACAAATAACTAATATATATATATATATTTTGAAAGCTTTCTTTCGCCAGGTACCTGTAATATAGATAACTACCAGAAAATCACGATAATTAGCTTTAAATTGGTTCAAAACACATCCCGTGCTTGCATGCAATATTACACGTAATCTACCAACACCACGTTATCAGGCTTCATGCGCAACGACCGTAACTAACAAATCGTAACAGAAGGACTACGTCACCTTTTAGCATGTTCCGCGACGCCAAGACGCTCAGCATGATGCACTGCATTGCATTGGCTCTCAGGATCCCAGAATGGCTGCGTTCCTTCGTTCGGCTCCGACTACGATGTTCCACAGGATCGGGTGTCTCGAGTCGTCGCTCCAGGTTCTGTCGACTTAGCAAAAAAGGGAAACAAATTAGGTATCAATTGAAAAAAGGTGTTGAAATGTAGACAGCTAAGCAAAGCTAAAATATAAATGAAGAGAGAATTCTATTTGCTTAGAATTTATAAGCTATCACTATTTCTTAAATTTCCCACATTCGTATGCAAATATTGTATACATCTAGTATTTCTAACAAAAATCTTGACGGAAAATTTGCCGGGAACCATAAAAACTAATCAAATAACTAATTCATATATATTTAATTAAAAGTTTTCTTTCGCCAGGTACCTTCAATTTAGATAAATACCCAAAAATCACGATCATTAGCTCTTATTTGGTTCAAAACACATCCCATGCTTGCACGCAATATTACACGTAATCACATAAAAGGTGTTGAAATGTAGACAGCTAAGCATAGCTGAAATATAAATGAAGAGAGAATTCTATTTGCTTAAAATTTATAAGCTATCACCATTTCTTAAATTTCCCACATTCGTATGCAAATATTGTATACATCTAGTATTTCTAACAAAAATCTTGACGGAAAATTTGCCGGGAACCATAAAAACTAAACAAATAACTAATATATATATATATATTGAAAGCTTTCATTCGCCAGGTACCTGTAATATAGATAACTACCAGAAAATCACGATAATTAGCTTTAAATTGGTTCAAAACACATCCCGTGCTTGCATGCAATATTACACGTAATCTACCAACACCACGTTATCAGGCTTCATGCGCAACGACCGTAACCAACAAATCGTAACAGAAGGACTACGTCACCTTTTAGCATGTTCCGCGACGCCACGACGCTCAGCATGATGCACTGCATTGGCTCCAGTCTCAGGATCCGGGAATGGCTGCGTTCCTTCGTTCGGCTCCGACCACGATGTTCCACAGGATCGGGTGTCTCGAGTCGTCGCTCCATGTTCTGTCGACTTAAACAAAAAAGGGAAACAAATTAGGTATCAATTTAAAAAAAGGTTTAAATGTAGACAACAAAGCATAGCTAAAATATAAATGAAGAGAGAATTCTATTTGCTTAGAATTTAAAAGCTATCACCATTTCTTAAATTTCACACATTCGTATGCAAATATTGTATACATCTAGTATTTGTACAAAAATCTTGACGGAAAATTTGCCGGGAACCATAAAAACTAAACAAATAACTAATATATATATATATATTTTGAAAGCTTTCTTTCGCCAGGTACCTGTAATATAGATAACTACCAGAAAATCACGATAATTAGCTTTAAATTGGTTCAAAACACATCCCGTGCTTGCATGCAATATTACACGTAATCTACCAACACCACGTTATCAGGCTTCATGCGCAACGACCGTAACCAACAAATCGTAACAGAAGGACTACGTCACCTTTTAGCATGTTCCGCGACGCCACGACGCTCAGCATGATGCACTGCATTGGCTCCAGTCTCAGGATCCGGGAATGGCTGCGTTCCTTCGTTCGGCTCCGACCACGATGTTCCACAGGATCGGGTGTCTCGAGTCGTCGCTCCATGTTCTGTCGACTTAAACAAAAAAGGGAAACAAATTAGGTATCAATTTAAAAAAAGGTTTAAATGTAGACAACAAAGCATAGCTAAAATATAAATGAAGAGAGAATTCTATTTGCTTAGAATTTATAAGCTATCACCATTTCTTAAATTTCCCACATTCGTATGCAAATATTGTATACATCTAGTATTTCTAACAAAAATCTTGACGGAAAATTTGCCGGGAACCATAAAAACTAAACAAATAACTAATATATATATATATATTGAAAGCTTTCATTCGCCAGGTACCTGTAATATAGATAACTACCAGAAAATCACGATAATTAGCTTTAAATTGGTTCAAAACACATCCCGTGCTTGCATGCAATATTACACGTAATCTACCAACACCACGTTATCAGGCTTCATGCGCAACGACCGTAACCAACAAATCGTAACAGAAGGACTACGTCACCTTTTAGCATGTTCCGCGACGCCACGACGCTCAGCATGATGCACTGCATTGGCTCCAGTCTCAGGATCCGGGAATGGCTGCGTTCCTTCGTTCGGCTCCGACCACGATGTTCCACAGGATCGGGTGTCTCGAGTCGTCGCTCCATGTTCTGTCGACTTAAACAAAAAAGGGAAACAAATTAGGTATCAATTTAAAAAAAGGTTTAAATGTAGACAACAAAGCATAGCTAAAATATAAATGAAGAGAGAATTCTATTTGCTTAGAATTTATAAGCTATCACCATTTCTTAAATTTCCCACATTCCTATGCAAATATTGTATACATCTAGTATTTCTAACAAAAATCTTGACGGAAAATTTGCCGGGAACCATAAAAACTAAACAAATAAGTAATATATATATATATATATATATATATATATATATATATATTGAAAGCTTTCATTCGCCAGGTACCTGTAATATAGATAACTACCAGAAAATCACGATAATTAGCTTTAAATTGGTTCAAAACACATCCCGTGCTTGCATGCAATATTACACGTAATCTACCAACACCACGTTATCAGGCTTCATGCGCAACGACCGTAACCAACAAACCGTAACAGAAGGACTACGTCACCTTTTAGCATGTTCCGCGACGCCACGACGCTCAGCATGATGCACTGCATTGGCCCCAGTCTCAGGATCCGGGAATGGCTGCGTTCCTTCGTTCGGCTCCGACCACGATGTTCCACAGGATCGGGTGTCTCGAGTCGTCGCTCCAGGTTCTGTCGACTTAGCAAAAAAGGGAAACAAATTAGGTATCAATTGAAAAAGGTGTTGAAATGTAGACAACAAAGCATAGCTAAAATATAAATGAAGAAAGAATTCTATTTGCTTAGAATTTAAAAGCTATCACCATTTCTTAAATTTCACACATTCGTATGCAAATATTGTATACATCTAGTATTTCTAACAAAAATCTTGACGGAAAATTTGCCGGGAACCATAAAAACTAAACAAATAACTAATATATATATATATATATATATTGAAAGCTTTCATTCGCCAGGTACCTGTAATATAGATAACTACCAGAAAATCACGATAATTAGCTTTAAATTGGTTCAAAACACATCCCGTGCTTGCATGCAATATTACACGTAATCTACCAACACCACGTTATCAGGCTTCATGCGCAACGACCGTAACCAACAAATCGTAACAGAAGGACTACGTCACCTTTTAGCATGTTCCGCGACGCCACGACGCTCAGCATGATGCACTGCATTGGCTCCAGTCTCAGGATCCGGGAATGGCTGCGTTCCTTCGTTCGGCTCCGACCACGATGTTCCACAGGATCGGGTGTCTCGAGTCGTCGCTCCATGTTCTGTCGACTTAAACAAAAAAGGGAAACAAATTAGGTATCAATTTAAAAAAAGGTTTAAATGTAGACAACAAAGCATAGCTAAAATATAAATGAAGAGAGAATTCTATTTGCTTAGAATTTAAAAGCTATCACCATTTCTTAAATTTCCCACATTCGTATGCAAATATTGTATACATCTAGTATTTGTAAAAAAATCTTGACGGAAAATTTGCCGGGAACCATAAAAACTAAACAAATAACTAATATATATATATATATATATTTTGAAAGCTTTCTTTCGCCAGGTACCTGTAATATAGATAACTACCAGAAAATCACGATAATTAGCTTTAAATTGGTTCAAAACACATCCCGTGCTTGCATGCAATATTACACGTAATCTACCAACACCACGTTATCAGGCTTCATGCGCAACGACCGTAACTAACAAATCGTAACAGAAGGACTACGTCACCTTTTAGCATGTTCCGCGACGCCAAGACGCTCAGCATGATGCACTGCATTGGCTCCAGTCTCAGGATCCCAGAATGGCTGCGTTCCTTCGTTCGGCTCCGACTACGATGTTCCACAGGATCGGGTGTCTCGAGTCGTCGCTCCAGGTTCTGTCGACTTAGCAAAAAAGGGAAACAAATTAGGTATCAATTGAAAAAAGGTGTTGAAATGTAGACAGCTAAGCAAAGCTAAAATATAAATGAAGAGAGAATTCTATTTGCTTAGAATTTATAAGCTATCACTATTTCTTAAATTTCCCACATTCGTATGCAAATATTGTATACATCTAGTATTTCTAACAAAAATCTTGACGGAAAATTTGCCGGGAACCATAAAAACTAATCAAATAACTAATTCATATATATTTAATTAAAAGTTTTCTTTCGCCAGGTACCTTCAATTTAGATAAATACCCAAAAATCACGATCATTAGCTCTTATTTGGTTCAAAACACATCCCATGCTTGCACGCAATATTACACGTAATCACATAAAAGGTGTTGAAATGTAGACAGCTAAGCATAGCTGAAATATAAATGAAGAGAGAATTCTATTTGCTTAAAATTTATAAGCTATCACCATTTCTTAAATTTCCCACATTCGTATGCAAATATTGTATACATCTAGTATTTCTAACAAAAATCTTGACGGAAAATTTGCCGGGAACCATAAAAACTAAACAAATAACTAATATATATATATATATTGAAAGCTTTCATTCGCCAGGTACCTGTAATATAGATAACTACCAGAAAATCACGATAATTAGCTTTAAATTGGTTCAAAACACATCCCGTGCTTGCATGCAATATTACACGTAATCTACCAACACCACGTTATCAGGCTTCATGCGCAACGACCGTAACCAACAAATCGTAACAGAAGGACTACGTCACCTTTTAGCATGTTCCGCGACGCCACGACGCTCAGCATGATGCACTGCATTGGCTCCAGTCTCAGGATCCGGGAATGGCTGCGTTCCTTCGTTCGGCTCCGACCACGATGTTCCACAGGATCGGGTGTCTCGAGTCGTCGCTCCATGTTCTGTCGACTTAAACAAAAAAGGGAAACAAATTAGGTATCAATTTAAAAAAAGGTTTAAATGTAGACAACAAAGCATAGCTAAAATATAAATGAAGAGAGAATTCTATTTGCTTAGAATTTATAAGCTATCACCATTTCTTAAATTTCCCACATTCGTATGCAAATATTGTATACATCTAGTATTTCTAACAAAAATCTTGACGGAAAATTTGCCGGGAACCATAAAAACTAAACAAATAACTAATATATATATATATATTGAAAGCTTTCATTCGCCAGGTACCTGTAATATAGATAACTACCAGAAAATCACGATAATTAGCTTTAAATTGGTTCAAAACACATCCCGTGCTTGCATGCAATATTACACGTAATCTACCAACTCCACGTTATCAGGCTTCATGCGCAACGACCGTAACCAACAAATCGTAACAGAAGGACTACGTCACCTTTTAGCATGTTCCGCGACGCCACGACGCTCAGCATGATGCACTGCATTGGCTCCAGTCTCAGGATCCGGGAATGGCTGCGTTCCTTCGTTCGGCTCCGACCACGATGTTCCACAGGATCGGGTGTCTCGAGTCGTCGCTCCATGTTCTGTCGACTTAAACAAAAAAGGGAAACAAATTAGGTATCAATTTAAAAAAAGGTTTAAATGTAGACAACAAAGCATAGCTAAAATATAAATGAAGAGAGAATTCTATTTGCTTAGAATTTAAAAGCTATCACCATTTCTTAAATTTCACACATTCGTATGCAAATATTGTATACATCTAGTATTTGTACAAAAATCTTGACGGAAAATTTGCCGGGAACCATAAAAACTAAACAAATAACTAATATATATATATATATTTTGAAAGCTTTCTTTCGCCAGGTACCTGTAATATAGATAACTACCAGAAAATCACGATAATTAGCTTTAAATTGGTTCAAAACACATCCCGTGCTTGCATGCAATATTACACGTAATCTACCAACACCACGTTATCAGGCTTCATGCGCAACGACCGTAACCAACAAATCGTAACAGAAGGACTACGTCACCTTTTAGCATGTTCCGCGACGCCACGACGCTCAGCATGATGCACTGCATTGGCTCCAGTCTCAGGATCCGGGAATGGCTGCGTTCCTTCGTTCGGCTCCGACCACGATGTTCCACAGGATCGGGTGTCTCGAGTCGTCGCTCCATGTTCTGTCGACTTAAACAAAAAAGGGAAACAAATTAGGTATCAATTTAAAAAAAGGTTTAAATGTAGACAACAAAGCATAGCTAAAATATAAATGAAGAGAGAATTCTATTTGCTTAGAATTTATAAGCTATCACCATTTCTTAAATTTCCCACATTCGTATGCAAATATTGTATACATCTAGTATTTCTAACAAAAATCTTGACGGAAAATTTGCCGGGAACCATAAAAACTAAACAAATAACTAATATATATATATATATATTTTGAAAGCTTTCTTTCGCCAGGTACCTGTAATATAGATAACTACCAGAAAATCACGATAATTAGCTTTAAATTGGTTCAAAACACATCCCGTGCTTGCATGCAATATTACACGTAATCTACCAACACCACGTTATCAGGCTTCATGCGCAACGACCGTAACTAACAAATCGTAACAGAAGGACTACGTCACCTTTTAGCATGTTCCGCGACGCCAAGACGCTCAGCATGATGCACTGCATTGGCTCCAGTCTCAGGATCCCAGAATGGCTGCGTTCCTTCGTTCGGCTCCGACTACGATGTTCCACAGGATCGGGTGTCTCGAGTCGTCGCTCCAGGTTCTGTCGACTTAGCAAAAAAGGGAAACAAATTAGGTATCAATTGAAAAAAGGTGTTGAAATGTAGACAGCTAAGCAAAGCTAAAATATAAATGAAGAGAGAATTCTATTTGCTTAGAATTTATAAGCTATCACTATTTCTTAAATTTCCCACATTCGTATGCAAATATTGTATACATCTAGTATTTCTAACAAAAATCTTGACGGAAAATTTGCCGGGAACCATAAAAACTAATCAAATAACTAATTCATATATATTTAATTAAAAGTTTTCTTTCGCCAGGTACCTTCAATTTAGATAAATACCCAAAAATCACGATCATTAGCTCTTATTTGGTTCAAAACACATCCCATGCTTGCACGCAATATTACACGTAATCACATAAAAGGTGTTGAAATGTAGACAGCTAAGCATAGCTGAAATATAAATGAAGAGAGAATTCTATTTGCTTAAAATTTATAAGCTATCACCATTTCTTAAATTTCCCACATTCGTATGCAAATATTGTATACATCTAGTATTTCTAACAAAAATCTTGACGGAAAATTTGCCGGGAACCATAAAAACTAAACAAATAACTAATATATATATATATATATTGAAAGCTTTCATTCGCCAGGTACCTGTAATATAGATAACTACCAGAAAATCACGATAATTAGCTTTAAATTGGTTCAAAACACATCCCGTGCTTGCATGCAATATTACACGTAATCTACCAACACCACGTTATCAGGCTTCATGCGCAACGACCGTAACCAACAAATCGTAACAGAAGGACTACGTCACCTTTTAGCATGTTCCGCGACGCCACGACGCTCAGCATGATGCACTGCATTGGCCCCAGTCTCAGGATCCGGGAATGGCTGCGTTCCTTCGTTCGGCTCCGACCACGATGTTCCACAGGATCGGGTGTCTCGAGTCGTCGCTCCAGGTTCTGTCGACTTAGCAAAAAAGGGAAACAAATTAGGTATCAATTGAAAAAGGTGTTGAAATGTAGACAACAAAGCATAGCTAAAATATAAATGAAGAAAGAATTCTATTTGCTTAGAATTTAAAAGCTATCACCATTTCTTAAATTTCACACATTCGTATGCAAATATTGTATACATCTAGTATTTGTAAAAAAATCTTGACGGAAAATTTGCCGGGAACCATAAAAACTAAACAAATAACTAATATATATATATATATTTTGAAAGCTTTCTTTCGCCAGGTACCTGTAATATAGATAACTACCAGAAAATCACGATAATTAGCTTTAAATTGGTTCAAAACACATCCCGTGCTTGTATGCAATATTACACGTAATCTACCAACACCACGTTATCAGGCTTCATGCGCAACGACCGTAACTAACAAATCGTAACAGAAGGACTACGTCACCTTTTAGCATGTTCCGCGACGCTAAGACGCTCAGCATGATGCACTGCATTGGCTCCAGTCTCAGGATCCCAGAATGGCTGCGTTCCTTCGTTCGGCTCCGACTACGATGTTCCACAGGATCGGGTGTCTCGAGTCGTCGCTCCAGGTTCTGTCGACTTAGCAAAAAAGGGAAACAAATTAGGTATCAATTGAAAAAAGGTGTTGAAATGTAGACAGCTAAGCAAAGCTAAAATATAAATGAAGAGAGAATTCTATTTGCTTAGAATTTATAAGCTATCACTATTTCTTAAATTTCCCACATTCGTATGCAAATATTGTATACATCTAGTATTTCTAACAAAAATCTTGACGGAAAATTTGCCGGGAACCATAAAAACTAATCAAATAACTAATTCATATATATTTAATTAAAAGTTTTCTTTCGCCAGGTACCTTCAATTTAGATAAATACCCAAAAATCACGATCATTAGCTCTTATTTGGTTCAAAACACATCCCATGCTTGCACGCAATATTACACGTAATCACATAAAAGGTGTTGAAATGTAGACAGCTAAGCATAGCTGAAATATAAATGAAGAGAGAATTCTATTTGCTTAAAATTTATAAGCTATCACCATTTCTTAAATTTCCCACATTCGTATGCAAATATTGTATACATCTAGTATTTCTAACAAAAATCTTGACGGAAAATTTGCCGGGAACCATAAAAACTAAACAAATAACTAATATATATATATATATTGAAAGCTTTCATTCGCCAGGTACCTGTAATATAGATAACTACCAGAAAATCACGATAATTAGCTTTAAATTGGTTCAAAACACATCCCGTGCTTGCATGCAATATTACACGTAATCTACCAACACCACGTTATCAGGCTTCATGCGCAACGACCGTAACCAACAAATCGTAACAGAAGGACTACGTCACCTTTTAGCATGTTCCGCGACGCCACGACGCTCAGCATGATGCACTGCATTGGCCCCAGTCTCAGGATCCGGGAATGGCTGCGTTCCTTCGTTCGGCTCCGACCACGATGTTCCACAGGATCGGGTGTCTCGAGTCGTCGCTCCAGGTTCTGTCGACTTAGCAAAAAAGGGAAACAAATTAGGTATCAATTGAAAAAGGTGTTGAAATGTAGACAACAAAGCATAGCTAAAATATAAATGAAGAAAGAATTCTATTTGCTTAGAATTTAAAAGCTATCACCATTTCTTAAATTTCACACATTCGTATGCAAATATTGTATACATCTAGTATTTGTAAAAAAATCTTGACGGAAAATTTGCCGGGAACCATAAAAACTAAACAAATAACTAATATATATATATATATATTTTGAAAGCTTTCTTTCGCCAGGTACCTGTAATATAGATAACTACCAGAAAATCACGATAATTAGCTTTAAATTGGTTCAAAACACATCCCGTGCTTGCATGCAATATTACACGTAATCTACCAACACCACGTTATCAGGCTTCATGCGCAACGACCGTAACCAACAAATCGTAACAGAAGGACTACGTCACCTTTTAGCATGTTCCGCGACGCCACGACGCTCAGCATGATGCACTGCATTGGCCCCAGTCTCAGGATCCGGGAATGGCTGCGTTCCTTCGTTCGGCTCCGACCACGATGTTCCACAGGATCGGGTGTCTCGAGTCTTCGCTCCAGGTTCTGTCGACTTAGCAAAAAAGGGAAACAAATTAGGTATCAATTGAAAAAGGTGTTGAAATGTAGACAACAAAGCATAGCTAAAATATAAATGAAGAAAGAATTCTATTTGCTTAGAATTTAAAAGCTATCACCATTTCTTAAATTTCACACATTCGTATGCAAATATTGTATACATCTAGTATTTGTACAAAAATCTTGACCGAAAATTTGCCGGGAACCATAAAAACTAAACAAATAACTAATATATATATATATATTTTGAAAGCTTTCTTTCGCCAGGTACCTGTAATATAGATAACTACCAGAAAATCACGATAATTAGCTTTAAATTGGTTCAAAACACATCCCGTGCTTGCATGCAATATTACACGTAATCTACCAACACCACGTTATCAGGCTTCATGCGCAACGACCGTAACTAACAAATCGTAACAGAAGGACTACGTCACCTTTTAGCATGTTCCGCGACGCCAAGACGCTCAGCATGATGCACTGCATTGCATTGGCTCTCAGGATCCCAGAATGGCTGCGTTCCTTCGTTCGGCTCCGACTACGATGTTCCACAGGATCGGGTGTCTCGAGTCGTCGCTCCAGGTTCTGTCGACTTAGCAAAAAAGGGAAACAAATTAGGTATCAATTGAAAAAAGGTGTTGAAATGTAGACAGCTAAGCAAAGCTAAAATATAAATGAAGAGAGAATTCTATTTGCTTAGAATTTATAAGCTATCACTATTTCTTAAATTTCCCACATTCGTATGCAAATATTGTATACATCTAGTATTTCTAACAAAAATCTTGACGGAAAATTTGCCGGGAACCATAAAAACTAATCAAATAACTAATTCATATATATTTAATTAAAAGTTTTCTTTCGCCAGGTACCTTCAATTTAGATAAATACCCAAAAATCACGATCATTAGCTCTTATTTGGTTCAAAACACATCCCATGCTTGCACGCAATATTACACGTAATCACATAAAAGGTGTTGAAATGTAGACAGCTAAGCATAGCTGAAATATAAATGAAGAGAGAATTCTATTTGCTTAAAATTTATAAGCTATCACCATTTCTTAAATTTCCCACATTCGTATGCAAATATTGTATACATCTAGTATTTCTAACAAAAATCTTGACGGAAAATTTGCCGGGAACCATAAAAACTAAACAAATAACTAATATATATATATATATTGAAAGCTTTCATTCGCCAGGTACCTGTAATATAGATAACTACCAGAAAATCACGATAATTAGCTTTAAATTGGTTCAAAACACATCCCGTGCTTGCATGCAATATTACACGTAATCTACCAACACCACGTTATCAGGCTTCATGCGCAACGACCGTAACCAACAAATCGTAACAGAAGGACTACGTCACCTTTTAGCATGTTCCGCGACGCCACGACGCTCAGCATGATGCACTGCATTGGCTCCAGTCTCAGGATCCGGGAATGGCTGCGTTCCTTCGTTCGGCTCCGACCACGATGTTCCACAGGATCGGGTGTCTCGAGTCGTCGCTCCATGTTCTGTCGACTTAAACAAAAAAGGGAAACAAATTAGGTATCAATTTAAAAAAAGGTTTAAATGTAGACAACAAAGCATAGCTAAAATATAAATGAAGAGAGAATTCTATTTGCTTAGAATTTAAAAGCTATCACCATTTCTTAAATTTCACACATTCGTATGCAAATATTGTATACATCTAGTATTTGTACAAAAATCTTGACGGAAAATTTGCCGGGAACCATAAAAACTAAACAAATAACTAATATATATATATATATTTTGAAAGCTTTCTTTCGCCAGGTACCTGTAATATAGATAACTACCAGAAAATCACGATAATTAGCTTTAAATTGGTTCAAAACACATCCCGTGCTTGCATGCAATATTACACGTAATCTACCAACACCACGTTATCAGGCTTCATGCGCAACGACCGTAACCAACAAATCGTAACAGAAGGACTACGTCACCTTTTAGCATGTTCCGCGACGCCACGACGCTCAGCATGATGCACTGCATTGGCTCCAGTCTCAGGATCCGGGAATGGCTGCGTTCCTTCGTTCGGCTCCGACCACGATGTTCCACAGGATCGGGTGTCTCGAGTCGTCGCTCCATGTTCTGTCGACTTAAACAAAAAAGGGAAACAAATTAGGTATCAATTTAAAAAAAGGTTTAAATGTAGACAACAAAGCATAGCTAAAATATAAATGAAGAGAGAATTCTATTTGCTTAGAATTTATAAGCTATCACCATTTCTTAAATTTCCCACATTCGTATGCAAATATTGTATACATCTAGTATTTCTAACAAAAATCTTGACGGAAAATTTGCCGGGAACCATAAAAACTAAACAAATAACTAATATATATATATATATTGAAAGCTTTCATTCGCCAGGTACCTGTAATATAGATAACTACCAGAAAATCACGATAATTAGCTTTAAATTGGTTCAAAACACATCCCGTGCTTGCATGCAATATTACACGTAATCTACCAACACCACGTTATCAGGCTTCATGCGCAACGACCGTAACCAACAAATCGTAACAGAAGGACTACGTCACCTTTTAGCATGTTCCGCGACGCCACGACGCTCAGCATGATGCACTGCATTGGCTCCAGTCTCAGGATCCGGGAATGGCTGCGTTCCTTCGTTCGGCTCCGACCACGATGTTCCACAGGATCGGGTGTCTCGAGTCGTCGCTCCATGTTCTGTCGACTTAAACAAAAAAGGGAAACAAATTAGGTATCAATTTAAAAAAAGGTTTAAATGTAGACAACAAAGCATAGCTAAAATATAAATGAAGAGAGAATTCTATTTGCTTAGAATTTATAAGCTATCACCATTTCTTAAATTTCCCACATTCCTATGCAAATATTGTATACATCTAGTATTTCTAACAAAAATCTTGACGGAAAATTTGCCGGGAACCATAAAAACTAAACAAATAAGTAATATATATATATATATATATATATATATATATATTGAAAGCTTTCATTCGCCAGGTACCTGTAATATAGATAACTACCAGAAAATCACGATAATTAGCTTTAAATTGGTTCAAAACACATCCCGTGCTTGCATGCAATATTACACGTAATCTACCAACACCACGTTATCAGGCTTCATGCGCAACGACCGTAACCAACAAATCGTAACAGAAGGACTACGTCACCTTTTAGCATGTTCCGCGACGCCACGACGCTCAGCATGATGCACTGCATTGGCCCCAGTCTCAGGATCCGGGAATGGCTGCGTTCCTTCGTTCGGCTCCGACCACGATGTTCCACAGGATCGGGTGTCTCGAGTCGTCGCTCCAGGTTCTGTCGACTTAGCAAAAAAGGGAAACAAATTAGGTATCAATTGAAAAAGGTGTTGAAATGTAGACAACAAAGCATAGCTAAAATATAAATGAAGAAAGAATTCTATTTGCTTAGAATTTAAAAGCTATCACCATTTCTTAAATTTCACACATTCGTATGCAAATATTGTATACATCTAGTATTTCTAACAAAAATCTTGACGGAAAATTTGCCGGGAACCATAAAAACTAAACAAATAACTAATATATATATATATATATATATTGAAAGCTTTCATTCGCCAGGTACCTGTAATATAGATAACTACCAGAAAATCACGATAATTAGCTTTAAATTGGTTCAAAACACATCCCGTGCTTGCATGCAATATTACACGTAATCTACCAACACCACGTTATCAGGCTTCATGCGCAACGACCGTAACCAACAAATCGTAACAGAAGGACTACGTCACCTTTTAGCATGTTCCGCGACGCCACGACGCTCAGCATGATGCACTGCATTGGCTCCAGTCTCAGGATCCGGGAATGGCTGCGTTCCTTCGTTCGGCTCCGACCACGATGTTCCACAGGATCGGGTGTCTCGAGTCGTCGCTCCATGTTCTGTCGACTTAAACAAAAAAGGGAAACAAATTAGGTATCAATTTAAAAAAAGGTTTAAATGTAGACAACAAAGCATAGCTAAAATATAAATGAAGAGAGAATTCTATTTGCTTAGAATTTAAAAGCTATCACCATTTCTTAAATTTCCCACATTCGTATGCAAATATTGTATACATCTAGTATTTGTAAAAAAATCTTGACGGAAAATTTGCCGGGAACCATAAAAACTAAACAAATAACTAATATATATATATATATATATTTTGAAAGCTTTCTTTCGCCAGGTACCTGTAATATAGATAACTACCAGAAAATCACGATAATTAGCTTTAAATTGGTTCAAAACACATCCCGTGCTTGCATGCAATATTACACGTAATCTACCAACACCACGTTATCAGGCTTCATGCGCAACGACCGTAACTAACAAATCGTAACAGAAGGACTACGTCACCTTTTAGCATGTTCCGCGACGCCAAGACGCTCAGCATGATGCACTGCATTGGCTCCAGTCTCAGGATCCCAGAATGGCTGCGTTCCTTCGTTCGGCTCCGACTACGATGTTCCACAGGATCGGGTGTCTCGAGTCGTCGCTCCAGGTTCTGTCGACTTAGCAAAAAAGGGAAACAAATTAGGTAACAATTGAAAAAAGGTGTTGAAATGTAGACAGGCTAACCAAAGCTAAAATATAAATGAAGAGAGAATTCTATTTCCTTAGAATTTATAAGCTATCACTATCTCTTAAATTTCCCACATTCGTATGCAAATATTGTATACATCTAGTATTTCTAACAAAAATCTTGACGGAAAATTTGCCGGGAACCATAAAAACTAATCAAATAACTAATTCATATATATTTAATTAAAAGTTTTCTTTCGCCAGGTACCTTCAATTTAGATAAATACCCAAAAATCACGATCATTAGCTCTTATTTGGTTCAAAACACATCCCATGCTTGCACGCAATATTACACGTAATCACATAAAAGGTGTTGAAATGTAGACAGCTAAGCATAGCTGAAATATAAATGAAGAGAGAATTCTATTTGCTTAAAATTTATAAGCTATCACCATTTCTTAAATTTCCCACATTCGTATGCAAATATTGTATACATCTAGTATTTCTAACAAAAATCTTGACGGAAAATTTGCCGGGAACCATAAAAACTAAACAAATAACTAATATATATATATATATTGAAAGCTTTCATTCGCCAGGTACCTGTAATATAGATAACTACCAGAAAATCACGATAATTAGCTTTAAATTGGTTCAAAACACATCCCGTGCTTGCATGCAATATTACACGTAATCTACCAACACCACGTTATCAGGCTTCATGCGCAACGACCGTAACCAACAAATCGTAACAGAAGGACTACGTCACCTTTTAGCATGTTCCGCGACGCCACGACGCTCAGCATGATGCACTGCATTGGCTCCAGTCTCAGGATCCGGGAATGGCTGCGTTCCTTCGTTCGGCTCCGACCACGATGTTCCACAGGATCGGGTGTCTCGAGTCGTCGCTCCATGTTCTGTCGACTTAAACAAAAAAGGGAAACAAATTAGGTATCAATTTAAAAAAAGGTTTAAATGTAGACAACAAAGCATAGCTAAAATATAAATGAAGAGAGAATTCTATTTGCTTAGAATTTATAAGCTATCACCATTTCTTAAATTTCCCACATTCGTATGCAAATATTGTATACATCTAGTATTTCTAACAAAAATCTTGACGGAAAATTTGCCGGGAACCATAAAAACTAAACAAATAACTAATATATATATATATATATTGAAAGCTTTCATTCGCCAGGTACCTGTAATATAGATAACTACCAGAAAATCACGATAATTAGCTTTAAATTGGTTCAAAACACATCCCGTGCTTGCATGCAATATTACACGTAATCTACCAACACCACGTTATCAGGCTTCATGCGCAACGACCGTAACCAACAAATCGTAACAGAAGGACTACGTCACCTTTTAGCATGTTCCGCGACGCCACGACGCTCAGCATGATGCACTGCATTGGCTCCAGTCTCAGGATCCGGGAATGGCTGCGTTCCTTCGTTCGGCTCCGACCACGATGTTCCACAGGATCGGGTGTCTCGAGTCGTCGCTCCATGTTCTGTCGACTTAAACAAAAAAGGGAAACAAATTAGGTATCAATTTAAAAAAAGGTTTAAATGTAGACAACAAAGCATAGCTAAAATATAAATGAAGAGAGAATTCTATTTGCTTAGAATTTATAAGCTATCACCATTTCTTAAATTTCCCACATTCCTATGCAAATATTGTATACATCTAGTATTTCTAACAAAAATCTTGACGGAAAATTTGCCGGGAACCATAAAAACTAAACAAATAAGTAATATATATATATATATATATATATATATATATATATATATATATATATATATATATATATATATATATATATTGAAAGCTTTCATTCGCCAGGTACCTGTAATATAGATAACTACCAGAAAATCACGATAATTAGCTTTAAATTGGTTCAAAACACATCCCGTGCTTGCATGCAATATTACACGTAATCTACCAACACCACGTTATCAGGCTTCATGCGCAACGACCGTAACCAACAAATCGTAACAGAAGGACTACGTCACCTTTTAGCATGTTCCGCGACGCCACGACGCTCAGCATGATGCACTGCATTGGCCCCAGTCTCAGGATCCGGGAATGGCTGCGTTCCTTCGTTCGGCTCCGACCACGATGTTCCACAGGATCGGGTGTCTCGAGTCGTCGCTCCAGGTTCTGTCGACTTAGCAAAAAAGGGAAACAAATTAGGTATCAATTGAAAAAGGTGTTGAAATGTAGACAACAAAGCAAAGCTAAAATATAAATGAAGAAAGAATTCTATTTGCTTAGAATTTAAAAGCTATCACCATTTCTTAAATTTCACACATTCGTATGCAAATATTGTATACATCTAGTATTTCTAACAAAAATCTTGACGGAAAATTTGCCGGGAACCATAAAAACTAAACAAATAACTAATATATATATATATATATATATTGAAAGCTTTCATTCGCCAGGTACCTGTAATATAGATAACTACCAGAAAATCACGATAATTAGCTTTAAATTGGTTCAAAACACATCCCGTGCTTGCATGCAATATTACACGTAATCTACCAACACCACGTTATCAGGCTTCATGCGCAACGACCGTAACCAACAAATCGTAACAGAAGGACTACGTCACCTTTTAGCATGTTCCGCGACGCCACGACGCTCAGCATGATGCACTGCATTGGCTCCAGTCTCAGGATCCGGGAATGGCTGCGTTCCTTCGTTCGGCTCCGACCACGATGTTCCACAGGATCGGGTGTCTCGAGTCGTCGCTCCATGTTCTGTCGACTTAAACAAAAAAGGGAAACAAATTAGGTATCAATTTAAAAAAAGGTTTAAATGTAGACAACAAAGCATAGCTAAAATATAAATGAAGAGAGAATTCTATTTGCTTAGAATTTAAAAGCTATCACCATTTCTTAAATTTCCCACATTCGTATGCAAATATTGTATACATCTAGTATTTGTAAAAAAATCTTGACGGAAAATTTGCCGGGAACCATAAAAACTAAACAAATAACTAATATATATATATATATATATTTTGAAAGCTTTCTTTCGCCAGGTACCTGTAATATAGATAACTACCAGAAAATCACGATAATTAGCTTTAAATTGGTTCAAAACACATCCCGTGCTTGCATGCAATATTACACGTAATCTACCAACACCACGTTATCAGGCTTCATGCGCAACGACCGTAACTAACAAATCGTAACAGAAGGACTACGTCACCTTTTAGCATGTTCCGCGACGCCAAGACGCTCAGCATGATGCACTGCATTGCATTGGCTCTCAGGATCCCAGAATGGCTGCGTTCCTTCGTTCGGCTCCGACTACGATGTTCCACAGGATCGGGTGTCTCGAGTCGTCGCTCCAGGTTCTGTCGACTTAGCAAAAAAGGGAAACAAATTAGGTATCAATTGAAAAAAGGTGTTGAAATGTAGACAGCTAAGCAAAGCTAAAATATAAATGAAGAGAGAATTCTATTTGCTTAGAATTTATAAGCTATCACTATTTCTTAAATTTCCCACATTCGTATGCAAATATTGTATACATCTAGTATTTCTAACAAAAATCTTGACGGAAAATTTGCCGGGAACCATAAAAACTAATCAAATAACTAATTCATATATATTTAATTAAAAGTTTTCTTTCGCCAGGTACCTTCAATTTAGATAAATACCCAAAAATCACGATCATTAGCTCTTATTTGGTTCAAAACACATCCCATGCTTGCACGCAATATTACACGTAATCACAGAAAAGGTGTTGAAATGTAGACAGCTAAGCATAGCTGAAATATAAATGAAGAGAGAATTCTATTTGCTTAAAATTTATAAGCTATCACCATTTCTTAAATTACCCACATTCGTATGCAAATATTGTATACATCTAGTATTTGTAACAAAATGTTGACCGAAAATTTGCCGGGAACCATAAAAACTAAACAAATAACTAATTCATATACATTTAATTGAAAGCTTTCTTTCGCCAGGTTCCTTAAAAATAGATAAATACCGGAAAATCACGTTCATTAAGCTATTAATTTGTTCAAAGCACATCCCATGCTTGCACGCAATATTACACGTAATCTAACAACACCACGTTATCAGGCTTCATGCGCAACGACACGTTACCAACAAATCGTAACAGTATTAAAAAATAATAAAAAAATAATAATGATCTTGATAATGTCTTTAAAAAGTTTAGCAATCTAGTTTAAAAGAAATTTATCTTTACAAGCAACGAGTAGCTACGTACCCTTTATTTTTGGATTCCTATACCACTTCTGATTTATAAGAAACAACCTACTATTGGCGATGAATTTAAAACCAGACAAGATGCAGATAATCTAACCAAAATAATATATGCTTCCATTAATTAACTTTACTATGATCGTTAACACTATTTTACAATATCTCCTATTTCCTCCACACCTCACTCGAAAATAAACACGGCTTGAAATCCGAAGATCTCAGGCCATGCTTACAATAGTCTTGGTGGGAGAATACAAATCTGATTGGTTCCCGCCATTTTGCAACAACAGTCGTCAACCAATCACTGAGTGAAAATAAAAACATTCGTCACATCCGTTGAAGCCGTCAACCAATCACAAAATTACAAGTGACAGTTCATATAAAAACAAGGTTCCTATATTAATTAGCAAAAATGAGAATACAAACACTGAATAGCAAATAAATTGCAGCAACGTAGTTTTTACATACTCTTTGCAGTCCAACAAAAGTAGTGATTATATACTCTTTGAGTCCATCACCCCGGCAAGTAACTTGGGTTGTATAAGTACAATTAACAGCAAAAAATATAGTTAGTCATTGAAATCTCCGTGATACTTATACAGAATTATAAGTACAGATTGCATAATTTGACGACATCCGTGGCGCAGCGCGCGCGCTGTCTCATTATAAAGTTGGAGGTGTTCGATTCTTGGCTCGAGTCTGGTCTGGTGGGAGGCTTCGGCGTGGCTAGTTACCACCCTTCCGACAAAGACGTGTCGCCAAGCGATTTAGCGTTCCGGCAAGATGTCGCGTAGACACCAATTAGGAGAATGGGTTTACCATACATCATGCTACGGCCGTAGCCTCCCACCAGACCAGATTCGAGCCGGGAATCGATCCCAGGACCTCCAACTTTATAATGCGACAGCGCGCACTGCGCCACGGAGGTCGTCAAAATCGACCCATGACCATGAGTGTCATGAAACATGTTCTATTCCAGTCGTCGACGATCCTCGTTTCCCACTTCCGCACGCACACCGGAAAAGAGGCCTCTCCGCTGCACGCACTGCTCTCACACAGCCGTCCTGTACACACACAAGTTGTTGCACAACAAGCAACAGTAACAAACATCTGACACGGTATTACCGTTATGTATACAATATTGCAACTTCATACAAACGGACGAAACGCGGGCTATGCCTACGTGCCTCGATCTCGGGATGCAGACAGTCGCGACCACAGAGTACTTTTTACATACGGAAATAGAGTACAATCTTGCAAGCTAATATACATATGGTATATACAGACTGCTTAGTTATAGGTTCTTACCTACACTTGTACGTATCTATAGATAGTATGTATGACTGATGGAAGGTAGGATTGTGTTCAGATTAATTATTTAATATTTGATTCCCTAACAATTTGGCAAGTCATCCAAATTAAAAAATATATATATAATTATTCCGAACACATATTTTTAAATAATACAAATTTTTGGCTTCTATTCTTTATTTTCACATAAAATACATTCTAATGACTTCTTTATCCTAATAAAAACAGTTGATAAAGTTCCCCGAGGAGTGGCCCACTGGGGTCTGATGCTGACTCAGACTAAGGTGGTCAAATCTTGCAACACAATTTGAGAGCAGTTGCCGCCAACTGATACAGAGAACTTCTCTTCTCTTGCATAGGAACTCCTATACTTCTCTAGATCACTCGGTTGTACTTTGGGCCTTTAGATTTGCCTCTAATAAAAACTGTAATGTATGACCAGTCTCCCTGCACCTAAAGGGTGCAAATGGAGCCCTATCACTAAGACTATCTGTCTGACAATGGGCTGTTTATAGTGAACTGGAAACGGTAGTTGGAATTTTCACAGAATATATATCACTATGCCACTTTAACAACGGTATTTCAAAATGACAACTATGAGAATAAAAAAGTATTTTTGTACATTAGTACAACACCATTCATGTGAGAGTTCTACTCTACTCGACTGTTTTTTTTTAATTGAGGATATTAAGTATACTTATTTTTAATTTTGAGACATATTTGGAAAGAAATTTTTGCCATCATTTGAAATTTGTCATTGGTGTCATTGACGTCTTTTCTTCCATATAAAATCTTATTAATTGTTTTACAATAATTATGTATAAAAAAGCGACAAACTGCATTAATCAAGAAATTTATCAACTTGTTTTTATGGTTAGGACACCAGATATGTTTTAAATCTACTAACATATAGACAATGGTTTTGATATATTGTTTTAGGTTCTTTTTCTCTAAATCTGTTTTTAATATAGACATTGCTGTCTTGTATATTTGAAATTATATTCACAATTGAGTGAGTCGGACTGCAAAGCCAACGATGATCTGCATATTCCCTGTATTTTATATATTCTAGTTCTTTTGATGACACTAATTCTTTTTTGCATGTTTCACAGGACTTATATATTTTTTATGATTTTTTTTTATAACCTACTCAGTTACATACTGTAAGGGGGGCCAATATTCTTGGCTCAGCTCAATACTTAAAATATCATCTAAAGCAGGTGCACAGGTCGACTCGTCATCGGCTTCACAATCTGCGACAATGAGGGTGCAGTGCCTCACCTAAATCATGCTCACAATATCCTCCTGGGGTGTGGACACTGGTTAGGCTGTTGACTAGCAATGTGGTAAACACTGATACAAAACGCTCGGGCGTAGGGTTTGTGTTGCGGCAACCGTGTGATCGAATAGTTTTCAATGGGGTCCTGGTTTACTGAAGTTATATTAAATTTAGTTTCTAACTGTTTTTAATAAAACCTCAATTCCTTCCAATGTCCACACCCAATTGCTTATTGTTCGTTCTTTTTTGTCTGCTTTTTAAAATCAATGAAATTTATAGATAATAATTTTCATTGATTTTAAAATCTTCTTCGCTTCCCTCCATTTTTCGTGATGTACTGATGATGGTGTCGCAGGCCCCAAAAGTGGTTTTGCGTTCCTTTTTTTTTCTTCGTGAAACTGCCATTGACAGAGTCGAATAAATTGCCAAAGAACAGGAGTACATCTGCAGTTCCTTTGCATTCTTCTGAAAGAATTTTCTTATCTGGAACAGAAAACGGGAATTGCGTGATTTAAAATATTTTTAACTCGTCCTAAAAAAATAACTAAAAAAAAAACAATTATTGTTATCAACATAAATATATATTATATAATATAGTAACAACTATATTCATATTGTTACTAGCTGAGATCCGCGGTTTCACCCGCGTAGTTTTCGTTTCCGTGGAAATACCGGGATGAAATATTGCCTAAATATTAATTGCAAATTGACTCTTTGAAGTTAGGAACACACCTACATTTCTTAGACAACATTGACAATATGAACTTTATTAAAAAGCAATAAAGTTCAAATTGACTCCACATTTTATTTAGAAAACGTTTACATGGGAAAAAGATAAGGGCTGTTTTTAGGGTTTTCCCGGCAATTATTCCAATTTTTCTGACCTTTTAAACCTTCCCTAGACCTCCACGAACATTTCAAGACCAAGATAAGACAAATTCGTTCAGCCGTTCTCAAGTTTTAGCGAGACCAACAAACGGCAATTGATTTTTATATATATAGACTAGTCTCAGTGTGCCTGAATGCATATAATAGTTACCACTTATGTTCAACCAACCAATTAATGAACAATGGGTCATACATTCACATAGAGCTGTGATAGCCTAGTGGCTAGAGGTCGGGGATTCGAACCCGGGCACGCTATAACTTTTCGGAGTTATGTGCGTTTTTAAGCAATTAAAATATCACTTGCTCCAACGGTGAAGGAAAACATCGTGAGGAAACCTGCACGCAGAGTTGTTCATAATGTTCTCAAAGGCGTGTGAAGTCTGCCAATCCGCACGTGGCCAGCGTGGTGGACTATGGCCGAACCTTTTCATATTGAGAAGAGACCCTTGCTCTGTAGTGAGCCGGTAATGGGTTGATCATGATGTAGCTCAATAGCGAAAATGTAAAAAAAAGCATAAAGTCTCAGTGTGCCTGAATGCATATAATAGTTACCACTTATGTTCAACCAACCAATTAATGAACAATGGGTCATACATTCACATAGAGCTGTGATAGCCTAGTGGCTAGAGGTCGGGGATTCGAACCCGGGCACGCTATAACTTTTCGGAGTTATGTGCGTTTTTAAGCAATTAAAATATCACTTGCTCCAACGGTGAAGGAAAACATCGTGAGGAAACCTGCACGCAGAGTTGTTCATAATGTTCTCAAAGGCGTGTGAAGTCTGCCAATCCGCACGTGGCCAGCGTGGTGGACTATGGCCGAACCTTTTCATATTGAGAAGAGACCCTTGCTCTGTAGTGAGCCGGTAATGGGTTGATCATGATGTAGCTCAATAGCGAAAATGTAAAAAAAAGCATACCTGTGTTACGCCATCCTGTGACTTAAGACTATTCAATGTCTTATTGATTAGTTGTGTGTCAGTCTTAGGACCTAAATCCACCAGAACTTCAAGCTGAAAATAAAGGACATTTGGCATCATTGATCTAGTTATTTTTACATGAGGTAAGTTAAAAAGGAAGGAAAGCTATAACTAGATTCTGACATCCAAAAATCTGCTTCAGTCAATGTTGCCTAACTCAATCAACTACTTGATCAATTGATTTCTACTTGTTTGTATAAGAACACTCACAATCGTGTAGTCGCAATTACCGTGCTACTTATATATTTTGTACAAATTTGTGTTGGTATGGGAAGTGTAGATGAATTTGATTAATTGCAGTTCAATTTACTATGGCGTTAGGCTCTTCTATATTCTGAAGCAGCTAAGGTGTTGTGACCAAAAAAATATATACATTTTGTGAGTATAATATAGATTTTGTGAGTGTATAGTATCCTAAGAGCAAGGGAATAAATGTGTATGATTTATTTCAGTACCAGGAAATGTATGGGTAGATTAAGGGTTTTAAAATATTGTGGAACAAGCAACATTTATAATTGAAGATTATACCATATCTTATACTATTTCCAATCGCGGTTCTCCTCCTAACATATAAATCTAATTTTGAGGCAGTGTGATATGGCTAACTATAGCTATAGTTGTAAATCATCTAGGTGAAATTCAACTTTTCACAAGGCCAGGGGTAAATATGGAGTTTCTCCTTATAAAATGTTGCCTATAAAAATCCAAAACTGCACTTATTTTTAAATAATGGTTTCTTGTTTTTACTTAATTATCCTAGTTAACATCAATTTATCTGTTTTGTATCACATATGCATTGTCACTTTACAAAACTAAATATATTTTTAAACAAAACATGACACATAAACCCTTGTATCCTTAAGACTAATAATTAAGACAGAATGCTAAAGCAGAACCATTATGGTCTTATGTTGATCTACATTTACGTTTGTTTTCCTATGGGAGATGAATATAAATTGTTTATTGAATAACCATGTCAGTTCAAAAAGTTACTAAGTGACTCGATAAGAAGCAACCAATTTTAGTTGAGTCTAGTAAAATTTATAATGACACACTATTGAATCATAAGGAATTAACCATCTAGTTGTTTCATTGCCAGATATTAAGTCATTTATTTTACAATTAGGATACAAGGTTTATGTAGGTTTATGCGTCATGTTTTGTTTAAAAATATATTTAATTTTGTAAAGTGACAATGCATAATGTGATACAAAACAGATAAATTGATGTTAACTAGGATAATTAAGATCAGTAAGTCAGCCAGTCAGTTAGTCATTATATATATATAGATGTCATTAAGAGATAAATTTAAAGATTATAAAATAATGACAGTGCATAGCCAATATATATATGAAAATTTAATGCATGTTCATAAAAATATTGATAAATTCAAGAAAAAAATGGACTGTAACGCACTGAACATCTGAAGTAAAAGTAAACTTGTAGTACCGTTTAGTAGGCTGCACAAAATTAGTAACTCATTCAAAGGAAATTGTATTCTATTCTATAATAAATTACCTATTGATATCTTGGAGATGTCTATCAATAAGTTCAAAGTTTTTATAAAACGAAAGCTTGTAGAAAAATCATATAACGATATTAAGGATTATATAAACGATAAAAAAGCTTGGGTGTGAATTGCTCTATCTCCATAGGTACTATAGTTTATTATTAATTTTATTCATTATGTGAGATGGTGATAACGAAAAAAAAGAAAAACCCCGGCTAAGTTTGTTGTGGGCTTCTTCTTAGACCGGGGCGCGTTTGGAACCCTCATAGCTTTAGTTTTAAGTTTACGAATATAGTTATCACCATGAAATAACTACTGTGTAAATTATTGACGCGTCAAAAGTGCCTTTTTAAGGACTATTTGAATAAAGATTATTTTGAATTTGAATTTTGAATTTGATGTAAAAAATTATAATACACAATCACTTCACAGATCTTTATATTGACTAACATAATATTATAATGTTAAACATATATTATTTGTGTAATTTAAATCAAAAAAAAATTGCATTTTATCATTTATCATCTACATTCTACAAAATAGTTAAAACAGTGAAAAAAGATTATAATTATTATAATAGGTGTCATTATGGAAAAATATTTTAAAACTTACCTTTCTGTTGATTTCTGTAAATCTCTTGTTTAATATCAGTGGCTGATTTGTGGGCTAGACTATGCTTGGAGCTTGGTGCTGTAAAAAATATTTCAATATCATCATCATGATCAACCCATTACCGGCTCACTACAGAGCACTGGTCTCCTCTCAATATGAGAAGGGTTTGGCCATAGTCCACCACGCTGGCCATGTGCGGATTGGCAGACTTCACACGCCTTTGAGAACATTATGGGGAACTCTCAGGCGTGCAGGTTTCCTCACGATGTTTTCCTTCACCGTTGAAGCAAGTGATATTTTAATCATTTAAAAACGCACATAACTCCGAAAAGTTAGAGGTGCGTGCCCGGATTCGAACCGCCGATCTCTGATTAGGAGGTTGACGCCCTAACCACTGGGCTATCACTGCTTCATAAAATATTTCAATATGTAATAATCAAATTAATTTCTGAATGGGAACATTATAAGCCAATAGTGAGCACTTAATTTTTTATAAAAAGGTTCCTATGGAACCTAAAAAAGAATGTTGTTGAGAATAACACTACCTAAAATCAATAAAATTTATAGGTATCTTTTTGTACTCACCAATATTTTCTTTTTCTTGGATCAAAAGTTAGCTCACACTGTTTTGACACTTCTATCTCAATGGACCAATTATCAGCTGGAAAAGAGAATAAAAATATGACATTGACACAAGTTTATGTATAATTTTAAATGAAGTACACTGCGCATGGTTTTCTAATGTTTCGGATAAACCTTTGTTACAAATACACCACACAAGAAATGTATCTTTCAAGTTCTTAGGTCATTTTAACGAGTTAGTTTGTTAATGATAATTTGATATAATAATGATTTCTGGCATGTGCCATGTAATCACAAATAATAACTTATTGTATGTTGATACAGTAAGTCACTAGGTCAGAATCTTTTACGCAAGTGAAGACAGCAACTGTATGACATACTGAAACAAAATTTCAACTCAATTTGACAAACAATGTGCAAACATATGTCATGAATGAACAAATATTATACATACATGTAGTAAGAGATGATGATCTATTCATAGGCAAAGATGATACTGATGGCAAATCCTCTAATAGATTCTGTGATTTACTTGTGGTTGAATTCAAGCCTGAAAGTAAAACAAAATTTAAAAATAGTACAATAATATTGTAACATAATTATTATCACTTTTGTAAATGACTTTGGTAATCAGCTCCAACATCTAACTATGCCATATTATTTCTAATATGAGGTTATACTCCCTTTATTTTTAACATATGTACTTCAATAATTAATAAACTTACATGGCATGTTTAAACTTGGCACAGCTATGTTGCCGAGTCTATTATAGTAGTATATTTGTTGATTTCAAGATATCCCCACCAACATTATAAATCCAGGTCATAAAACGATCCAAATCTATTGCGGGATTTGGGAAGTATATTTTCTGAAAAGTAAAAATATCTTAGTTTAGACACAAGTTTAAAACATGTTCAGTAGATCTTACTCGATTCACTTTTCTGTGGAAGTTTTTTAGCAGAATTTATCATTAATCTGCTTTAATATACTTTAAAGTTTAAGCTACAATATACCTTGTCTATGAACCCAGCTAACTAATAATAAAGAGAAGATTATTTTTATAAAACGTATTTATAAGGCGTTTTTTTAGAAGTGATTATTTAGGGGTGACAATTTAATAGTTGTATATATATAGAAATTTCTTCTAGAAAAACTAGAGGAAACTGTATATTCAAATAAACTTGTAAAAGTACGAACCAATAAGTGAATCTATCACGGGTTCGGAACGCCCGATGGAGAAGAACCTATGCATAACCCATGTCATAAATTTCAAAGATTAAGTCAACAATGACGGCGTTTACTAACCTGCAGTTCCTGAACAGCCTGAAATACAGCACCTCTTGTAAGACATGTTTACTAAACTTAACTATAATGGAGTCCTGTCTCAAAACACTAAAATCTTTAACTTAGCGTGAAAAGCACTAAAAATTCACAAGAGGTATTAAAACAACAAAATCAGAAAAATAACACGACCGCTAACAGTTATTTTTCGGAAATCGTGAAATCAAAAAATTTTTGTCAAGTTTGTCTATTGTTCACAGTCAGTAAAAAAAGTGTGTAATAAAAACGGCGGCAAGAAGTTAATAACAATTCAGCGTCGCCACCATTCTTTGAAAAACTGCTTCATTCCTGTTTCTTTTTTCAAAAAACGCGCGCCACTGGTCCAATTTTGCCGCCTTTGCAACCACAGATAGGTTGCGACTTCCACAGACGACAACACATTAATATTAAATTAATATTTTTTTGATTTAAAATACTTAAATATTTTAATGCAAACTAAACTACCAAATTGGTAGAAAAATTAAACATGGGATGCCTTCATCACAGAATAATACGTCGACACAGTAGCGCGATCTGTAATTGCCTTCCTAAATGTATAGTAGTACCAGGCTATTTGTTAAGATTGACGACCCTGGTCGCGACTGTGCCGCAGTGACGAACGGACGATGTTTTGTTTTTTAAACAATAACCGCGCGATTTTTACAATTAAAATTACTTCAAGTATATTTTTAATATGACAAGTAGGATATTTTGTGCACTTTTTGGTTGCATTAACAATAGTTGTTTATTGTACAGTTTGTATGAACTATACCAGAAAAAAATAATTTGACCGTCTGTCTGTTACTAGATAGTTGAAATTTGAGTACAAAGTAGGCAAATGTAATTAAAATGCTGGAGGCGGGCAGCTCAATCGCATGTTTAGATGCCACGCGGCTGTAGGTAATTATTTCAAAGATAAGCCCGAGTTACAATACTGTATACATAATATTACCGTGGCCCAACTATGTAATAGCGATATCGTGGCGGATATTTCCATCCCTAACAATTAAAAAAGTCACTTTGCGCAACCGGTTTTGAAATTATATAACAGTCAATGGGGTGAAAGAGTCATACAAATCCCGTCTTGCTAATATTCAAATAAACGAACCCCCTCTTGTGTCCCTGGTGGCATAACTTTTTAGCAATTGTGTAAAAATATAGCACTAGATGGCAGGGTCGAGCTTATATTTATCAAACGTCAATTGTCACTTGTCAGTCAAGTTCTGGTCAAGTTTCAAATTCTAACTAATAGGCGCTACATACCTTCAGTTTTAACTGTGCGATTTAACTGTACAGTCCAACTGTACAAATAAATCGTAAGTCCATACAGCCTACACACCTTCAAGCAAAAACGCGCGACCTTTCAGTTTTTATCAATATGGCCTCCAGAGACGACGCTTTAGCGATCGTAGGGCTAATGTGTGTGTTAAAAGAAAATAGAAGAAAACGAAAAAAACGCGAATTGTGGTGTAAACACTGGCTTCTGTTGAGAAAATCATATTCACACACCTCCTTGATAAATGAATTGAAAATTACTCCAAAAGATTACAATAATTATTTGAGAATGAATGAGAATACCTATTTGCACCTTCTGTCTTTAGTGACACCATTAATAAAAAAGCAAGACACCATATTGAGAAATGCTATAACACCTCATGAAAGATTAACGGCAACTTTAAGATTTTTAGCTACAGGGAGATCTTATGAATGTTTAAAATTTCCTACAATAATATCGCCACAAGCACTTTCCGCCATCATACCAGAAACCTGTGAAGCAATTTATAAGGTTTTACACAAGGACTACTTAAAGGTAAGTAATAAAATTACTCATATTATTATTATTATAAATTTATTTAATGAAATAAATCATCTTCTCATCACATCACATCGGTGTTGGTTACAAATCGCGATACATATGATCCAGCTGTATCCTCTGTCCAGTCCGGAATTGACAGTTGTACCGTAGTAGCACTCATAGTATCTATTATTGGCGTCTGAGGAGCTAGTGTGACAGCATAATACTGAGGCTGAGTTATGGGTGACTGATTTGGAGTACTTATATATTGCGACGGTGATGGAATAGAGTTATGAGATGGTGATGGCATAGAAATTGAAGTACTTGATTGTGATTGAATATCATTTAATATCATTGTTCTTGGAGCCATTACCCTATGTGACATTGTAAGATTTCCCATCTCAGCTTCGAATAACGTTTCGTTTATTATTTTTTCCGCTTACAACTGTTGTTGTTTATTTTTAAATTCTCGAAGTTTCAATGCTACCAGTTTTCCAATAATATCGTAGCGATCCTCTTTATATGTCGGCTGTTTAAAGTGGTCCTGAACAGATTGCAAAACTTCTTTTATTAAATCTTCATTATTCTTTCTGTTCGGTAGCCGTTTAGGTGCCAAACCATGACCAGTCGAAGTTGAAGCAATGGTTGAGATGGAAGCCGTAGGACTCGGAGCAGAAAAATTTTCAGAAACATCTAACTCCGAATGCGCTGCCTCATTTTTAGACACTGATGTTGCACCCGATGATTCCATCACGTTAATCTGTAACATTTTCTTTGTTTCAGTTTCCACGAACATGCAATGAATGGAAAGCAATTAGTGCGTTATTTGAAGAAAGGTGGAACTTTCCACATCTACTTGGAGCAATAGATGGAAAACATATTGCTATTATTCCACCTAAAGGATGTGGATCGGAATTTTACAACTATAAAAAACACCACAGCATGGTACTTATGGCTGTTGTTGACGCTCAATATCAGTTTTTACTATGTGATTTCGGTACGAACGGGCGAGTTTCAGATGGAGGCGTATTACAAAATACAAAATTTTTTGAAATGCTCCAGAATAACCAGTTGGAAATTCCAAGCGAAGAAGCTGTAAGAAATAGTCAGAGACGTTTGCCATACGTTTTTGTTTCTGATGACGCCTTTCCGTTGAGATCTGATATAATGAAACCGTTCAGACAAGCAGAATTGACTTCTATAGATAAAAAAATATACAATTATCGTGTTTCACAAGCACGTCGGATTGTGGAAAATGCCTTTGGCATTCTGGCCTCACGTTTCAGAATCTTTCATACAGCTATAAATTTACAGCCAAATAAAATTGAATCCGTCGTTATGGCATGTTGTGCATTGCATAACTATCTAATTAAAAAAATGCCTAATTCTTATACTAATCCGGATTGTTTTGATCGAGAACAAATTGATACTGGAACCATAATCTCAGGATGTACAACAGACATTTCGACTATGGAACCTATAGAGAGAAGAAATACGGGAAACATAAGTCGGGCACCCAAAATAATTAGAGAAGAATTTATGAACTATTTTAACAATGAAGGTCAGGTTCCTTGGCAAAATAATTTTATTTGATTAAATAAAGTTATAGTTCGTTCACAATAAATTGCTCAAAAATGGACTTAGCAGGTTAACAAATTAGGCCGACGATATATAAAGTAGGTAAATCCACTTGTAAACTTCCTCGTATATAAACTTGTCTACATAACATTCTAGAATTATCGGGTTTGTTTGATATACCGACCTATAATCATCGATCTCTAATAAATATCGATGCCTACAACCTTTAATGAAATAACTTTTGTATGAAAATTAATAAAATAAATTAGATTATTATTAAATTAATAGAGCTACAACTAAATTTTATTTACCTACCTCATCTTCTCTATCCTCCAAATTAGACCGACTAGGCCTTGGTATATTTTGATCGTCTAAGAAACGTAATAATGAGTAATACCATAACTTCGGCTCATATATGTCTTCGGCGCCTGATCCAGATTTTGAGGCCATGACTTTTTTGTGCTCCTTGTTATATGTACAGCGTAGGTTATTAATTTTCTTTATAACAGCCTCTTTATTACTATTAGGATCTATTTCCCGTAGTTTTAAAATGAGCTTCTCATAAGCTGAATCTTTTTTACTCTATTATGGTATTCCTTACTTTTGATTTTCCACAATGAAGGCTCCGATTGGTATAGTTGGATAAACTCTTCGAGCCATTCGCGTTGTGCCATGGTCGAGCGTTGACTTTTCGTAGAAGCGATGAGTAAAGACAAAATACGTGTTCACTTCACGCTCGCTGCGACAAAACTAACGAAACTGCAGTTTTCGACTACACACTCTCAGTTAACACTGTACAGTTCTATCTGTACAGATTTATCTATTGATATTTTGATTAGATCTCAGTTAAACTGTACAGTTCAACTGTATGTTCCACACACCTAACGATTTATCTGTACAGTTTGACTGTACAGTTAAATCGCACAGTTAAAACTGAAGGTATGTAGCGCCCATTAAACGGTGTATTTTTTGTGGGTGTTATGCGTTTCGGTTACATTTTCGGTAATAGTAAAACTTTTATTGGTTAAAATTTAGAATCGTGTGGCAGGAGTTTCGGGAAGAAAGATGTTTTATTTGGTAGAGGTTTGGTCCCAGATTGTAACAATAGCACTCGCATTACAAGGTAATGCACTTTTTTCGAGAAAACCAAAAAAAACTAACATTACCTATAAATAGGTAAAACATCGAAAGGTTAAAATTTTGAATCGTGCGGCAGGAGTTTCGGGGAGAAAGATGTTTTATTTGGTAGAGGTTTGGTCCCCGATTGTAACAATAGCACTCGCATTACAAGGTAATGCACTTTTTTCGAGAAAACCAAAAAAAACTAACATAACCTATAAATAGGTAAAACATCGAAAAAATAATGCAATATTACGGGCGAGCTACAAATCAAATGGGCTACGCCAGACGACTCGCTCCGTCGCCCCTTCATTCAGCTTCACCTACTCGACCTTCGTTTCGCTCTTCGCTCCACTCGGCCTCGTAGGCTCGCTTCATTCAGGACCTCCTTCGCGAGCTTCTGGCTTCGCACTTCATAAAAACACTCTAGGGGTAGGGCGGACAAGACTACGTGGAGTAGGGATTGGCCGATTTGGTTCTGTCACACTATTCGACCTACATCAGCTCATGTCGTTTCCAAGTGTGAAGTTTTCTTACCATTAGAAATTAGTAGTTCGTCATATGATTTGACAGTTGACAGAGAGCATAGACCACAAAAAAATAAAAATACTGTGACACTAGTCTTTGACATGATCTTACGTCCTTGTTGCACTTATACAAAATTATATATGCTATCTAGCTCTCCCGTAATATTGCATTATTTTTTGATGTTTTACCTATTTATAGGTTATGTTAGTTTTTTTTGGTGTTCTCGAAAAAAGTGCATTACCTTGTAATCCGAGTGCTATTGTTACAATCGGGGACCAAACCTCTAGCAAATAAAACATCTTTCTCCCCGAAACTCCTGCCACACGATTCTAAATCCAACCCTAGACTTCCCCTTATATATTAATTTCTTATCTTATCCATTCTCGTCACACCACACATACATCTGAACATTCGCATTTCTGTCACATGTACTCTTCTTGCATCCGTTCTTTTTGCCTCCCAACATTCTGATCCATACAACACGACAGGTCTTGCGACAGTTTTATAAATTTTCCCCTTAAGTTTAAGGGGCATTTGTGGATATTATAAATAGTATTTTAATACATAAAAAAACTATAGGTTACAAGCCACAATATCCGCTTTAGTACAGCATTATTGTGGATATTTGAGGTGTATTAGTAAAGACACCCTGTAAAAAAAACATTCACCAGGGTAGTATACATTTCTCTGGGATATGTCTATGTGCTATTCCAGACTATCTCTATCAATGTTTCTGGATTATAAGCTGTTGGCTAGTTTCTGAATCGAACTGCTAAGGTGTGGAACTCACTTCCAACATATAACCATAGCTCCTTCAAGGGAAGAGTGAATAGGCATTTTCTAGGCGACAGCGCTCCAACCTAGACCTCATCAATGCCTTCTGGTACTGATTATCGTCAAACGCAAATCTATCTAAAAATAAAGTTTTATCCAGACATGTACAGCCATTCTGTCATTCATACTAAAAACATACTTGAAATCTACCTTACTTTGAGGTAGATTATTATAGGTAATGTGGCAACACTAGAAAACATCGTTGCCAACATAACGCCATAGGAACTATTCGATGAAACGGTCTATTATCATTAGTATATATTATGTATATAAGTATTAAATATATTAGTATTAAGGCCGATTGGCGGTAGGCCCATATTACACAACTAGCCTGACCGCCATAAGCCTATCAAAAATATTACTCCAAAAGATTCTTATGTATTACTTACTATAATACCTGCACTTATCATTGTGCAGCATTTATTATATATAATATATTTATCACTTGGTTTTTCTCAAAACACTTTATGATCTAGAGCACAATTTCATATCTGCTACAACAATTATTATAACAACATTATGAATAGTTTTTATAGACTGACTATTTTCTGTTTCTTTCAGAGATGATTACAGAAAAAGAACCTGGCAATGTAAAAATCAAACAACCAGTCTTGAAAGGTATGTGAATGTTATGTATTTGATAGTCTAAACAAGCCAGGTGTGTTTTTGTCTGGTGGGAGGCTTCGGCCGTGGCTAGTTACCACCCTACCGACAAAGACGTGTCGCCAAGCAATTTAGCGTTCCGGCACGATGTTGTGTAGAAACCAATTAGGAGTATGAGTTTACCATACCCCTGACAGGTTAGCCCGCTACCATCTTAGACCGCATCATCACTTGCCTTCAGGTGAGATGCAGTCAAGGGCTAAGTTGTGGTGAATAAAAAAAAAAAAAAATAATATATAAACCTGCCAAGCATGATTTGGGCTCTTTTATGGTTCCGTCATTGATGGAAATGCATTAATACATATTCATTTTATTTGCAGGTTTTGTTAAATATGATTTTTCGGAGCCTAATGAAATAACTTTTCTTAAGCAAAAAATTAAGAAGATTGAAAGAAGTAAGGACAACTATTTGAAAAAATGGAAAAAAGCTTTAAAAATAACGGAGAATCCATCTTTTTTAAAAGCTACAAGAAACTTCACTTCTGCTGCAATGATTTTATTTATGATGCAGTTAAACCTAGCTAAAAAAAACAAATTTGGACGGAGATATTCGAAAGAGGAAAAAATATTTTCTCTAGCATTTTATAAAATGGGTCCTAGAGCATACAGATGGCTAAGGAACATTATCGTTTTACCTGCTCCAGTAACATTAAGTCGCTTGATTTCAAGTGCAAATTTAAAACCAGGTGTGAATGAAAGAATATTTTCCCGTTTGAAAAAACGTGTTTCCAAAATGTCAGAAACGGACAGATTGTGTGTCATATTATTTGATGAGATGGCTCTTTACCCTCATTTTGATTACAATAAAAAAAAAGATTTGATAAGAGGTTTTGTGGATAATGGAAAAAAAACAGAAAACAAAATTGCTGATCATGTATTGGTATTTATGTTAAGAGGTGTAGTAAAAAATTATAAACAACCACTAGCATATACATTTTGCTGTGGCAGCACTTCGAAAATAGAATTAAAAAATCTATTAAGAGCAGTGATAAGTGAAGTTCAATTAGCAGGTTTTAAAGTGATAGCAAGTATTTGTGACCAAGGAACCTCAAATGTCAGTGCAATAAAAGAGCTAGTACATGAAACTAAAACTACATATTTTAAAGACAATAAAGAACACATGAAACACAATTTTTTTGTAGTAAATGACCAAGAAATTATTCCAATCTTTGACATACCACATATGCTCAAGGGAATTAGAAACAATATGTTAAAAAAAAATATAATTTGTAAACTCCATGGTATTGAAGTCATAGGAAAATGGGATCACATAGTGACACTATATGAAGAAAATCCTGCATATAAAGGCTTAAAATTTTTACCTAAATTGACTGAGCATCATGTAATACCAGAAAAAATAAAAAAAATGAAGGTACTATGTGCAACTCAGGTATTCAGTGCTTCTGTTGCCATGTGCATGGGATATTTTGCAGGTAAGGAACTTTTAATCTCTTTGAAACTAATTTATTTCTAGAAAAGAACATTACACTATATTACACTATTAGTATGTTTTAAAACACAGTTCATACATTAGATTTTTGACCCTAATGTTAGAATAGAGAATAATTTTGTCTCTTGAGTATTTAAGACTATAGAACATTACATTATCAATACTAATAAGTAATACTGCTAATATTTTTATAAATATTAAATATTTTTCAGATAAAAAAATCATTCCTGAGGAAAGCAGAGGCACAGCTGACATAATCAAGTTCTTTGATGAATTGTTCGACTCTTTAAATGGCAGTTATGGGAATTCTAAGAGAAAGCCATCAAAGGAGTTGCTTGGGCCAGTGACACCAACATCATGTCATGAAAAAATTTGGATAGAAGCAAAAAAAACATTAAAAACCATGAAATTCATAGACAGGGAGGGAAAAAAAAGGAGTGTACCATCTATTAATAATTGGATTTGGACAATCGAAAATGTTGAATATATTCGTAAAAAATTGCATAAGGATTACAATTTGAGGGCTTTTTGGATGAGGCATTTTAACCAGGATCCTTTGTAGAATTTCTTTGGTTCAGTTCGAAGCCATGGCATTAGAAATATTAACCCCACGTGTGCAAACTTTGAAATTGCTTTTGTGGCAGTGTTAGTAAATAACATAAGTAGCCACTCTAAAGGATCAAATTGCGAAGCGGATTCTGCAATGAATATGCTTTTAAATTCTTTAAAAGAAATATTTTTTAGGAAGAAGGTTTCCTCAAATGGTGGTCCAAATGAAATTGATTACAATGACCTTGTAAATGACCACATCTTGATGGGATTAGAGTATAAAAAGGCCAATTTAAAAATATTTGAAATATTAAAATATGTAGCTGGGTATGTTATTAAAAAAGCTACAAGGGTTTTAAAAAATTGTGAGAAATGCAAGAAAAATGTTTTTACTAATAATATCAACGATTGTGAATTTACTTTCAGAAAAGAAAGGGTAAAAAATAAACTTCTTCTCTCATACCCAGCAACACAAGCAGTAGAAATGTTTTCAAACATTCAAGATGTGGTCTCATACATTTTAAGAAGCCGAAGTAATATTTATAATATCAAAACATATATAAAAACAATATTACAAGTTCATTGTGATTTTAATTTTTTGAATAGTTGTGATCAACATGGCACAGAATTGTCCAAATTCATAATAGATCACTCATGCAATTTATTTTTATATTCCTGGTGTAAAAATACAAATAAAATATTAAATGGTGCAACAAGAGACGTAGATGTTAAAGATTTTATGCAAAAATGTTGTATTGATTATTATTATAATAAAAGATAAAAATGAATTATGTTGTTTCTTTTCGATTTGATACACGTTTTATGAAGATTCTCTTTTGTAGAAAGAAAGTAAAAATGTTGTTTTAAAAGCTACCAAAATCAGCTAAAACGTGTATCTGTAATATTCGCTGAATTTATATTAAAAATGAAATTCAAATTATGAGTAAGTTACCTACCTATACATAAATCTCATACAGCTATAGTTATATACACAAGACAATTAGTTCAGGAATTAACCAGTAGGGGCGCTGCTTTCCATATCTCTAAAATACGTGGGAGCGATAACTCTATACCCTATATATATCCTACTCTATGGATACACTTTTTAAAATGCTATTGAGTCGGTATTGACATTGATAGTTCACAATTGTCACTCAAAGTGATATTGTGACAGTTGAAAACAGCAGTTAAGATCTAAAAATAACGCTTGTCGAAAGAACAACTCTCATATTTTTTCTTAAGCTTCATAGTTCCTCTCAGATTAAATAGATATAGTTAAATTCGCCGAGTTTAAAATTATTTTTGCAATTAAGCATATTTTTCCAAATGTGATTAGAAAACAAAAAAATACTACTGCTTGTTGAAACTGCTAATAACCAAAAAAAAAACGAATACTTTAAAAAGTCAAGTAGTTTATAGTGGTAACAGTAATTTGTTAGCCATAGGTAAAAAATCAGCACGCTATTGGAAATATGATATTGTTTTTCTCGTTTTTTTGACATAGAACCCTCTATAAAACAGTGATGAATGTAATATCATTACATTCATCACTGTTTTATGGACAATCTGAGATATTCACATATCAAACGGTTCTTCAATAATTTTGAATACCTATGCAATCGTACGATAAGTGGCTTTATCCCTAAAAAGGAATCTCTCCAGGCGACCTCGAACTAAATAATAAATTGAACATTGTTTTCTTACCTGTTCAGCTGTGAAATTTAAACTATTTTATGTTAGGAGGATCTTCTTGATGAATATTTAATATTTATATATTATGGATAGCTAACTGCTTAATTATCTACTTCCGTGTTTAAGTTTAAGATCTTGGCTAATCTGTGTAAAGCCATAAAACGAGAAAAAAAAAGAACTTAGTGTCTATGGGTAATCAATATTCAATTACAATTTCAAATTAAAGTATACCTCTTGGAAGTTGGAAGCAAAATTTAAAAATGAGTCTTTGGGTTGATAAACATCGGCCAAAAGACTTAATGAAGTTAGATTATCACAAAGATCAAGCTACAAGGTTAAAAAGTCTCGTGCAACAAAGTGATTTTCCCCATCTTTTAGTTTACGGCCCTTCAGGCGCCGGTAAGAAAACACGAATTATGTGTTTGTTAAGAGAACTTTATGGCTCCGGCGCGGAACGTTTGAGACAAGAAACAATGCATTTTACAACACCTTCTAATAAGAAAATAGAAATTATGACTGTAAGTAGCAATTATCACATCGAGGTTAATCCAACCGATGTCGGTATACATGATCGTGTGGTTATTATGGATTTGGTAAAAAATGTGGCCCAAACCCATCAAATCGACTCATCAGGTCAACGTGAATTTAAAGTAGTTATATTGAACGAAGTGGATGATTTGACTAAAGATGCGCAACATGCATTACGTCGCACAATGGAGAAGTACGTTACGACTTGTAGATTGATTCTCATTGCGAACTCAATTTCTCGAGTCATTCCCGCAATCAGGTCCCGTTGTTTAACAATAAGAGTTCCAGCACCTACCGAAAATGAAATCACTCAGGTGCTACAAGCTGTATGTAAAAAAGAAGGTTTGAATTTACCCTCAGAATTGGGTTTGCGGATTGCAACTTGCGCTAATAGAAATTTACGCCGTGCTTTATTGATGTGCGAGGCGTGTAAAGCCCAGCAATACCCTTTTACACCTGATCAAAAGGTCTCCGAACCTGACTGGCAAACTGTTATTAGAAACACAGCAGCAATGATTGTATCTGAGCAGTCTCCTAAACAACTTGGAGAAGTACGTCATAAGCTATATGAATTGATAATTCATGGTGTCCCACCAGATATGATATTTGCTGGACTACTAAAGGAGTTAGTGAAGAAATGTGATATGCTTATGAAATGCCATGTGGCTAAAGCTGCAGCACAGTATGAGCACAGAATGAGACTTGGAAACAAACCCATATTTCATATTGAAGCCTTTGTTGCAAAATTTATGGCAATGTATAGAAAGTTTGTTGAAGAAGTGCTGATGTGACATAATACACGAAAAAATTAAAAAGTATATAAGAGATTATCATTCTTATACACTTTTTAATTTTTTTGCGTAATGTGTGAGACTATTATAAAAATGTTGGCTAAGCAGTAATGATAAATTACCATTGTAATATATTTTAAATTCCATATAATACTAGTATTAATAAGTCCTATACTTACCTAATCATTAGAAATCTGATGTCCTAGTGATGACTTTGTAATTGTACCTATATATATATCATATTTACTTAGACACATAGCAGGATTTAGGTGAAAATAAAACTATGGCAAAAAACTAAGTGTTGTTAGAAATTAAATCCTTCTATTTTTAGGACTACTTGGTTGGTGTTGTGGTATATCTTCACTTGTCAGCAGAGATGACTTATAATTTTTTTTTGAGTTAGCGTGTGAGACATAATAATGTTGGCTAAGCAGTAATTATAAATTAACAGTGTAATGTTTTTTAATTCCATATAATAATAGAAATAATAAGCCCTATACTTATCTAATAATTAGAATTCTGAAGTCCTAGTATTAGTGATGACTTTGTAATTGTACCTATAAGAATCATCATATTTACTTAGACACTTATAGCAGGATTAAAGTGAAAATAAAACAATGGCAAAAAATAAGTTTTGTTCGAAATTAAATCCTTCCATTTTTAGGACTACTTGGTTGGTGTTGTGGTATATCTTCACTTGTCAGCAGAGATGACTTATAAACTTTTTTTAGTGAGCGTGTGAGACTTATAAATAATGTTGGCTAAGCAGTAATTATTAAATTAACATTGTAATATGTTTTTTAATTCCATATAATAATAGAAATAATAAGCCCTATACTTATCTAATAATTAGAATTCTGAAGTCCTAGTATTAGTGATGACTTTGTAATTGTACCTATAAGAATCATCATATTTACTTAGACACTTATAGCAGGATTAAAGTGAAAATAAAACTATGGCAAAAAATAAGTGTTGTTAGAAATTAAATCCTTCCATTTTTAGGACTACTTGGTTGGTGTTGTGGTATATCTTCAATCTGTCTGCACCTCTCACAGCTCAAATCTGAGTTGTTTTGCTAATGAACTCTCATATATTAATCAAAATATCAACTTCATTTGGTCATGAACATTAAGCTGTATATATCTTCAATTATTTCATGCCAACTATTCAATTTCTTAATTAAAAATGTAAAACTACATAATGTCTTATAATTCTAATGAATTATTACCATTGCTATGATCTTCTAAATCACATTAAAGCTGCGAGGAAGGCCTGAAGGGGATGCCTGTACCACCTGTACTCAGCTGTGAGATTTCAATCCAATTTGTTGCACCATTTATTTTTTAATGGGTAACAAAAATCTTCACAAACTATCACTTTATAATGTTTTAAGAGCAAGACAAATAAAACTTCACTATTAAGGTAATACTGTTTAATTGCTAATATTATTATTATTTTGAGCATAAACATAATAGTTCTTAGCTGGTACCTTACTTGCGAACAGTCTAAAATTATCTACCACAGAATGCATTAAAGCTATAGTTATTTCGTTAGATAAGTGTTCGAGGACTGTAGGTCTTGCTTGCAGAACTTCTTCAATCATAGGAGCATCCTCTTGTTCCACTGTAAATAAAGAAGCAGAGTTTGTTGAAAGAGTTTCACATTTACTTCGATGTTATTTCGGTATTTCAAAAAATCCGTGGAAACCGATCATTTTCCCGAGCTAAAAATTTGCCTTTGTCAGTTTCCAGAAGTCAAGATGCTGCTGTGATTCTGCTGTGAAATATAGCGGTGATGGCCCATTTGATCCGGTGCTATTTTACTGTATTGTACGTACGTAGTTTGGTTCTAATTGATTACAGATAAGGCTAATAGTTTTTAAATATTGAATTTCTGTTCACCCTTATGCTATAAATAAATAGCATCAACCGTACCGTTTGCCCACCTCGGTAGCGTAGCGCGTAAGCTGTCACATTTTAAAATTGGAGGTCCTGGGTTCGATTCGCTGCTCGAGTCTGCTCTGTGGCTAGTTACCATCCTACCGACAAAGACGTTTCGCAAAGCAGTTTAGCTGGCACGATGTCGCGTAATAAACCATTAGGTGTATGGGTTTACCATACCCCTAACAGGTTAGCCCGTTAGCATCTTAGACTGCATAATCACTTACACCAGGTGAGATTGTCGTCAAGGGTTAACTTATAGTGGATAAAAAATAAAAAACTGTATTATGTAGCTGTACAATAAAAGATCGTATAATGTAATATAAAAGATTTTAAAAAGATTTATTAGGATTTGAATACCGTATTGTGTTATGGTGAATGCGCGTAATGATGGTGTAGTATCCAGTATTTGTATTCTAAATAGATATGATGTTTACTTACTTGGCTCCAGGAAGAAAAATGGCGTGCGCGAGTTCCTTACAGCAACCCTCTCAGGTCCTATCAAGATGTAATCATCGTTTTCGAAGCCTCGTTGTCCGGCCCAAGTGTAAGTAATGTTACTTTCCACGTCCTCTGAAACAAATATGAAATTGATATTCTGTTTCATATATTTAATAGTTCTATGTTCACACATTGGGAACTATTGGTAGGCACGAAAGGTGTGGCAAAAATGCAAGTAAAAAAGAGTAAGGTATTGCCTCGTTGTCCCCGTTAGCGGGGACAGCGGGATTTGAATAACATTATTAAAAAAATAGCGCCCTTGTCGATCTCTGTTAACGTACCTACATAGTGGAATTTAAATAAAATTTCAGGAAGAAGCTAGTAGAAAACTGTAGAATAGTCCTCATCAAGGTATACTGAATAAACACGAACTTTGCTATTATATATATCAGCCCTAATATAACGAACGCTGTTGAAGTCATAGACAGCGGGGACAACGGGACGAAATTTTAATAATTTTACCTATCCAGTGTAGTAACTAGTGATCATAGGAAAAAAACTGGTTATTTACCTACCATTTTGAATATCACGAGAATTGGATCATGATGTGCTATGTGAAACACCACATTATGATGTCAGTTTTAAATTCGAGCGTAAAACTATTTTTTGTATTGGCAACTCTAAACATGAATTTTTAACTATCATCATGATCAACCCATTACCGGCTCACTACAGAGCACGGGTCTCCTCTCAATATGAGAAGGGTTTGGTCATAGTCCACTACGGTGGCCATGTGCGGATTGGCAGACTTCACACGCCTTTGAGAATATTATGGAGAACTCTCAGGCGCGCAGGTTTCCTCACGATGTTTTCCTTCACCGTTGGCTTCAACGATAAGTGATATTTTATTTGTTTGAAAAACGCACAACATAACTAATTTTTTAACTATATTTTATCTTAATTATTGTTACCATTCTAGGAATACACATTCTTTGAAAATTTCAGATCTACCTATTAAGGTTCATGAGATAGGTACAGTCCGCTCCTAATAATTTGGTTTGCGTACGCAATTAATTTGTTATTTGTTTGTAGGGTACTGTACAGTACCCTACCAACAAATTAATTCAAGTAATAATTAATCAACACCGCCGGGAATTGAATCAGGCTAAGACACACACCATTGGGCCATCCAATGATGTCGTCTTATCTTACTCGCCCTAATAATGCTTGTCGTCAAATTAGTAGGACGACCGTAACGACCTCCGTGTCACAGCGCTTGCGTTGTTTTTTATAAGGTGTCCGAGTTCGATTTTCGGTTGGAGTCTGTTCTAGTGGGAGGCTTCGATCGCGGCTAGTTACCACTTTACTGGCAAAGACATACTGTCAAACGATTAGTCGGTTCGGTATGATGCTGTGTCATGCCCATTAATATTTTTTTTTATTTATTTATTTGTACATACATGTTTACATAAAACAATATTACGGCTAGCATAAGAAAACCACCAGGGTTTGTAAAATAAGCTAACACAGAGTTACACACTAGGTAGGCGTACCCACCGACATTAATTGCTAGTTTAATTACGGTTGTTTGTTACTACCAATCATAACTTACTTAAAAAGTAGGACTTAAGTTTTTTCCTTATATTTCGAGGATTAATATGGTCCCATACATCTGTGGGTAATTCGTTAATTAGTCGAGGAACTAGGTAAGCGTTCGTGCGCTCACCGTACGTATTGAGCGCGCTCGGAGTGCATAGCCGACCCCGAGTGACGGCCCGCGTGCATACAGGATGTACTTTATCCCAGTATATATTATTGAAAAAGTTTTCTTTTAAAATTGAATATTTAAATAGAATGGCTTCAGCTGGCAACGGATCGGTTGCGACTTTGGTGCTGCAGAGTTTCATGGGCGACGGTTATCACTTAACATGTGTGACCCATCTGCTCGTTTGACCGTAGTTTTTTTATTATTAAAAACTTGTTTGGATAGGAAGGTTACAGCTGGATTTTATAATTTCTTGTAATGATCTAACATAATTTTTTACATTTTAATGATTCATCAAAATTTATTTAACATACACTTACAACTACACTTTAACTTACACTTTAACTACGACAACGAAGACAATCATATCTATTCTACAAGGTGTCTCAAAAGAAAGTTCACATTTAAATCTTTTTTTAAAAGAAAAGTCTTAGCTTTATTGAAAAAATGTTTATTTTATATTGAAGTACACTGTTTGGGAATTTATTTTTTAAAAATAACATCGTCCAAATGTAAACCGTTGCGCTCTCGGCATTCATTTAGTCGGGCACTAAAATTGCCTATGACAGCTCGGCAGGTAGTCTCCGTGATGGCTGCCATTTCATGACGGATATTTTCTTTTAATTGTGCCAGGGAAGTCGGTTTATTAGCGTAAACTTTTGATTTGACATAACCCCACAGGAAAAAATCCATAGGCGTTAAATCGGGACTCCGTGGAGGCCAATTTATGTCACCTCGCCTGGAGATTAATTTGTTCGGAAAAATTTCTCGAACTCGAGGCAGAGATCTGTTGGACGTGTGTGAAGTTGCTCCATCCTGCTGGAACCATGTTCTTTGGTTGTAACCAGGAAAGTTTTGCAGTTGGGGTACGAAAAACTCGTCTAACATCTCCACATAACGCTCTGAATTCACTGTGAGTGTGCGTCCCCTTCCATCTTCAAAAAAGTAAGGGCCGATAATTCCTCGCACCGACATCGCTGCCCATACGGTGACTTTGGGTGAATGTAGCGGTTTCTGATGTTTTTGTTTTGGGTTGGTTGCACTCCAGTAACGACAATTTTGCTTGTTTACATGCCCATTCAGATGAAAATGGGCTTCATCGGAAAACAAAGCCTCTGACCAGCATCTTGAGGCTTCAGTTCTTGCACTAACTGAATTTTGTACGGGTGCAGCTTTAAATCTTTGTGTAAAATGCGGCATAATGAAGATCTGTGCACATTTAAAGCAACAGCACGCTTCCGAATCGAGAGGTTTGGATCATCTCGAATAGACTGAGTAACACTGTCCACGTTTTCGGCTGTTCTTGATGTTCTTGGTCGCCCAGATTTTGGTTTCTCCAGAGTTGACTCAGTCTCTTCAAACTTCTCAACCCATTTTGCAATGAGACGAGTGCTAGGCGCATCATTTAAGTGACGAATATGTCGAATACTGCAGAATTTTCTACGCGCTACAGTCGCCGAATTACCGTTTTTGTAAAACTCACGTACGCACAACGCACGGTCCGCACCAGAGAAACGCTCCATAGCGACTAAATTCCCAAGAGCCAGACTACCGACTGACATACCCCCCGCGACCCTCAGAATAGTTGCTTTCGCGTAATAAGATAAGCAAATATGAACTTACTTTTGAGACACCTTGTATATGGTAATTAAAATGCCTATACAGGTGTGATTTTTTGTTTAACGATACCGACAAAAAAAATGTATTAATCATTTTTTCTGCCACGACATTAAAAGTCACCATGCAACAGATTAGAAATCGAGTTTGCTAAAATACAATGGCAACTTAAACAGTTGAATAGATACCTGCTCGTATAACCCTGATACTATTTTTAGGACAGTGGAAGTAAATGTACATGGCTAGATCAGGTTGTTTGATTAAATTAATAAAATAGGCTGTGCTAACATATAGGTATTGTATGAATTTATAATGAATTGAGTGTTACACCCATTATATATATATCTACTATATGCCAAACTGAAAGAATTTTGTAAGGGTTTGTACCGCTACGTAGTTGATAACCTGTAGATGAAATAAGCGCATTGCTTCCTTGTATAGGGAATGCTCCCCCGGCTTTCGTTTCACTTGCCAGCTATAATGTAGTCTCTAAATCAAGCGTGAATAAGGCAGTTTTTTATAAGGGCATTATTTTTTTGAGCTGCACCATTCTTGTTAAAACTACGCGTCCCTTTAGTGACACTACAGTGCGAGTTTCTAGGAAGTCGAGGCTATAGATAGAAGGAAGTCCAAAGTTTTCCAAACAACAGCATTCTTCTAACTTCGTTGCTTAGGCTCGGAATCTTTAGAACCTTAGTTATTGCGGGAATGAACATGCAACTTGTTTTAAATTAAATAATTGCATCCCATATCCTTGAACTTATTGTTTTATAGAATTCAAATAAAGAAAGAAGAAAATAACGCCTAATCCAGAACATTAGCTATAAGAACACCAGACTGCATTCAAATTAGTTAAATAGTTTTCACGTGCTGCACGAACTGATATACAGACAGACTGACTGACTTACTGACGGAGGAAGGAATGAGCTATAAAATTGTACAAGAACCTACGTCCTACATACGTTAACCGGTTAAGGTATATAGGACGTAAATCGCCGTAGCAATTCAGGGCGGAATTGAGTCTGAATCATTTGATTACTAGATAGGTATTTACGAAACAACTCTTTAAGATGAAATTTTAAAATAAACCTAGTTGGTATTTACGCCAGTGATTACCTTCACGACCTTGCACAGTAACATCCCATAAGGAAATCGCATTACAATGGCAGGTTTAACCTGTTCAATTGAAGGTAGATACCTTTTTTTTAGATGCTTTGGGTTTTTACGTGTTATTGGTACATACTAGCCGGTTGGAAAGGACGGTACTTTACCTAGGCATTAAAATTTTATTATACATAAAAATAAAACGGGTGTCAACTGTATGAATTTACGGGGATTTTCAATAAAGTTGTCGTGCTTCGCGCACTCACTTATTGTATATAATATAATATCCTATAAAATGTCACAATAAATTGTTTGGCTCAGTAAGATAAACTCTTCAAAAGATAACTAAGAATTCAGCTTTAAATTAGTAAAGCTTAGTAAACTTAAAATACGTAGGATCGAGAGTTTTCAAATTTTTGAGGAGATACTGATAGTTTATAGTTAGAAAACAGTTTCATTTCTACGGATTAGGGTAGTTGCATTTTTAGAACGGAATTAATAGTTGTTATGTGCGTCAAAAGTTTACTCTAAACGATTAATATAGGAGAACGATATCGGAGAAAGAAAAGCATTCGTCGGTTAATGAGCGGTTTTGTGATGTAAGAGTTGACTGAGTTGATTGACCACTTGGTTTCGATCTCGTGCTTGGTGCTTTGTGAGCGGTCGGGTTACGCGGCTCTACTTTTGATAAAAGCGAAAGCCACACCACGGCTTCCAACCTGCGACCAGCATCGTTCAGGTTTGAGCCCTACGGATGGACGCTGGGGTTTGGCCATGCCTTAAGTTTCTTCGAAACGTGCACGAAACCAGTCAAAGCTCGGTTCAACTAACTTAAGCACGGTTGTTCTATAACCAGTTTCAGCCTATACCTATGATAGATTTTTTTAAAGTGTTTTTGTTTTACCTATTCTTGGATGCAAATCAAAATTTCTGACTTAGAAATGACTATCGTGGCCCTAGTGATTTTCTAATAAAGCTACGGGTCCTTCGTCCCGTTAAAGTTGAAATTAAATATCTTAAATTTTGCCTTCGAAAATTTTGGTTTCATTCACGTTAATTGTATCATATTGGATTTGCAAACAATGCATCGTACAGTATAATCTACATTGTAAATACTATTAGTAACTATGTAGATTATACCTATGTATATATATGTGTATATATATATAAGCGTGTGTATAGTACCTATGTACTAGAAACATGTCAACATTTATTTCTACGAGGCAGTTTACATTTCAAAGTGCTGGGTACGAGTAGGTACATAACGTTACTGAAGTAAATATGAAGTAACATCCCCTAGCTAAGGATGTGATTCTGAGGTATTAACCCAGTAATGTCTATAAATCGTTCACATTAAACGTAAGTTTACTTGTAGGGAGTAGGAGAATTTATGGATTACTACATGGTAACAAAGCCAAAAAAGAATGTGAGATGAGATGAAAAACCGATCATGTGAGATGAATGACCGAAGTGGACAAAGTATATTGTTCTTATCTTCTTCTTGGACCACATTTAACAAGGTCTTTGCGTGAGTTTGCATGTAAAACTAATTATATAACACTTTGACGCTAACTGAGTATGTGAACTTGATAACTTACACTAGGACCACAGGAAAGTAAGAAACCCTCGTAGCTTAAGTTTAAATATCTATTTATGTTTATATATATAAAAATCAAATATTGCTTTATTCATGTAAACCTATTATAGGCATATGAAGCGTTCATATTAAATATAATATATTTTCACCATTTTACTCGTGAGTTTTAAGTTAAAACTAATGCTAAGAGGGTTCCAAAGGCGCCCAGGTCTAAGATGAAACCCACAACAAACTTAGCCGTGTTTTATTTTTCTTATCGCCATCTCACATAATCCAAAATCAATAAATAACGGTTAGGACGTGGTTAGGACGTCCGCTATTAATCAATTAAAATATCACGCTTCAGAGTTAAATCATGAGTTTCTGTGAGTATCCAATATTATAATTTATATAAAGCGGTGCTTCGCAAAACAACACAGAAAACACGGAAAAATCAACAACACAGGATTCTCCCTGTGTTATTGATTTATTACTTCATACCTAAAATATAGAGTAGAATAGAAGGAAAATTATGATTTAAGATAAACCTTTAGGTTTTGGGAGGGTCGATTAGATTAATAACTTACGTATATCCATTGTAATTCTCGCGAAGAAAGGATCAATTCTTGCTGCCGTCATCATCGTAATTTCTCCAGTGACGTGCAGGTTGCTTATGAAGCGGACTCCGTTCTTTCCGCCTGGTAAGTTGAATCTTGAAATTGAGAAAATTCTTATTAATAATTATCGACCACGTATCGAGATTTTAAAATTTAGTTATATAGATAGCGTTTGTGTATTGAGTAGCGTGTGTGTGGTGTGACTTATGAGGAAGTCTTTCTTCCGCCTAAAAGCCCATTTACAGAAGACTTGAAGGCACTAATAGGTGGTGGGCAATTTAGAACGAACTTAAAATTATTGTTGGAAAATGGGAATATTAAAGCTGTGTGCCAATATTTTTTGTGATGCTCATCGGATACTGACGACGAGCTGATAGTCTTGAAAACAAGAGTATTACGGTTTGATTACTCATATTCAAAATTCAAATTCAAATAATCTTTATTCAAATAGTCCTTTAAAAGGCACTTTTGACGCGTCAATAATTTACATAGTAGTGATTTAATGGTGATTACTACATTCGTAAACTTAAACTTAAAGCTATGAGGGTTCAAAACGCGCTCCGGTCTAAGAAGAAGCCCACAACAATCACCATCTCACATGCCAATTAAAATTATATTAAGAGCTATCATACTTGGCCATTTTCCACTTTGATTGCATACCTGTTGACTCTGTATGCAATAGAGTGTGTGTGTTGCCTAGTTTTGCGTTATTTGTTGATAATTAAATGTACCCATCAATGCGTAGAAAACCAAGAGCAAGATGGTAATCAACAAAATGGCTATTATTTAAATGGCTTCGCACTGCGTATATATTTTAATTTAAATGATTTGCTGTCATCATATATGTTAATAGGTCGGTAATGAAAGATATTACTGCAATTATATGCGCCTATGTATCTCATTGCAACATTTAATACGCTTGAAACTTTTTAGGTAATCAGAAACTAATTGATGCTCGCTTTCAATTCAATATTTTATTAGAATGTCTTGGTTACAAAAAAAAAATACGCATGTAACATAATTACATAATATTAAATTAATTAGTTATAATAACAATTTAATCGTAGGTTTACATAATAAATGTTAGAAAGACGTTGTGTGAGTATTTGGTTGTTTGTATAGGTTACTTTCGTAGCGTTGTCGAGTTTTGCAAATAACAATTACATTATCGCTCATAAACACAAAAGTCAAAAAGTTTCTTGTAGAATATTCAGTAAATTAAATAAAATTTTTATTATAAGTTGCGATAATGGTCCAAATTCAGTTGTATATAAATCTCTCTTCAAAAATACTTCTGCCTGATCTATAAACAGTAGTTTTCTATGATTGTGAAGACAATACGTACTAGTTTAAGACTTGTACATCAGAATTCGCATCGTTGCGTTGGCTGGTTCAACGACCGAACAATCTTCTATGGCACCTCCAGGATTAATTTGAGCCGAAGCACGCATTCATTTATTCTAAATTTCATTTATTATTAAATCTTCCATCTTTTTTTTAGTGTGAAGCATGTATTTGAAATAGGGAAAAAAATACAATTTTGTTTAAATATATACTTACAAATATTATTCTTTGACTAACAAGCACATAATCAAATTATTATTTATATTTTAAGACAATCAAAAGATTTTGACGATAACTACCTAGTTAGACCTATTCAAAAAGTTTACAATATAGACTTACTTCTCTTTGTATCTTGTATGCTGAAGGCAATTATAATTGGAATAACTGGAATAATATATATAACAATATTATTGAATTTTATGTAAAGAGTTCGACCAAACTTACCCGTGCATTTCGCTACCGCTGAGCTTGGATCATTGTTTACTAACCCGTGTATATTAACCTAGCGGTGAAATTATGTTTACGCAAAATTTCATACTCGAATATTTGAATGAGCAACGTATGCAAATATGTATATAAAAATCCGGTAGACTTCTCTTCGTAGCTAGTTGTATCTAATTAGTCTTACGAACAACAATTTTAAAGCTATTTCTGGGAGATTCAAAATATCTTTTGAATTTCTCATACAGTATATATCATACTTTATATAACATGAGAAATCATAAATTTTTAGCCTTCCCGGAACACTTACTATTTTATAAGAATAAGAAATATATTATGCTAGCATGCATTGGACGTGGTAGGACTACCGAGTGTGCTAGTTTAGTTCCAAAGTCGGATCTAAATTACGAAATCAAACGTTATATATGATTTTAATAATTTCTTTAGCAATTATACCTTTAAATTTCGTATTTCATAATATACTAGGATGCATTTATTTGAAAACTAAATAATTTCGTACTTATCGCGACTTTCAGTCAAACAAGTAACGTTTGATAGATTTCAACGTTCTAACTGTATCGAACGCCGCATACGCGCCTCTATTGGGTGCATGATTTATTTTTGTTGCTATGTAGGTTAAAAATGGCAATCAACCAAATTATCAATAAATACCAACAAAACAAGTGTCTCTGGAACCAGAAGCAACCTCGGTACAAAAGATTGCAAATAAATTTTAATGCTGCCTACTGCAGATTTTATGACATCTAAAAACACCTTTCGTGCGTGTTTTTATAGGTCACAAGAATAAATTTTAACATGCACTAAAGATGTTACCTAATGAAGAACTGCGTTGAATATATTATGCTAATATAAAAAACAAAAAATGTTGAACTTACTTTCTTTCAGCTAATTTTGTCCACTTTGCACCAGTGACGTTGATGCGCCTCATTAAAAATGACAATTGCTCTTCAGGCAGAGCAACCGTTAGGCTGTTTAATATCATAGGATCCACGGACTGCATCCCCATGTGTCCGGACTCCATGAGGAAGAAAAACGTCCGTAGGCCCCGTCGAAGGCATTCGAGGTTGTCGGCTTGGCAAGCTGGGAATGGCAAGGGCGGTCTTGTAGCTGGTTGAAACAAGAAAAATTGTACTGTGTGAGTATAGTTTTTGTACGTATCATTTTCTTTTACTGTGTAATCCCAATGATTAAGTTCTTGCTGTAACGAAAAACTTATGATTCTTTCGGTATTATAATTAAAACTCGTCATTCAGTTCAAGTGTAACGGTGTAGGTCAGTGCCCTATAACATTTCTAGGTTCGCAATAATAGTCGTTTTTGAGTAATTAAACATTGTAACGCAAGTTTTTAAACAAATATACACGTTAACTTAAGGCGCTGTGTATAGTGAAATTGAGTCGAATGAGTATCGTTTTCTGCAAAATCTATAGCTCATAACATTATGAAAAAAAATATGGTTACACTTGATCGTATTTCTGACGTGATGGCCGATTTAGAAACACGATTTAGCAAAGTTTACTAGATAAAAAAAAAATTGCAATCGCACCTCTGAAAATACTTAAATACTAATTTTTCTCAGTTATGCCTAAATTGATTAGGGTGAAATTAAGTACAATTATTTGTGATATATTAATAAAGTAATTGGCCGATTTACATTTTGCATAAAACGTATATTATAATTTTAATAATTTTTATTACGATTTGGCACTTAGGTCCTTTGCATCCCAGTATCGGCGTCCTTGTTACTCGTACGCAAACCGACAGTGATCGCTGAGGCGCGTTGCTAGGTGGACCTGTGACCAGCTGCGATCGCCCGTCATTCAAACATTATTTTCGATTACATTAATTAAAAAATTGTTACAGGAATTTATTTCGTTTATATTAATTCATTTAAACATATTGTCTGTAATAAAAGGTGTAAATACGTGTGTTTATAAATAGTTCTGGTAATCTAATCATATTATCACAGTAAAATCAAATTGCTTAAGGTAATGAATAATGTACCTTAATTTCACCCTAATTTTAATGAGAACCGTGGCTCAGTTGAATCACGCTCACATGTGGTGCATTAGATAAGCGGGAGTTCGGATCCTAAAAGGTTTCAATAACTTTTTTTTCCGTAAATATTTTTATATTTTTTATTATTTTCGTATTTTGTATTTTTGAATATTTTTTATTTTAATATATTAATTTTGAACAGATAAAGTTTTTTGAAGATTGATTCTGATGAACCGTCAACCGTCATTGTTTTACAAGAGTGAGGATAATTATTTGCTTGACCTGAGTAATAATCAAAAATACCGCCGCTATCAATTCGGCGTATGCTGCCTACTTTAGATTTAAATACGCCGACTTCATTGGAGGTACGCCGACTACTTTAGAGGTTTGCTGTCTATTTTTATCAGTCAGCATGCGTAGTAGTATTTTTGTGGGTTCATTAGAGTTTCCCGTGGTTAGTTTTTGAGATTGTTTCAATAATAAAATAAAATAAAATAAAAAAAGCCATTTATTCTACTACCAAGTCAATAAAAATAATAAATTATGTCAATGTTTTTTTTTTCTTACAAGTTTCAGTCAAATTTTATAGTGTAATATCACAAGTGCTTGGTAGAAGTCGCCTCTCTGGCGTAGGCCTCCCCCAGCTCTTTCCAAGTCTTCCTTTCCTTAGCTTCTCTGGTCCATAACGGGCCACTGACGTGAAGGAACAAGACCGCCCACCGTCTTCTTGGCCTTCCTCTTTTTCTTTTGCTACTACGCGGAATCCATTCTGTGGCAATTTTTGTCCATTTTGTATCCGTCATCCTGCAGATGTGACCAGCCCATTTAAATTTAAGCAATCGTATTTGGCTGATACCATCTTTGACCTTGGTTTTTTTTCCGAATATTTATGTTGTCAGATAGTTTGATACCCAGCATGCTCCTCTCCTTTTTTTTTATCCAGCAGTTGCAGATGATATCCGGCCATAATTCTTTATAAAATAGTAATTTCACACATATGCCACTTGTCTAAATATACTTGTATACACTCTAATTATACATGACTTTTTCATTATAAGTTATCTCATTTATAAATATTTCCCATTGGATATATTAATATTTTTGTTAGAATGGTCAAGCTCCAAGATTCCTCTTGTCTTTTTTCACTTTGGGCAGTCTGGTACAGTTAAATGAACTGCTAACGGATTTGGATGATGTTTTAGCCGCAATTTGTAGTTTATACAGAATGTTGGATTTCCTGCTTCACAGTATAGTGATACATCTGCGTTCATGGATCTCGCTATTTCTTAAAAACCATAATGCGTTGGCTTTTTGTTTGAGTATGTAATCCTCTGCCCGTTGTATCACTTTGATATCAGAGTCGCATGCGGAGCCCCAGAGCGGGATTCCAAATTGCCAGATTGGTCTGAGTAAAGCCTTGTAGATGAGAAGTTTGTTGTCAGTTGTGAGCTTTGCGTTTCTTGAGAGTAACCAATACAAACAAGTGTACTTAAGTTTCAGTTCGACCTTCTTTGCTACAATATTTTGTCGACAAGTCATCGCTCTATCCACAAGAAAGGTTCCACAAGAAAGTGTGACAACCACCGGACTTTGGCTTTAATCTCCCACGCTAGCAAATCGCCACTTTAATCAAAAATCAAAAGGCAAATCTCTGAAGAACAGGCAGGCTATGTTAAGGGGTACCCGCGAACAGATAGTCAACATCAGACTAATTATAGAGAAAAGCTACGAATTTGACAATCCTGTCATCATCTGCTTCGTAGACTATAGCAAAGCTTTTGACTGGACCTGCATGTGGAAGGTTCTCTTAGAACTGGGCGTACCTCAGCATCTTGTGGCACTACTACAAACCTGATACAATAACAGCCAAGGTTCCGTCAGATTAGATAAGACCATGACAAGCTCATTTTACTTCAAAAAAAAGTGTGCGTCAGGGATGCATTTTGTCACCCATACTTTTTAATGTTTATGTTTAGTTCATAATCCGTCGCACTTGTGAATCTTAGGATGGGGGCATAAACATTGGAGGCACCACAATTACTAACTTGCGGTACGCTGATGACACTACACTTTTGGCATCCAATGAAGCAGAAATGGTGACTCTCCTTAGTAAGTTGGAAAATGTAAGCAAGGAACTTGGTCTTTCCATTAATCCATCTAAATCAAAGATCATGGTTGTGGATCGAAGTGGCAAACTTAATCTCACGGGTGCACTCAAGTTAGAAGTTGTGGATAACTTTATTTATTTAGGCTCATGTATAACAAACAATGGATCTTGTGAACAGGAAGTGCGCAGGCGAATTGGTATGGCAAAGAATACCATGTACCAGCTATCCAAGATCTGAAATAGCAAGAGCATATCAATTCGCACCAAGCAAAGACTAGTAAATGCTCTGGTTATTTTCCATATTTCTATACGGTTCTAAAACATGGACTCTTCGGGCTACAGATCGCAAACGCACTGATGCTTTCGAGATGTGGTGCTGGAGGAAGATACTAAAGATACTGCATTCAGGACCAACGCATCTATCCTGAAAGGGTTGAAAATTACAGCAAAGCTGAAAACTATATGTATCAAGCGCACCTTGAAATACTTCGGACACAGCCCTGGGAATTTAGGAAACTACTCGTAACGGGCAAAGTGGAGGGAAGAAGGCCAAGAGGACGTAGCCCCATGCGTTGGTCCGATCAAATCAGCACTGCACTCGGTACATCATTCCACGCCACACCACATAAAGCCGGAAACAGAACCATCTGGAGAAACATCATACGGAAGAAGATGATCCATGCTAAGGATCGCGACCCTGAGTAATGAGAATGACGATGCAAAGAGACATCTTTCTATGGAAGACGATTGTGGGGTAGTTGTTTGGTGCTAAGCCTAACTGGAGGGCAGTCACCTGATCTCAGAGTGAACGTTTTGTGCTGTGATTTCAAAGCAATAGCTAGAACGTTCTATTTATCATGGATGGACAAATGTCTGAGTTTCTTGGAGGCTTTTTTGTAGCATTTCAGATGCTTTTGCAGGTTTCTCGTAAGAAGCAAGTAATGTAGTATCATCAGCGAAGGTTTCTACAGATACTCTACAAGTTTTTGGTAGGTCGACTATAAATAATGTGTATAGGATTGGATCTAACACTGAGCCATGAGGTACTCCAGCTTTAATATAGTAGAATCTAGAGGTGCATTCACCTTCTGTGACCTTAAAAATTTAAACTAGTAAAGCAAAGTAGGTGTGTGGTAGAAGCATTTTGATTTTCCGAAACAAGCCTTGTTGCCAAACTTTTTCAGGCTTGTTGTATATCAAAGAAAACATACAGTTTTCGTTCATGTGCTTTTCTTATGATTTGACATACTCGGTGAACTTGTTCAATAGTTGCAGTTTGTCAATAGGTCTCTTCTAAAACCGAATTGGTGGTCAGGCAGTATTTTTCTGTCAGAGATTACATGCAGTAGGCTATTTAGCATTATCTTTTCAAGTGGTTTGGATAACGGTGGCAGCAAACTTATAGGTATGTCTATAAGACGTAACTTTACTAGAAGATTTACCAGGTTAGCAGATCAGAGATTTGAGGGATTTCCACAACAGTGGGAAATAACCAATTCTAATTATGCTGTTGGAATGGACAGTACGATACATAAGGCCTTTTTTTGGAGGTTCTTTCATTACTCTTTTGTCTATTAGGTCAAATCCTGGAGCTTTCTTGTCTTTGTGTGTTGTGACTGCCCTTCGAATCTCCTTCGGTGCGACACACTTAAGAGGTAGATATAGCTGGAAGTCCTGATCCAATATCTTATGAATGTCAGATTCATCTGCATTTGCTAATTCCATATTTGGTGCGAATAGTATTACAAATGTAAGTATTACAATCTTCAATAGGAGAGGTAGAAACAGCAGGTCGAGTAATATTTATAATTCCTTTCATAGAGAATATCTACGGGCTTTAGTAGGAGAGAGCGATTCAATGCTAGTTTTATTTGTATCATCCTCAGCTTCTACAATCACATATTTTAAGGAATGTCCAATAGGACATTAATATACCCTTATACTTTTATGTTATGTATTTTTTCCACTTTTCTTTTTGTCCTTATAAATATTATGCAATTAAGTTGGTTAAAATAAATAAAAAATAAAATAGCTACATAATTTTCTTTTCGCTTGGTGGCCATCGCTTTCTATTGCCATGGATAAATATATAGAATAAGTGTAATGGGCATGAGTCGAAATGCCCACATAAAAAAAAGCTGATTTTTTGACCAGGTACCCTCCCCAAAACACCTTACTAAACTTTCATCACATATTCTAGGAACACAGCAAAGGACAAGCATATCAACAACATTTTTTATTTATATAAAAAGATGGATGGTTTACTCCGAATCATACAAGTAGGTAGTAGGAAGAAATACCAATTTTCCAAATTTGAAATTTTGATTGAATTTGAAATCCGATGTTTATCAGCGAAAATTTAATTTTTATGTACGAAAATTATTGTAAACAGTATAAAAACATAAACAAGATTAAAAAAAAAAAAGCATATTTTGTTTAAGATGCGAAAAATTCGAATTCACGTTGTATTAGTCCAGACGACCGTTCAAACAAGTGACGAAATTAAGGTAACGTATCTATACCTATAGTTGATAAGACTTGTCGCGAGCCGTTTATTGCAACTGTTATGGCGAGCTGCACTAAGTATTGCGCGAGGTGGGCGGGGCTAACCGTCCGCTACTGCCGCTGCTTCACCCCCTCAAATACCTAAAGTTTGTCTATACAGAGCGCCTTAAGGCACAGACGCGGCGCCAGAGTGACTTCTTTGCTAATATCTTTTAATATTAATGTTTTTTAAGCAGCCGTTATTGCAACACCATGCTTATTATTCCCTATGTGTACCGCTGTCATAAACAAATAAATAAATCATAATAAGTCGACCCCGGCCAAGTTTTTTTGTAAGGCTAATGACGCCGATTGGACGTATCGGGTAAGGCGTCTGTTGTATAGTACGGGTATGTTTTTGCTTAACGCAAGTAACCCCGCGGTAGACATAAAACTAGGAGTACTAGGAATGCAGCGGAGCACAGAGGTCTAATAATAGCCGTAGCCGTAATTGGACGCCGAATTAACAGAAGCCCAGCTTATGTGAAAAAGGTCTGACAAGAAACATTTAATGATGTCATGATATGCGTGTATAGGTAGTTAAAATTATTGTGTAAAATATACTCAGATTTTTAATTAAATAAAAATTGCTAGTCCGTTGGATATGCTGGTTAGTAGCAGGAAAGAGATTAGAGATTTATCAAACAAGGTGACTGACTTATGAGGTCCGAACTTGGCCTTTACCTTTTCTCAGTCTCAAATAGGAAAGCACATTGAACCGGTTTCGCTCCCGCCCGGTCGTTATCACCAATACGTCTAAGCTAATACTTGCTACTCTGTTTCATTGGTGTAGTCGTTATAGTGATTGATGAGGTCCTGGGTTTCACTCAAATTTTTTTTAGGTCGGTCAGTGAGTTTTATATCCTGTGATTTATATTTTAAACCTATAGAAAAGCGCGCGACTTAAATGGCAGTGATTGGTCGCGTGTTGGAAGCAAACTTTAATGCAGCTAAGATTGAAGGTTGGATGGCAGCCTGGTTTGTTTTTATAGCTACAGCAAGCGCGCGACTTAAACGGGAGTGTGTTACACTTCCGTTTAAGTCGCACGTGTTGATTGGTGTATCATCATCATCATCATGATCCACCCATTACGTGCTAACACAGAGCACGGGTCTCCTCTCAATATGAGAAGGGTTTGGCCATAGTCCACCACGCTGGCCATGTGCGGATTGGCAGATTTCACACGCCTTTGAGGACATTATGGTCTACTGAACTCTCAAGCGTGCAGGTTTCCTCATGATGTTTTCCTTCACTTTAATTTTTAAAAACGCAAACATAACTCAACATAACTCCGAAAAGTTAACGGTGCGTGCGTGGATTCGAACCGCCGACCTCTTTATTAGGAGGCTGACGCCCGAACCACTAGGCTATCACCGCTTCAATCTGATTGGTGTATGCAGGACGCAAACTTTAACGCTGCTAAGATCACAGGTTGGATTTTATGGATTTTATACCGACAGTAAACGCGCTCGACTTCAACTAGCGTGTCTTATGTTTCATGGCCAAATACTGAACTCAAACTTTAAAACCGCAGAGGAAGCAGGTTGGACACAGCGATTTGCCCTGTGTCCCTTACAGAAGAAGGACGTAAATATTATGTAAGATTTAGTTCGTTTTGGTACCGCGGGTAGTAAATTCTGAATCCAAGGTAGTTTTATATAAATTTATTCATCCTCGGACGGTGTAGTATAACATTATTGTATGCATTATTTTTCTTTGTAGGGTGTAATTAAATTGTAAAAATCCAGTGGAGGTCAAAATATTTGCATACCTATCTGATTTGATAATGAATTGTGATAAATACACTAAAATGGAATGTTATACTTTCATATCACATTGTAAATGAATTTAGCATTAGATTTATCAAAATAAACTAGAACATTTTAGTTTATACTTACCTTACTCTGTTAAAAAAGTATTAATTGAAAAAAAAATATATATTTGTACTTATTTAGTCGAAGAACCTACTTATAGCGGAATATTCTAACAACGCAAATGATTTAAATACATTTTAAATATAACAAGTTTAGAAATGATCTTTTTTTTTTTTTTTCGGACTGTCTATTAGCTGTACAAACCCTATTGGTTGCTACAGCGTAACCGGGCTGTGTGACGAAACAAAACTGCGTAGGTACTATCTACCAATGAATTCTCTTAAGCTTTTTATCTGCCTTAAAAGCTTGTATTTTATTTATTGAACTGATTTGAAAAAACTAAGACTGCATTTTTATCATTCAAGTAAGTAATATTGAAGGCTAAACGTAGGTATCTTTCACAATAATAATGATGTTACACAAGTAACCGTTTCACCAAAAGTAATTTCGACTAGCTACCTATTAAGAGGGTTTAGCAGAAGTGTTTTATTCAGACATGCCAGTCAATTAAACTTAATTTAAACCCATTACCATAATTTGCTTATAACGGTAGCTTCGAAATAATTACTTTGTGACGTGAGGATGAATGAAATAACAACTTAAATTTCTGGCAATAGAACTGTGTCGCATTTGCAAGAATAATCACACTCGGCCCGTTATATTCTATCGCTCAGAACATGCTTCCCCTTTCAAAGGATCTCAGGGTTTAATATCAATCAATCATTAACTTTATTCAAATTATTCGTCGAAAGATACTTTTGATGCGTCAATTACGTAGTAGCGAATTGATGGTGATAACTGCATTCGTAATTTTAAACAAAAGCTATGAGGATTCCAAACGCCCAAAAGAAGCCCACAAAATACTTAACTGGGTAACGCTTCTTCAGGTTACCACCATCTCACATGCCACTTAAAATATTTTATGAGCTTTATCTTATTGGAACATTATTTATACCCAAACCTGTTTATTATTTACGCTATAATAGGACTTTAAACCTTTCAATGAATTTCTAATTTTATGTAGTCCAGCAGCGTGCGACATAAGTTTATTTTTACTTCTAATATTAAGATAGTTACAATCGCATTTTTTATTGATAAAATATAATTTATACCACTTTGTTAGAATGGGGTTGGTGGGTTTTTATGATAATTATCACATAGTGTGTAATAATAACCGGTACAGAAAGCCTAATTTGCTTTGTGTAACAATAATTTCTGAGCTGAGAACTTTTGGACGGTAAAGCCTATCTAACAATTTATTGAACCTATTCATGAGTCATCCTTGGATTTACTAGATTTGACTGCAAAACAAATGCAAGGAGTCAGTGCGCGAATAATTCAATAGAGAAAGAAATTTTTTTTATTCTCATATGGTGTTACACACAGTATATCTTATTCTAATCAGAAATTGATGTCTGTCTGTAAAACTAGCCAAAAAGGGTATACAACTTAGCATATGTTGTGTCTCTCAGCTGAGACCAGAGTGACGTCACAACAAAAAAACAAAGTATCAAAAATAATAATTAAAAGAAAATAAAAATAAATTACAAATAATGGAGAACCGAAGGCAGCAGCAAATATATATAACTCTTTACGTGTTATTCGTGTGATTATTGAGCTATGACTAGATAATTTATTCACGTCCTCTAAAGAACCAACAATTCCACCGCACAGTTTTCAAATTATTTTTGCTTACACGAGATAAAAATTAACAGTTCCGCTACAGACGGGGACAAATCTTCGGCCAACAACTGGTAAATAATATTATTGAAATAGAGCCAAAATAGGTTTCAGCCTGTTAGTTAATTTTGTTGGTATGAAAAGGGTTGAAGATACAATAAATCTTCAGTTTCTGCGATTTTTAGGGTTCCATATCCGAAGCGTGCCAACTGGATTATATTAATAACTCTCCGCTATCCGTCTGCTGTAATCTATGATAGCCTAGTGGTTCGAACGTCCACCTCCTGGTTCGGGGTCGTGGGGTTCGATCCGGGCTCAACCGATTTAGCATTCCGGCACGATGTCGCGTAGAAACCAATTAGGAGTATGGGTCTACTAAGTTAGCTCACTACTATTTAAGACTGCATCATCACTACCAGGTGAGATTGCCGTCAAGGGCTAACTTGTAGTAGAAAAAAAGTTATGTACGTATTTAAGCAATTAAAGTATAACTTGCTTCAACGGTGAAGGAAAACATCGTGAGGAAAACTGCACATCTGAGAGTTCTCCATAATGTCTCAATGACCTGTGAAGTCTGCCAATCCGCATGGCCAGCGTGGTAGATTATCGCCAAAATCATTCTCATATTGACAGGAGACCCGTGCTCTGTAGTGAGCCGGCAATGGGTTGATCTTGATGATGATTATCCGTCCGTTATTCCATCCGTTCGAGCGGGTTTTATCTCATGAACCGTTATAGTCGTTAACAAGGAATGTGTGATCTATTGCTAACAAATAATAAATCTTACTATTCATATAAGTGAAAATGTTTGGATGGATATTTGTTACTATCGCATCGAACAGCTAAGCTTATCTGAATGAAATTTGGCTTAGAGATAGATTCTAGTCTAGAATGGCGCATAGACTACTTTTTATTCCGAAAATTAAGGATTTCCGTAGCATAAATTATTTATCAGATCGTTTTTACATTTACCTCTACACATCAAAATTTCGAATGTAGCCATGGGCATCAACTACTCAACAACTAAAAATAAATGTGTATATATAATATGTATTTTGTAATTAATTGACAATATTTTGTAATGATTACTGAAACACAATTTATACTTTTGGAGGATCATCGTTTTCAAGTAATTAGCTTACTGTAATATTGTTTATAACAAAAATCTTTTATCGTATCTTTTTTGTATTTTTTGTGTTATACTATAACTCGATTTTAATAATGTTAATACCATGTGTTGTTTTACATTGCACTTTTGGTACGGAACCCTTCGTGTGCTAATCCAAAGTCCACTTGGCTGTTTTTAATTAAATTAAATGTGGCTTTTACGACAAGTATTAAACAAACCTTTCCACACGTGTCGAGTGATATAATACCCTTTATAACCTTTCCACGAAAAAGGTAGATCTTTTGATGTCAGACCGAGACATACCTACACCCATTAAAATGGTAAACTTTTTGCTAACACAGGTCAATGCACCACATTAATGTTTTAGAAGGAAATGAATAGGCATAGTAACGGGTTCGCATCTCGTACATTTCGCTACATAAATTATGTACATCTGAATATTTATGCCTTTTTCTAGGATGAAATATACCGATATGGGTGCTTTAATTTGCCGTGAATCATCAAATAAAAAACAAATGCCTGCAACAAATAGAAACATTTTATTATTTTTATATTTACGTCTTTTCTATAACCGTTCAATCGGAAATGACGATATAAATTTTTGTCGACCTCCGTGGTCCAGTGAGTGCGCTGTCGCATTACAAAGTTGGAGGTCTGGCGGGAGGCTTCGGTCATAGTTACCCCCTTACCGAAAAAGACGTGTCGCCAAGCGATTTAGCATTCCGGCACGATGTTGCGTAGAAACCAATTAGGAGCGTGGGATTATCATACTCCTAACAGTTTAGCCCACTACCATCCTACCACCAGGTCAGATTGCCATCAAGGGCAGGGGTCTTAAAACATTGGTACAAAGTCTCCTGGTATGTGAAAAACTTCACGGAGCTTGTGAATGACCGAATTGATGAACGATAGAGTGAATAAATGAATGAATGTTAATTTGAATGTTGTTTTTCAGTGCAAGCCATAATAGAATGCACCAGTACGTACAGACTAAATGAAATCTGATATAGGTTGTCCCTTGCATTTGGGTACCAGGCTCCCAGCAGCAATAAGTGTTGAATAGTTTTTACGAGCCACTTCAAATATCGGTAGGTACCCAATGACCGCTTTGAAAAGAGTATATGAAGGTTATTTGCATTACATCACTGTTTGATTAGCTGTCAGTTGATGCTTCGCACCTATTTGACCCGACACCGGTACCGGGGCAGTGGGAAAAAATCAACAGACTCGAGATCATCTGCCTCGTCACTATTTTATGTCGAATATAAATCAAAAATTTAAAGGTGATTTTAAATCGACATTAAAAAAGGAATTTAGTTATTAATCGTTAAGACAAATTAATTTCACTGTCATGACACTTTTATATAAATAAACTTGGCTTTTTTCGCATGTTATTTGATCGTTTGATTTAGGAGATAATGTACAATTAAAATGAAATATGTGCACCGCGGGGTGCTGTTATAAAATAATATTAATTGACGAATTATCGATAACGGTGATAGGAACGGCTAATTTATCACAGACAGTAGCTGTGAATATAATTAATCGATATCTGTTATAGGTAATGTCACGTAAAATGAAGTCAACTTGACAATCGACCTGCAATAGTTCGAATGAAAATCATTAGTATTTCAATGAATTCTATAGAATATTCTTCGTTAGAAGCGTATATAGGTTCATCACCGTGAATATTCATTAACTTTTTAAAATACAACAACCAAATAAAAGAAGGGATAAGATGCAACCATTCATGCTTATTACGAACCAGCCATCTGTCAACGCTCTTCTTATGAAAATTTTTAATAACATAAAACATAATTTTTTTGAAAGAAGATGGTCTCGCAAATGCCTTTTTAAAATTTCGTTTCGTTTTCTTTTTGCATTTTTGTTATAATATATAAAATAATATAGGTACCTTAATAGCATGGAGAGGGTATTAATATGATATTTAATTAAATATGTTTTATATTTTTGTTTTTTGCTTTATGCATTTTTAGTAATACATATATGTATTACCTTCGGTTGCTTACAGTTTACTATAGAATAGTAATAAAAAACTGTAGGATAATCTCGCTTCGCATAATAATAGGTTAAAGTTACTCGTACAGATTTCGGATGGAACATTAACGTAACCAAATTCTTCATTTCTTAACTAAGATTGCTATATTTTGAAATAAGTTCTCTATCTGATGCTCTATGACCATAACCTTTTATGTACGCAAACGGTCGTTGTTTGTACGCAATGAAATAGTGCACTCTTAAAAGGGTGCCATCACACATATTCGCGACATATAATAGATATAATCAAAATTTAATGCTTTATCTTAATTTTTCTTTCATACCACTATAAGGAAACCCTTAACTACTAGCATCTGGTGGGTGATAAATTGCGAAATAAATAAGTAGAACTTCTGACGCCTAAAAGTAGTCAGTATTCGCTATGTTGACATAAACCATCTGTTTTTATTCATATATTTATGTTGATTCCGGGTTCAACGGAACAACCGTTGACATCAAAACTATTGCCTATTTTTTATTCACTACAAGTTAGCCTTTGAAGGCTAAGATGGTAGCAGGCTAACCTGTTAGGGGTAAAGTAAACCCAGAGTCCTAATTGGTTTCTACGTGACATCATGCCGGAAAACACTAATGCGCTTGGCGACACGTCTTTGTTAGTAAGGTGACAACTAGTCACGTTCGAAGCTTCCTGACAGCAGACTTAACTCGAACCGGGAATCAAACCCAAGACCTCGAACTTTAAAATGCGACAGCGCACGCGCTGCCCCATAGCAGTCAGTGAAACGGAACTGTTTAGAAATTCACACTTCTAGACGTCCTAAGGACTAATAATAATTTCTTGTACTATTCCCCTAAGATATTATTACATTTTCTAAAAAAATGTTCCTTTATTTGTCTTTAAACTAAAGTTTCTTCTGCATGAACAGATATTTAGAATCATTAATAACGATCTCGACTAATATCGACTAATATCATCCAAGTTTGTTTAAATATCACCAATTGTTATTACTATTTAGAATATCAAAAGTTTTGTATTTAACTATTAATATTAACGTTTGTGTACCATTACGATTTTGTGTCTATTAAAAAGAAGCTGAGTTTTACCGGTCTGGATGTTTGTGGTAGTACCCTCAGAATGCCAGAGTCAAGAATGATAACAATTTTGCTCTTACTTTCAACTTTGGCAATAGGAAGTTTAATTAGATTTGGCTGGTCGAGGGCAATAAAAAATTAATACTAAACGCCACCGCTTATTTTTAAGCTATTACAATTTTGAAATATTATTTCTATAACATCAAAATCGTTAACATACTAATTAAAAATCTTGTATTTCTGCATTGGAAATAATAATAAATATATCTCATAAGAGAAGAAAAACTATTATTACTGTATTTTGATAATTAAAAGCTAACGAGTTATAGACAAATAATAGTTTTTTGTAGTCCGCAAAAATAAAAAAATATATAGAAAGAAAATTCAAAAGCAAAAATAACTTTAATTTTCAATATTAAACTAGTGTATTAAATAGGCGTAATCCGATAAGTTAAATCGCCTATGCTTTTTGTAAGAAAGTTATAACACTATTTTAATAATATAAATACTGTTGTATATAGTACTGTTGTATATGTTGTGTAAGTAACATAGGTTAATTAGTAACTTTTGGTAGTGGGCGTTAGTTCAATAACTTATTTGGAGGTTTCCTACAATCAATCATTACGAAAGTTTTCTTTGAAAGTAAACTTCAATCTACGAAAGAGTTTATATGTATCAAGGAGATTTTGTTATATTTCTTAAAGTATAACAGAAATAGTTACAAGTTTAATACATTAAAACCCATAATCATCATAAACACAGTATGATAATCGTACAAAACTTATGAGAAAGGTTAATTAAATTTTATAGATAATTTAATTACAGTGAGTACCTAGTTTACCTTTATATTGTAATATTTTACGAGTAATTGTATGCATTCCATACTGCTTATTTACTAATTAAAGTTAATGCTTTTAATAAATTATAAATAAAATAATTATGTGAGGAAATGTATACTTCATATTTCAGTATCACAATGTTTCAACATAACGTTAAGGATAAATAATTGCAGCAAATATTCTACATTCATTTAAAATTCAATCATTCTTACATGAATTTTATGCAGACAATTTAATAACATACTTATATGAATATTCAGAATAGGAAACAAATTGGATTTATAATGCATGTTTCTAAAATAAAAAATGAAATTATTTTTTTAATGAAAATATTTTGAAAAAATATTGATTCACTTTTTGAGAATATTTTTTTTTTAATAATATATATTTGTATATGTAAGTGTCTTAATTAAAATAGATAAAGATAGACTGGGCCAAATTAAATAATTAAAAGTTAAAATTTAAAATATCGTTACCGTTTATTTTAATAATAAATTTAAATAAATTTACTTACTTGTGTCATAGTTTCCGAAATTAATAAATTGACCGCCACAACACTTTGTGTAATAACTCACACAAAACACAAAAACAAAAAGTCGTATGCAATTGAGTAACATCTTGCCGATACTAATAAGAACCAAGAAAAAATACCGGTTGTTCGCACCACTTTTATATACACTGACCTTTTATTTTTGTTAAAAAGAAAGACTCGACAGGACTATAAGTGAGGGGTTCCGCACCGTTTGTTGCAACCGAGATGTTTCACTTATCAGATAAATATTTTTCTTAACTGTCTTAAAATGTATATAAAACTTTACTGTCTAAAAATTTTTTTTTTCACTAATAGTTTCTTTTAATTGCATTAATTATATAATAACATTGTTTTTTCGACACATACTTGATAACTAAAAATAATCATAAATATGTTTATCATTATACAGGTAAGAAAAGATTAACTGAATTGTTTTGAATAGATTTGCTTATAATATTTGTAGATATGTTCTATTTAATCTTGTTTCTCTTCGAATTGATATTTGACTCTGGCGTACAATAACGCCCGGTTTAGAATCTCAGTACTTAATAAACAGGTATACTTACTTGCCAATTTAGATGTAAAGTCATACCACAGTTCACGGCAACGCGAGCGAAAGGACCAATAATAATCAAAATGTTAAACTCACAGATTTGGTAATAACAGCTAAATAGCATTGCTCGTTTTTCATGATTAATTAGGGCAAGTTTGCCTCAAGAATACAATTAAAACTTATATTAAATAAGTTTTTATTTTACTTTACAAAAATACGTCACTTAGGCATTACTGTAAATGTGTTTGTTTTTATGGAAAACTAAACGTCATAATTTGACTAGTTAGCTAGTTTATAGACTTAATTGGAATCGCACCTGATAGTAACTGATGATGCAGTCTATGATTAGATAAGAAGGCTAACCTGTAAGAGGTATGGCAAGAGCATGGACTTGAGGTAATTGGGTTCTTAGAGACATCGTGCAGGAACGCTAAAACGCTTGGCGATACGTCTTTCCCGATATGGTGGTAACTAGCCACATCCGAAGTTTCTCACCGACCAGACTCGAACCGGAAATCGAACTCAACATCTCAAAACCTACCAAAAGTAATATTAGCTATATAACCAACACTAAAATTGTACGTGATTGCTCGCAACTTGAATAGATTACAAAAGAAGTGAGGTGTGAATTAAAAAAAAACAGTATTCAATCAGGAACCCTGAAAACCGGATCTAGTTAATCAGCGTATTGCTTGTAATTCAGGTATGGGCGTGTTGCACGATTCCCTAATATCAGTTATAATGATAATAGAAGTAACGGAAGAGTTACGAAATTTGCCGCTTCATTATTTTTCATTAAAATAAGGTGGTTCATAATTTATGGAGCGGGTAAATAAATATCAGGGATATAATTAATTCTTCAAATAGCAATAGAAGCAATGCGAAATATATAATCCATCATATTTTCGACGACCTCCGTGGAGCAGTGCGAGCGTTGTCGCATTTTAAAAGTTGGAGTTCCTGGGTTCGATTCCCGGCTCGAGTCTGGTCTGGTGGAAGGCTTCGGCCGTGGCTAGTTACCACCCTATCGACAAAAACGTGTCGCCAAGCGATTTAGCGTTCCGGCACGATGTCGCGTAGAAACCAACTAGGAGCGTGGGTTTACCACACTTCTAACAGGTTAGCCCGCTACCATCCTAGACAGCATCATCACTTACCACCAGGTAAGATAGCCGTCAAGGGCTGACTTGTAGTGTATAAAAAAAAAATCTTAATTCCAGGTCAGAACCTAAAAACCTGGAAACTTTCTTTACAAAAATTGTATTTAGGACTAAACATTTTTTTTGCGTATTTTGAAATAAAAGTGAATGTTGAACACAGGGAAAGACAAAGTGTTGAAATTGTAAAGGACACGGTTTTGGTTGCGTAAATAGATAGTTGAAATGGAAAGCACTGCCAAGTTCAAAGAGCTGATAATCGTAAGTATCGACAATAAAACATATTGTATTTTAAACATTTTTTTAGTACGATTGCCTTGCGGCGTATTTTGACATGACTTAAACATAAGCTAACAAGCCGACCTTTGTAGTCTTAGAAATCTAATACGATTTTGTAGCCAAGTTGCATCGAGCCTCTTTAGTTTCAATTAACAACAATAGTCAAGTTTTAAGTAAGTTAATAGTGTCCGGCCTACTGCTCATTGCTCTCTCTCATTCTTAGAGATTAAAGTTTTGAACATATCCATCACGCGAATAGAAAATCATTACACGCCCATATCATGGAACAATATGGGAAACTCTGTCATGAAGATGTCCTAACGATATTTTCCTTCATAGTATCATACATTAGGAATAGAGTGAGAGAGAGAAAGAGATTCTCGTACTAAATATACAAGGTTCAAATAAATGTGACCTACACCAGAAGGGCGCCTTTTGGACGAGTATATTACATATTGTAAAATAACTATAATATGTAAGTACCTACATCTCCTTGAAAACACGGGGAGCATCCAATACTATACATATAAAAATGAATTGAAGACGTTTACATCCCAATTAAAGATGATACGAGATTAGCGTATAAGAGAAAAATCCCTGATGGTAGGGAAGACCAAGCATAGTTTCCTGTATTCATCATTTAATACCCGTGAAAGTACTATGTACAAATGAAAATTAACTATACCCTCTTTTTTATTAAAACTGAATTTTATTAACGGACACGTAATGTGATTGTGAGCACATAATAATTCAAATGAGCTCAAATTGGACTGCCTTGCTATTGCAGAGTTTCATTGCCGGCTTTAATGAGGTAAAATTTAAATAAGATAGATTTGAAGAAATCTGCGTTATCGGACTTTGACTTAATGAACGTTCAGTTTCAGCCCCAATTTTAATAATGAATTCAATTATATACGAATAACTTTGTATACAGAGGGAGATTACACGATGCAATATGGTATGATGAAATATCTTTTACTGTTGTACGTGTGTTATTAATTAGATTATTTTTGAATAAAAAAAAAATAAACCACCATCCAAAAACGCCCAGGCACTAAAAAGCCTAGACAATTTTTTTTTATGCACTACAAGTTAGCTCTTGACGGCAATCTCACCTGATCTTAACTGACGATGCAGTCTAGGATGGTAGTGGGCTAAGTTGTTAGGGGTATGGTAAAGCCATACTCCTAATTGGTTTCTACGCGACATCGTGCCGGTACGCTAAATCGCTTTGCGATACGTCTTTTTCGGTAGGGTGGTAATTAGCCACGGCGGAAGCCTCCCACCAGACCAGACTCAAGCCGGGAATCGAACCCAGGACCTCCAACCTTATAATGTGGTCGTAAAATTGGATATATAATAAACTATTTTAATACTTAACTAATAGTATCAATTAATCAATCAATCAATCCGCCTATAGACGTCCACTGCTGGACATAGGCATTTCCGAGAGCGCGACACACGGTCCTCCGCCTTCCTCATCCACCCGCCACCAGCGATCCTTTTCAGGTCGTCGGTCCAGCTAGCAGGACGTCGTCCACTCCAGAACACGTCTGCTCCAACGGCCGTCGGTTCTGCGACATATATGACCCGCCCACTGCCACTTCATTTGCTAATTTGTTGGGCTATGTTGGTTACTTCTGTTCTCCTACGGATGTCCTCGTTATGGATTCAATCCCTCAGAGAAACACCCAGCATAGCCTTCTCCATAGCACGCTGAGCGATTTTGAACTTGTGGGCAAGGCCTACTGTGAGTGTCCACGTTTCTGTTCCGTACTAATAGTAACAATTTCTTGATTTTTAAATACGTTATAAAGTCGGAGCCGGTTACGTAGTTAATATAATTTTAGTTCCCAAGTGCCGTATCGTGTATGGCGTCAACACAGGTGATCAGTTAGGAAGTTCTTTAAGTTTATCTGAGAATAGTTAGTAGATAGTATAATGTTATACGGCACCGATTCAACGCTTTATTCCATAGAGCGAACTCTGACTTTGCTCAGCCAAAGTTAATGTTAAAACGACAAATAACATCTCGTTTTAGCTGTACATACATACAGTCTGAGTAAATAAGGTGACTCATACGCTTTTCGGCTATAAAAGTTTTCAACGCTGCATATTTTGCCGGTTTTTTATTTATAATAAACGAGAGATGGATGTAATAAAGCATTAGGCAGATGTATGATGACACGTGAACGATCTTTCCCGCCTACGTATACTTGAAATGCCAAGGGCACTGGCAAAAAAAGCAGTTATTGTTACAAGGATATATCTTCAATGTGATTATGTGTAAAAAATCTCAAAGTAATTAATTTTCCATAAAGAAACACAGGACGGAAAATAAATGCGGCAATCTACAATTATTTCGCCAGCTTGAAGAATTCTAAAGCGAAAACCAAACCCTGGCGTCTTTAGCGGCGTTTAAGTGCGTGACGTGCGTTCGACCAATCACAACACTTTATCGAACGGGCGTGTATTCCGATTGGTCATGCAGGATTTCAAATTGAACGCTGCAAAATACGCCGGTTTTGACATGACTTAAGCATAAGCTAACAAGCCCACCTTTGTAGTCTTAGAAATCCAATACGATTTTGTAGTCAAGTTACAACGAGCCTCTTTTATTATACTTAAAATCTAAAATTAAGTATATTTGTCAAGCCAGAAATAACTGATTTTATGATATGGTAAACATTAAAATCAGTTATTTCTAGATAAACAAAGGACAACGGCGATAATGAGCTCACATAATTTAAATATTAACAAAGCACCGTATAGACACAAGTTAGTTATAATTATAAGATTATGCCATATTTATTAAAAAAAATATTGAGGCTCAGAAGGTCGGAGTTAAAACTTACTTAATGTAATTTCTTAAAAAATAAGTCGTCGTACACTAACGGAACGTTATGCGCCATAGACAATTTCATAACATGACAGCTCTTCTCATTATTTTTTTATTGTTTTCACAGTTATACTTACTTGTATTCAAACGTGTGATTTTAAATTAACATCTTAGAAGTTCTCAAATGAACGTATCTGCGTAGAGAGACCTATATTATGTTGCCTATATTCATACGAATAATATTCTACTACAATTGAACAAAAGCTTTTACGCGTTGAAATTAGGTTTGATTACTAATTTTAGCTTATCTTCTACTTTTATATCAGTTTTCTTCCACCATTTGCTTTTAAGTTGTTGTTAGTTTTGTCACCTTCATTAACCAGTAATAAGTTTCCATCATGCACGTTACTCCTATAAGTGGGTCCCAAATACAAAATACATGCATTCTGACCATCCTCCTTTACCTTATCCTTTATGTAGGTGGGAAGGAAGATCGCTGATGCCTATAGCACAGGGTCACCTAAATTAGGCAGCCGTCTATATTTGTTATTTGTTAATTAGCTAATAAATATAATCATCTTGCCACAATAAAACATTTTATTAATTAACAAGCTTATGTTCGCGACTTCGTCCACGTAAATTATTAAATGATAGTGTTTTAGTAGTATAGCTCATCGACGTGAAATTCTGTTTTTTTACAAATGATACGGAAACCACTATATTTTCTGATATAAAAGTGTTAGTCTATGTACTAATCCAGAGCATAACCTAACCATTCCAAAATTCAGCTAAATTGATTCTTTAGTTCCGTCGTAATGAAGGTACAAAATACAACATAAACACACACATTTACATACACACATTGGCCTTTTTAATATAAGTTTGATTTTCTTTATTACTAGCTTTACGACTCTGGGTTATTATAATTATCATCGATGTTTCGTCTCCACCACTAATGACAGGATAAAAAAACTAACTAATCCCTTTTTTTTATTTCGTTATATAGACATGTGATAAGATATTTAAGTCTATTATAGTATATTATAAAGTTTTTTAAAGAAAAAGTTTAAATCCGTATGATTATATCCGTATGACTTAGGTTACTTTGTTACAGCTAATCTTTTTCTATTACTAGACGACCCAGCGTTACGATAGAATTGGGAAAAGCCATCGGGTACTTTAATAATGACGAACCCCGAGTACCAGATAACCCTATTAAAAAAGTTGCGCCTTAAACTGGCTTATATAAAAAATCGGTAGCGACTTTCTTTGGTTTCTGTAACCCTAGTAACTGCGATGACAATTTCTGATAGAGTGCTATCGTAAAAGTGAATTAAGCTGGAAAATATAAAAATGGATTCATTATGCGCTATAAAAAATTTTTTAAAGAGAAGTGAAATAGAAAGAAACGTCTTTCATTCTCTACTCGTATCTCCGAAGATTGACTGCATATAAATGGATTTATTTTGACGAAACTTCGTCGACGACCTCAGTGCGCTTGCGCTGCCGCATTATAAAGTTAGAAATCCTGGGTTGGGTTCCGGCTCTAACCTAGTCTGGTGGGAGGCTTCGGCCTGTGCCTAGTTACCACCGTCAAAGACAAAGACGTCTTACTAAGCGATTTGGTGTTCCGGCACGATGTCGCGGAGAAACTAATTAGGTTATAGGTTTTACCTTATCCCTAACAAGTTAGCACGCTACCATCTTAGACTCATTGCCGTACTCGTGATTGCCGTCAAGGGCAAACTTGTGTAGTGTATAAAATAAAGAACTATGCACAAATATGGTGTGAAGTATGTCGTGCAATTAATTAACGTCTCATAAAAACCTCCTCTTTTTGGATATTAGTAGAAAAAGATTTCGGCAATATAACGGCGGATTGATTGATGAATTTAATTGTAATTAAATTCCAACGAAGATACCAATAAAACTTTATTACAAAGGGTATGCAAATTATTGAATGCCATAAATAATTCATATCGTCATAGATACCGATATTGTGTGTTACACTAACTCACTCATGCATTTAGTAAGCGACACAAAAACGCCCGACCTACGCCCGTTTTTGTGCTCTCATTTTCATTCTGCGAAATATCATTTTCATAACTTGATATTTCAATAAGGAGCAAGGTTAGCACTAGGATATTATTTCAGCATGAATAAAAATGTCCATTCTAACGAAGGATTTGGGAATTATTTGGGTTACGAGGTATGCTGGGCTATTAGCACTTGAAACTTTAAGTCAAAAAATCCTATAGAAAGATTAGAATCAGAACTACTACTGGATACTGTCGTAACTGCGAGGATATTACAAAAGTTATATTGATGGTGGGACCTTTATCTGAATTATTTATTTTTGCAATCGAGCATTTTTATAACTAAATATTCGATTCTAAACGTAGTCATACGGTGTTGCCATATCTTAATAATAATCACTTAACCGATTCATTTGTTGATGAATCTGGGAAATAATAATAACGCGTTTAAAGGCCTTGATATTTTGTTGCAATATGTTCGTTCACTAATTTCGACTTTTATGGTTGCCGCACATCCGAAACGCCGGCGTAATCTTATCGTGTATGACATCAAATGGTTCGAATATTTTCTATGGACTGGTCACGGCGGAACATTTTTTTTTAAGTGAAACATCTATAGGCGTGCTGTAACAGAAAAAACCCATAATATTTATAACCCATATTATACCCATGTTATGCCGTCACAGAGGACATGACGCTCTCTTGTGCCGTCATGACCCCTCCACGTGAATTCGACTGGTTTCGCATCTGCCAGGGCAACATATTCTTTTATTATTCAAGGCCATTGCCTAAATTGAGCTATGAGGGTAATGCTAGTTTTAAGTTTATGAATGTAGTTATCACCATCAACACACTACCATGTAAGTTATTGATGCATCAAAAGTGCCTTATAAGGATTATTTGTGTTAAGTTTATGTTTGATTGATTCATTGGATTCAATAAGAATTTAGCCCTTAATATGATTGGATTCGGTCCTATTTCATCGTAATGATGCATTCGAAGATTGTAGGGCGTAAACTTATAGAGATATAGCAGTTGTATTGAGTTAATATCCCTAATCGGTTTCCTTTCGGCATTGTACCGAAATGCTGTCGCTATAACTGACCAAGGTTAAAGTCTACCAGAACATTATGTGCCACTATGATCTTCCACTCATGAGATCACATGGCTCACCACTGCGCTAGAATAATATAAAAATGATAATAATTGTAATGTATTGTAAGAAATAAGTCTTGAGGGTCAACAAACGAGTTTGACCTTCAAGACTTATTTCTTTATTACTTATTACATACATTTATTTTTCGGTGCATATATGATGTAATTGAATAGATTCACTTAGGCCCCGTATTTTAGACGTACGCGGGACGTAAATATATTTAAGTGACTCCTAATTTCTAGAGTACCATCAATTTGTGTTTGGCCTTGGGACACATATTTACAATCATCGTTCATTAAGCCGGATCGAGGTCAATCGATGTCTATGAAGGTTCAAATCATTGAATAGCGATCGCCTGTGTTTTCGGCAATGCAATAATTTGTACTGCTACCCGCCTTGAAACATCGCTAGCTTTTAACCTTCAAACTAAATTTATATAAAAAGAAGATTACGATAAAACCTTGCATCTGATTTATACGTATAAATGCCCGCCAATTTGCCCTCGTATGAATAAAGCGTAGGTTATATCAATTATAACAGCATAATTCTATCCCACAGGAACTGAGATTTTCCTATATAAAAAATTCACATATCAATGTCACTCTCCGACCTATGAACTGTTACTATGAGAAACATCAATCGTTGCTCTGTTGCATCTTGAATGTAAGATAAACTATAGAAGCTTACTTAAGAATTTATAATATTAGTAAAGATCATTTTTATTTACTGCGTTACAGGTGATAACTTTTTGCCTTAGTAATATATAATACGGATTACTTATTGATTTGCCAGAGCCAGTGTCTTTTATGTAAAACGCAGTGAAACCTATTACAGGGGAATTATATTTTTATAATTTTACTTATAACTAGCTGATGCCCGCGACATTGCGACACGGCGATGTTTTGAGTTAATGTGTGAAAGTATGTTTGTTTGTCTTCCAATCACGAAGCAATGGATTACTAAACTACGATAGACGACCTTGAAATTATTACAGTACTAGGACATTGCAACATTACTTTTTCTAAAATAAAAGTAGCCTTAGTTACTCCTTATTACATCAGCTACCTGCTAATAAAGGTCCCGTAAAAATCGGTCCAGCTATTTCAGAGATTAGCTGGAACAAACAGACAGACAGACAAAAATTGTAAAAAATGATATTTTGGTGTATGTACCGTACCGTATACATATTCATATGTATGTCGTAAAAAACGGTTATTTCAATATTACAAACAGACACTCCAATTTTATTTATTTGTATCCAATTTTATTTATTTATTGTAATCTTCCCAGCAAGACAAGGATTGTAAGCGTTAGTCCACCATGCTGGCCAAGCGTGAATTAGTAGATTTCACGAGTACCGTCTTAGAGAATGGAGAAACTCAGGCTTTTTTTCCTTACGATGTTTTCCTTCACCGTTAATGAATTTATTTTAAAATTGCTTCAAATTGATTAAAAACGTACACAGCTCCGAATACTTACAGGTGCTTGCCGAGATTCGAACTCGGTACCTCCGTAATGGTGGCCAATTTTTATAACCAAGGCTAATATAGGTATATTGATCTTAGCGACGGACCTTAGACTGCTAGACGTAGGTCTATTGCAGATACTTCTACAAATCAAGATGCTGCTTGCGTCTAGCGGATTTGTGCGACTCAAGATGTACGTACCTAATGGAATGTCTACTAACGTAAGATTTCCGGTACGAGGTCAGCGTTTCTAATGAAATGGCTTTGTAAGTTGTACTCCATTCTGTTATCGTTGAGAATTTAAATAGTTATGGATAGTTCCGATTGACCAAAGTAGAGCTCTAACGTGTAGAAGATTTTTTTTTAATCACCACTAGTTAGCCCTTGACTGTATCTCACCTGATGGCAAGTGATGATGCGGTCTAAGATGGTAGCGGGCTAACCTGTCATAAATCAGTGGTTCAATACTCCTAATTGGTTTCTACACAACATCGTGCCGGAACGCTAAATCGCTTGGCGACACGTCTTTATCGGTAGGGTGGTAACTAGCCACGGCCGAAGCCTCCCACCAGATCAGACTCGAGCCGGGAATCGAACCCAGGACCTCCAACTTTAAAATGCAATAGCGCACGCGCTGCGCCACGGAGGTCGTCAAAAGATCGTCAGATGGACTTAAATGAACGTGATGAGTCAGAGCAGATACAGAAGATGTTTTATATCCGTGGTTTAAAGGATGCTGATCTTAAACTTCGAAACCCTTAAAACCTTAATGTTCAATTTCATAACTTTGATTTATTGCGAATACTCTGAAATATAAATCATCGAGAAGTACAAGCCTCGGACGAATATATTAAAATTAGACGTCAAATTATATTGGCTGCCATTATTTCCGTAATCGCTCATATACGTTTTTGGCGTCAGAAATCACGACATGAATGGCCGCCGCCAAAAATGAAATTTCATGAAATATTCTGCAAGATTAACGTTATTACTTATTAGTCTTGTGGAGAGTAATAACCATATTTCCTGGACATAATAAATAACGAACCTGACAGAAAAACCGGCTATTCGATATCTGGACAGATTAATTACTGGCGTTTGCTGTAGGTATCGTGACTTATTTTTCGTGCGGTTTAAATATATGTGACCGATACCATCCCGACGTGACCAGATGGAATGAGGAGAGATTACGCGTGGAAAAGTGTCACTTAAGGTAATCAGCTTACGAGTTAAATTTTAAAGCTTAGACTGAAGTACATCGTGAGTTATTTTGATATCTATCTTATATATGTTCCATGCACGTTTAAGACGCATTTTTTGTTGATACGTTTAAAGCGAATAAATTCCTTACGGAAATGCATTTGCATTTTTTTTTCTATCTTTATTCAAAAAATATAAACAAAAATTTTTTGTTGGGATTATTTATTTTACTTGCTAATACGTCGTATTTTATGGAATAAGCAAGAGCATAATAATTGTTTTTCAATTTTTATGAATGCAAATACATATTTAAGACGTTGGTTGGATTGCGGTCGAGTGCGCGGGTGTTCCCGTGACCCAGCCACCAGGTGACGCGTAGGAGCATCGCTGGGTTTTAGTGGGTATTCTGGTCGCCAGTCTGGCCGCCGGCGAGTCCCTCATACCTCGCCGAAAAAAAAATTAAGACGTTTATATTTTCACCAACCAGATGGACAGACCAGCTGAGGGACTCTAAGTACAAATTTCACACAATTGCAAAACTAGCCTCTGATAGAAGCCGGTGGAAACAATTAATCGGCACGTGGTTGCAAGGACACCAGGACCACGATCTTCAGTAATGAAGGAACGACTAGAGAGAGAGAGAGAGAGATATTTTATACGTACCTACTCACCGAATGTTTTTCATCGACGAATTTTTTGCATAATTATAAAGTGATATATAAATGTTCACAAAAAAGGAAATACAGTTTATCATTTAATATATTTATAATCCGCAATGTTTGATTTCGATGATGAAGCTGGATGACTCTAAATCGTTTTACCCATCAAATAATCATGTTTTTTTAAAGTTGCTTCAATGTAACATGTAGGTATGTATGACATTGCAGAAATAATGTTCTTACAATCCAAATTCAAAAGTAAAGCATCTTCGGAACCTTGCCTAAAGGGACTACTTTTAATAATATATTTTAGTTATGATGTTAAATATTTATTTATTTTTTAAGATTTTTAGTTTTAGGTTAATCTAAGTTTTATTTTAAGTTATATATGTATTTCTTACAAAAAAAAAAAAAAAAATAGGCAATACAAGCTAGTGTCAGTCGTAGTTTCATACTCTTTCTCAATAATTCAAAAGCATATCAAAAATAAAATATAAATAATTCATTACTCAATGCTAAAAAAGGTTACAAGATGCTTATAAAATAAGCGACTTGACTTTGGTCCTATCCTGATAACCACTTAGAACATTTAGTTTTAACACGTAGCTATCTCAAGTCGTACGATTAAAATGATTAATTGCAGCGTGGAATAAAAACCTGTAGAATATGCAAATTAATTAAATTAGTGCTTACGTATGTTTATACGTCAAATAACAGCGCAATAATTTATATATCGCTATTTACATACTAAAGGCTAATACCGTTGGCGTACAGTTATTTTTTTTATGAAAACTACATTCTGCACATATTTCGAAATTCGATGCACATAGTCGAAATTTTTCTTGCCCTTATACCACATTATGTGGGGTCGGCACAAGATGTCTTCTTCTTCCACTCACTTCTATCAGCGTCACCTCACTACCCACACCTTTTACCCGCATATCCTCTTTTACACAATCCATCCATCTCTTCTTTGGTCTTCCTCTACTCTTTTGCCCTTCCACGTTCATATATAACATTCTTTTGGTGACATCACTTTCTTTCCCTCGCATTATATGACCATGCCACTGTTACTCCTTGTTCATAATAGGTATATAATATATATACAGTTATTATTTGGTTTATCTATAGTGTGTTTTATCAAAGATATAGTAATCCTTTTTTAGTTCGTACTATTTTTCTATTTTTGTTGACACGGCCTGTATTTTTCATTGAAGTAAATATGTCTTTATGGGACAATAAATATTTTTAAACCGATCTTCTGCGACGAATCATCGATAAAACATTATATTAGTTCAAAGTTATCTTAGCTGTTCGAAGTACCTACCTGGTAAGGGGACGGCAATTTTAAGAATGTAAATTTATTTAAGTTAAATCCCAACAGGATACTCGAAAAACAATGGTACATGTATGTTCCGTAAAATATACATATGAGTGCCGGCCGTAAATAAAAATTCTTTAGACCCGTTATCGCACAAAAACGACCCTTATTTGCATGCATTACTACCCACATTCCTGTACACGATGTTTACCTTAAATTTGAACCGTTTGCATAATTTTTTATTCAAATTCAACAAGGACGAGGCCAAAATAAGGTACTTACATGTATTATTTGTTCCGGCTGTGCCTCGATTATTTCTCTCTTTTTATGAGTAAAAGTAACTTGTTAGCAGGATATTAAACTTAGATCGCAAAGGTGGGCAAAGTCATTTACTAAGGTTCTAAATACTTGTCTGGGTAAACTTTTGTATCCTAATTGACAAGCGGTCGTAACACCAATATTCATTATTGCAACGATTTAATATGGCGGAGAAAATGGGTATTAATGTGCCGTAAAATGTGTTTTGTGTCCTAATTGGACATAACATAATTTATAATATGATTTGCCCCTATTCGTTGCGATATAAAATCATGTCAACATTTTCTTTTGCTCAACATACGTCCTTTTAGAAAACAGGAGGGAAATCTGATGTACATAACAATTTCGGTGCCGTGTATCATTTTATTCTATAGGTAATACGTTATTGTTTACTTAATGTAGTTAAGTCATCTTTCTTGGTAGGGTTGTGGCAGTCATCTGAAATATTTCCTATCGGAGATCAAAAGACTAACGTCACGCATATCGAAAATTACACAAATAAATTTAGTCTACTACAGCGTATCTACTTCTCGTGCTCCCATATCACAAACGTTAAATTAGGTACATCAGATATTTGAAGGAAATAATCTTAGTTCGCGTACAATCCAATCAAGAGATTGTATGTGTTATGAACATAATTTACACTTATAATAAATATGTATAAAATACTAGACAGTATTAGGCACTACTTAATTTATTTCTTCTTTAGGGTAGTTAATATAATGAAGAAAAATAAAATAAAAAATTGTTTTTGTTTTTAATGTTTATAAATCAGCGATAAAAATAATCATTAAACTCCATCCAAGAATGCACTTTTTGGCAAAATTTTCGCTGCTGCTCTAATATTATGGACAACTGTGACGTAAGCTTTCTCAACCATCTTGCAGAAAACTAACTTTTGCAGCTCTTTTCTTTTAAAACTTTCCTTCTTTTCTTTCAGGTTCTCATCTGTTAGAAAAAAAAAAAAAATTTAGGTTTAAACATATAATCGTAAATAAAACTTAAGTTTTCATGCAAACCTTGCTAGATACTTATAATATAACTGTAAGTGGACGATTCCTTTACATTAAATGATTTAAAATTGAAAGGACTAATAAATGTGTTATTAAAATTCATTTTTAATGATTGGAACCGTGAATAACGGTTGCCCAATTCTCCTTTCAAAAGGTCAAACCATTTATTTACTGACTCGAGACAACATTCCGTTTTTTTTAAACATAAATCTACGCGAAAGATTTCGCGGGCATCATTTAGTAGTAATATTAAAGTCAAAGTTTAAAACGAAACGTATTCTGCAGGTCTGCGTGGCACGGGAGGAAAAACTAGAAAGTTAAACATTCTCGTACCAATTCACCTAGGAAAAGACTGGCTCTATAGAACTTTAACTATCAAAGGCAAGTAGCATTTCAAGAATTTAAATCTCTTACAGTTGCAGAAAACTCAGTAATATCTTGGCCTTACCATTTCTTATATTAAGTATACTTTCACATTTATTGTGAATAACATGTGTTCAATACTTTTGGGATTTAATTACCTTGTTCTATTGCTTGCCTTAATTCTGGCCCAAGTACGACCTCTGGCTCGTTGACAGTTTGACATGAAATTGTTTCTGGGCCAACTTCATAATGTTCGATACCTTTATCATCTGTCTTGAAATCGTAGCCATAGCTTGCCGTGCCCAACGCAGCTTAAAGGACAGAAATAAAGACACATAAAATATTTGTTCCTTTTAATTATATTTTAAATGAGACGTAAGGTTTATGTGATTTAAAAAATACTGTTATACCTGCGCTAAGAGCGAACTCTTGTTTCGGAGGGATTAAAATTAAATAGCATTGACTCTGAGAAATTCGGATTTCTTGCACTCGACATGAGACTAATCGCGTACATGTGAGTTAGAAACTGAGACCTGAGATTGTGGTTGCTAGTTTCGAATTAATATACAACATCACGTTAGCGCATATTTGTTTTAAACAAAAGTATAGTATAAATATTATATTCAACACTTTCATACATTATGTAGAACAGTAGTACTTACTTCCCTTGAGAGTATAGGACCCTGTGATTAACTTGTGAATTTTGCCCAGCTCCACTGTTACGTCTCCGATTATATTCAGATCTGCTCTCGTCTGCAATACTACCGATTTAGCTTTTGTGTCCATCCTGTTCAAAATGTTATTTTTAATGCCCATGTACGATGTTTATTAAATTTATAAATGCCTTGTACTACTCCTTTTACGAGTCAGTATAGTCAATTCAAATATATTAAGTATTTGATTGAACATTGTCTATTAGTTTCTGTTTAACATATAAATTGATATGTATCTTTTTCGAGCAAGAAATTTACATTAATTGAAAACAATTGTGGTATGATTGTTCTGGTGATATAAGAGTATTCTACCTCATAAACATTAGTCGACTATGATAATAGGTTAATAGATAAAGAGAAAACATACTGTGACCGTACTTTTTTTTTACATACGACTCGCTTTGACTACTTTATATTTAATAGCATAAATGCTAAAGTTATTGTGGAAAAGAAAAAAACAACTTTCAAATTTTACGTACGTTTTCTCAGGATAGAAAGTATGTATTATTCCAAACCTTAGAGTAACCTAATACCAAATTCATCAAAGCGAAGCCATTTTAGCATGGCAATACTGAGAGAATTGGATTTTAGCCCTACCTATTTCTAGGAACCCTGCTTTTTTCCGGGATATTTATATAAACCAACAAATATACTTCCGCATTTGAAATATATATATTTCAAATGCGGAATCCTGACTCGTATTTCCATTATAATGGAAATACGATAGAGGATAATTCCTCATCTGCTTTCGGTTCGGTGTACATTCATTTTTAAAATTCACAAAATCAATTTATTTAATAATTAATTGGCACTTTTTATGTAAAGACTTGGATATTTATGCCAAACACGATTACTCTGTGAGCCTGCCCTATAGTCTATACAATCAACTTACTTCATATCGGAGAACTGCTGGTTCTTCAATCCCGTTATAGTCAGGTTCTTATAGTGTAATACAGTTTCTAAATCGTCACCAATTACGATGTCCAAGTCAGGAATGAACAGCGGATCAATTGGTTTTATGTTATATTCCGGTATACCTTGGCATGTCTTCTCTAGAAATTGCTGTGTTGTTTTACTCAGGCACTCGGTATCGTCCACTTTGCATGGTGTGAGTAAGCCACCTGTAAGTTTATGATTGATGATTTCAATTGCTTGCTTGTGTTAATAATTGCGATGATAGCCTAGTGGTTAGGGCGTCACCCTCCTAGTCAGAGGTCGGCGGTTCGAATCCGGGCATGCACCTAAACTTTTCCGAGTTATGTGCGTTTGTAAGTAATTAAAATATCACTGGCTTCAACGTTGAAGGAAAACATCGTGAGGAAACCTACACTTCTGAGAGTTCTCCATAATGTTCTCAAAGCCGTGTGAAGTCTGCCAATCCGCACATGGCCAGCGTGGTGGACTATGGCCAAACCCTTCTCATATTGAGATGATACCCGTACTCTGTACTGAACCGGTAATAGGTTGATCATGATGATTAATAATTATACATATTTTAATAATTTACAGTGCCATTTATATACGTAAAACATACAATATGCACTAGTATACACTGGCTGTAATGCCACTTTAAAAAAGAAATCATTTGTAAATAGATTTTTTGGTCCTGGAACCCCTCTGAGCCAGTCCCCAGAAGTTGAAGATCTTATTATAATCTGATAAATAGTTTCGCTAACGGACAGGTAAAAACTATTTTTGTGTTTATATATAGTATAGATAACCTAGCTAAATTAATATTAAGAAAACAAAAGAGTAATCCTTACTGAATAATCCTTTCAAAATCACCAAATAATATACAGCTTAACAATTCATACATTACACATAAAATAATCTTTGAAAGCAGATAATAAACAATAGAAAGGTGATACCGATATCTTAATTTTTTTTTAATAAAATTTTTGTGTTTTTAGTTTGAAACCTCCTTACGTAAATTGATACTTTTTTATCATAAATAACTTCTTAAATTTCTTTTAAAATAATCTCTTACCGGCATCGGAGCTGCTTTAAAGGTCTACGCTCTAAATCTTTCTGTAAAGCAGTGCTACTAAGTCCTAGGCTATGACAGGCTGAGATTAAACAAAAGCTACCGAGAAGTATATAAACAAACTCACTATAAAAAAATGTCACCAGGTATGTAAGAAACGAGAATAACAGTTTGGAATGTTTTAATTGAACATTAAAAATACGATTTCTTACAATACATGAATTCTCAATTACGAGTATGTTTGTCACGTTAAATGCGATATTTACAAAGTCTGAGATTTCATTAAAATGCAAAAAATATTTATACCTGTATAAATCGGTTTTGATGGCAGATAATATAAAACATCCTTTATATCTCTGGGATCTTTTCGCTGAACTAACACGTTGTCTTGAACGATAATATCGTTAAACACATCTCCATTTTTTTTGTGGATTGAATCCTTTTTGCATAACTACGTTTCATTATCAAATTATTTCAGTCAAATTACACAAAAGCATTTATTTATCTATTTAAAGTGTTTATATATTATGGAAGAGAAACACAATGTAGCATATAAAAGGCGTTATCGCTTTGGAGCGATCTCTGCCAGGCAACATTAGGATTAGGGAAACATAAGCGAAAAAAAACAGGCGGTTTCAAATTTATGGTCAATTATGCGTTACAAATCTTCGTTATCCATAGGAAGGCAGTCGTTATCAATTTTAGTGCGGAAGAAAATTATCTATAGGCCAAAACCCGATGATAACTCCTGTAGAAGTTTAGCGGCATCAGAAACGTTGCCCCCAAATAGTTGTAAAAATATTTTTTCTACTTAATATCTTTCGCTTAGGTTACTATAAAAATCGCAAAACCTACCGTAATCATATTTGATAGAAACTATTCAATGTTGAACGCGTACGTAGAATATTTTAATTCCACAATAACATAAAAACATATCATCATGATCAACCCATAACCGTCTCACTAAAGAGCACGGGTCTCCTCTCAATATGAGAAGGGTTTGGCCATAGTACACCCCGCTGGCACTTGTGGATTAGCAGACTTCACACGCCTTTGAGAACATTATGGAGAACTCTCAGGAGTGCAGGTTTCCTCACGATGTTTTCCTCCACCGTTGGAGCAAGTGATATTTTAATAAAAAAAAAGAGGAAATATCAATTAGGTTCAATGCTCAACTAGGTTAGCTTAGAAGCTAAACCGAGCTTTATGAATTTTGGAAAGAAGAAATTTGGCAAATCAGTTCTACATAAAGCTCTAAACATTTTTTCATCATCATCATCATAATCATAGAGACATATTAATTTAGTCACGCTTAGTTCTATCGTTTGCGAAGGAATACAGTGTGAAATGGACGGCACTATGTTTAGCCTTGTTAATTTAGTTAGGTTTAGAGATTTTGTGTACACTAAAACTTGCATCCGTGGGCCGGTAATATATTTTTACCGGAAAATCGTGAACGATGTTGCGGGCAACAGCTAGTAGTCAATATAAAAGAAATATATACTCGCCTTCGTCAGTAAGAACACTCGTAGAGTATAAAAGTAATAAAACTGCACTCAAGCGCACCATATTGTAGCCAATCAAACAGTCGTCCGAGACATCTAACGCCGAACTAAAACTATAACTCACTGTCCGCGACAATTTTATACACGGGAAGATTATGCCAGTGCAAATATCGTTATAAAGAAAATTACTCTGTGATACACAGGTCAGAAATTATCAGTGAATCACTAGCACCGTACTGGGTAAATAAGAGACAAACATTTGTAAGCGGTATTTAATCGTTAGCGTATTTGTAGCTATGGAAATAAACGATTTCGATAAGATTAAGTAAAAACAACTTGAATAATTTGCTAATGTTTAAGGATTACGACTTTATGAGATACTTATAACAAAGTAAAATTAATTAGTATAGATCTAATGATGTTTGTTAGTTTTACCTCGAGCCAGAAATTTAGTATTTGACAGTTATTCTTTTCTTTCGTTTTTCTTGCTTTTACTTGATATCGCCATAAGTTAAGCTTTAAGTTTGGCTGTTAAATAATGCTTAGAACTAAGGTCGACTTTTTCTTGTACAATAAATTGACAAAACAATATTGGAGCCTCTTTGGTCTCAAAAATCATGGTGCACTAAACTTAAATAATATTTATTTTTGTTATGCTAGTTTCTTAGAAGTTTTGCTTTTCTTTACTTCTGACTAGGCGATGCCCACGACTTCGGCCGCGTATATTAAGAGTTTTTAGAAAGTTTGTAATTGAAGATTTAACAATTTCACCCTTTCCTGTTTCCGTTCCCGTTAGCGCACCCTTAACCCCAACATATAAATCCTATTTTGTGAAAGTTCATCTACGTGAAATACAATTTTAAAAAACGAAGAAAGAAACAAATAAATTTTCCAGGGATATTAGTTAGTCCAGAGTATAAACTATCTCCATTCAAAATTTCATCCAAATTGGTTCAGTTGCTCCGGCGTGAATGAGTAAAAAACATACACACATACACACTTGAGTACAAGCTTTCGCATTTGTAATATTAGTGTGATAAATAAGAAAATAGATAGGTTTGCAGCGGACGACGTATTAACGCACCATATTTGTTACGTTTTTTTCGTCATCATATCCAGGAGATGAGGAGGTCTTTGTATGACTTGCTCATCATTAACGCGGTTGCGTTGCCCCACTAGATCACCGTTGTGAGACAAAATATATGCCACTGTTTATACTATTAAAAAGAGTTCTACAATGTAAATACTCGTTTGAAAGCTATTTAACTAGAATTGTTTCGGTTGTCTTTAAGAATTGGAAAGGGAAGTCATCAAAAAATTAAATTATTAAGACAATTGAATGATTCGGTCCCTATCTACGGCCACTGCGCTGTGTTGATAACTTTTGACACAACTTGTTGAGATAATGTTCTACAAAACGGTCAACGGGAAAAATTGCATCTTTAAATAATTAACAGTACCTAAATAACTAAATCAATCGAAATATTTAAATAACTTCTAGTCATAGAAATTTATAGTTATCTTAAATTATTAGGTACGTGTTTACTTAGTAGAAATAGAAAACAAAAATAAATGCCAGTTTGTTGTGTCCAAATTTAGCAAAAGGTCTTTTTGTTTTACGAAATTTTTAATTATTAATAGCTCTACTGTAGGTAACCGAACAACTATGCTGTAGGTAACAAAACATTCAGTGTACACATCATCATGATCAACCCATTGGCAGCTCACTATAGAGCACGGGTCTCCTCTCAATGTGAGAAGGGTTTGGCCATAGTCCACCACGCTGGCCATGTGCGGATTGACAGACAGTGTACACATAAACAGTGTGAAATAGAAGCTGTGATAGCCTAGTGGTTAGGGCGTCCGCCTTCTAATCAGAGGTCGGGGGTGCGAACCCGGGCACGCACCTCTAACTTATCGGAGATATGTGCGTTTTTAAACGATTAAAATATCACTTACTTCAACGGTGAGGAAACCTGCACGCCTGAGAGTTCTCGGTTCAAGGCGTCTGAAGTTTACCAATCCGCATATGGCCAGCGTGGTGGACTATGGACTTCTCATATTAAGATGAGACCTGTGCTCCGTAGGTAGCCAGCAGTGAAATGAATGATGATGATGATGATCATGATGATGATGATCATGATGATGGATGATTCTCAAAGTTTCACTGCATGTTTTAAATAACGAACTAAATGAGGAAATCATTCGGAAAACCCATTCTAGCCCCTCGAGTTATTTATTTTTCTCGACTTTTTATATCGGTGGACCTCAACGGGTTGCGAAGCAAAATTGGCAATCGGCTAGCATAAAGCGAGGAGAACTTATGGTCGCCGGATTCCCAATTGGCTGGAATAGCGACCGCACCGGAAAACGCAGCGTTGATAAGCGAGTAAAAAGATTAAAGACGTAAACGAATTCATTCTACATCTAAAAAATTTAAATATATTGAAAAGCATTACTCTAAAACTGTTTAGATATTGAATCAATGAATGTGATGTACTGATAAAAATTTAGTGTCTTAATACTGTGATGCTAACTATAACTAGTTAAGCTATTGTAATCAAGCGCATTAGTATTTCTGTTATTCCATCGACTTTAGGGTCTGTTATACTGGTATCTAAGCTAGACTAAATAAACATAAATATAATTCTTAATATGATAATTTATTGTATGAACTTGTATATTTTATTTGGTTTGGTAATTAGTTTTAAATATGATGGCGGAATTAACTTTCTTCGTATTCCATATTGTATCCGAATAATAAATGGAGTTGTGAAATATAGATCGATAAAAAAAAATTAGGTACTGTAAATTAGGATCGTGGAGACCGTGTTATTTACCACTTTTTGACATTTTTATTTTATTTTATTTATCTGGATCATTAAACTAGTCACTATCTATATAAAAACAACTAAAAACATGTCAGAAGAACAAACACGAGATAGTGACTTTCTAGAAATGACCAGCACAGCATGCACAACCTTAAAATTAACTTTACATCTAAATAATTCAATTTATACCTTTAATGCTGTAATAGATAGTCTTACTTGCTTTTTAAAGGAGGCCACAGAACTGCAGGAGATGTCGCAGATATTCCTGTGATCATTCAGCATAATGTAAATATAGAATAATAACATTTAATTTATACTAAATAAATTTATACTACTTAAATCTTTATAACGATAAAACATATAATTTTGTTAATATATAACATATTCTATTGGCCAGTATTATTTGTTCGCAATTTCACCTAGTGGTCCCGCTAACGGATGGAGGTAGTCATAAAACTTTTCCACCAAACAAGACTAAAAAAAAGAAGGTACTAACTAGGACATCATATGTGTCGTGTGCAAAGCGGCAGCGTTTGAGTAGATAATAAGTTAAACTGGATAGCTGTTAAATTGTTATTGGCAGTTGAGACGTGATCAATTTTGGAAAGAAATAAAAAGTTTACGACGAAATTTTCTTCAATAAGCGATTCTTTGTTTTAATATTAAATCCCTAAACACACACACACATTACACATTTCATATTACCTTTTTCTACAAAAAGACGCATTTTCATTCATTATTTATGCTTATTTCTTCATCTATGCAACAGGGAGTTGTCATTTGGACTGTCGAGGTTGCTTCTTTTATGTACCAGAGCGGGATATCTACTGAGCTGTCCTCCTTGCAGAATCAATTTTTTTTAAATTCCACTACAACTTAGCCCCTGAAGGCAATTTCACCTAGAGGTAAGTGATGATGCAGTCTAAGATGATAGCGTGCTAACTTGTTAGGGGTATGATAAACCTATACGCCTAACTGGTTTCTGCGAGACATCGTGCTGAAACGCTACATCGCTTTGTGCCACGACTTTGTCTGTATCTAGCCACGGCTGAAGCCTCCCACCACATAACAGGTCGCCAAATACAGATGTGTCCCGTAGCCTATGGTCGAACATAAGTCTACGTCAGTTCTTGTAAGCGTATGCATGGAGTATAAGGGTCTTGTCTTTAGGCCGGGGCTCGAACCAGGTCCCCCAGAAAGACAGGCCGAAGTCTTACCAATAGGTTATCATAGCATAGTGTCCAATAATAGGACATTTGTAGGATGTTATTATTAACATTATTCGGCATTATTGTCGACTTAATGACTTTTGACGACCTCCGTGGCGCAGCGCGCTGTCGCATTATAAAGTTGGAGGGTTGTCCTGGGTTCGATTCCCGGGTCGAGTCTGGTCTGGTGGGAGACTGCGGCCGTGGCTAGTTACCACCCTACCGACAAAGGCTTGTTGCCAAGCGATTTAGCGTTCCGGCACGATGTCGTGTAGAAACCAATTAGGAGTATGGGTGTACCATACCCCTACGAGGTTAGCCCGCTACCATCTTAAACTGCATCATCACTTACCATCAGGTGAGATTGCCGTCAAGGGCTAACTTGTAGTGGGTAAAAAAAATGACTAAGCTCTGTTGGATTAAATAACTTTTAGAAGGATGAAACTCACTCTGTGGATCAGCTTCGCTAACTGCAATAGTTTAAGTTTTAATTAATTTATTTAAGGTAAAGATATTACTAAGGTAAATCAACTCAACTCCAATAAGGATGTTTTCGGGAATAGATTCAGTTATCTAGCCCGCTGTGAGAGTTTGTGACCTGAATACATAAAAGGCTGCCGTTGAAGGTATATGGCGCGATAGCGTTTCACTTTGCTATGAAAAGGAGTAGGATGTAGGGGTGTTAGCTATTAATGTGATTTATATGAAAATTTTTGCACTTTTATAATATTTTATACTAGAACCGCTAGGTTGCCTACGACTTGTGTGTAACTTTTGAGAAGTAACTAAAGTCCCATACAAACTTTCATTCCGCGACCCAGCGCGTAGCATCGTCTTAGGATCGTCAACAATGAATGATGAGTTCGTAGTTCCAGTTCGTAGTTCGTAGTTTCTTCTCAAAATTCTAACTTGAATAGATATATACAATCAAGAAGTGGTGCTAGCCCAGTGGTTAGGGCGTTAGCCTCCTAATCAGAGGTCGGCGGTTCGAAACCGGGCACGCACCTATAATTGTTCGGATCACTTGCTTCAACGGTGAAGGATAACATCGTGAGGAAACCTGCACGCCTGAGAGTTCCCCATAATGTACTCAAAGGCGTGTGTAGTCTGCCAATCCGCACATGGCCAGCGTGGTGGACTATGGCCAAACCCCCAGATTGAGAGGAGACCCGTGCTCTGTAGTGAGCTGGTAATGGGTTGATCATGATGATACAATCAAAAATAACCACAGGCGATTCTTTTCATCTCGTATCAAATATATAATCTAGCTGTGACCCGCGACTTCGCAAGCTGTTGTTTCAGTTTTTAAAAATTCCGTTAGAATATTTGTTTTTCCGGTAAAAGTTACCTAGTCTATATCAATCTCAAGACCACGTTTAGTCGAAGTACGTTTAAGCAGCGTGTAAAATCGACATACCCCATTACGTGCGGGGCAGTGCACGTCTAGCTTTGGGGTACTATTGGGTATGCTGGTATAATATCATGCCAAAGATTGCCAGTGTTTCGAGGGCACCTATTACTAAGCCCCAGCTGTCCGTCTCGACTTGGAATTTCGACAAATGTGTATTTTAATTGCCTCTATGACAACAAAATTGTAAAAGTATAAGAAAGTAGAAAATTAAAGGGTTAAAAATTTATCGATCTTAAAAAAACAGCACTTAAAAGTAAGTAAAAAAAAATCTAAAAAAGTTTAATTATACAATTACCATACCTACGCATCAATGATTCCACCACACTACCTCCGGAAGCAGATGATGATGATTATGATTTCCTTTCCAGATTGCAAGCGGTGCAAATAAATTAAATAGATACATTTGACATTGTAATATTCATGTGGGTTGCGGGCCAGTGAATAAGAAAAGCACCATATTAGGAGGTATCTAAAGTGTGAAGGTGTCTCTTCTTTTTTTTATCGTTATCTAAAAGCTTTATGACTTACTCCATCCTATGGGCAGGACGGGGGTTATGTGGGACTTCCCCTCTCCCCCCTCATCGTTGGGTTATAACCGAACTAAAAACCACCACGGCATGTCCTATTCTCTGGATTTGATGAACGGCCGGGGAACCCATTGTATACTTCTTGTGTGAAAAGGGGTACCTAGTTACTAGTTAAGTTTATTTTATAAGCGAATATCGTGACCATGCACACATTAAGTCCATCGCCTGACTAAAGTAGGAACGTTCCAGCAGCGTGGTCAGCTCTAACAAACTTTATATTAAACAAACAAATTAATGGTTATACAGGAGCCTTGGTCATACGCTCGATTTACGAGTATATAATATAGGAAGATCTTCCTCTAAGCTAATGTAACTAATGTTATCTAAGAAAGTTGAATAATATAGTTTGTATAAGAAAACTTTTATAGCGTGATGCAGTCTTCACATGGTTACTAGTGGTGCCATCTAGTGTGGTGATATGGAAGTTAACTATCGAAAAATGAATGGACGTAGTTATGTAATAATTATCCAATCAACAAAAGCATTAAAATTGAGTTGTACAAATTAAGTGATCGTACGAGTCGAAACTTGTCAGCGAATAGATCTTGGAGATGTATGAAAAATAAACGAAACTTATACTATTATGGTAGGTATACTAAACTTCAGACCAACGTTAAAATTCAAGAATAATTCAATTGAATATTACTAAACTTGTTGAACATGGGTTGGATTTTGTATTTCTACGTCACATTATTCTCTGTTATAGTTTTGCTATATAGCTGTGATAGCTTAGTGGAAAGGATGTCCGCCTCCTAATCGGAGGTCAGGGGTTCGATCTCGGGCACGCATCGAAATAATGTGCGGTTTAAGCCATTGAAATATTACTTGCTTCAATGGTGAAGGAAAACATCGTGACGAAACCTGCATGTCTGAGAGTTCCCAAAACAACCCAAGCCAAAACCCTTCTCATATGATATGATATATCTGATATCTATTTATGATAGAGGAGACCCGTGTTCTGTAGTGATGATCAATGATTGGTTTTCTTGATTGTACCAAGTGAATCTTGAAGGTTGATCGCGCGTTGCAGAAAGCAGATAGCGTTGAATACTTTATTGCTATATAAACTTTGTAGGATTTGCAAGATTTATTTACTTACCTGTGATTTCTACGACTTATGTTTCAGTTTTCTTAAATCACTGGAACCTGTGTTTTCTCGGGCTATAAACCCCATTATTTCTATGCTAAATTTTTACACGGTTGGTATATCTGTGATTTTTTGAATAGGTTACAAAGATCAGTTTTTAAAGCCTGCAGGGAGCGCGTTTTCCGAGGGATTTTCCGGCACAATAAGTATTCTGCCTCCGTCTGCAGGATGCTACTAATGTAACCCTGAACCTAATTTTATAAACTCAGGATTTCGGGTCGGATAAGCGGATATCGTCCTATAAGTGGAGTTGCCAAGTTTGAGTCTCAAAATATATAATTATTTATTTTAGCAAACATGTTGAACAATTTATTATATATTTTATTTTTCAGGCGTGCAGGTTTCCTCACGATGTTTTCCTTCACTGTTGAAGCAAGTGATATTTTTTTTTTAAATGCACATAGCTCTGAAAAGTTTGAGGAACCGCCAACCTCTGATTAGGAGGCTGACTATCACTAGCTTGCAAATACACGCCACCGTACCCAAACCGCCGTCGTACCTAAACTGTGTTTCGATCACCTCAAGCTATTATATCATAAAAAAGTCTACTGATATTATTGACTTCAACTATATCTGTCGGCTCCCGATGACCTAAGTATATGTATAAGGCAAATTGTACGTAACAACTGGTTTAGTATGAATAGGAGTCAGACATGAAGGGCGCCGTGCCCAGGTTCAATATGAAACAATATTCAAACCAAACAGTCAAAAAAAAGGTTTTATTGGGCCCCTATTTTTTGTGTTGTTATAGCGGCAATAAAAAAGGATATTTAACCTTCAAACTATTACGGTTAGTGAGATACAGACAGACGGACGGATGTACGGACCGTTGGAGTATTTAAATATGGAAAATGTTCATTGCGGAAATTGAGAGGTTAACTCCGGCATCCGCCAATAGATGGCGGTAATATCACTCACTATCTACATAACTGCAAATTATATCACTAGATGACGTTATTAAATAAGTGTATTGTGCCTACATACATGTATTTATTAGAGTTTGACGCCAGGTTTTATGCATTATATCTAGTGTCTCTATATGCTTGTCTCCGGTTCCTAAGGCAGCTTCTATCGAGTTGAAATCATCCACCAACATTGATAACCTTTGGTGTAATTAGATTTTGTCTTGAAATCAAAAAAATCAATAATTTATGATTTTGTCTTTTTCTTTCCTTAATACTTATCATAAGTGGTTAATTGTATATAATTCGAAATTTATTTTATTTAAAATCGATTATGTTACTATGTTGAGTATGTTTGTAAACTTCCTCGTTTTTTAGGTTGATTCAGTTTTCCGATTCGTAGTAAGTATTGCAAGTTGTTGATTAAAATAATTGCAATGCTGTTTTAATTCTGATAAAATAGATAAATTAATTTATGACCAACAGAGAAAACTTACTTGTTTTATATTTATAGAAGAATATCTTTTATTATAACTTATAATATATATAGATATGATGGTGATAGTTGAATTCGTCAACTCAAAGGCGTTTCAAATAATCATGTAAAAACTTACCTAATATCATATTTCTTTTATTCTAATATATGTTAACCCTAGGTGAGATAACTTGCTATCTCACTAAATGATTAGTTTGGAGTAACACTTACATTAAATTGCAATAACAAACCTCCTCGGCCTCTACGCGACATCGTAACGGAACGCTATATGTCTTGGCGGCTTGTCTTAACGATAGTGTGGTAAGTAGGCATGGCCAAAACCTCGCCCTAGCCCAAACCTGAGAAAATTATAATTGTGACGGTCGGGGATCAAACCTAAGTAACCTATGTATAAGTAACGGTATCTCCAACATATAGAACCACAGCGCCCACCACTGCACCAAAGCGAGCGTCAAAAAGTAACTAGTGATTGAAAGGAGTAAATATAACTAGGTACTTTGCAAATATCGACGTAATAATTAAGTGCTCTGAGGCGTATAGGAAATTACAAAAAAACGCGCCAACGTTATTATACAAATCAAACAATTAATTCCTCATTTACCCACCCAACCCAGCAATGTTTCGTCACAGATTACCGTATTTAAATACCCACTGGTGTTTTAATTTAAGGTTAAGTAATTTGTTTGATTGAATACTCATAGTTTGGTGTGAAGTTCACAATGGAGATTTATCGTTTTCAGAGCCTTAAATATGTTGTACATTCTGGTATAAGAGTATTTGTCTGTTAGCATTTTAAAAGTTACCATTCAATTCAGAATTGACAATCTAGAATAATACCATGTTATACATATGTTATGGTGCCTTGCATTAATCTGACAGTCATCATCATCATCATGATCAACACATTCTCGGCTCACTACAGAGCACGGGTCTCCTTTCTATATGAAAAGTGTTTGGCCATAGTCCACCACGCTGGCCATGTACAGATTGGCAGACTTCACACGCCTTTGAAAATATTATGGCGAACTTTGACTCACCAGACACCAGGCGACGCGAAGGAGCATCCCCGGTTTTAGTGGGTATTGTTGTGGTCGCTAATCTGGCCGCCGGGGAGTCCCACATCCCCCGCCGGAAAGGCGCAGTTCTGCCTGCTCGGGAGGGATAGCGTAAACGCATTTCCCAACGTTAAAAAAAAGGTAGATGAAGGTAATTTGAAACTGATTCAAAAGAGGTCATTTCCTAAAAAATTCAGAGCATTGAGATCGATGGCGAAGAAGCTATCATAATATATATGAAGAAGCTATAATAAAAGCAATGACGATATAATAACAGTAGGTGAATTTTTCGTTAATAACCCGTATATTTAGAATGTCTGCCAGTCGTGTGACATCAAATATTTGGCTTTAATGTATTTCTGGATATTTTATCCCCTAATGACGCAATTAGTAGCAGTGTTATATTTCATTATTTATTGGGAATAATACTCCATTGCCCGAAGGCCTTAAGGTAAACAGAATATATATGTTACTTCTATAAGATAATGTAGATGTGGCCTAAGATGAGCCTCGCTTGTTTATAAAAGCACCTAGGTTGCAAAATCAGAGATACAAATGCTTTCCAAACTTAAGACATGGTAAAAGAAAATGGTAATCACCAAATTTGGGGGATATAAAGAATAATATAGAGATGCAAACCCGACCCGTGTCTTGCGATGCGGTAACAATATGAAGAACACAAACAAGACCGAACAATTCACACTATCCGTGTGTAAAAGAATTGTTTGGCTGTAAAGGCTATCTTTCGAGGGTGACCAAATTTGAGATATTTTATTTCTTATACATTACAAGTTAATGGTTGACGGCTATCTAACCTTGTGATGATGTCTAAGATGGTACCGGGCTAACTTGTTAGGGGTATGGTAAACTCACACTCCTAATCGGTTTCTACGCGACATCGTGCCAATCGACAACGCTATATCGTTTTGACACGTCTTTGTCGGTAGGGTGATAACTAGCCATGACCGAAGCCTCCCACAAGAAAAGACTCGAGCCGGAAATCGAACCCAGGGCCACCAACTTTATAATGCGACAGTGACGTTGCGCCGCGGAGGTCGTCAAATCATGCAGTAAATAAATGGGAACACAGGTGTTCGAATCACGCGGAAATTGCACTGGGTATTTTGAACCAATATCTAATATGGGTTAGCTAAACCAAATATGGAACATGCCTAACATTTCACCCGTTTGGAATGTCGTCAAACGTAGGCTAGTAAATATAATTGGTTCTTGGGATAAGAAGTATTTAAAAAGTTCCAACTGAGCAACCGGAGTTGAAAATACATGAATGATAAAGATCAGAAAAAATAAAATATACGTATTTCAATATGCAGTAAAAAAATCGCCAAGTTTATAGTGAATTTTATTGGAAGTTTCGGGCATTCGCTCGTGCTAGTGAGACAAATATTCAATCACAGTACGGTCTACTTAATGATGAAAATAGCAGTCATCTATCAAACGGCAAAATACTACTATGTAGCACATTTTGATTTTTCTTTACTAGTTATTTTGTTAATAAACTACCGGGAACTACTAGTTAAAGACACTACACTTCTTTACTAGTTAAAGGTCCCTTAACTGACAAGAATCTATGACAGCCAACTTAGATTTGTTTTTTAGAAAATTACTGTTTAGCTTCAAAAGTTGCAATGCTGCCAGTATCTTTGGTATATTAAATTCTTTCGTGCATGATTTGCTTTTATAAATGCTAGACTGTTTATATAAATGTGCTATGCAATTGCTATTATAATTTAATTCCCGAGTATTATTAGAGCAAAACATTGCGAGAGCCGCGTAAATAGGTGCCTACACATTGAAATGTTTATTCTCGTAGTTGAAATTATATCTCGTGCATCTGTTACAATTTGTTGATCCATTCCAGTTTATTGCCAATTAAGAGACCTCCACAGCTCATTGAAACTAACAGACATTAACTTGGAATTAACTTAGAAACTTATACGTCTTGTTGATGGCTTGAGGACTTAATTGTTCGCAGACGACTTTTCCTACGCAGATTTGTAGTCCTACCTACTACTTGTTGGAGTCTTTCGACACAAATACTTCCTAAAGTTGAATAGTTAACACGTTCAGACCGATCGCGTTAGATTGTCACAAGAAAAATCTGTAAAGTCCACGACTGTTTTATTCCGTACTATACTTTCTTTGGAACCATGCGGATAAAGGCGTGCAGCCCAAATTGAAGCTTGGCTATATGAAAACGACGAAGAAGATATTTGGAAGATAATTGCTGCTGGAAGGATCCATCCAAATACCTTGTCATTTTTAAAGAAGACTCATGTCTATTAGTGGATCAATAATGGGCTAATTAGGATGATAATTTGTAAGAACGATCCACAAAAAGAATTATTTAAACACTATCTTGCATCTATATTCGTAATTAGAAGTGAAATGTATTTTATTCTCCATAAGATATTTTTATGAAAGCCAATGGACAAGAATTGATGCTATTAGGTATATAAGTTGCTGTATAAATTGGCATAATAGTTGTGTTTTTAAACAAACGATATAAACTTCTAAACCAAAAGTAATTACAGCTTTTAATACCAAATTTTATTAATATTAGGTTGATGAGTCATCCTCCTCCTACACTCGTTAGGGGATGGGATAAAATACGAAATACGAGAAATTCCAATTTGCAAGGCTCATTCTTTCAAATTGTTACGATCCAAGTAACAAATATTAAATGGTCCCGAAGAACACATTTTCTTTTACGAATGTCATTATTAATAATTATTTTGGAACTGCTCTGTCCGCTTTTCTCTTTGACTTTCTGAAAATTAACATACAATTTCTCGGTGATACTTTGAAATAATCTTGTTATAATAAGGTCTTCAGGCGTATAAAAGTCGAAAATACTATAAATAGAGTACACGGTAGATCTTCGTTAAGTTGAGCGAACCAAAAAGCAAGGCAACCACGTAAGGAAAGGTTTGAGATAAGTCGTAAAGTGAACTACAACACCTATGTGAGGACCACGTCCAATCTGCTGAGACTGCAGCGCAGAGACTAAGAATGACTTTTTGTCACACAATACCGTAACAGCGAAACCAACAGTCTAAAAACAGTGCTTTTTCTGTGGCAAAAGCGATTTAAAGAACTGTACTAGTTTAAGACTTACCAAACTAGTTTAGCTTACATAATTGTTAACAGCGGATTCAGCATGGTTGACTTAATATACGAGGATTTAATTTTACCAGAATATTAAACACTGCCATATCCAATAAAGTAATAAAATAAGGTTCGCTCTCCTACTATAATATATTTATGGGTTAAAAAGAAAAACATGGGTTTTCTTATAAAAGTAATTAAAAAACCTGTAATTAAACAATTACAACCCTACTTGCAATTACTTATATCTACTATTATATATTTATATATAAAACACATTACAGTATTAATTATTTTATTCAAAGAAATCACTCATAATTTTGAGCCTATTAATATCTTACAGTCTTACCCTGGCTTCTTCTCTCAAATAATAGGAATAGGGATTAAGGGGAATTCAGTGTTTAGACACAACGCGTCTTCAGTGTCGGTTGGAGAAGGATTTTTTTATACGTGATATGCACATTTTTCATAAAAATCTGTGAAATTAAAGCGGATAAATTAAGCAATATAGTAGCCACATCGGTCGTTGATCGCTCATTCGAAAATTATTGGCGGTGAATATTGTGAAATGTATATGTGAATTTTCTCTACTCATTTGTTGCGACCGCATCGGTTGGGTTGACAGGCTCGTTAATTCCATAAATAAATGAAATAATAAATTTATTCCCACCTACATTGCGTCATAATACTCCAGAGTATGAATCCAGAACTTCGTCTTATACTTAGTGAACACCGTTATCGTGAACACTCTCTGTTCTGTTAATTCTCTTTGGTGCAAAATACATCAAAAAATATTTTTTGTCTGCAAAATTTATTGTCATCTTATCCCGTTGAGCAAGTTAATATTTCTGCTGCGCACACACATTCTTTCTCATGTTACATAGGTATTAAGAGCTAGGACTATTAATATTTTTATAATAACATATCATTACAGTCTTTTAAACATTCTCAAATTTTTTGAGACTGTTTAAAACCATTTTTCGATTTAGGGAAATGTTTGCGAAAGGTTAAGTATTAAAGCACTTTATTTGTTTGCTCAGAATCGCTAACATATACGAGTAGTATGTTCGTGATGCTGTTAATTACTAAATGGCGTTTTAGACACAGCTACAGAAGGTACTCAAAAGTATGTAGTGCCTAGGCAAGACTTTTCGATGAGGTAATAATATTGTAAGCGTAGTGGTTAGGACCTCAACCTCCTAATCGGATGTCGGGGGTTCGATCCCGGGCACAAATCTATAACTTTTCCGAGTTATGTGCGTTGTCAAGCAATTAAAATATCACTTGGTTCAACGGTGAAGGAAAACATCGTGAGGAAACCTGCATGCCTGAGTTTCCTCCATAATGTTCAAAAAGACGTGTGAAGTCTTCCAATCCGCACACGGCCAGCGTGGTGGACTATGGCCAAACCTTTCTCATGCTACGTGCTACGTGCTCTGTAGTGAGCCGGCAATGGGTTGATCATAACGATGAAGTTTTAAGATATTAAGAGACTCATGTTTCTCCACTTTTTACGCGAACGAATACTTAAAAGAAATTGCAAGGATTCATGCAAGCAAAGCATTAATTTTGTATGAGTTTACATAAATATGTAAACTCATACCAAATAACAGATTCCTTTACTAGGGTGACAGACGGACAAATGGACTATAAGTAATGGACTATTGACGCGACTATAAAGTACACTTGGTGAATACCCAACCCCAAAAAGGGTTATTAAAATATAATAATCAAATAAGCTAAGTGTGTAACTTGCTATACTGCAATTTGAGGTTAGAATACTAATAAGTGGTCTCCCCTGACACCTTCACTCACCGCAGAACATATTGTAGCAAGTTAGAAATTAACACATCTCATTAACGCTAAGTGCTTGTTAGAATGTGAAGTCGTGCCTCACTCTATGAGCTTAACCAAGTTTTCAGAGCCGACATTTTGACATATATTGGATATTTATTATGTACCGTCACTGGGGTGTTTCTGTGATATTGGTAAATTTTTTATTTAAACTGGATAAATTCCCTGCCGAAAATATTAGCACCGAATAACACGTTAAGTAGGCATCTAACATTTTTTTTTCTCTTGTACTTTTTTTTATACACTACAAGTTAGCACTTGACGGCTATCTCACCTGGTGGTAAGTGATGATTCAAACTAGGATGGTAGCGGGCTAACCTGTTAGGGGTATGGTAAACACACACTCCTAATTGGTTTCTACTCGACATCGTGCTGGAACGCTCGCTTGGCGACACGTCTTTGTCGGTGGGGTGGTAACTAGCCACGGCCGAAGCCTCCGACCAGACCAGACTCGAGCCGGGAATCGAACCCAGGACCTGCAACTTAATAATGTGACAGCGCACGCACTGCGCCAAACCTTTTTTGGTTTTATTTATTTTTATTGTTCCTTTGCGTTTTGTTGCAATATAATTCGATCTATCTATCTATTATTACATTGCTAACATTATTATTATTCTTTCATAACATTATCCTTTATTAGTTGGATACAAATTGCATAAATCTTTATTGATATACGATGTAAATTACATAAGAGATCAATCAGTTATAAAATGCTTTGTGTTTGAACAGGACAAAGGATCCGTTAGAAAACTAAACTAAAAAGAAAGAAGAAGAAGTGAAACAAAATAATTTGTATTTTAGGCTCCTATTTAACAATCGCCCAATAAAATTAACTAATTTGACATCTTCCGAATTTATTTTTAGTTAAAGCTTATTGGAGGGTTGTGTAAGCCGCCTATAAGTCTCCCTAGATTTATTAAATAGGACGCTTTGAGACATTCGCGGTCCAATAGAGGAAGCAAAGTAAAAATAAGCGATAAGCGAAATAATTGTGTTTTGGGGAGTGTTATTTATTATACTAATCCTTGTACCCTCTCTCAATATTATCACGAAGGAATGCCAATAATACTACATAGCGGTCTGTCAAATACGCATTTATGGTAGCCTAGTAGCCGCGTAATTACGTTTGTAAGCTGTAGGCTCATGCAGGCGAGACGTGCCTCTCTGCCGCAAAGTACACATTCATAGGTATACACAGTACATAACCTAGTATGATCGTCTGATTATTTATCTTTAGTTATGTCTTCGCACTAAGGTCTAAATGGAACTGGGCCGGTACGTTGCTAGGCTTACCGACGATCGTTGCACTATAAGGTTGACGAAATGGCCACGCCCCAATGGCACGCGGGCTAGAGGCAGACCTTATAGCTGATGGGACGACGATATTAAAAGCAAAGCAGGACGAAATTGGCTGGTGGTGGCTAGAGACAGACAGCAATGGATATCTCTGGGGGAGGCCTTGACTCGCGTTAGCTACCTGACATTTAACAAGCCTCCTGACAGTCTGGGGGGGATCGTGCTGTCCCGATCCTCTCCCCTCTCCACGCGGAGCCCCGTCTCATGGCTGGGGCGCCTGTTAGATGCCCGGGAAGAAGACAATGGTGTTCCCCGGGCGCCTGGAAAAAACTCAGCGCGAGGGACACGCCGTGGTGGTTTTTAGTTTGGGTATACCCCCTAGGGGGGAGTCCCACATAACTTCTAGTCCTGCCCAAGGGACGGAGGTAGCATAAAGCTTTTCCACCACGACAAAAAAAAAAGGCCTTGACTCGCGGGGGATTTTAGAATAATTAATAAATACTTTTTATGTTATACTTTTACTACTTATATTATATATTTATTTTCTTTATTTTATATATTTCTTTATACTTTTTATTTTAAGTTTATGCTGTAAAGGAAAAATAAAGGGCTTTTTATTTTATTTTTATTTATATTTATTATGTCTATATTTACTCTGCCACTGATCCATTAACGGACCGACTGTTGATTAACTGGAACTAACAAATCCTAGTTATAAATCCTCCCCTCATGAAGGATTTTATTGTTTGCATAATTATAATAAAACGCCTTTATTGCTTTTCTCTAATACTAGTAAAAGTTTATTTAACTTAATAATTGCTCAGAACAAACTCAGCGTGCATTGGCAGCAATTCTCAGCGTTGGTTTTCAGTTTACTCCAGCATCCAACTGAGCTAACAATAGCGTCGCGCATTGCGTTATTAATTTAACTAATTAATTAATTATAAATTAGAAATAAAAATCAAAATAAAAGTCTTTTTTAAAAATTCTACTATAAGCTAACCCTTGATGACTGGAAGTGATGATGCAGCTTAAGATGGTAGGCCGGCTAATTTGTTATATATATGATGATAGTCCTAATTGCAACAAAATTGCAAGCTAAATGTTAACTACCTTATTTTATAAAATTACAAACCTTAGTAGATATAGTTTATTCACCCAAGAGTCATTATTGTATTGATTCAACTGTTAATGCGAATAAGGTACCCACCGATAGACAGGATTACCTAGTGTACCATCGCAAAAAAAGTAAAACTGTACAAATAAAGTTTTTGGTTTAACTTTTTTTACAATAGGTTTCTACGTGACATGTGTGCCGGAACGCTAAATTGCTTGGCGGCACGTCTTTGCTGGTGGGTTGGTACATAGCCACGTCCAAATCCTCCCATAGCAGAGAAATTCAGGAAACACAAATTTTCTAGATTATCTGTGCCGGGGATTGAATTTGGGACAACACTGCGAACAGATATACATTTTCTCTTCTCTTGACTATCAAGAAGGATTTAGAACTATTCCCCCAGGCTGCTGTAATGAAGGTTGGAGGGCTTTAACGGTTATAATGTTCTAGGTCACCTATGATCCCATCGGTTCCGATGGAGCTTTGTGTGTCGCAAAATTTGCAGTTAAACTTATTGGGCTACGTCGGTACCTCTATGCCTTTTCTATTTATTCCACTACAAGTCAGCCCTGTAAGCTTACAGGCTGGTGATGATGAGATCTTACCTGTTAGGTTATAGAAGGGCATTTAGTATAGGCTATACTCCTAATCAGTTTCTACTTGACATTGTATCGAATCACTGGGCAGCACGTTTTGCCCGTAGGATGATAGCCAGCCACGTTCAAAACCTCATTCCACACAAGAACAAAATTTGGAAATTATATATCCCTAACTTATAAAATAATAAAAATAAATAAAATATTTTTATTGCAGGTCATGGACCCATATAAAACCTTATAATTTAAATTTAGAAAAAATATTAAAAGTAGAGTTCATAAAAATGAAAAATGAGACCATAGCACACAAAACTGCCCTACGGAAATGGTCAAAAGGTTCCTATTGATTTTTATATAAGTAAGAGAATATTTTGGCCCAAAACTACAATCTAAGAACCTTAAAATCTAAAGTCATGCTAAGCACTAGACCTAGTAACAAACAAGATCTGACTTGTGTTACCCTTAAAATTATGTTTTTTTAGTTTGCTAGGCTTAAAGCTCGACCAAACAATGTATAGATCTTATATATTACGGTCGAAAACGTCAGAAGCAGGTAGGTCTTAATCAAGACTCAAGTCGACTTGATTAAACAGACCCACATGATTGGAAATTAATTACTATACCCATTGAAGTCTGGGGCAAATTGGATTTGATTAGCACCACTAACAAGATATTCAATGTGATGTGTTCTGAAGTATGAGGTACAGTTATTTTACATTACACTTCCAATTATATATATAATTTTAATTCTATTAGGATATAAAAATTAAGAAAAAATAATGAAATCAAACAAAAACTCAATTTCGGTTGCAAAATTAAAACAGATTAAGAATTCGTAGCTAATTATTATTCTATTTTAGGTATGTGCTTCGTAGTCCATAATGACAACCATTAAATAAAAAGAAGCAGTTAAAATAACTTTGTAAGTTTCTCTCTGTCTTGCGTAGCTTTTCACAGACGGTCGTGACCCATTCCACATATAACCCACGTAAAAGAAATTTTCTAGTGCAGGACAATTTTAATGTAAGTCCTTACAATACGTGCGTTATATTTATACCTACACTAGGCTATGCGCGAGGTTTCACTCACGTTAAGTTCATATTTCTTATAACCAATACTGAAAAATTAATTGTATTTTCATAAAACAACTGTAATAATTTAAACATTAGTGTACAGAAATATACTTGCAGTGCAGTTTACTAGGCTACATCAAATGAGTTATTCATCATCATCATCATGATCAACACATTACCGGCTCACTACAGAGCACGGGCCTCCTCTCAATATGAGAAGGGTTTGGCCATAGTCCACCACGCTGGCCATGTGCGGATTGGCAGACTTCACACGCCTTTGAGAACATTATGGAGAACTCTCAGGCGTGCAGGTTTCCTCACGATGTTTTCCTTCACCGTTGAAGCAAGTGATATTTTAATTTTTAAAAACGCACATAAATGAGTTATTCGTTCAAAGGAAATTGCATACATTCTTAGAATTAACTACCGGATGACAGCTCTATAATTTATATTACACGAAAGCTTATAAATAATTTTATAATAGGATAAAGTATTACGTGAATGATTATAAAAAAAACGATATTATTGCCCTTACTAGGTTGCTTTCAAAGAGACGAGGCTAAGTTTGTTGTGGGCGTTTTCTAAGACCAGTACGCTTTTTAAACCCTCATTTGCTTTGGTTTTAAGTTTACGAATGTAGTTATCTTCATCTTCTTAATAGAATATAAAAAGTTGTATATATGAATCAAAAGCTCTTTTAAAATCCGCTTTTTAAAGATTTTATTTTTAATTTTAATTTATAGCAGCTTTCTATAACTTGACGTTTTAAAATGACCGAACATTTTCCAAATTAATTTTATATCATTACCAGATTACAGATTTCATAAGGAAGTTTTATTAATATCTCTTCATTTGAATATTTTATTCATCGATCGCTCCCATAAAATTTGATAGGTCAACTTTATGTTTCAGTATTATAAAATATTTATGGGCTCATTAAAATTCGCTTCTCGCTATTAATTTAAATCATTTAATTATCGGGTTCATCCTCAAAATCCGCCTTTGAGCTAGTTTCGAATTTGATCAGTTAACAGTTAATTGTTGAAAGAAATAAATTGAAAATTTAAATTGTTATAGTTAAATATAAATATTAGTAGCACCAAGTCCAAAAAATAGCACCAAGGCCTAGATTTTTTTGTATTTGGAGTAGACATTTAATTAATCATAGCCAACCATTAGAATAGAAACCAGAATTTCGCTTTGTAAACTCCTGATAAATGCTGTTATTTTATTACTTAGGTCTCACTCCGTGGGACGTGTGCCTAGTTTCAGTGAGCGATCACAGGCCTCGGTCCATCTCCGGTACCCAGCGAGAAACCGGATTCCCTCGCATAATATCATCATCCGAATACTCGCACAGTTAGGTATGAAACATACCTTTCATATAATGGTGAAAGAATTATTAAAATCGGTTCCCTAATTTCAGGATTATCCAAACTAAAAAAAAGCTTTTCTATTAAATATTAAGTTTATCATATAGTATAGAACTGCGTAACTACCTAAACTTCCGCGTAAAGGGAAATTGAAACTTCAAATTATTAAATTTAGAAATTCACATAACATACCACTTGACCGGAAACATTCTCCACGTGAAGAGGGGTACGTGATATTAATATACATATATTTTCGTTTTCTAAAATTATAAGTGAGATCCTATATTAAGGTGCGAATCCCCTCGTCTATCCCTTCCTGTGTTATATAGAAATATAGTACACGAAGGGAATTTATCAGTATATTTATACCCCTTTTAAACGCGCTTGTTAATTTTATATGTCAGTGAACTGAAGTTTTGAAACCATGATCAGATAAGCTTTCTTACGCAAGGTGACAGTAATTTGGGTACAACATAATCAACAGATAGATGCCCTTCTTGTCTTTCTGTTGCTTATGTTACTCGAGGAAACCTGCATTCCGGCGGAGTAATATAATCCATTATGAAATCACAGGCGTGGAAGCACATAAGAAGACCCCTATAGAACGCTGTGTTATGGGTTGTTAAGGATGGTAATGATTTATTTATTTATTTATCTCCTCTTATTCTAGCTTAACAGGATAAAAACCTAATTTGCTAGCTAGATTAGCCTAATATATATATATATATATATATATATATATATATATATATATATATATATATATATATATATATATATATATATTTAAATCCGGTAACATATCATCCATGATGTCACTCTTGTGAGGTCACTCAGATTACAACTGAATAGGTCCAGCCTCTCTGCGACATCGTTCAGAGTGACTGACTGAGATGATGACTATGGCCTATAGAACCCTACTACAGTTGTCCATATGTAAAGCTACTGCCCTATGCGCCAGTTAGAAGTGTTAAAATTAAACTCTCAAACACGGGCGTTACGGTTACTGCCAAATTTGATTACGGAGCAAAATTAATTCACCCAAGGGATAACCCTGTCTAATTTCACCGAACTCTCAAGTGTCTCGCTGCCTATTGAATTTACATAGGAACATGAGTTGGCATTAATTTATTGTAATCGACGCTTCTATAGTCCAATTGGTTATCGCACACAAATACTACATACTAAAGTATAAGTAGATTAAAATTATATTACCGAAGGTTGTGTGGTTACAAAAATTCAAATAAAATATTAATTTACCTACTAGTGGTTTTCCGCGGCTTCGTGTACGTAGAACTTTTGATAAGTAGGTACATTTTTAAATGATAAGAATAACTAATTAATATATCGGCTAAGCGATGTTGAGTCAGTGAGTGTGTCAAGGCTTTTCTTTAGTCATATATAGGGGCCTCTATAGGGCGTTGGTCGTTTTCAGCATCAGAAGCGTTATGTCGGTAGTCCACCAAACTGGCCTAAGATTTTCCTTAATGTCCATTGGAGCTAGTCAATACCTATAGGTACCGTAAGATATTAGGGAAACATCGTTTTTTTTTTCGATAATCCTAGGACGATAGCATAAGAGCGGAATATCGATTTACTAATACAATATTTAGCAGTCCTCCAGTTTAATATAGCTGCCATACCCCAACAGTTACCATCTTAGACTGCTACCATCTAAGGCTGCATCAGCACTTACCACCAGGTGGGGTTATAATAAAGAGCTAACTTGTAGTGGAGTAAAAAATAAATTCGCTGCCTCGAATCGTTCTTTCGTCAAATCAACAGTGATTTGTCTAAATATCGTTGCCAGATATTTATGAATATGCCTGATTAGCTTATGAACACAAAGTACGGTCGCTATTTATAAGTTTCCTTTAAAAATCTCTCCACAGTCGATGTAGATATTTTCAGAGTATCGATAAAGTACAATAGGCAAAGCACTCAGGTCGAGGGACCCATGAATTTGTACCCCAAGTTCCTGAAGTGGTGACACTACCCTGGCAATCATGGTCAATAACCCCATCGCAATATGGACAGCCAAGCCCAATGAGATACAGGAAGCCATTGCACAAATCTGTGACATCCAGAAAAATCGGACTTGAAGAAGACCTAGTTGGATAGTTGATGAGTTTTGAAGATGATGAATGGTTTATATAAAATAAATTAGGTCACGACGTTATCTTGATACAAACCCGACGTTCTGTTACCCTACTCTAAGCCGTTCTAACTGGGCAGTAGTTTGGACGCCTTACATTGTTGACTTTAGACTGTTCGATATTAGTTTCAGAATGTCTAACAGCAGTTTGTTAATGCGATTGTGAAGGGCAAAATTGAAAACAATTTCAATCTAACTTGCCATTCTAGCTCAAAGCAATATCCTTACTTTCCAAACTATTTTCTTTATAAGATATAAAAGGCAGTAAAAAGAGGCCGTGTTATTGGAGAAGTGTGCTTATTACAGTCAGTAGAATCTTTACAAGGCGAGTCGAAAAGAGGTTACTATGCCAATGGGGCTTATATTTATACTTTCAGGTATGTGCCAATTTTGTTGTACACAATTCTCTAAACATAACTTTTTAGTGTGATTTAGAGATTTATATATAACTAGCTGTTGCCCGCGACTTCGTCTGCGTAGAATTGCTGATTTCCCTTGAGATTCAGGTTACCCGTGCGGCCAATGCCCTGCATCAGAAAGTAAGCTACAGGCAAATGTCAAATTGCGTTTGTCAATTTTCGTGTTCCTAAATAAAAAACATAGGACTTAGGTGTAATTTCCAAAGATCCTTTCTTAGCTGACATCTCTTAACTACCAACTACCTATTTGCTAAATTATAGCTTTATACGTACAATAGTTTTGAGATTTTGTATTTAATCAGTATGTAAGTATGTAAGTGACCTTTCGCTTTTATATATATAGATATTATCTGCATCAGTGTGGGACGATGCCGATAATATAAAGCACGGAATCTGTTCGACCATATAGAAGTTACGGTGGAATAAAGAAATTCTTATACATATATGAACTAACTGAAAACTTTACACTCCTTTCAGTGCAGTTGTGTAATTAATATGGGATGTCTAATGCAGCGTTAGTTAGTAAGAGTAGCACAAAGCGTTTTAAATCAACTTTGTGCTACATTGTAAAAGGTGAATTATTTTACTGTCGATTAGCCTAACGATCGACGTATACCAACGAAATCTTTTTAAGAAACATAATTTGGTAGTGCATAATTTTCATCTTTGGTATTATGTATCGCTTTCAATGTAAGCACAGTAAAAAATGATTTTATGAGATCATATTATAAAAAATTGTATCTTTGAAATTCTCGCCTTTTCGCTGCTGTAATATGAATGTATTTTACATATAAGCCTTCCTCTTGAATCATTTTGTCTATTAATAAAAACCGTATCACTTTTTAAACAAAACTTTTTAATAAACGTTGCATTATTTTTGCGTTGTTTAAAAAGACTTCGTTTTATACTATGTAGATATGTCATGTATTTTTGTTAAGGGACAACAAATGGTATTTTTATTCAGGGACAACAATGTAAGCGATCTCACTCACTCCCAATTGAATATACAAACTGACAAAATATCTCTCCAAAGCTCTCCGTAAAACTAAATTAATCATTGGGATGTGAGTAGTATTTTTTTTAATCTTTTGTTATTGGATACTTATATTCATAAATTATTTGCCCTACATTTTTACTAACCTTTATTCTTTAATATGTGTTTTTAAAATACTGTCACATTTTGAATGGAGGCGAAGAATAACATCGCTAAAATCATAGAATTTTAAATGGAAAATAAAATGCAGTTCTGTTTTATGTCTCAGAAGACATGAAAACGATTATAAGGAGTTATATTGCAATATTATGATATATTAGCACGTTCTATTATGATATTCCTTAATATCACCAAACCGAAAATAAATTAACTCAACACTCACATTCCTTTAGAATATTGGACTGAATATGAATAAATGTACAATTTATATCAATCTGGTCAGCCTTAGAAACTGTACTTGCAATAATTTCCACAGCACATCCGCAAAACCCCCTAAAGCTAATGGAATCTTGGACTCAAGTGTTAATTATCTTTCGTCGAATACCGATAGATTAAATGAATACTAATTTTGCAATTATTTGAATGATATTGATGATATCTAAAATTATATTAATACTGTAAGTCCAATCTCACTTTATTAATTTCGTCGCGAAATTATTTTGCGAGATTATCCAAATTAATCGCGAGCATAATAACAGTTTAGTTCATTATGTAAAGATATTTATTAACATGGTCTGAAGTACTTTCACAGCGTTTAAATATTTGTGTATTATATACTTAAATTATTATTATTACTTAAATCTATATATATAAAAGCGAAAGGTCACTTACTTACTTACATACTGACTTACTTACATACTGATTAAACACGAGATCTCAAAAACTATTGTACGTATAAAGCTATAATTTAGCAAGTAGGTAGTTGATAGTTAAGAGATGTCAACTAAGAAAACATATTTGGAAATTCCACCCCTAAGAGGGTAAAAGGGGGGCTGGAAGTTTGTATGAAATTTTGTTTTTAGTTAGTTAGAGACACAAAAATTTGCATTAAGATTAATAATAATAAATAAAAAACATGTACATAATTTTTTTTTAATTTTACCTGTTAAGGGTGGTAAAAAGGGGATGACAGTTTTTGCTTATTTTTTTATTATGAAGTCTACAAGCTTGAAATTTTGAAAATAGGTTTCTTTTAGGGCGTAAGTATAAGGTTAAAATTTTTTTCATCCAAATCTACCCCGAAGGGGGTAAAAAAGGGGTTTGAAGTTTGTATGAAAGTCCTATGTTTTTTAATTTAGATATACGAAAATCGGCAATTTGACATTTGTCTGTAGCTTACTTTCTCAAGCAGGGCGTTGGCCGCACGGGTAACCTCAATCTCAAGTAAAATCAGCAATTCTACGCAGACGAAGTCGCGGGCAACAGCTAGTACTTATTAAAACACTGTTAACGCACTTAAGAACATGCTACAAAAATGACAGCCAGTGACGACGAGAAGATATTCGATCTTCGTTTAGGAACAGCGATCCGTAAAACATTATGGGAAGTCACTCTGATTTCCAGTTGCCTTAACTCGGTGCACACAAATCGCCGATAATAAAAATGATCGGTGATAGCGACTAAAAAACAGCTGAGCGTGTTGTACACGAAGGGTTTTGGCAATCAATAAGACGGCAAAAAAGTGATATGTGATATATAGAAGACAACAAAAATATAGCGAAAAAAACGCGTCTTGTATTGATAGGTTAATAATTATAGCGGCAATATACAATACACTCTGAGAATTTCTACAGTTTTTACCTATTATATTTTATTAGAAAGCTTTTGACGACCTTCGAGGCGCAGTGCGTGCGCTGTCGCAATACAAAGTTTGAGGTCGCGGGTTCGATTCCCGGCTCGGTCATGGCTAGTTAACAACCTAACGACAAAGACGTGTCGCCAAGCGATTTAGTGTTTTGGCATGATGTCGTGTAGAAACCAAGTAGGAGCGTGGGTATACCATATTCCTAACTGGCTACCATCCTAGACAGCATCATCACTTACCATTAGGTGAGATAGCCGTCATGGGCTAACTTGTAGTGTATAAACAAAAACAATGGTGTGGGCAAAACCAAAGTGGCCACTGATGATTTACGGCTATGAAACGTGGTCGCTTACTATGTGCCTCATAATAAGGGTGTAGGTTACTCTGCAGGTGACGGATAGAGTATTCTACGCGATCAAACCCGAAATGAGAACTTCCGTAGAAAAACCTTAGTTACTGAATTAGCACATGTGAATAGCGACACCACCTGTGGACATAGCGTTCGTCGTTACACGGTATTAAACGAGTCGTGGCCCAATCTCACCGTCCGACCCCTCCGTTATTCCAAACCTCGCCTAAACCGAGGTTCGCCCTCACAGGCCTTAGTTTCTTCGAGCCCTAGGGCTCAAAATTTCTTCTGGCAGAGTTTCTTTCCGAAGCTCGCCCAACAGCCCGGTTAAGCTGTAGCAACCAATAGGGTTAGCACAGCTAATAGACAGTCCGAAAAAAAAACGTGGCCCAAGACCGAGGACTTACGAACTACCTAAAATAGATGTCAATTGGTTAAAAGTATGATGATGGTGCAGGAATGGTGTGAGATAATAGTTCGCGTAGTAATATTGCAGTAATAGTGCTTTAAGATTTCTTACCGACTGTTCTCATAACAATGGACTGTTCCGGACGTCTCAATTTTGTTTTTCCTATCTTCAGCGTACGTCTCGGCGAAAAAGCGATTTTGTAAAGAGATTTTCATGCCGAGCGGGGGTACTAAGTACATTTAATTTTAACGCTCCGGTGCCTCAAGTATAAAGTCTTTTCTGTATTACACGAGATATTTCTCGTAGTTTTTCTTAGTGCGAACTCACATAGCTCATTTAGATTTAATGCTAGTTGAATTAATATGTTATTCTGTGCCATTGTAAAATATTACAGGTTTAAATGCCGCCCGTAGACATTTTAATAACACCACACGTTATTACTGTGGCTACATTAGAATTGCAAGTAAATTACAAACAACATAATTTAAAATATTGTTAAAGTATTGAATGTTAGGTGACTCGAGGTCACCTAACACGTAGGTTAAAGTTTTTTTAAATTCCTGTGGAATGAGCAATCGTGTTCCTGTTCCCGTTTCTACTCTCATTCCTAACTAATAAAGCTAATTTCGAGGAAGTTTGCTATGATAAACTATAGCTATAGTTTGTCATAGCAAACTAGTTGTACATCATCATCAAGTGAAATTAAGATTTTCACAAATCCCGCGGGAACCATGGTTAAAAAGTAGCCTGTGCTATTGGCTTATTTATTTATCTGGGGTATAATGGAGCTCTTTAAAATTTCAGCCAAATTGAAAGTTAAGTAGTAACGAACATAAACACATTAACACAAACACACTTAAATACAAATAAAATACAAAATTAAGCATTTATCATCACTTTGAGTAAACAGGCATCTTTTTATTGGTTTGGGAAGTGATTTGTGCGTTAATAAATCAGTAAGTCAGTCAATCAGACAGTTAGTCAGACACTCACTCAGTTTATTCATAAACAGAATCATATGTTTAATGAGACATAAAACATAGCTTGTAACAACCTTTGAACAATAATGCACCCATATAAACCGTATTTCTACGAATCTCTACGGCCGTTTCAGAGCAAATTTTGTATTTCGACTCGATTAATGCAGAGGCAATATAAAGAAATAGTGATTTTACCGTCAGTATTTTGCTCCAATGCAAAATCGTTATGAGCAACATTGGGATATTAATGAGATGATGATGGTTTAAAGAAAAAAAATAACCACTGTAGCCTGTGTGCACCCATATAAACCGTATATCTAAGAATATCTTTCGCCATTTCGGAGCACTTTTTGAGTTTCGGCTCGAATAGTGCAGGGGCAATATAAAGAAATAGTGATGTTACCGTTGGTATTTTGTTTCAACGCCAAATCGTTATGAGTTTTCAGCTATTCGGCATCGCGGCCACGTACGAGCAATAGCATTTGCGCGTGAGCCTTACTGATAGCTTTAAGCTTGTTACGAACATTTGAGACGTGTTCAATTTTGCAAATATATTATATTCGTAATTCGACGACATCAGAGGCGTAGTGCGTGCGCTGTCGTATTGTAAAGTGGGTGTAAAGATCCTGGGTTCGATTCCCGGTTCGTCTGTTCTGGTAGAAGTTTGGGACGTAGCTAGTTACAAAGTCATGCTGCCAAGTGATGTAGCGTTAGGGGTAGGGTAAAGCTCCGGTATTGAATAAAAATCGTAGATGCAAGCCCTTCACCTATAAGAGAGGACGCTTTGCGAAACTTTGTGGTATTGATAGACTGATAATAATGACAACCGTACTATAACAGAATTATTGACTATGTGAGATGGTGATAACAAAATAAAACTCGACTGGGTATGTCGTAGGTTTCTTCTTAGATCTGGGCGGGTTTGGATCCCTCCTAGCTTTAGTTCACAAGTGTAGTTATCACCATCACCTCACGAATAAAAATGGTTAAAAATATACTATACAATATGAACGATTCATAGATGCCTGTAATAAGTTTAAATGAATAAAGCTTTGTTGATTTCTACTATTTACCATCGATTTCTAAAGTACTATCTGTAGCATGCATGCGTAAAATACATTTAAATATAGATTTTTTGAACCTGGAACCTTCGAGGACGTCCAGAGAGCACACTACCAAAGATTCTTCACAGTCAGATATACTACATTAAAAAAAAACTATGTTATTCATTAGTTTTGAATAACATAGTTTTTTTTTATAAAGGGAGTAATTTTAAGGGGTAAATTCATAAAACGGTTCCGAATGTTGGAGTAAAAGGAAAGAAAAGTCCACGCGACCGAAATGCCAAATAATGTTATATATGTATGTGAAAAGGCAAAAGAATAGAAGAAGACCGAAGAAGAGATGGATGGATTGTGTAAAAGAGAATATGCGTGTAAAAGGTGTGGGTTCAAAAGTGATGGCTGATAGTAGTGGCAGAAGAAGACCTGTTGTGCTGACCCCACATAGCGTGGGATACGGGCAACATAGGCTAGTTAGTAACACTTATTAATATTAATATTTTTAAACAATTACTAGAGTAAGGAAGCAGAATAAAACAAATGAAAAAAGGGGTAAGTCGTAAGCACCTCCTTACTCGAGATATTCTTAGGAGTAAACTCCATGTAGTTATCAGGCTCTTACCCGCTTCCTGACCCGCATATTTAAAAGGAAGCCTTTAAGCGTACGGTGCTCGATACCGTCCCGCTTAGAATGACTTTAACGAGAGTCGATATGGGTCCAGGTATTTTTTAGCACGATTTATTTGCATAAGATTTTATTCCCAGTAAATTCTACGTTATTTTTCACCAAGAATATATCTGGTGCTGGTAAAAAATTGAGTTGGACTTCTGGGTCTGCATGATTATGCCGTAACAGCCATGTGTCTGTGTGACCCATCTGAGATGAGTGTCATCTACGAGACTGTTTGTGTGAAACTCTTAATTGTGTGTGACATGAGCTATGTCATTATATTGTCCGCACTATATTTGCTATGACCAAGTTTTCTAATACACTGAGTTGTTGAACACAATTGATCTTGGATAGTTTACGCAAGTTAAAACATGCTTAATATTTTTATACCAATATTATTTTAGCAGTAATAAATATGCAGCGGTGATAGCCTAGTGGTTAGGGCGTCAGCCTCCTAATCAGAGGTCGGCGGTTCGAATCCGGGCACGCACCTCTAACTTTTTGGAGTTAAATAAAAAAATTAAAATATCACTCGCTTCAACGGTGAAGGAAAACATCGTGAGGAAACCTGCACGCCTGAGAGTTCTCCGTAATGTTCTCAAAGGCGTTTGAAGTCTGCCAATCCGCACATGGCCAGCGTGGTGGCCAAACCTCTCTCATATTGAGAGGAGCCCCGCGCTCTGTAGTGAGCCGATAATGGGTTGATCATGATGATGATGAATAAATATTACCTATCTCTTAAGTATAGTTTCATTTAATACGTGTCATATATTCTTAATATTATTTACTTATTAATTATAATGAAGCTATTGCTTTGTAGTTCTCTGAATATAGACTGAAAACTTTCTTCATAATATTACATTAAAAAAGATCAACACTGTAAAGTTATGAAGGAAGGAATCCCTGCAGGAAACTGTAAACTATCGTAAATGAAACAGCGTGTAAAGTTTTTACAACTTTAACATGTTTCAGTGAAAAGCCCCACACACGGTGCGATTTGTCGCTGCAATTTATCTTAGGAAAATAAATATAAGCCATTTTTTCAATAACACCTTCACGCAACAAACAATTGTTATTCCTATCGATCACTTACTTATTTGAAAAGGAACGACTTAGACCTATCAATCCAGAGAATCAAATAATTAATACGTTATCAGAGTGAGATAGAAATAGAATCAAAAGACGACAAAGTTACAGGAATGCAAATAGCAAATAAATCTTTAACAACATTATTATTGAAACGACCGCTCTGATTTCTGAGCCTGAATTGTAGGATGTCCGGTTTCGATCTCCGCCAGAAATATTTTCCAGAATTTATAATTTTTTTTCTGGTCTAGTCTGGTGGGAGTTTTCGGCATGTTTCGCCAAAGCGATGGCGTTCCACCACGATATCGCGTAGATCTTAGACTGCATCATTAACTACTAACAGGCGAGATAGGCTTCAAGAGCTAACTAGTGGAAAAATAACCAAGCGAAGTATCGAAGAGACGGATCGTCCCGTGTCTGGGATCCTCAAAGCAGTCAGCGAATCATTCTTAATACAAAGTATGGAACAAACTGTACTCTTTCTAACCTGGGCTTTTATTCGCTGCTAGTTCTCCGGCTAAATACTTTTTTAGCCAAAGCAGAACTAGTAGTTTTTCATATTCAGTTGAGATCGTTTAAATATTCCTAGCTTTCAAATGATCAAGGTTCCTATTACAAAAAAATCACACACGTCTTTTACTATACATGACATTAGAATGTGTGATTTTTTATTATATTTTAATATATATATATACATATACGTCATAATAATAATATTATACGTCGTATGTATATAGGCGTCAATTGGTTAATAATATGAGATATATATATATATATATATATATATATATATATATATATAATTACACTGTCATTGCTCATAAACTAACAATAACAAGGATAGCTCTGTGGAAAGAATGTTTTTCATCTTTAAACAAGCCTTGTTCTACATAATATGCGTTTTTTTTTTCAGAAGGCCGTTTTACTTTTTACTATTATCACGTCACTTTTTACATCACACAAGTATCTAATGTCCACCGTTTCCGGGGCAATAATTATTTCTATAAGAAATCAAATCAGTCAAATGAATGCACAAGAGCAATGTATTTCTTTTTATTTTGCAAGAACAATTAGTGATCACTTTTCCAGGATAGCAAGTAAAGTATCCTATTTCCATGTGTTGTACACAAAAATGTTCGCTATTTGTGTGACAAAATTTTGTCAAGATCGGTGCAGTGGTAGTACCGAACAGTATATCACAAAAAACATGTAACAAATAAATATATACACATTCATAACATTGGCATGAATATGATATAGAAAATAGTAAACAGAATCTGATTCTTGTTTCCATTTTAGCATATAGAATATCTACTCAGGACTCGTATAGATACAACCCAAGTTGCTTAAATATTATTGCTTGTGAAATTGTACGTACAGCTTAGAAATTGTCTTTAACACGTATGTTTGGGGTTGCGGGGTAATACCATTACAGTTCGTTGCGAATAAGAGACATATCCAGTGTTCTACAAAAGAAAAATCGTATAAGGAAATCCCAGTGTCAAATACATGCGAGCAGAACTGTTATTGGAGTTATTTAAAACTTCCCTTCAAGTCATCAGATATATTCTTAAATTCACACCGACTTCATGTTCTTGTCGTCTTTACGTTTGTATGTAAGTGTGTATGTGTGTATGTTTGTTACTCCTTCCGGTCCTAATCGGTTTCATAGTTCCCACAACTATGAAACCGATTTGGCTGAAATATGAAACGGAGATGGATTTAATCCTGGATGGGCCCATCCCACTCTTTATGCCCAAAAAATTCATAGATTTTAGTAACACTATTTATTTTAGTAACTATAGAAATTGTGTGTATTTATTTTTTGTAAAATTTGACAAAAGGGTATTAAATAATAATGTCTTAATATGACATTTGAATGAATTCATAACGCCTACGAGATTGCTGCTTCATAAAATTGTCTTAAGCTTATGTTCCAAGCACATGAGAAGTAGTATCTAACTTCCCATTTAATTTTTCATATTTATGTAAATTGTAATAATAATGTAATAATTGTATTAATAATAATGTAATAATTGTGTAATTGACTATAAATACATTTATTGTGATTCTCCGTCTCACAAATATTCGTTTGGCTGAAAAGGTAGCCCGAAGGAATGGGAATATTTTGTAAGTTTCTTATTTTCTGTCCGTCTATATGTAAGGTATGGTGACGAAGTAAAGTATTCATATAAAATCAATAATTGAATAGCTCTCACGGGATTTAAGAAAAACAAAATTTCACTCATATGAGCTATACACGGTTAGTTTGTCAAACTTCCTCGAAATTAGATTTGGGGAATTGAGCGGAAACTGGACCGGCAAAAGGAATGCAGTTACAGTTTTATCATAAATACAAATGAAGGATGTTTGTTTATTTAGATTAAGAATACAGCGTTCGCGCCATGCTTGCTCATAATGCTCATTTAAATAAGTTTGTATGTTGTAAATTAGACCACCCAGTTCATGACCACTTACTTTATCATCATTACCTTATGTTACTTGAGTTACCGATTGTTACCAACTGGATATATGCATACCTACCCAATGGGTATTTTGATATTCATGCAATTGAATATAAATTATTACTATTTCCGTTAGCTGTCTCGTTGCTTGGAATGATCTATTGGATGTCTACGGATCACGAAGTCGTAGACCCGAGTCCCCTACGACCTAGGTCAGAAAACCCCTGCATTGGAGCAGCGGGATTATTTTCTATCAGAGAACACCTGTGACCAGATGTGAAACGTTAATATGCTGATGATTATGATGGTGACTATTTAGGTAGTTATATAAATTATGAAATATGTAGTTCCAAAAATTTTAGTAGGCGTACAGGCAAAAATTTGGTTTAATTTGACTGAATGGTATTAATAAAATATATTTTTATAATATTTAAATATTAAAATAAGTTGATAATTCGTGCCTCCAAGTTAACACTAAGATAATATATAAGTAATTTATTGTTTGATCTTTGAGCTTAAGTTCCAAACACATGAGAACCATATTATTTTTAAATAAAGAAATAATTTTATAATAGATAGATATTTTTCATAATTCTTAATAGTTCGAATTCGTCACATATGTGAAATAACTATTTCATACATTTACTCGTAATACTCAAAAGTTATGTTTCTTAAAGTAGGTGCTTAAAAGAGCTGAATTTTGAGAGTTTAATAATATAAATTTAAATGCATTACGTTTTTAATACAGTATTTGATGTCTGCGATTTCGTTAGCGAAAAATTGACCAAAGCTCGTATTGTTTCCCGAAATAGTGTGTAACCACCCATTTAGTTTTGTTAAAAAAAAGATTTATGTTATGTTAATATTTTTTTTTCAAATTCAAATTCAAATTCAAATTCGTTTATTGCATGAAAGTGGTACATTTATATCAAGATCTTAAGATTAAAGGGTAGCCTAACACATTCTGCCTAAAAGGCGTGCAACAAAAATCTTACAACGAAAAAACAATTATGTCAATTTAATATTCATCTTTATATAATATAAAAGACTTGTCCGTATATTTGTCTATAAAAAGAAAAGGTGACTGACTGACTGAAATGGCGATCTATCAACGCCAAGCTCAAAACAATGGTTGAAAATAAAATAAAAACATGAATTCCACACAATAGGTAGCATTCATTGTCACAAATATTACGGAAGATTCTTTCAATTAATTTTTTAGTGAATATTCAATATTTTCGGATTGGAATCCTGCTCAGTATTCGAATGTCATTATAAAAGGTTTTTTCAATCGGAAACTTTTAATATTCCCGTTTACCGATAAGTCTTTGTAATTTATACGCGGGATAAACGTTTTGCGCTGATTTAATTTCATTATACCGTGTACTAACCTCGTTAGCAATAATAACTGGAATTTTTTTATAATGCAGACATTTAAATAACGAAGTATATAACGATCTCATTAATAAACTGCACACTGTAAATAATGAATCGTTATATTTATTATAGAATTTTTCAGGCTTGTTATTATCGTATATCTGTTATTGCAACCGATCTTGTTCGCATTTGGGTAGGTATTCTACTTGCAATTTTGTTTTCTGCCATTAGCATCCTCTATCGCATCCCTTATTAGTTTTTTAATTAATTTTACACACACACACACCCATACACACACACATACACTCAATCATGGTGTTTCAATAATTTTAGGACAGTACTGCCGCCTGAAATACAGGTATATACCTAAATCAGGGGCAGTAGATTATATTGCGCAAGTACATACATACATACATACCTCATATTAAAGTGCGATTATAAGTTACTTCACAAGTTGTGTATGTACTTATTTTGATGCTTGTTTTTGTGAAACAAAGAATTTATTATGAAAATTCATTGTGAATTTATGTATATTTCGTACAAAGCGATGGATAAGGTCTAGGCTGAGAGTTCTCCATAATGATATCATAGGTGTGTGAAATCTTACTAAAGCACTTGGCCAGCGTGGTAGACTGCGGTCACTACCCTTCCCAAGCCGTGGGGAGATCCGAGGGAATAAGACGGTACTAAATAACGGTTAAAAACGACTGATAATGATTATAACGATGATGACGTAAAATAAGGCAACAGTTTTTTTTTTAATTTCTGTTTGTGGCCGACATACTTGAAAAATAAACGTCATGCTAAAATTGTAAGCATGCAAATTTAATAAAAGATGCTTCCTCCCAGTTTAATAATGCGATAGTAGCGCAGATCAAAAGCTTTCAGTAGCGACGACCTCTCTTGAATGAATTTTCTGCTGCTGAACATAAAGAAATATTGGATTATGTTACGCAATTTATTCAGTAACTACTCGCATTTATTATATAATACAATAAACAGAATGTACTTAATAATATGTATATTTACTACTAAGTACAATATACATGTAATATACTTATTAATAATTTGTATATTTACTACTTACTTTTTACTTTTAGTATATGCTTAAAAGAGTTGGAGCTTGAGAGGTTAATCTGCATTACGGCTACACTAGCTGATGTCTGCGATTTCGTTAGCGAAAAATTTGTAATTTAACCAATAGAAGGTAAGCCCCAAAAATAGCATATGTAACCGTCTCCATCTATTACCACCTCGAGTTAACTACTCACTTGTACGTTATTACCGATAAATTATTAAGGGAGTTAGTTAAAGATACTTTATAATCTTTTTTTGTGTTATACAGCTGCTTAATCCGCTTCGAGGATGGATTTTTGAAAAAATCCTTTCTTGCTAATGACGTACGATTTATAATTAATTTATGTAAAACTGTTGTATATATATTGTCTGAGTAACATTCGAATATGTAATTTAATATTATGACCTATAAAGCGAGGAATTTTTGGAAGTTAATATAACGTATGAATTAAGTCAATATAAGTTTGAAATAATATAGGATTTTTTAAACATATTCTTAATTTTTGATGCTGTGAAGATTGATATCATATTACGCAAAGTATTTTCAAATAAATTAACTTTTGAATTAAATGCTTCAATTATCCAATTTTATATTTCCATTTAATTATGATGTACGACTTAATTCGCTTCATGGGACACGACATAAATTTTAACATAAGGACGTAAATTTTTCCTCCACCGCATTTTATTTCTTATCAAGTTTCCAATTTGGGTCACCATGGTAATTATCTATTGGGATAGAGGGCTCAGTTTGCTGTGCCTATCTTTTATATAACTTTTAGCCACTGGTGAAACAAGAGTCCTTGGTATATTACATGAGCAAGAATAACAATAACGAAGAGTTCATTGATTGGTATTGTGCTGAATCACTGTGCTAATTACGCTGAGTTTGAAGGGTATATATCGATTATTCAGTGTATAGGAAACTTTATACGATGTCAGGAACTAATAGTCGTCATTGATTTCGCTTGGCAAAGTTTCAAATCGAAGTCTCGATAGCTATAGCAGTTTGGAAATTCATACGGACCATTTTATAGTCTGTAGGCATTGCTACAGTAAACTCTTCGGGCTTTATATAACATTTTTAACATGTACAGTAAGAGGCGGCGAGGGTGAAACGGTGGCAAGATTAAAAAGGGTGGCACGTGGTCAAAAATATTCACGCCATTTGCGCATAGTAATTATTATGTTAAGTGTGTTAAAACATGTAGTTTTTAATTTAATAAATGTAAGTCTAAACAAATTATTGCTTGATAGTCATTTTATGTCGAAGAAAATTACCCATAATGGATTTAACCACGATGGTTTGGTGGTTTAGCTAGTTAAGGTGATTTATCCCATTATATATAGTCAATTTATATATATAGTCTTGCCATAGAAGGAGGTCGTATACGTCCAGTGTATGGGTACCGTATGGGCTACATATAGAAACATTTCGAGAGTATTTTATTATCATATATATTATATAGTATTTATTATGAGCATTATCTTTGCAAATATTATAATATTTACAAAGAAAATATAGTACTCTACAATAGTACTTACTGGTGTCAATCTAACACATTCGTTATTTTAGATTTAGCATAAATTTAAATTAACATTTAATTATTATATTAATATTAATTAGAATAAATGTAAAATAGATTTTAAAATAAGCTATTTGAAATAAAATTAAGACGTTTTTATAATTGTAACACATTTTAAGTTAGTGGATTATTTATGAAGTTGTAACAAAGCGAAAAATTTGCAACCTAATTGTTTATTTCTAGCATTTTGTTACGAAACCCTTAAATAAAGGTAATATAATAATAAAGAAGAATAAAAAGAAGTAAATAAAGGGACAGGTACATGAATAGTTTACAAGTGGAGTTAAGAGTATCATTTACATGGGTCCGGCTATATATTCTTGTTACCATTCCTGCTTCACATTATCTTAATTACTACTCTGATATACAAGTTACGAGGCGGCGTTTTAAAGCTTAGGGATTTATAAGGTTGAACAAAAAATACAGCGTCGGAATATTTATTTATTATAGATGATGGGTATATTTATGGTTAACCAAACTCTTTTATTGATTAAAAAGGTGACGAGTCCGCAGCAATAAATACAATATTGAAGTGGCTGTCGGTAAAATCTAAATAATTGCTGTTAATTTGGCTTTATTGCTATTTACCGATAAACTGAATTATGTTTATCGTTTTTTTTTCGAGATTGGCGGGCATTTTTCGTGGTTTAGGTTAACTGCGCTTTATTGTGTGTTATTATTTTAGTCCCGTGGATAAATTCGTGAACTACTGCTTATATAAATTATATTTATAACTCATTCTAATTATCGATGTCGACCAATTTCTGAAAACACTTTATCTAACACTGCAAATGCATTAAATTAACTTATTACAATAAAAAGACAACTTATATGAACTACTTCATTCGATTGCTTATTTTAAATAGGATAATAGAGCATTTATAAAATGTCATTTGTTTTTTTTATTTATTACAAGTTAGCTCTTGATGGCAATCTCACTTGGTGTATGAGATGATGCAGTCTAAGATGGTAGCGGGCTTGTTAAAGGTATGGTAGAAACCCAATTGGTTTTTACGTGATATAGTGCCGGTATGCTAAATCGTCAGGGTAGCCACGGCTGAAGTCTCCCAGCAGCGACTCGAACCGGAAATCGAACTCAGGACCTCCAACTTTATAACGCGACAGCGCGTACGATGCGCCACGGAGGTCGAGGTAATTAGTGACAATATACACTATCGTAGCTAGAAAAATTCGCCGACCATATAAAATGAAATTCTTGCGTGAACCAAACACAGTGTTCCTGAATGTAGGAAAACTAAAGAGGAACAAACTTGTTCAAAAAAATTAAAAGATTATGAAACAGTAGAGTTCGTAGATGATTTCATGACACTTGCCTCAATAACTTCTAATCATGTTGTCATAATGATGAATCAAATGCTAATTAGGCATCTCATCATGTATATCTCAGATAATTATTACGTTCGACATTGTTAATGATGCATAGCAATAAAAGTAAGCTTTGTTATGTAAGCCTTTTTGACGTCCTCCGTGGCGCAGCGCGCGAGCTGTAATGTTGGAGGTCCTGAGTGCGATTCCTGGCTCGAGTCTTGTCTGGTGGGAGGCTTCGGCCGTGGCGAGTTAGCATCCTTACGTAAGATTTTTTATTTTTAAATTCCTTGCAATATATTTAAGTATATGAGTAACAGTTAATCCTTCCGATGAAGACGTATCGCCTAGCTATTTAGCGTTCCGGCACGAATGTCGCGTAGAAACCACATAGGAGTATAGGTTTACCATACCGGGTTACCACTAGCTACAGGTTCGCCCGCTACAATATTAGACTGCATTACCACTTACCATCAAGTGAGATTGCCTTCAAGGGCTAACTTGTAGTGGATAAAAAAAAAGCGATCACTATTCTAAATTTTGCCAGATTGGTTTAGTTCTGAAGCCTTACAGTTAATAGGTAACAAAGGTTATTTTTATAGATCCAACGGAAACGTTTCCCTGTATCCTTTGTCCGTCTCCAGGATGCGATCTTTTTCTTCGCCTTTTATTGAGATTGATGCAATAATAAATCCAAACATATGTAATACATAAAAATCTAACAAATTAAGTCTTGTCAATATCTATTCATATTCATATATAGTGTTTTAGGGCAAATATTTTTGCCGTCCCCAGTACCTGGACTATTTCCTGTGTAATTCGCTATTTGCAATAAAATAGACTCATAACATTTTCTAACGTAAAATGTGTGATCATAGATAAATGATGCATGATCCTGATATGTCTAGATCCTGATAAGGGCTCAACATCATTTATTTGAACACCTTTCTGGCTCAGCGTTGAGCGCAGTGATCTTATAAGTGGAAGTTCCCAGGTTCGATCCCTGGCAGGAAAAAATTCAAAATTTATCATTTCTGAATTTTCTTCGTTTTTGTTTGGTAGAAGGTTTTAACCGCGGGTAGTTAACACCTTATCGAAAAAGATGTGTCGCCTAACCTAAATTGTCTCTGGCGGGAATCAAACCTTGCACTTTGCGTTAACAAGACCACAGTTCTCAAAGTTGTGCCACTTTTGCAGTCTTTTTCGGTAGGCTTCTAAATAATCATAGCTAGATCCTCTCCCCAGACCTATAAGTGCTTAATATAAGCTGTTTGATATATGAAGTCTGAGGTAAAACCGACGGTTTCATTAAGAGCTATAAATCTACAGCTCTGATTTAAAAAAAAATTAGTAAACGCATTTTTCGTAGAGCCCCTGCGCTGTAGTATATTCGAAAACATTGAATGTTTCTACTCATGACTCACTATCAAGACTCATAGTGATAATTTATTACAACGATATCATAAAATAGAAACCTCTACTAGAAATACATGGTCAGATTTTTATGAGTTATGGAGAAAGTTGGTAGAAAATCGTAGCTGAAATATGTAAACATCTACGTGTTCTATCACGGTCTTCCGTTTATCTTTCTAAGAACTAACCTTCTAACATAATAACTAACTTGTTTGGTTGTGCAGTCGAACGAATGAAAGGCTTCAATATGTAATCGCATATGAGGTTTCGGGTCTTAATTCAATAAAACTGCCAAACTGCCAAACCTTTTTTTAAAAGGATTACGTTTTTGAATTCATATTTCTACCCGTACATTTGGTATTGTTACAAAAAGCTCTGCCCAAATCGCAATTGTTGACATACACCCTTATCTTTTAATTAATTCAACGCTGTGGGTTCTAGATATCCGGAATGAAATCCAATTTGTTGTTCCCATTTTATTATAAAAGTTCGATGAATCGGAAAGTTTTAATATTCCCATTTTGCGTATGCAGTCTTTCGAAACTAAGCACTGGCTAACCGGTTATTCGGGTGGTATAATCCACAGAAGTGTTGAATCGGACGATCCTGCTTTCCTGCGAATATTTTAAATGGGAAATTGTGTGGGTTGTCCTTCGCTCGCGCAGCAGCGGTAGAATTAATTTTTCCTAACAGAGATAGCGACACTGATCTTAGTACAATTATTTCGTCACGTTTTTATGTCAAATTGTTTTACAGAAACCAAAATCTACTAAGAATATAAATTTACAGTTCGGAGCTAGTATAAACATAACAATATTGTCTTTGACGACCTCTGTACGACCCCTGTGGCGCAGTGCGTGCGCTGTTGCATTTTAAAGTTGGAGGTCCTGGGTTCGATTCCCGGCTCGAGTCTGGTCTGGTGGGAGGCTTCGGCCGTGGCTAGTTACTACCCTACCGACAAAGACATGTCGCCAAGTGATTTAGCGTTCCGGCACGACGTCGCGTAGAAACCTAACAGGTTAGCCCGCTACCAACTAAGATTGCATCATCACTTACCATTAGGTGAGATTGCCGTCAAGGGCTTACTTGTAGTGGATAAAAAAAAAAGACGAGACGAGTCGCAGAGAGCCGCTGGATAAGCGGCCCAAGACCGTGGACATTGGAACTCCCTACAAAAGCTATGTCCAGCAGTGGATTTCAATCGGTTCAAAATTATGATAATGATGATTGTCTTTTTTACAACTACAATTTAGCCCATGACGGCAATCTCACCAGGTGGTAAGTGATGATTCAGTCTAAGATAGCAGCTAACATGTTAAGGGTATGGGAAGTCCACACTCCTAATTGGATTCTACGCGACATCGTGCCGTTAATTTGAGATAAAAAATAATAAAATGTACTAAGAACGATGAGCAGGGACAGATGAATTTGACAGGTTTCGTTAAAATCCACTTCTAAGAATATAATTTTGGAAGTAATTTTCGACTGAAAAATGTATTTAATCAGAGTAAATGAAAAGCAAAGCACTTTTTCTTACTTGTCTACATTGAATGAACAGTTTATTAACGAATGCCTAATACAAATATGGAATATACCATGATCCTTTCATAAACAACAAAACTCTTACTTTTCATGATACAATTTTAGACGACCTCCGTGGCGCAGCGCGCGCGCTGTCGCTTTATAAAGTTGGAGGTCCTGGGTTCGATTCTCGGCTCGAGTCTGGTCTGGCGGGAGGCTGCGGCCGTGGCTAGTTACCACCCTACCGATAAAGACGTGTCGCCAAGCGATTTAGCGTTCCGGCACGATGTCGTGTAGAAACCAATTAGGTGTGAGTTTACCATACCCCTAACAGGCTAGCCCGCTACCATCTTAGACTGCATCATCACTTACCATAAGGTGAGATTGCCGTCAAGGGCTAACTTGTGGTGGATAAAATAAAAAATACAAATAGACTTTTTATTAACATCCTACTGTCGCATTACATAACGTCCTATCGCGGGTTCTATTTCATAGCTGAAAAGTGCTAATGGGACCCTATTAATAAGACTTCGCTGTCAGTCTGACTGTCAATCAGCGGGCTCTATCTCATGAACGTGAAAAAGGAAATGTACATTTCTAAAGCGAAAGAACAGTTTTATTTTAGGTATTAAAGGATGGTATCCATTAAAAATGATATGCCTACTAAATTCCCACGTACAAAATGGATAAAATTTAGTTAAGTACAAGTTACTTAAATTATTTATTGATCATTATGAACTTAGGAAAAGTAGGAATCATTACTGTTACCAGATGTTTATTATTAACCTATATTTAATTACGTACATACTTCTCTCATATAATGTTTGTAATGATGTACAATATTAACTAACTTCATTTTGTTTCTCACTATCGCTATATTGAAATGTATCTTAAACTGCACGTTGTGTTTACTTCGAGACCATTTTACATACAATAAGCATGTAAATTATTATGTAATTATAGTGTAAGTAAATGTAAAAATCACTGGTAAACCTATTAAATAAAATTAAAATGAAATACCTTTCGTGTTTTTACTCGTACGAATTTTGGTAAGGCTTATATTAGTATCTTTTTTATACCGTGGTACCCTTCGTGTGAGTCAAGCTCGCATTTTAACTATCAATGGTTGTAATTTTTAGTTTTTGGTTCCAGATAAATGTGTTTGTATCATCTATGATAAATATCAACATAAGAATATAACGGGTTGCCGCCCCGGAAATTCTACACAGGATTTAGAACTCATATACCTTAGAAGATGCTGCACCAGCGAGGTCGTATAGCATATTTTCATATTCCCCACCAAACTTATGTTATTTGTTACGATAATGGCCCCCCATAAACTGCTCCAAAGCTTCTCAAATATTTCACGGAAGACTAATGAGGTTGTTTGTATGTAGGATACTTGTACATAATAAAGTAGCTTGGTGGCTTAGGGGTTATGGGGTACGTACTCGTAGGAATTTCTATAGACTAAAAATACCAGTCAAGTTAGTTATTTGTCGGAGTCACGTGGATCATGTTCTCTATTACAATGGGAATTGAGACGCTTCCAATTTATCTTATTAACCTTCTTGTATGTATAATTGTAATGTAGTAGTGATAGCTCAGTGGTTATGGCGTCCGCCTTCTAATAAGAGGTTGGGGGTTCGAACTGGGCTTCGGGCACGCATCTCTAACTTTTCGAAGATATGTGCGTTTTTAATCAATTAAAATATCACTTGCTTCAACGGTGAAGGAAAACATCGTGAGGAAACCTGCACGCCTGAGAGTTCTCCATAATGTTCTCAAAGGTGTGTGAAGTCTGCCAATCCGCACATGGCCTGCGTGTTGGACTATGGCCAAGCCCTTCTCATATTGAGAGGAGACCCGTGCTCTTTAGTGAGCCGGCAATGGGTTGATCATGATGATCATGATGATTATCTCCTCTCAGTATAAGAAGGGTTTTGACAGTACTCCGCCACACTGGCCAAGTGTGGATCAGTAGAATTCACACGCCTTTAAGAACATAACGTAGAACTGTCAGGCATGTTGGTTTCCACGCGATATTTTCGTTCAATTAAGCAAGTGATATTTATTTTAAGTTTCAATTGAATTAAAAACGCAATTTCGAAGAGAAAGCAGTGCGTCCTGGCCATCGAACTTGGTCCAATCGAAATGGAGGCCGCAGAATTAACCACTTAGCATTACCAATTAGATACTACCAAGATAGTGATAGTGACTAAGAATTTTGAAGACCTCCGTGGCGCAGTGCGTGCGCTGTCGTTGGAGGTCCTGGGTTCGATTCCCGGCTCGGTAGGTGGCTCGGTGGCTAGTTATCACCCTGCCAACAAAGACGTGTCGCCATGCGATTTAGCGTTCCGGCACGATCTTCGCGCGTCGCGTAGAAATCAATTACCATACAACAACCATCCTATACTGCATCATCACTTACCAACAGGTGAGATAGCCGTCAAGGGCTAACTTGTGGAGTATAAAAAAGGAAGAATCTTTTTTTTAAATTCAGAATTTATTGAGTTTGTTTTCTTTAAGTAGATATGTAGAAATTCGGCTGTGAAATTGAATACAAGGGCTTCCGTGTCACATATAAATTATGAGTATAAACTGTACCTTCATTATGACACAACTTATGTACACATAACTTCTTCAGCAAAGCTCCAAAATAAAATTAGGTAGGGTATACCTAATCTTATTTGGACCACGCTTAAGGTTAATCAAATATTCTCTTGTGATATAATTTAATTTGTTTGTATATCAAAGTTATTTTATCCACAATACAAAAAGATTATTATATAGAAGGTAGTGTAATGATTAGTAGCGTATTTATTTTCTAGTCTATATAGCTAGACCAGACTAGTGTTAACTTATTTCCCAAATATGTAACAGATTGCCTGCTGATATGTTAACATGACAACCTAAAATTTTCAACACCTTAGATGAACCGTTATATAAATAAAGCCACAGCACAAAAAAGTATGCTGTTTATTTTTTTTAATTTTTGCATAATAATCCTAAGACTATCATAAGCTATGACGTATAGAGGTACATTGCCACAATTGAAAAAGTTTCACATTGGGACCATAGGTGAACCGGTCAAAAAAAGATGCTCTTTTTTTACACACTTCAAGTTAGCCCTTGACGGCTATGTCACCTGATGATAAGTGATGATGCAGTCTAGGATGGTAGCGGGCTAACCTGTTAGGGGTATGGTAAACCCACACTCCTAATGGTTTGTACGCGACATCGTGCCGGAACGCTAAATCGCTTGGCGACACTTCTTTGCCGATGCGGTGGTAACTAGCCATGGTCGTAGTCTCCCACCAGACCAGACTCGAGCCGGGAATAGAACCCAGGACCTCCAACTTTATAATGCGACAGCGCACGCACTGCACCACGGAGGTGGTCAAAATTAGTGGTGTACGCTCTATATTTAAATTTATCTTACTCTATAAATAAATTTAATCTTCACTAGTTGGAGAGGCACCTAAAGAAGAAGATAAATAAATTTTAAACGGTAAGCGCATGTTACTAACAGTATGCAATAGTTTGTCGGCTTTGCAAAGTAATCACTAAATAGTAGATTATTCAACATGAGGGTAATTCAATGTCTTACGTCACGGACGCCGGGTAAATCCCAAGCGAGGAGGGATTTTAAAGTAATTCCCGAGCGTAGCGAGCTTGTGGCATCTAGAATCCCAAGTGTAGCGAGTGGTTTAGGGGCGCCCAAGACAAAAAAAAAAAGCGTTACAATATGTTACTCTGTTTTTTGCACAATATCCGTGCCAATGAGGCACGATGGCGCTTAGAAACCAATTAGGAATGTGGGTTGACCATACCCCTAATATTTAAGCCCGCTACCATCCTAGACTGCATCATCACTTACCACCAGGTGAGATGCCGTCAAGGGCTAACTTGTAGTGCATAAAAAAATGGTTATTTACGTGTTTAGGAATTTGTAGACTAGGGCTTTCGCGGTAATGTTGGGACTAATAACCGTTTTCTTATCTACTGAAAGGTAACAATAAGACTTTTTTATATGATCTGTGGTCATCGGTAATTTTTGACAGATAACATGGTGACAGACAACGGTTGGAGTTCAAGCACTTGACGGAAAATATTGTTAATGGGATATTTATAGTAAAGTTATTAAAAGTATTTTAACAACACGAAGTCTTTGTAATTTGGTTCCTGACTACAGTCGAAAGCTTACACCACCTTTAGGCTACTTGAAACATTCATATAGGAAGCATCGAAGACTCAGTACCAGATAGTAACGTGCGCACGATGTTCTCGACCGCAGCAACCGTTAAGCCTAGCCACTTGAACCGCAATGTCCGTTTCCAACTACAGCGTATTGGACGTGAGGCCCAAATAGCCTGCTTGCATTAGTTATTTACATGTAACTAAAAAGGAAAAAAAACTGTAATAGCCTAGCGGTTACGACACCCGACTCTGAAACAGAGGTCGGCGGTTCGATCCCTGGCACGCCTCTAAAGTTTCGGTGTAATGTGCGTTTTTAAAATATCACTTGCTTCAACGGTGAAGTAAAACATTCTCCATAATGTTCCCAATGGCGTGTGAAGTTTGCCAATCCGCACATGGCCAGCGTGTTGACTATGGCCAAACCCTTCTCATAGGAGACCCGTGCTCTGCAGTGAGCCGGTAATGGGTTGATCATAATCTAGAAGGGAAATGATTTTTTTTATATTAATAATCCAAAGACGTGTGAAGTCTGCCAATCCACACATAGGCGTGGTGGACTATGGCCAAACCCTTCTCATAGGAGACCCGTGCTCTGTAGTGAGCAGGCAATGGGTTGATCATGATCTAAAAGGGAAATTATTTTTTTACTTTGATAATCATCGTAATGAGTAGATAACATTAGGTTATTAAAACTTTAATATCACATCCGGAAAAGCTATAAAAAGCGGAGAGAAAACGAGAGTTCAGAAATGAATTTTTAAAAAACTGTGCCTAGTTAACGTTGATTTTCGAATAGAATATAATAGAATAGAAAATGTTTATTTAACGGAACAACACATAAAGAAATATACAGCGTAACCTATTATGTACTATATTAATGATAACATTTTTAGTTCAATGCTGTCTCGTATCAATAAAAAGGTTATGTCACAGCTGAATATTGTGGACGCTAATGTACCCACAATACTGGTATTCTGATAGACCATACCGGCGAAAGTCCTGTATTTAAAATATTGACACAATGATCCGTAATAGAAACTAACCTAAGGAAATAATGAAACCTTTACGTTTTATCAATGCATCAATAAGAGTGTTTATCAAAATTAATTAGATTAGAAAGAAATTGATATAGTACTACATTCGGTTTTTTGCATATTAAGTACATGATAAAGATATAATTTTTTAAAACTTAGTGAGGGATTAAAAAATTATAAACATTTTTAATAGGTAAATTCAAAATTTACTTAATTCTTAACCTACTAGGGAAAGTTGCATCGAAATCAAATAAGAGCGAAAACCATTTTAAAAAAATGTCCGAAAAAGTTTACTGGAAGCCGAATTTTTTTTATTTAGAATTTGGCTCTTGAATACAAAAAATACACACACTTATAGTTTGAAACAGAACAAGAAAATGAACTCTTCATTTTTATTATTACTATATATTACCACATCTTATCTTGGTACTGTGCTACGCTACGATACGCTGGTAATTTGTTATAAATAATATTTTTTCTTTTGAATTAATACTAGCAGTAGTAATTGTAGAAAACGCGAGGATAATTTCCATTTATGCATAAGTTACTGATATTCAGCACAGTTTTTACGAGAGATTTCCCCTGTTTCATGATAATGTAATTTGTAGGCGAATTTTCCGGACGTACTCGATGTAATCGAATGATAGCAGTAGCTTTAGCAGTAAAATACCGAGCCCTTTGTCTGGGTCCTATATTTTAAACTGGATTTGTTGAAATGGACGCCTTTTGTGTTTATATATTTATTTTTTTACAGCTGATTATCATCATATAAACCGATTGATGTCATAGTTCTTTTGTGAGGAGTTCTAAAGTCCACAGTCTTGGGCCGCTTGTTTCCAGTGGCTGCCTGCGACTCCATTGATGTCATCTGACCAACTAGTTGGAGACCAACGCTATGATTGCCGGTGCAGGGTCAACATTCCAGGACCTTTGGACTTCAACGTCCAGGCTCATCGAGCTATGTGCCCAGCCCATTAGCACTTCAGTTTCGCAACTTAGGTATGTATGGGCGTGATAATATCATTAAAAATTAATCTTAAATTAAAATAAAACGCTGCCCAAATGTGAGTCGGACAATAGTATAAGTAGTTATTAGGTTTGTGGGATAAAGTCCTGCAAAATCCTCATATTGCAAGTCCTGCAAATGTTTAAAAACATTGCCACATAGAGAATCTATCACAGCCCTATGAACTCTCTTTTTTAGATTGTCTGTTTTATTAACATCTGAACTAGGATGGAATGGTAGTTTTTTTTGAGATTGAACTGCGTGGAATTGCGATTTCGGAATAAATTAAAAGCTATTTCAAAACTGTATTTTTCATTTATACTGTCTATTCAAATATTAAGAGGAATGATTTGTTTTCAGTTTATTTGTAATCGATTACTCTGTAACTGCGATATTGATTTGTATTTACCTCTCTAACCTTAATTAACATACTCGTAGATATAATTTCAGCTTATAATAGCGGTGTAGTAGAAAAATCACTAAAGAATTCTATCATTATAATATCTTTTTCTATGAGCGCTAAGTTGTACGATGTACGTAATTAATAGTTTATTTACTACAATTAAAAATGCGCCGAACCATTTGCCTATCTCTTATGTATAAGCTCCTAAAAAGCATGTAAATATTTTAAAATATGTTATATAAAGAGTTATATTCAATCAATACCTTCATCGTTAATACTTTAAATGGATAAGGTATTGACTGGAAATAACAATTAAATTTTTAATGTATTCATATTTACAAGAAAAAGTCATTTAGTCATCAAGACAATTTATATATATAAACTTTATACTCTACAGTATAATATTTCAACGAAGAGTTTATGAAAAGTTATAGTAAAAATACCTACAGTAAGTTAGTTTACTCTTAAATAACCCTAACTATTAGGTAGTTAGGATTATTTAAGAGTAACCATTCTTAATATCAGACTTGATTGCATATGTGCTTACGGAAATAGGCAGTCGTGATAGACAGGCAAAGTTGTACCAATAGGCATTTTTTTACCGTTTTCTAACGAAACTATAAGTCATCTTTACGAGTACGTTTTGTCAACATCGGTCTATATTAGAAATACTTATAATTAATAGCCTGTGCAAATTATCACAATAGTAATAATTAAATCCTTTATTCAAATTGGCCTTCTTAAGGCGCTTTTTATCTGTACATACATTTTCCACATAACACTAAACTAAATCTACGAGGGTTCTAAACGCGCTCTGGACTAAGAGAAAGCACGTGACAAACTGAGCCTTGTATAATTTTTGTTATAATCATCTAACATTTTGAAGCAGTTCAAAATATTTATATATACTTTGAAGTTATGGCTAGAAAGTCCAAGAAGTCAACCGTTCATAAAACATGAGGGACGAGCAGAGTAGTGCAATAAAAATCAGTATTAAATTATTAATCAAAATGGTTCGTGAAGCGTAACTGTCTTTCCGTAATTTATTCAGAGTGCTTCTGCAGAAATTAAAGGACATACCGTGTTGTCATATCAATTAAGACTTCATCCATCACTGCGCGAAGCACCAACTCGTTTTATTTGTAGAGATTATCCATGACGCAGTGTTAATTCGTTTCCAATTGCCGAATAATCTTCGGGTCATTTAGCATGAGATATTGCGTATGATGAGATTATTAATTACACTGTGCAAATGAACTAACACAGTGATTATTGTAAGACGGAATACCTACTGTTAATAATAAACCGAAAATTATGACAATAATTTATTGTTTGAATGCGTGTTTTTTGTGTCTCCTAAATTGCAGCTCAGATTTAAAACAAATAGATATAGCCAACGTGTGGCCGCAAATAAGAAAACAATAAAATTACACATTTGCTGGTATGGTTTTTTTTAATCCTCTACAAGTTAGCCCTTGAAGATAATCTCACCTGATGGTAAGTGATGGTGCATTGCTAAGATGGTAGCGGGCTAGCCTGTTAGGCCTGGTAAACCTATACTAATAATCGGTTTCTCCGCGCCATCGTTCCGGAACGCTAAATCGCTTGGCGACACGTCTTTGTCTGTAGGGTGGTAATGAGCCACGGCCGAAGCCTCCCAGACCAGACTCGAGCCAGGCTTCGAACCCAGGACCTCCAAATTTATAATGAAACAGCGCGCGCTGCGCCACAGAGGTCGTCAAAAATTTTCTTCGAATGTGACGTGAAAAGATAAAAAAAATCGAAATGCTGACATTACGAAAAAAAAATACGGAAAAAATTATAGGAGTTAAGTTCTTAATAACAGAGAGACTGTTCTGTTTGGAGAATTTTTAAGCGACACAAAAAACCGGTACGCTTTATGAGACAGGAGTGAGGACGCTTTGTCTCCTTTTCGTGCATAATCCGTATACACGTTTTTCACTCCTATAATCCGAGTATTGTTTAAACGTTTACATATTATGAAATCATTGCTGCATTGTTTGGTTACTTACAGAGATTAAAATAGTCTTATTAGACAAAACAGTAAATAGAAATTATCATAGTTGATTTAAAGGTCAAATTCGTTCACAATTTACAACCAACGCTTCAAGTGAAAATCAGTAGTGATTAACTTCAGATAATGAGGTCCTGGGTTCGATCCTGGAGTCGGGTCAAAACATGTGTTTTCTGGCCTTTCGGTCAAAATAGTCAGTACCACACCTGAGATGGAAAATTGGTGATGGCCAGTGCTACCAAAGTTAAGTGATAACTAACTTGTTTTAAAGAAAAAAGGTGTGTACCCAGTAGTGGGACAGTAATAAGCTAATGATGAAATCTGTTGAACAGAATTTACTACTCTAAATATTAGGAACATTTTATTTTAAAGTTTACTAATTCGACAATGAATAATGACTTCACGATTATAATAACGTAAATTTTTAAGGATAGATAATGTTTGCGTAAGGATGAATAATATTACTAGGGTTTTCTATGGCGCTTTGTGGCGAAGAAAAATAGTGTCATCTTAAGCTGAGCGCTATAAAGCGAACTAGGCCTTACCTCGGTCTTCAGAGACAGTTAAAACGGGACGTTATGTGACATAGGTCTGTTTTGTTTTACAACTACCTCAACTATTTAAACACAAACTCAAAGTTCGCTCTGTAGATCTCAGATTTAGGCTACTCGACACGATTTCATCACATTGCTCTTGCATACATCACACTACCAAAATATTACACCTAAACGTATATTGCGATAAAAACCTTATGGCATTACATTAAATAATACATCAAATGTACGTGGATACATTAAACGAACGTGACATGACGTCAGAATAGTTATTGCTTGCATATTGCAATTATGCAGTGATTTGTCAACTGACAGCATCTTTCAAATGTCAGAGCGTAAGGCCAATAACAGTTACAAATAATGTAAGATAACCTGAGTAGTATGAGATTTTCACTTTAAGAGCGCCATCCTATAATCTTCGTGAAATCTATATAACTTTGCATAAGTAACAAATCACGCAATCGGCACTCTGAATTCATACGTTGTATGTTATTTGACATTGTTTGTGAATTGTATGTTCATTCATTAATCAACCCATTACCGGCACACTACAGAGCACGGGTCTTCTCTCAATATGAGAAGGGTTTGGCCATAGTCCACCACGCTGGCCATGTGCGGATTGGCAGACTTTACACGTCTTTGAAAACATTACGGAGAACTCTCAGGCATGCAGGTTTCCTCACGATGTTTTCCTTCACCGTTGAAGCAAGTGGTAATTTTAATTTAAAAAAAAAACGCACTTAACTCCGAAAAGTTCGAGGTGTGTACCCGGATTCGAACCGCCGACCTCTGATTTGGAGGCTGACACCCTAGCCACTAGGCTATCACCGCTTCGAATTGTATGTACAAGTGCGGAAAAAACACAGCCATTCAATGTCGAAGACGGCATTACTGATATATACACTCTTTAGTAATCGGCCGTTACAATAGAATGCATGTGATGTAAACTGCCTGTTCGGTGCTTAACGAGTTTCAATTTGTAAAACTGCCAACACCGTATCCGAGTCAGTGCGGTTGCGTCCAGCGTGGATAAATTACACGAATTAAAACCGTGATCAGATATAAATTGCACATTCATTCGTTTTGCGGAACGAAAACCAAATCTGAGGCTAATTGATATTAAACGAATATCCAATAGGTGAAGCGAGGGCTAATCTTTATCTAATGCTACGAGTGGCATACACAATGGTTGGGTGAGAAACATTTAATAGAATCAACACTGATTAAGAGTATATAGTTCGGTATTCTGTATCGTTTGTAATGCGGGTAGTATAAAAACAAAATAGACAACAACACGGACTTTTTCTCTCTCAAATCTCTCGCCAAAACATTGTCTTCCGTAGCATTGACTAACTAAATAATTATAAGTTAAGGGTTTTTTGAAATTCCTGACGCAACGTTTGTAATTGAAGATTATCCCATGTCACATTTCTTTTTCCGTTCTCTTTCCTAGCGTATAAATCTAATCGAGAAATTTTTCTATGACCAACCATAGCTAGTCGTTTATAATAATGATTTTTCCGTGATTAAAAGCAGCCGTTTTTGCGAATCCAGAGTATGTTTTCGCCGCGATTCTAAGAAGCTATATATATATATATACATTATAGATTATAAGGAGTATACAACTTGACAAGAATATTATTATTGTGTTAAGTGGATTGTCATCATGAAGTTCCGCCACGCTATTGGCTCCCGCCAAAACAGTGGCAAGTCCACGCTAAAAAGCAATAATGGGCGCCACGAGGGCAGTGTTATATGTTTAGTCATATTTTTGGCGGAAAGGTAGATTGGAAAAAGGAGTCACGCGTAGTAATGTTGCTTTATAATTGTGATTGAGAAGTGACGTAGTGTTAAATGTATAATTAATTCTGGTACTATGCATATAAGTGTGCTAGCCTATTGGTTAGGACGTCCGCCTCCTAATCAGCGGTCGGGGGTTCGAACCCGGGTACGCACCTGTAACTTTTCGGAGTTTTGTGCGTTTTTAAGCAATTAAAATATCACTTGCTACAATCTAAAAAAAAAAAGGATGAGTCATTCATTCAAAATAAATTGCATAGTATCTTGAATATATTATATTAAATAAAATACAAGTTATATATCCCTCTTATTAGTTGTACACGACCATTATTTAGGTACGAGTATATCTCACTTTTCCCTTTATTTTTATACTCATAACATATTCACATTTATGTTGTTCAACATATAACATATAGGCACAGATTTCGAGGCTCGTTTCCCACCCAGTCACACTTTGTTTTAACTGCTTGATATAGTGATTGCTTGGTTTCCATTGTGAACAAGTTTGACTAAAGTTATAATTAAACACTACATATTGATATTTCGTTATATAAATATCGAAATACAATACTGTTTGTTTGGGATGATTTGTTTCTATGAATCGATTGGTACATAAGACATTTGGATAATGTTATATTCTGGTTTAGTTGTGATAATAATGGCGAGATTGAATGAGTTTTATCATAAATAAACAATATTTGTACATATAATAATGTATTTCAATAAACTAGATAGTATAATTATAAAAGACGGTATACACATAATACACATAAAATTTCATCACACAATCTTTATACGTTTATATTTACATTCTTTCTAGTGAAACTTATGTTACACTAAATAAGTTTCACTAGAAGGAATGTTCAATTAATAAAATTTTACGATATCTATAGAATATTAAAGATTCAGTATAAAGAAGAACTTTTCGGCAGAAATGAATTTTTTTAAACCTAATTATAAATTAAGCTTAGGATGTCCTTGAAGATATTATTCAGCCTATTACTATTTCTAAGCCTAAAACCAGTAGGATAAACTTTTTTAAATTATTAAAGGCATGGAAAAACGCTGTGTACAATCGGTGTCCTTAACGGCATCTTGCGTGCGAACAATCAAAAGATGCGCTCATTTAAATTGATTAAAGTCTAATTAGCGCAATAATTAGCGTGTTAACACCAAAGCTACCGATAGGCGCGCCGGCGCTGCCCGGTGATTTTTTTTTAATACACTACAAGCCCTTGACTGCTATCTCACCTGGTGGTAAGTGATGATGCGGTCTAGGATGGTAGCGGGCTAACCTGTTAGGAATATGGTAAACCCACGCTCCTAGTTGGTTTCTACGCGACAACGTGCCGGAACGCTTAATCGCTTGGCGACCCGGCTTTGTCGGTTGGGTGGTAACTAGCCACGGCCAAGCCCCCCAACAGACCAGACTCGAGCCGGTAATCGAACCCAGGACCTCCAACTTTTAATGCGATAGCGCCTTGGAGGTCGTTAAGAATAGAAGAAGTTAAGAAGAGTAATATGTTAAGAAGTGAATATTATCCATCATTTCTAATGATGTTGGTAGCTACGAAATTATCCGTAATATGATTATTCCTCTCCTGAATATTGTTGTTCCAATAATTACTCACTTGAACTTAACTTAATTATAAGGTAAAAGACGCAAAACAATGTTTTTGGTAAACAAATTAAAATAATGATATTAATCGATTTGTCACTGAGAGCAAACTTTTTGAGTATAAAAAGTTGGAATACTTTTCGAAGAATATAAGCAACAAACTCCAGTATTTAACTTACTTCTGGTTTTCAATGCCAATAAAATATGTGAATAACACAATGCATTCAATAGCTAAAGCTTTTCTTGTTTATTTAATTAAACTCTCAGATCCAAGAGTCTCTTTTCTCTTTGATCCAAGTTTAAAGGCAATTTGTACGTTAAAATGAATATTGCGAGATCGGTGACGTTTACATCAAAATTAAACTTCTACACAATTCAAATGGGTTTATGAACTTATTTCATCTGTATTCATGCAAACATTGTATCATCTAATTTTCTATTTGCGGTCGCTTTGTAAATATGATAGGTAGTCAACATGAAAATAAAGGTCAAGTCCATAAAGCGAGAGTTTAATGGAATTAATTTACGCCGTCTGCATATAAAGATTATCACTTGAGAGAATTTTGAATGTGTTTTTAAGACTGCTGTTAGTTTAATCACCGTCATGATCTTCATCATCATGATCATGATCTACCCATTACCGGCTCACTATAGAGCACGGGTCTCCTCTAAATATGAGAGGGGTTTGGCCATAGTCCACCACGGTGGCCATGTGAGGATTGGCAGACTTCACACGCCTTTGGGAACATTACGGAGAACTCTCAGGCGTGCAGGTTTCCCCACGATGGGGGAAAATCAATTAAAATCCTTTTCTAAAAAAAAATTATCACACTAATATTATAAATGTTGAAAGTTTGTAATTTCACGTCAATGAGCATCAACTATAGCTATAGTTTGCCATAGCGAGTTCCTCAAGATTAGTTTTCTATTTTGGGAAAGGTAGCGGAAACGGGAACGGGAACAGGAATGAGACATCGGATAATCTTCAATTACAATCGTTGCTCATTCCACAGGAGTTATTAAAAACCCTATTTCTATAAAGAGAAGGAGAGCACAAAATTTCTTGCGATTGAAGTCAAGTTCCTAAGTTGAATATCTGAGAAGCAGTAAACAGTAAATGTCCTAGTATAGTACTTTGTCACTTGAAGTGCAGTCGTCTTTATACCAAGCAAAGTCTTTGTGCATTCCAGATGCAGTACAAATAACGTTTGAGCCCGTATCTCCCACAAAGCCAGTTGTGTATTTAGGACAATTAAATTCTAAGCGTTATGCCGTTTTGTACAGCTATATTCGCCTAAACCACTGATCAGTTTCGAGAATATCTGGCAAGAAGTCAGATTGCACCCAGAGGAAGGACATACGATACCTTTGCGCTGAAAAATAGAAAATTTCCGATCGATATAATCTCGATACTAACGTGGACAAAATCGCAGCGCATAGCTAGTTTTATTTGATAAATATCATATCTTTCCTTAACAATTAATTAATTATATTCATCCATTTAACTTTAAAGTGTAAATAGAATTGAATACTAATGGAATACTAATATTTTCTTTATATACCTACACGTTAACCCTTGACGGCTATCTCACCTGGTGGTAAGTGATGATGCAGTCTAGGATGGTAGCGGGCTAACCTGTTAGAGGTATGGTAAACCCATAATGCTAATTGGTTTCTACGCGACATCGTAAAAACCCTAAATCGCTTAGCGACACGTCTTTGTCGTTAGGGTGGTAACTAGCCACGGCCGAAGCCTTCCACCAGACCAGACTCGAGCCGGGAATCGAACCCAGGACCTCCAACTGTATATACGACAGCGCACGCACTGCGCCACGGAGATCGTCAAATAATACCTTAATAGAAGAAATAAAACATGGAAGAAAATCCTGCCAGTATTTTATTGGACGAAACATTCGTAACGTAGAAACTGTCGACTAACTGTTATAAACTTGATATCAATTATAATAGAACCACTTCACAAAGCTAGTCTAAATGCTTGCGTTATTGCGATACGCAAATATCGAAGGATTCAATAAGAATGTAACCAGCGAGAATATAATGAAATAAAATTATATAGATAATAAAAAACAAAACTTTTTTATTGCATGGTTTATGAATACGTAAAGCAAAGTCACTTTGCGGTACGATGCAGCATTCTTTGTCATGTAGGGTATAAATAAATGGTCACGGTCACAGCCTAAAATCAGAAAAACTGTAGGCTGGATAACAAACCCAGGACTACCAAATTATACGGCGCTGAACACTGAGCCAATTTCTCGCATCAAGTTCAATATATAGTAGCGATCTAAAGAGGTAAGTTTTTAAGTTCAGGTGCAAAAGCAAAAGTTGTTTTCTCATAAACTTCAATCCTACTAATATTATAAACGCAAAAGTTTGGATGGATGTTTGTTACTCTTTCACGTAAAAACTATTCCATGGATTTTAATGAAACTTTACAATAATTTGGCTTATACATCAGAATAACAAATAGGCTACAATTTATAAGGCTATTGTGTGAATTTTCCAAAATATGACGATAAGTGTCAAGTGAGTATGAAAAATCTACCATCTGTGTGATAATTTTAATGTCATAATGTTAGCTCTATTCTACGCCACGCTCATATAAGCTAAAAAATACTAATCCTGCGCAAACGAAGTCGCGGGCACCAGCTAGTTTAAATAGTAGTACCATTTTAAAATCTATCTGAAATCTTTGAAGTATTTTCAATTTGATTTCACAGACGATTATAAGTATCAACAAAGCGATAGGCTTCCGACAGAACGTGGCCAACAAATTAAGGTCAGTAAATCCAATCTCTTCAATCAATCTACTTGTTGCAATCGGGTGCATCCATCTGAAATACGAAGATCTGGTAGCACTGTGGGTTGTTATGTTCACATTTTTCCATCAAGAGATATTAGGTCGGTACTTGTGATCAATAAAAATCATCATCATCATCATGATCAACCCATTATCGGCTCACTACAGAGCACGGGTCTCCTCTCAACATGAGAAGGGTTTGGCCATATTCCACCACGCTGGCCACGTGCGGATTGGAAGTCTTCACACGCCTTTGAGAACATTATGGAGAACTCTCAGGCGTGCAGGTTGCCTCACGATGTTTTCCTTCACCGTTGAAGCAAGTGATATTTTAATTGCTTAAAAACGCACATAACTCCGAAAAGTTAGAGGTGCGTGCCCGGGTTCGAACCCCCGACCTCAGATTAGGAGGCTGACACTCTAACCACTAAGGCTAACACAGCTTATCAATAAAAATACCATGGGTACCCAACCCATTAAAAATTCAAAAGGCAATTTAATTAGTAATATCAAATTCACCTGCACTTATTTAAAAACGGAGTCCATTTGCTAATCTTTTCCAATAAATATTAATGTGAACTCAGTAAATTTATTTAAATTAATTACCAAGGTAAAATTTCCCTTCCAAGTGTCCTTCAACATATGCGAGATTAATCCTTCCATTAAAATTTATTTTAATTCATAATACATGCCACTGTATAGACCATTAACCATCTTCCAGTCTTTAATTTTCCACAGCTCAGAACAGGCCTTCTCTCTCTCAACTGGTAGGCTTTTTTATGTTTACATTATGGGCGAACGAACTGACGTGTCACTTGATATTAAGTTAATTACAATAAATTACCATAGCACATGAAAGCTGCAGCACCAAAGGAGCCGGTATGTAGCCGTCAGAACCCATCCTTCTAATCGGTTTCTACTCGTTATCTTAACGGAACGATAAATATCTTGGTGGTTGGGTTTAACAAGCTGCTGCCGAAGACGTGTTGCTAAGCGATTTAGCGTTCCAGTACGATGTCGCGTATAAACCAATTAGGAGTGTAGGCTTACCATACTCCTAACAGGTTAGCCCGCTACCATCCTAGACAGCATCATCACTTACCAGGTGAGATAACCGTCAACTTGACTTGTAGTGTATAAAGAAAAAACGATCATACAAAGCCCAGACCGGGTAAGTAACTTGTAATTTGGACAGCAGGTTTCTATCACCATGTAAGCACTGTAAAGTTCTATGAAAATCTAACCCAGGAGAATTAATAGGCCGTGAGAGATTGCATGAAAATTTAAATATGAAGTTTAAATAATAAAGAAAACAATAATATAAAAAAAATCGTCATAAAAATTTAAAACTAAAATAACCTTAAACATTTACAATTATGTAGCAAAAGCTAAAGTCTCATGCTGGAAACTTTAAAAAGAGGAATTGACTCCAATAAGTTTAGAGAACTGCGAGGAAGTTCTGAGAACATCTTGTAAGTCCTATTTGATGAAAAAGAACTTTTATAAAAGCGATAATAGAGTTTTAAAAGTTGAAATTGTTCATATACGTTTCGAACCCCTTGTTTAACAAACATATTTTAACCTGCATCCTATGTTACGAGCCTTAACTGCTGAACCGATTATCAGTAAATTTCTTTAATTTTTTCGTACAACGTCTAACGTCCTGAAGATGATGGTAGGATATTATTTATTCAAGGAAAAATTACGGTTGCAGAGTTAAAAAAAGCTAAAGTTGTAACATAAATAACAAACCAATTCAAGTTTGTATTTATGCGTTATTGTATTTAGCGAAAGAGTATGCGTAAAATAATTTCCCAGCGATAGAAAAGGATATTTTAGTGAAACATGGTTTCATCAAGACCGAATACGTGATTTAATATTGTCAACATATATAATCATCAACGCAATTCAAAATTCAGAATTATCAAAAAGCTTTATTCTATGAAGCGTTGATATATTATAACATAATATTGTATACTAAATTATTTTGATTCCTGAGGTGATGGTGATAACTACTCTCACCAACTATTTAATATACTCATATGTAATCCTTAATATAGTAACAGGATTTTTTAAAAACTGTTATCAGAATAAGTAGGTTTGTAGTCATAGTCCACCACCTAGCGTGGATTGGTACTTCACAAGCGTCTGAGATGCCTGAAGGTTTCCTTACGATTGCCTTCGTCACCATTAAAGTAAGTGTTTTTTTTATACACTACAAGTGAGCCCTTGACGGCTATCTCACCTGGTGGTAAGTGATGATGATTTCTAGGATGGTAGCGGGCTAACCTGTTAGAAGTATGGTAAACCCACGCTCCTAGTTGGTTTCTACGCGACATCGTGCCGGAACGCTAAATCGCTTGGCGACACGTCTTTGTCGGTAGGGTGGTAACTAGCCACGGCCGAAGCCTCCCACCAGACCAGACTCGATCCGGGAATCGAACCCAGGACCTCCAACTTTTAAAATGCGACAGCGCACGCACTGCGCCACGGAGGTCGTCAAGATATTTAAGAGAGAAGAGTGAAAAGTTAAAGGTGCATGCCAGGAATCAAACTCGGTTCCCGCAAAAAGAAAGTCTAATCCACTACAACCGCTACACATAGCTTCATAAGTAGCTACAGTAGTTACAAATTCAAACTCGAAATGAAACTAAAGTGCGACGTCGAATTATGTTTATTTGAATTTGTACAGTTGACTTGTGTGTTTAGTACAGTTTGCTAGTAAATACTAATAAAGTGGAGCTCAAATAACGCTACGTACAAATAATATACATATAATGACTAGATTCTATTTTCCTAACTAGAATAGAGTATTTGACGCAATGCTGCAGCGAGCTTTTATTGTTTAAAGGAGGAAGTAAGGTAATAATGATTTCGAATTAACATTTCCGTAAAAGTTCTAATGCCGTATCGAAAACTAAACCCATTATACTTAATGAATAGAAGCAGGCGTTACTTTGCGGAAGTCCATGATAAACAATAAACAGCAAGTATAATTTGCTATATTCCGACGACAACCGGGAGATTTGTATAATATAACACCACACAAAATCTTCCACTAGAACCTCTACGCACGTTTAGACCCAACACCGGATCATCTTCAGGAGATGTTGACTTCACAAGCGCGTGTGGTGTTATATTATACAAACCTCCCGGTTGTCGGCGGAATATAGCAAATTATACTTGCTGTTTATTGTTTAAGCCCATTATACTTAATAAGGATATCGCTAGTCCGGATTATTACCATCGGTTTCATTATCGATTATTTAGCTTGCAATTATATCTAGGATTTAACAATTATCGGTAAATACGATACACTATATATTATACTATAGATATTATAATATAATATATCGTGCGTTTTCCTGGGTTCGATTCCCAGCTCAAGTCCACCCTACTGGCAAAGACATATCCGAAAGCGAATAAGCGTTCCGTTATGATGCCAAGTAGAAACCAATTAAAAGCATGAGATCGGATGGCAACGCTAGTTCCTATGGTGCTTCAGATTACTATAGGCAACGGAAATCACTTAACTTCAGGTGACCTGAGTACTCGTTTACCTGCTATGTAATATAAAAATACATATTTCCAACTAGACATTTAAGTAGTTTTTGGGTCACCAGCAGATAAAATGTAAATACGCCAAAAATAAAAATCTGTTTTCGGTTCTATATTGACACAAACTTATTTTCAATGTACAAGAAATGTTTACTTAGTCTTATAAATATAGATTTTTGAATAACACAAAAAAATGTAAGCCAACCCAAATGATTTTACTTCTTCAACATAAAAGTTAATGCGAATAACAAATGGAAACACTAAATTAAGTAACTCTAATTTTCAAACACATTTACCGTAATGGTTATTGCTAAGTAACATTATAAATTCAGTTGAATAAGGCTATTATTGTTTACTTCATGTCTCTATCTCCAATTATTGTCCTTATAATACCTTCGAAAATAATTATGTGCCCGGAGACTATAATGCTGCAATTTTGCCGTAACAGCCTACAGTCTTATAGGGTTTCTATTAGGGTGGAATATGTAAGTATTATTAAAAACCCGAGTCTTCCTAAAGTCAAAAGTTTTCGACTAATCCATCATGACTTACGGTGCCGAAACTTGGACACTAACAGCGAGGCTTGTCCACAAACTTCAAGTCGCTCAGCGTGCTATGGAAAGAGTTATGCTCGGAATCTCTTTGAGAGATAAAGTCCGTAACGAGGTGATTTGGGTTCGATTCCCGGCTCGAGTCTGGTCTGGGGGGAGGCACCCTAACAAGAAAGACGTGTCGCCAAGCGGTTGAGCGTTCCGGCACTATGTCGCGTAGCAACCAATTAGGAGTGTTGGTTTTCCATACCCTAACAGGTAAGCCCGCTACCATTTTAGAATGCATCGTCACTTACCATCAGGTGAGATTGCCGTCAAGGGCTAACTTGGAGTGTATATAAAAAAAGCTATGGGATGGATGGAATAACCGAAGCTCATACTTCAGTACATCAAATTGCATTGAATAGTACCCAGTGAGTGTAGATTTCATGGAACGGGTAGTAAAATATTCAAATTCAAATAATTCTTTAAAAGGCACTTTTGACGCGTCAATAATTTACATAGTAGTTATGTCATGGTGATAACTATATTCGTAAACTTAAAACTAAAGCTATGAGGGTTCCAAACGCGCCCCGGTTTAAGAAGAAGCCCACAACAAACTTAGCCGGGTTTTTTTTTTCGATATCACCATCTCACATAATGAATAATAAATTATAGTACCTATGGAGATAGAGCAATTCACATCCAAGCTTTTTTATCGTTTATAAGACCTATGGTTCAATAAGACTATGGTTCTGTAGTAATAAGTGATGTGGACTATCATATTTGGGTTATGGCACGAGGTTACAGACGCCTGCTATTATATTATTCTATGACGTAAAAATACGGCTCTCGGTTATAAGTCTACTATATGGGTCAGCGTAATAGACCAACGTTCGTGTCAGCAATGGGGCCATACCAGTTTTGCTTCACCATCTTGAAAGCTCAGTCTTTCGTCGAGAGGGTTTCCACGTTATAACGCTATAAGACACTTCCGCCCGAGTTCAAACTCTTGTGGTGCCACTCAACCAGACTGGTTAAGGCAAAATAAAGAGGCGGACTCCTTTAAGGTTTTGGATATTATAAAATGACATTATTAATGGGGGCGGATTGTCTTGTACGTTAAGGATTTCCATTCCATTGATCTTTATCCAATGATCATCATTAAACTCATATTACCAACACTTGACCACCCTGACTCTATAGTTTAAATAGTCGTAATAGTTAACCAAATATTTTAAGCTAGGTGATTTTTGGATCGCATCCATTTTAGAAGTCTTAAAATATCGATAATATTAATGGAACAATTCGTCGCCAATTTTGTAGGTAATCTATGAATCATTCCACTTTGTGCTGGTAGCTCTCAATTACATGACCGATAATAGAAACCTTAAAACTAAGCAAATTAGAAATTGACTCCCACAGTTGCTATCAAATTATATTGAAAAAGTTAATTTGATTTTCCAGTGAGAATTTTCATGTTTCATTATTATTTGGGAATACGCTTGTGATTTCGATTTGATGTGCTTCATTTATTACTTTGATACGAAATGGTTACTAATTGAGTTAGAAATATTACAGTATGACAAATCTAATAGGGCTACCACTTCAAATTGGTATCATGTGGTAACGTAGTAGGCATGTTTCTACATATTGAGATCATCAAGCACCCTTAAACCTTTCCTCCACTTAGCTTGTTCGTTGTGCCGGAATTGTGGGCGATGGAAGCGATGTCGTCCATCACTTGCAGTACGGAGTTGGCTGGTGTGCTGTTTTTCTGGCACGCCTCTAACGGGCGGAACTGGGCTTGTTGTGCCCGATGTGGGTCTACTGCGGCGTATATGAACTGGTGGATTCGCGAATCTGAAACCTTTCTTAATCAACAGATGTCCAAATGATAGGCTGTACTTTTATAAAGAAAAGGCACCTGTTCTTTATTTCTGTTAGACCATTCGAGTGATTAACCCGTGGCAGCCATAAATATGTTCTATATAGTGACAAAATTTTAAATCGATTTTTTTAATTACCATGAAATAACTACTATGTAAATTATTGACGCGTCAAAAGTGCCTTTTTAAGGACTATTTGAATAAAGATTAATTTGAATTTGATTTTTGAATTTGAATTTAAACTCTCCATTGGATTTTTAGTGAGAAAACACGAACACATAAATAAATAAATAAAATAACTATATGTGTATTAACTCATCATTGTCTTGGATCCACTGAGTTATGACACAACCCTATTGTCTACCTATATTGTCATATTAATAAGTGGCAAGTGAGGATAGCTGTGGCCAGATTTATTACCACATGAATGTTATATAATACCGTTGTTTCAGTTTGATAGCTTGACATTTGTGGGCTTTACTTAAGTTATCGGACCCTCGTCAAAATGGCAACAATAACTTTTAGCCGTTTGATACATTATTGATACTATCTTTATATTCAGTGCAAAGGGGTCCTTATTTGCGGGAACTGATCGATCCGTTTGGATTGATAGTTTCATTCTCGCTCTAGATTGCCTGTTGCAAAAACTCTAAAGAGGGATACTAAATTGATACTTTAAAATCTACGTGATCGGTACCTATGGGCCTGATAAGTACGCTTACTCACTCAGTGGTAATGGAGAGAGTTCCAAGTACTTCTACGTGATCAAACAAGAACTGAAGATCCGTAGCTTTGACCATGATATTCGATATGGCTTAACCAATTGCAAAGTTATATGGTAATAGTTCAGTCACATCACTCAGAAGTTCGATATATTCTGGGGTACGGGCCGATAGAATTTAAGGAACTTCTAGCATAAAATGCAGGGTTGGCAGTTATCCATTGAATGAAGACAAAAGCGTCTGAATTTCATCTCATCTAAAAACCAGATACACTATACTAGGGACTTTATTGTAAGACGCAGAAAATTTTAACACAGCGACAATGAAGTAAAAATTTACGTGTTGATTTACGAGTTGGTTGTTGATTGATTCATAAATTAAGAAACAAATAACGCGGGTGTTGTTTGTCAAGGACGGAAAACTAATAAAAGCAGACATATCACTATACCTAGTTATCATATCATTACTTTAATTATGCGCTTAGGTTTACCTAAATAATAAATTAGCTTTTGATATTTCCTAAGTCGAACAATAAACTGAAGGATCGTCGTGTTTTATGGGCAGGCATACTGATGGATGCATCCATCCTGCCTGCCTTTGTATCAGTCATGTTATTTATTAAAGACTAGCTGATGCCTGCGACTTCGTCTGCGTTGAGTTATTGTGTGCGAAAGTGTGTTTGCTTGTCTTCCAATCACGAAGCAATGGATTACTAAACCAACGCCCATGAAATATTAACAGGATAAACATTAAAGCATCTCCTTTCTAACAAAAAAAAATAATCGGAGTACGCGTTAATGAATTAGAAATAAATGCACATTTTGACTTTCATCCCATCTCCCAAGTGTAACCGTGCTTAGTTCCGAGATAAAAACCTATATGTTGAACCGAAGTATCAGCTACTCCTATACCGAATTTCATTCAAATCCATCCAGTAGATTCGGCGTGATGCGCGGCCGAGATACAGACGGATAGACAAATAAAATTAAAAAAAATTGTTTTGGGCTCCGTGTCGATAGTAAAGCATGCTCCAATTAAAATTTTCAAAATGTATTTAATGTACAAATTTCGTCCTGTTACAGTTTTATTGTATTATAGATTAATTCTTAGAAGTGAAATTTATTATTTAAGGATATTCGCTGCAGCTACATTTTAGTGGAATCCAATATTGAGAAAAATAAGGGTTGTTTTTCCTTCGGAGCACACAGCGAAAGGGTTGAAATAAATAAATTTTAAACAAACCCAAACATTGAAAATTCATTGCCTTAAGAGAATTTATAGTAGTAAATCCTAATTGAATGCGGTTTCCGCTTGAACAAACTTCATTAAAAGTGAGAAAGTGAAGTGCAAAAATGGTTTTGCTTTCACGATTTTATTTTACAGTGAGATGAACGAGTCTCGACAAAGTGACGGAACCTACCTCTTGCGTGTACCAACACTCTCTTAACTACTATTCCTACTCGTATTGCAGTAATCTTCGCACGTACGACTGATCCTCGACAATACATTTCGCCACATCATTGAGTACGACGGCTTTTGGGCCCATGATAAATGATGCCTTGGCTATTAACAATTCCATATAAGTATAGACGCGTTGCTCGCGTTATATTATTAGTGATATTAAATTATGGTAATTACCCGAAATATAATGTAATTACCCGCTTAGACATTACCTATCCTATGTGAATATAAGCTAGTACCATTGTAACATTTTGAAGAAACGCCCTTTTTCCATTCCCTTTTTGTGGTTTTTGTGTTTGTTATTTTGCAACTATGACGCAGTTGTAACATGTTTTTTGATAAAGGTACTTTGAGTTATTTAGTTGTAAGGTTAATTTTATTATGCATGTGTAGTCATTTCCAGAAGGTATGACATGACATACTTCTACGACTTCTTTCTTCTGTTTATGACTTCTTTCTTCTGTTTTTGGCATTTATTTTTGATGCGTATTCCGTTAGATGAAGAAATAGAGAACATTAAGTCACCTGAGCGTGCGTCGTTGCTGATATAATGTAAGCGCGCACGGTAACAGGGTACAGAGTACTACATCGCAATGCAAATGTAATCCTATTGAAACTGGGATGGGCCTGGTGGTTTGTAGCAAGGATACTCGTAGCTTGCTTTTGTTTGTAACGCCTTTACAGTATATGCCCAGAAAAACATTTATCGGTGTATGCTCCGTCTATTTATAGTACGTTTTAGATTGTTAATGACAATTATCTATATTATGAGGCTCTTACGTTATATCGTGTAAATGGTTCATCTTTTACTTTAACCCTGTTAAAAGGTAATGTAATACTGAATAATTAATAGAAGCAGACGTTACTTTGCGGAAGTCCATGACAAACAATAAATAGCAGGTATAATTTGCTATATTCCGCCGACAACCGGGAGATTTGTATAATATTACACCACACAAAATCTTCCACTAGAACCTCTGCGCACGTTTCGACCCGACACCGGATCATCCTCAAAAGTAAAGACAGTACTTTTCGCGCTTGTGAAGTCAACATCTCCTGAGGTGTTTATTGTTTAATGTAATACTAATTAAATCAGTTAATTATATACACAAGTAATTACCCGTTATTTAAATTTCCTTTTAGTTTTAGGTTCTACTCGTATTTGGGTAAAAATATGCTTGAAATAATTCATATTCTAGGTAGTTAACGATGAAAAACCTTACGTCTGGTAAAAATTACACGTAGCAAATTCAACGCCAGAGAAGATTAGTAGACAAACATTAATTTTGAAAACTGATCATCAAAATTTATTGCAACGAATCTATCATTTGAATTAAGCCTGTCAAATGTTAAGAAGAATCTGAATAGGAGAGAGGGCTATAGAACTTTGACGAAAGCTATTCGATGGCGAGCTTATTTCCAATTGTTAGAAAAGCATCACCAGCCTATTAACGTCCCAGGGTAGGGCATAAGCCTCCTCCTCTCTTAGAGAGAGGGTAGAGCTTAAGCCCTCTGCGCTGTTCCAATGAGGGCTAGAGCCTAATTAATTATTGAATGTTATTTAATCATAATGAAAAAGGTTAGACGTGTTTTCCGAGACACGTAGAGAACTAAATTTTTCCTTCTTATTTCTTACCTATTCAGTTGTCGATTTGGGTCAAAGTTGTTCATCGATAGCATTTCTTTTTTACACTGGCATATGCGTTTACGTATTGCCTCCTTCCTGACAAATTGTCATTCATTTAACAGGTTAGTTGTACTAGTCGTGGCATGTTTTAAAGGTAACACGAAAAAACAAAACATAATGTTATAGGAAGGTACGATCGCTAAATCGAAGGTTTCGTATGCAAGCCACGTTAATCTTCCTCGAAGTGAATTTGTTCGATCTCCTCACATCCGCCCCGAAAGGATAAATCAGTTTCAATCACTTCTACTACGTCATGGATAGAATAATAAATTAAAATAGGTATTGCGTATGTATTTTTAAAAATATTGGACATTTATCCTCTACAAGCTAGCCCTTAACGGAAATTTCACCTGGTGTAAGCGATAGTGCAGTCTGAGATGGTTGCGGGATGGTTTAGGAGTATGCCCCTAATCGATTTCTACGCGACATCGTGCCGGAACGCTAAAAAGCTTGGCGTCACGTCTTTGTCGGTAGGGTGGTAACTAGCCACGGCCGAAGTCTCCCACCAGACCAGACTCAAATTTATAATGCGACAGCGCACATGCTGCGCCACGGAGGTGCTAGCAGCAATTTCATTAAGCAACATTTCATTGAAAATCTGTCAAGTGTTCTCAATAAAAACTATTACTAGTCAGATATACAAACGCTTAAATAATATTACTCAGTCTAATTGGGAAGTAACGTGCCCAACATGTCGAGGTATCTAATTAGCAAAATTATTGAATACAAAGCGAGTCAGGTTCGGCAAAACTGCTGACTAATTAACATTTTATAAACTTGTTTAATATTAACATTTTAGTTACAACACGTTCCAGAAGTTTTTTTTTATAAAAAAACTTACCAGCTGACGCTCTCACTAGCTTTGCCAATTGTGCTCGTAATTAGATTTTGTTTTAACATAATAATATTAGTACTCACATAGCCATAGTTAGTTTGTTGAAAAGTAGTAAATAAATAAATAAATTTCTTTATATAGGCAACTAGGGCCCACTTTCGTCGGTACAGCTTAAATGTTAGTATAAATTTTTAACAAATTAAATTAAATCAAATCAGATTAAAATAAACTATACGTTAAATGAAATCAAAATTAATTAAAGCTTGGCTCACCGAACCAGCACCAACATAAAATGCTGTAAAATCGGTGAGTCAACCTTTCCCGCTAACATATTCAGGATACCGTTTGAGCTCGACCGCAGTCTTGCTAGGAGGGATGACGCCTTCTTTCTCATAACGGCATAGAAGTCATCCGTAAAGGAGTGTGAAGTCTGCCAATTCGCACACGGCTAGCGTGGTGATAATATACCAGCCTACGAATTTTCCCGAGTTAGCTAAGCGTTACGACATAACGTCAACATTTTTAATTCTCGTATATTTCAATTATTTTGTACAATAAGAGCAATAGGTCTTGACTCGTAGGCGTAAGCTCCTATCCCGTGCGTATTTTAATTAATTTTTAATTACCTCTTAACTAAACGACCTAATAACAACATGCTGGGGAGACCAAAGTTTATCTGCATAAAAGTTATGATGATCATAACATCTTTCTTTATCATCATCATGATCAACCCATTACTGGCTCACTACAGAGCACGGGTCTCCTCCCAATATGAGACGGGTTTTGGCCATAGTCCACCACGCTGGCCATGTGCGGATTGGCAGACTCCACACGCCTTTGAGAACATTATGGAGAACTCTCAGGCGTGCAGGTTTCCTCACGATGTTTTCCTCCACCGTTGAAGCAAGTGATATTTTAATTGTTTAAAAAACGCACATAACTCCGAAAAGTTAGAGGTGCGTGCCCGGATTCGAACCGTCGACCTCTGATTAAAAGGCTGACGCCCTAACTACTAGGCTATCATAGCTTACTAGGCTATCATAGCTTTCTTTATAAGTGGACGTTAAAATAAATTGCAAGGAATATAAATGGGTAAACTTCGTGGTAGGGATATATATATATATATATTCGTATGAAGTGACGATCTTGGCTTAGTTGAGAGGTATTATTAGTTTGGGATGAGACCAATAGTTAACAACTATGTGTGAGGGTTGGGCATTTCATAAATGTTTGCCAAACCAAATCAAAATACCATTGTATGGTCATAAATTTAAGCTAATCTGATCATATGTTTTATGTTTAGGTTACATAATTTGAATTAGTTGCTGCATTATATATACATATTAAAATGCAGTTTGCTTGTATTTGTAATCATCCTCATTAACACCTTGACCGATTTTGTAAATTTTGTTTTTGTACGTATCATATAGCTTGGATAGGTAGTTCTTAGATAGTTTTTTTTTTTAATTTATGCTATTTTTACGCAGATTAAAAAGAGATGACACATATTGGCAATAGAAAGTTCGGAGTAATTAAGAGTAGGTTGGAAACTATCCGCGGCGGAGATCTCCCACTAGACTTAGAAAAAAACATTTTTTAATCACTTTATCCTTTTCACCACTGAAACATTTTCGCTGAAAATACCTTGAAATCAAATGTGAATAGGCATGTACTACACGTGGTTTGTTTTAGCTATAGGTATATATATAAAAAGCGAACTTGTTTAATGTATTCCAGCTAGTCAATTATATAAATTCTAGCTATACAATTACCCTTATTTAAAATATCAGATCGCGCAAATAATGCTGCATTTTGTGACGTAATGTAGCGTACACGGGTAGATTTATTAACTAAACTCGACGTGATAAATTGTGGTGCGACTCGCTTGATTTCCCCTGAACTTTTGGTGGTCACGTCTCGTATTGCATAATATTTCTTGCACTTCAAATTATTCAATGTTGCCAAGATGGTAAAGAATCTCTCAACGTCCATCGATTTAAGCCAACGAAAAGATCAAAGTATCTTTTATAAAAAGCTTTATTCGCGAATATCTTGTGATATTCTTTGTGTTCAGTTATATTCCTTCATCGGAAAGGATTGACTGAATTGACAATATTAGTGCAAATTATTTTCATACATCTTTCGTATGTATGGTGATTTCTTAACATCATCATCATGATCAACCCATTGGTCTCCTCTCAATATGAGAAGGGTTTGGCCATAGTCCACCACGCTGGCCATGTGCGGATTGGCAGACTTCACACGCCTTTGAGAACATTATGGAGAACTCTCAGACGTGCAGGTTTCCTCACGATGTTTTCCTTCACCATTGAAGCAAGTGTTATTTTAATTTTTTTTTTTTTTTAATTTTTTTTTTAAAACGCACATAACTCCGAAAAGTTTGAGGTGCGTGCCCGAAATCGAACCGCCGACCTCTGTTTAGGAGGCTGACGCCCTAACCGCTAGGCTATCACCGCTTCAATTTGATTTCTTAACATTTACCTTTATTAAATGTATAAGTAACTTAAATGTAAAAAATAACGTAAGTCCGTTCCAACATCGCAAATAGTAATTATAGTTTAATTTACTTGGTGATATATTATCTGAAAATTGCAAATCAGTGTTTGCGTTGGAAAAAGTCCATTACCATACTTCTAAAAATCGATGTATTAACATACGTTGCAGACAGATTCAAGCATGATTTATTATATCATAGTCATATGAAGATAGAAAATATTCAATCATTGTTATGTTTATTGAATGAGAGCGATTCTTATGCCTTTAAGTACTATATTATTATTTCTCGCATCTAATTATTGTAAAGTTCTCTGTCTTTATAAAGTTGTCATTACTTACGAGAACCGAGAGTGAAGAGAGAGAGAGAGTATGTCGTATGATATGCAAAAGGTAAGCCTAGAATTAATTCAATTCAACGCTTCGTGCCGACGACCCTACTCAAAACGATCGCATAAATAGCTATTCATGTCCCAGCCTGTTTTACCCTACATAAATGAAATAACAAAGGGCCCGTTGAAGAATTTACGCTAACAAACCACTGCATTCATTCAATTATGTCGAGGACACTGAAAAATTTTGCGCAACAAATAACTTTGGCACGTAACAAGGGAAATCACTCGTAAAACTTTTATAACGTTTGCTTCGAGCGAAAATTTTCACGTTTTGTATTTAAATGCGGCATTCGCCACACAAACCCAGACCCTACTTACAATTGGATGACCATACTGGTGAATCGAGAGACGTGTTCATAAATACTAAGGAAATCAGATCAATGTTGTACATTCGTAGTTTTCGAGGCAAAATCGGCTAACACTGTTATAGCATTTTCTGCAACGCTGAAGATCTGGAAGTCATAATACAAACAAGTGTCGACTATTTGTATACAAATCGTATGCAAGAATTACCGGAACATTCTCTAACCCTATATATGGGTGGCGCAGCAATGACTTTGTCAATTAGGTTGTCATATTTGATGTATATATTCCTATTGTTCCGAAATTTGATTTACCATTTATCAGCCTTTACTCTTTTACGTGATAGCCTAGTGGTTAGGGCGTCAGCCTCCTAATCAGAGGTCGGCGGTTCGATTTCGAGCACGCACCTCTAACTTTTCGGAGTGTTGTGCGTTTTTAAAAATTAAAATATTTGCTTCAACGGTGAAGGAAAACATCGTGAGGAAACCTGCACGCCTGAGAGTTCTCCATAATTTTCTCAAAGGCGTGTGAATTCTGCCAATGCGTATATGGCCAGCGGGTGGACTATGGCCAAACCCTTCTCATATTGAGATGAGACCCGTACTCTATAGTGAGCCGGTAATGGGTTGATCATGGCTCTTTTACATATATTTAGTGATTGCCGCTACCAAAGAAATACTTCAGCTCTATTTGAACCCATCAATCGGTTTCTACGCGACATTATACCGGAACGTTGCAATGTTGAACTTGCTTCTTTCTTGTTTACATTACTTAAGCTCAAATACAATAATTTTAATTTTAATTTGTTTTATAATAATTTTAAATAACTTTAATTTTGACTATCATAATATTGACAAATTTTATTATTAAAATAATAATTATTATTTTAATGTTATTATTTTTAATTGACTAATTATTATTATTGCTACTATTTTTAATTATTTTGTTATTAAATTGTTTAATATTAGAATATTTATAATGTGTATCACTTTAAAAAATCTTAAAAAATCAGATCACCTTAAAAAAATCTGAGGACCCCACGTTTTCGGCCGTGGCTAGTTACCACCCTACCGAAAAAGACGTGTCGCTAAGTGATTTAGCGTTCCGGCACGATGCCGCGTAGAAAATAATTAAGAGTATGGGCTTACCATAATCCTAACAGGTTAGCCCGCTACCATCTTAGACTGCATCACCACTTACCATCAGGATCAGGAATTGGGTGTGATACCACGATCTTAGAAAAGCAATTGTTCAACAGTGGACTTTTAACAGGCTGTTTATTGATTGATTGATTTAAGGAAGCAATTTTCAATTCGTTTCACCAAACATACTAGCTTGTTTTAACAAGTATTTAAACTAGTTAATATTGTTTAACACAAAAGCCTTCGACCCGTCCCAGAAGAGTCGAGTTATTTTGTACTTTCACCTTCATATTATATTACTCAACCTGCCTGTACTACCTCTTTCGACCCGCATTAATGAAGCCCGCTAACCGCTTCAAGCCACAATTGTAAAAAATTACATGTAAATTTTTACAGACCTATATTACTGCTTACTTTGCTTCCTTTTATTTAACTTAATAAAAAATACGTTACGGAATTTTTAAAGGCCGGTTAAATTTATTTATACAGTAATAGTTACCTAGGGGTTTGTTTAGTTTTTTTTTTAATATTCTGTTGCAGGTATTATTGTTTTCTCTCCTAGCCTATCACGATATAAAATTCTGTAATATAGGTTTAACTGTTACAACAAATAGTTTTTAGTGGTCCACACAGTTTTAGGTTAATAAAGACTTTTTGTTATTCCAACTTGATATGTAACAAGGAAATTAACTCCTAAAACTTTTGTATCCATTAGTCATATTTTAAATATGTATCTTTTAAACTTGTATGTTTTAATTCTCATTTAGAAATTTAATTGATATTATTAAGTTAATCAGGACAGGAAGGCAAGGTGGCCATTTTGTTTTAAAATAACCATTAACTAACAAATAGGAAAATTCTTACGAGCTCTTGGTGAAAACGCACTCTTGTACTTAATAAAGTTAATGCCGTCCACTACCAGTACTACTGCTAACATTATAATTTTATTCAATTATAATGATTATACTATTCGGGTAGTACTATTAGGTATGAATATTTCGGTCTGAAATTAACGGAATTAATCATCATGAACAACCCATTACCGGCTCACTACAGAGCACGGGTCTCCTCTCAATATAAGAAGGGTTTGGCCATAGTCCACCACGCTGGCCATGTGCGGATTGGCAGACTTCGGACGCCTTTGAGAACATTATGGAGAACTCTCAGGCATGCTGGTTTCCTCACGATGTTTTCCTTCAGCGTTGAAGCAAGTGATATTTTAATTTTTTTAAACGCCCATAACTCCGAAAAGTGCCCGGATTCGAACCGCCGAACTCTGATTAGGAGGCTGACGCCCTTACCACTGGGCTATCACCGATGTGACGGAATTAATATTATTATTAACTTTGCTATCTTGTCTGATCACTACGCAATACGTTTTCGAATTATTGAGATGTTTAATTAAAAGAACTATTAAAAATTACTGTTATTACAGAAATAAATAATCACCATAACATCACCACGTTTAATTCGAATGGAAAAATGTTTTATACAATTCTTCCTGTTTTCCTCCCTACGTTTAACAGAATATAATAAAGGTTTACAGCTTCATTTAAACGCTATAAAAACTCTCGTAAAAGACTTATTGCTTCTAAAGTAGCACTGTAAACGCAGTCATATTTTTAGAGAGTTGAATGAAATTTAATATTTCAATAAAATAAAATATTATTCCTACGTTTATAGACTATGATTATGTTACTGGGTACAAATTATGTAAATTAAAAATTAAATGCTGTCCGTTAGTAAGGGCATCAGTTGAAAACGACTGAATAAATTTGGCTTTTTTTATGTTTCACCAGACGTTGGCACCGGGGTCTGACCCGGCGGACGCCGCTGGTTGGGTTGCGGTCGAGAGCGCTTGTCTTCCCGTGACCCAGCCACCAGGCGACGCGTAGGAGCATCGCTGGGTTTTAGTGGGTATTTTGGTCGCCAGTCTGGTTGCTGGCGAGTCCCACAAACCGCGTCGGAAGCGACGCAGTTTTGCCTTCGTCGCTTCCGGAACGGATGCGTATACGCATTTCCCAGCGGAAAAAAAACCCCAACCTGATTTTAATGCCATTCTTTATTGTTAGATTTCTATTTGTATTATTTAGAAGTTTTCATATATTATATATAAAGATATATACGACATTCCGCACACGGCCAGCGTGCTTTTCGTAACTTTTCGTACTTTTCGTAAGTTATTTGCGTTTTTAAGCAATTAAAATATTACTTGCTTTAACGGTAAAGGAAAACATCGTGAGGAAACTTGCACGTCTGAGAGTTCTCCATAATATTCTTAAAGGCGTGTGTGTGGTAGCGGCTATGGCCGAACTCTTCTCATATTGAGAAGAGACCCGTGCTCTGTAGTGTGCCGGCAATGGATTGACCATGATGATTACAGCAAATATATAAGAAATGTTTTTTTTTATCGATCATTTATCCTTTATAGCATTTTGTGTGCGAATCCCGTTCAAATTGAATCATTTGTTATCATTAAAGTAAAATCTTGAACTGCGACCGCATAAACTTTTGTTGGCTAGCTATTTAATGCAATAGAAATCAGTCCAAGTGGCTGGAATTAAACGCCGTGTAAGATTAATGATGATGCGGAAAAATGTACTTTGCACATCCTCCCTGTGATAGATTGTGTTCAGGTTTTTACAAGTTCCTCTTTCAAGTAGAGGAACTTCTAGTTGTTCGAATCTAAATGCAATACATCACTGCGAATTCAAAGCATTTTGATTGAATGAACGAATGTATGAATAAATGAATGAATGAACGAACGAATGATTGAATAGTTTTCATTACTCTTATTACTTAAAAACACACAACAGTTCAGAAGAAAAAAAATAAAATAACGCAAAATAGTATACAATTTGGTGGCCTTATCGCTATTTAAGAGTTATTTACCAATAATATTAAAACAGGAAACCTTATGATGCTATTTCACCTTTCAGTTTTTCTCTCTAAGGTCATCGGTTTCTCGGTAAGGTCATCGGTATGGTCATCGGTCTAGTGTTGTCCCACAGCTGGGAACAAGATTCCTCCCTCAAATTAGATTGATACATGGTTTAGTCCCTCGACGTTATATACTCGTATACATGTAGGCCGTAATATCATTATTTATAAAATTGTATAATAATCTTATATAGGTTTATATTTATTTTGAAACAGTTTCTTAAAATTTTTACGTATCATAAAAAATACTTAAAATTATTACTAATTAAACTTCCAAGTATACAGTCAATCTGAAATAAATAAAACTGATCGTAGTTTAAATGATCTAACGAAGTTATATACTTATACCTTATTATAAATAAGCCTTTTTTCTAAGCTTTCCAATTAATTTATTTACATGTTACAAGACGCGACCATTTGAATAAGTCCTGTTATGGGTCGACCGCAGGACTTTAAATTGAACGCAGCCAAGGAAGCTGGTTGGACGTCATGGTTTGGTCTTCGCTTCTTTAGTGGCTCTAACCACTCGAGCGTATCTTGCAGTATTGCTTGCAGTTATCAATTAAGTTGGTCGCAACTTAATTGATAACTGTAAGTTATTATCTTTAATAAATTAATTTAATTTGTAAATAAATTAATCAAATTTGTTCTTTTGTGGCCGTTTTCATGTACCTTTGCAGTCAATGTTGTATACACTTGTAACTGATATGCATACAGGTGAATGTGACACTTTTGTATGATAAAATGTATATTTTTGTGTGTATATTGTAAGTGTATTTAAAATAATAAATAAATAAATGTCTCATATAATCAGCGATAAAACTAAAGACTAATAGCCAAAGTAACGGAATGTTATCGTCTAGTCACGCCCGTTTCATTTGCTCCATTATGTAGTTACGTATTTTAGTATACGCGATATACGGATTACCGATTCTGTAGGAGTTGAAGACGTAGGAGTTTGATAATTAAGAATAATTGACTTGAGGAACTAATATTGAAGGCAGTCAATTATATGTATTTATATAATACGTGATAGTGGTTAGGGCGTCAGCCTCCTAATCAGAGGTCGCCGGTTCGAATCCGGGCACGCACCTCTAACTTTTTGGAGTTATGTGCGTTTTTAAAAAACAATTAAAATATCATTTGCTTCAACGGTGAAGGAAAACATCGTGAGGAAACCTGCACGCCTGAGAGTTCTCCATAATGTTCTCAAAGACGTGTGAAGTCTGCCAATCCGCACATGGCCAGCGTGGTGGACTATGGCCAAACCCTTCTCATATTGAGAGGAGACCCGTGCTCCGTAGTGAGCTGAGAATGGGTTGATCATGATGATGATGACATTTGTTAATAAATTGTGTAATTTATCTATAATATAAATGACGTACATTAATTAATTCTTATTCCAATTATGGACGAATATAAATGAGACCGATGGATATGTATGGTTATTTAATTCTGAATGCCTGTGGGCGGCCATCGTGTAATGGATGGATTGGAAGTATGAAATGAAATAATTAATTTTGAGGCGTAAGGTTGACATGCATGAATTCTGAGCCACTATTTTAATGATTAAATGAATGCCAAATCTGCGGACAATGAAAAGTGCTATTACACCCCCAGGTGAAATGAAATGATATTTAATGAAAATACACTTTATTGTCATATAGTTATGTGCGTTTTAAAAAATTAAAATATCACTTGCTTCAACGGTGAAGGAAAACATCGTAAGGAAACCTGCACGCCTGAGAGTTCTCCATAATGTTTTCAAAGGTGTGTGAAGTCTGCCAATCCGCACATGGCCAGCGTGGTAGACTATGGCCAAACCCTTCTTATAATGAGAGGAGACCCGTGCGCTGTAGTGAGCCGGTAATGGGTTGATTATGATGATGATGACACTTTATTGTACACCATACAATACAAGAAATAAAGAAAATAGAGGTGTTATAAGACAAACCCTAGGTAGGCCAAAGTTTGACATCAAGCGAGTAACCCTAGTAAGTATTCTTTGGACACGTGTAGCACAAGACTTTATGTGCTTTCGCTCGGGTTTCTAGTGTAGAAGTCCTGATAAAAGATATATGTCCAGTAATGGATGTATATCTGTTTGAACGATTTGGAACAACTTTTCTGAATCGAACCGCTAAGGTGTGGAACTCTCTTCCAGCATCTGTGTTTCCAGCCACGTATAACATTAGTTCCTTCAAGGGAAGGGTGAATAGGCATTTTCTAGGTAAGCGCGCTCCTTACCTTAACCTAGACCTCATCAGTGCCTCCTGACTGTTGATTGTTGTCAAGCGCAAACCTATCTCAAAATAAAAATAAAAAAAAATATGGGATAGAAGTAATTGGGTATGAACTTACCAAATACAATTAGGATGGACCTGGAAAAACAAAACCAAAAAATTGCTACAATATTTTATATTATCATGGCTATCAGTTGCAGTTATATTAAAAAAATAACTTAGATCTCTTGGTTCTAAATAGGCTTTCCTATTTAGGCTTATTAAGAACCCAGCGCTGTAGCTTCTAATTCAGTAGGTGCTGTAGTTTTCTTTCATTATCTAGCTCGTGATTTTGTCCACGTAGATTCAGCTTTTAAAGAAAATCTTTTTAAATAAACAACGTTGACTCAGTAAATTAATAGGTGACCAACTATGGAGGTTTGAACAAGTTCACAGTTCAAACTTCTTCACATACCAAAGTAAAATTATGAAGCCAATATGTTTTGTCTACACTTAAACCAAATATTCGAAAATAAATCTATTAAAATTCGTAAGTATAAAACCTTGTTTTAACTTTACTTAAATTAACAAATTTTATTTTGTCGGAAGATTTTTAGTTTCGCTTAGTAGTACCCAATTTTCACTGAAAATCTACTTTTGTTCACTCTGATAGTCCTTTCGTAGTCCTAAGATAATAGCCAATAGTCACTAAATATACCGTAATAATTTACTTTGACGATTGGAATTTTTTTATCTATTTTTATATATTCGTAACTTTAATTCTTATTTTAAGTTTATCCATTATTTATGTCTCGCATATCTTACGATTTTGAAAATTATGGTCTGAAAGTACATATTATTGATGTCAGCTATGTACAGGAAAAAAATGGTGGTAAAAGTTAAGCCAAGCTCCATAGTTAAAAATTCAAACCCCTGCACAGCCAAGTACCCACGAATCGAATGCTTAAAATTCAATCAATTAAATAATCCAGGGATTTATTACATCCGTTTTTATAAGTGGTTCAACTTTTCAATTCACCTGAAATACGCCGATATTGAAATCAAAAGGCCAACGGAAACCTTTGATAATATGGTGGGAGAAATTAAATAAACCTACCAGCACCTGCCCCTGTTTTTACAAGTGAATGCAGCGCACGTGGAAAACTTGGAAATGATTTTTCAAATACCTTTCAAATTTAAGAGTTTCATGGGTAGGTATTAGATCCTCTTTAGAAATAAAAATATATGAGTTAGTATTTATAGTAAAAAAAACATTCAAACAGATTCCATATCAGCGTGCTATATTAGACTCTAATGAGTATTGATATTATGTTTTATTTAGTTGAAATCAACCAAAAATAGCACATTTTTTTTTTTAATTTTTTTTTGTGTTTTGCTGGAATAGCCATAGTTGTAGTACATACTCGTACTAGGAACGTTTCAAAAATCTTAAATATTGCGGTTTAAGAAGCTTACAACTCGTTGAAAGACGGACGAACAGGCAGTCGAGTGTTAGTGTTGTCCTCTTCTTCCTCGTCCTCCGCCTTCTTCTTCTTCTTCTTCTTCTTCTTCAAGCTAAGCAATCGCTAAATTCACTGTGTAAAAAAAATGGTTCTTCTTTTCGTAAAACATCCAGTGAGAAAACATTGCGCAGTTGTATATTTACCTTTTTAAGTTTAAGTTCGTAAATTATTTTTTCAGTGGAACCGTTAGTTAGTAACTAACTAAAACAGAAATAGTTTATTCTAAAGCAGTCAGTGAATATTCCCCCATTGTCCAACGAACTTGATATTTAGTGGAGTTTCCAGAATACAAATATTAACTTTGCCATTGTTTCTTAGAATAAATGCGAAGCTGTTGCTAATTAGGTAATTTCAGTTCAGCAGGGTGATTCTCTAAGGAAAATATTGTCGAGGCACATCGGTTGTAACATCCTATGTTCAATAAAGAAGTCTTTATGTGACAGTCCACCCGCAATGGTGTCATTTGCTCTTAAGAATCATGTCAATTTAAGGCACCATGCCGGTGGCACGTTTGCAATTTATGTACGCGCTCACTTACCCGGCGACTTTGGAATTTGCTGATGTCGTTTTACTGTAACAAGAGGTTTATGATAGTTGAATCTGAGCAGCTGTCGCATCGTTTGATGAAATTCTGGGCAGGGTATTCCACTTACACAACCTTAAGCTCTCCACCACCAGAGCCTGAAAATGAGCCTGGAATCGAACACAGTATCTCTCACTTTATAATACGACAGCACAAGCGCTGCCCTAACTAGATATCATCACCATCATCGTCATCATCATCATTCTTGGCTCACTAAAGAGCACGGGTCTCCTCTCAATATGAAAAGGGTTTGGCCGTAGTTCACCACAATGGCCACGTGCGGATTGGCAGACTTCACACGCCTTTGAGAACATTACGGAGAACTCTCAGGCGTGCAGGTTTCCTCACGATGTTTTCCTTCACCGTTGAAGCAAGTGATATTTTAATTGCTTAAAAACGCACATAGCTCCGAAAAGTTATAGGTGCATACCCGGGTTCGAAAGCCCGACCCCTGATTAGACGGCTGAACCACTTACGAAGATACAGCCACGAGTTCACGGATATAAAGCCATTGAAATTTGCGATGTTTCAACTGATGTAAAGATTATATTCCTTAGAGCATAAAACACAGTATAACATAAACTACCATAATAGGGTGAGAAGAAAGGATGGTGTTTTATGATATCATTTTAACGTTTAGGATTTATTAGTACCTTTTCTAAATTACTTTATGTTTACAAACATTCAACATCAAAATATTATAAAAAATAATTCGTACACATATCGTTATTGTATTAAAAAGAAGTCTCATGCAAAAATGAAAAAAAATCGCTATATTTTACTAAGCAGGAATATTTTAATGTCTACTTATTTATTGTTACATATTGACCTTACATAAAGGTTATATTTGAAAGCATTGAAGTACCTAGTGATATTGTTTGATAATAATATAAATGTTATAGTAATATTAGTAGAGGTAAAATAAAAATTATTTAATATAATGGCAAGCAACGAATATAATGGCTAGAATTGCGAAGTAGACTCTTAAAAGTTGTTAATTACGTTGTCCAAATGCAAAAAGATAAAAACAAGTTTTAAAGAGTTTTGTCCATCGCAACGAGGTTTTAGGACTCTCTTGTACACTGGAGTGTTCTTCGCTTCACAATTTATTTTGCCGTCGCGTACCCAAAACTCATAATAAAGCAGCCTTGAGAATTAAACAGATAACAGAAGCGGTGAAATAATGACCGAGAATTCTTTATTCGAACAACAATTCACTTGTACCTATTAATTAAAATTTTAATTATGTAGTGAAATGTGGGCTACTTCCTTGTGCCTTCAGAAAACTTGTAGGCAATGGAAACGGAATCGTTCATCAACCACAGCACGGTCCTCGAGTTGGCTGGTGGGCTGTTGTTCCAGTACACCTCTAACTGGCGAAACTGGACACGTTGTGCCCGAGGAGGATCTGCTGCGGCAGACACCCACTGGTGAAGTCGCGGTTGTGTGCGAAAGCGTTTTCGTAGCTCCGCCTTACAGCGGTGGGTAGGAACACGTGGGTATTTAGTCTGTAAGAGTCTGACATAACCTCTGTAACCCCTTGGCGAAGAGGTATTCATGAGGATTTAGCCACGATAAAAAAGCAGCTATAGTAGAATCTCTGCAAGGTACCTTTTACATTACAAGCTCATAAAATTGACGCCTATGGAAAAGGTTTAGCCATTAAGCAGCCGATGGATATAGCTATGCTTGTAGTTCCGATTTCAAACGTAACTTAGATTATAAATAGCCTGGAAAGCTTCTCAGAATGACAGACGTTGGATCACCAACGTAGTGACAAGAAACCGTTCGACAGAAGTTATCTGGGCATTTAAACGTGGAGCTTGACCTTAAAAAGACCTGTGTTCAGTTTGAAAACAAACATACAGCAATGGCTTTTATAAATTAAAATAATTAAATGGCAATTTTAACCACGGTTCAAAAGGTTGCCGATTCGATTGCTACGAGTAGATCAAGCGTTAGGACACTTAGAAAGTTAGGGTACAATGTATATAGAGCGATATATATATATATAGAGCTATAGATATAGAGCGAGCGAAACTTAAGTAACAAATAAACATAGTTGATATGATACGAATAAATAACTATTTAGTTACAAACACAATAGAGTAACATCAACTGTATTTATTTATTTGCTCACTTAAGTTTCGATGGTTGTTGACACTAAAATGTAGACGTAGCTATTTTTTGAGCAACATTGCCAAGTTTGTGATTTTAAAGTGGAACGACAGCGCAAGGAATACGGAAATGAAGTCAATTTTCACGTAGTCGCGTCACTTGTAAGCAACATGCCTGTGAGAAGCGAGCCTATTATTTCACAAAACGCATTCAGATGGTTGGATTCAGAAGGAATTCAATTTGATTTGTCGCTGAACAAATCGCTTGAATTGAGCTTTGATCCTATCTCATACACTTCCGGAATTAGATATACCGGGTCTTTTGTTCGTCTTATTTTGTTATTCACCAGTTCTATGTTTTAAGAGAAAATAACGTTTGTTGATGGTTATTTTTTGTTAAGAAAAACAAGCTGTGTTTCATTAAATTTGATTAATTTATCGTCATCATTATGTTAACATCCTACGTTACTAGGAACGGGCCTCCTCTCTCATAGGAGATAGGGATGAACGTTGCTGAAGCAAATATCACAGCGTCCAACATTTTTTATGACGTTCATGTTTGGGTCCTACGTGCGAGATCACTAGACTTCTTGAAATTTGCGCACCATGTCATTGGTCTATGTACCTATGTACTATAAGTCCTTGACGGCAATCTCACCTGATGGTAAGTGATGAATGCAGTTGCAAGATGGTGACGGGCTGACCTGTTACAGATATGGTAAAACCATACACCTAATTGGTTTCTACGCGACATCGTGCCGGAACGCTATATCGCCTGGCGACACGGCCAAACCTCCCACCAGACCAGAAGCCGGGAATCGAACCCAGGGCCTCCAACTTTATAATGCGACAGCACACGTGCTGCGCCATGGAGGTCGTCAAATCACGGCCACTTGGCCTTAAAGACGCCGGTTCATCTTGAAGTTTAAGTGTTTTATAGTCACATACAATTTTTAGGCGAGCGGTAAATACAAATGTGATGCCAATAGCTAAGTAAACTTTACCTTGTTTTCAAGCTGTCGAATATTGTGAGTAGTGCTCCATATTTTACCGCCGCAGTGTTTTTACCGCAAACATCTTGTTGAACCAGCTCAGAGCCCTCACCTCGTTTCTGTGCAAATTTTTCCAGATAGCTCCTTCAGATGATATTTTACGTAAAATGTTTATTCCCCTCAAGACTTTCATATCGTCGAATACTTTAAACAAAATACTCACAGCGTAAATCGCCTAAGACTTTTTCCTACCATTTTATATTAAATGTGCATAATAAATATTATTAAATTTATGTAACTTAATGATGTCAGATTGGCATTTACCCGCGAAGAATTCGTAATTTCCCATGGAGCTAATATAATTGAACGGGACACCAAGTATCTTACCTACTTATAAAACGTTCTAAATTCTTCATCCCTATATAAAATAAATATTTAATTTAAATTAAAAAAATCATGCATTCAGTATATATTTCATAACATGTAATTTATAGAGATTTCAGAATCTATAAGTAGGTATGTCTATTTTGGCCACTATGTAGATACTTTCTTATTGACTTATTTTGATATCTATATATATAAAAGAAAGTCGTGTTAGTTACACTACTTATAACTCAAGAACGGCTGCACCGATTTGACTAAAAAGCGGGGGGGGGGGGGGGGGGGGAAGCTTAGAACCAGGAAATGGACATAGGATACTTCTTATCCCGATACATTTCCTGAAAAACTGAATTTCTCGTTGATGAACTATACTATGACTTCAGCTTGCCATAGCAAACTTCTTCGAATTGGTGGCATTCCATAGGAGTTTTTAAACACCACTAATCTACGCGGACGAAATCGTGGGCATCAAAATTAATTCAAATATATAATTAAAAGGAAGCGGTGATAGCCTAGTGGTTAGGGCGTCAGCCTCCTAATCAGAGGTCGGCGGTTCGAATCCGGGCACCTACCTCTAACTTTTCGGAGTTATGTGCGTTTTTAAAAAAAAAATTAAATATAACTTGCTTCAACGGTGAAGGAAAACATCGTGAGGAAACCTGCACGCCTGAGTTCTCCATAATGTTCTCAAAGGCGTGTGAAGTCTGCCAATCTGCACATGGCCAGCGTGGTGGACTATGGCCAAACCCTACTCATATTGAGAGGAGACCCGTGCTCTGTAGTGAGCCGGTAATGGGTTGATCATGATTATGAAAGTTAATTCACATTTCAGGTTAGCTTGTAGAGATCTCTCATAAAGATTAGCTTTTCGTTGCACACCTCAATTAAATGTGTTTGTTACGATAAACAAGTTGATAAACTGTTTTTTTTTTGTGACTGACTTTACTATTTAATTATTGGTTAGACTCGAACTTGGACATCGCGTTATAGGGCTTAATAAATTTTACCTTATCCTCTAAAGGATTAAAGATCTCAGTACTGTTGAGTATTTAAGAAAGATAATTTTTACACACCATACGTTAATATTTTTCTAATTAATAATAATTGATTGAAGTTTGTATTTGTTTATTAACTATAGGATATAATTGAACTTTTCAGCCATAATTTGCGATATCTACACCTGGTAGATATTTGAAATAGATAAAACGCATCCAAAGTCGCTACGTAGGTTGTTTTTGACAGCCCAATTTTAAAGGAGCTCTTTCCAACGACGGCCTTAGACTAATGTAAGGTTAAACAAAATAAGAACGATTTGCTTGTATGAGAGCCCATTTCCTTGGTTTGCGCTGACAAATCGAATATAGTCTTAAACAGGTGAACTAGCTAAAACCTCGCTTTGCTAAGTGTGCTAGTGGTTTAAAACTATCATCCGATAGCTTTATCTTTAATATCATAGAAAAAAGTACCTACTTTTACAAAAATAGGAATAATTTTAATTGGGTTCATGCAAATATTTCACAGGGCTCTTTTCCTGTTTACAAAGAACAGGTTGTGAGGGCAGATTTAATATTTGATGAGATACACTGTTCGAGATAAGCCAGGCACTTCTGAGAGAAGCCGTTATTTCGAGCATTATACATGTATTCATTAAATATGCACATCAGTGTGGAAATATTATTCAATGAACGTTTATTAAAAATATGCTTCCTTTAATAAAAGGGACGCCTGGCTAATGGAAAACATGAAGGTTTTATGAAACAGTATCGATACCGGGCGTGATTGCATTGGAGCGTTATGTCGTTTACCGTGACGGCAAACTGATTGCTGCTGCCTACTGATTTACTGCCATGCGCGAAAACTTTATTGGCAAGAAAAAAAAAATACATTTAAAGCAAGACCGTTATCCATTATTATTAAACACAATACAGTATTAACATGTACCATCGAAAACGTGTTGTTAGTAGTTTTCTGTATATTTTTTTGACAACCTCCGTGGTGCAGCGCGCGCGCTATTGCATTATAAAGTTGGAGGTCCTGATAGGATTCCCGGCTCGAGTCTGGTCTGGTGGGAGGCTGCGGCCGTGGCTACCATACCCCTACCAGTTAGCCCACTATCATCTGAAGCTGCTTCATCACTTACCATCAGATGACATTGCCGTCAAGGGCTCACTTGTAGTGGATAAAAAAAATATATAATATTTTAGTTTGTCGCACCACGAAAGGCCGGTCGTCCTGCCCCGGTAATGGGGATGATTATGTAATAAAAAGAAGTACAACGTAGCGGAAAATGGGGGAAGATCATAAAATCCCCCTTCGCTATGATTATGATTATGAAGCGACTGACAAGGGTCTCTCAGACACTTATTAGGCACAAATTAAGCGCATTTCATGTCACTTTGTTGTACACCCGTCTTACTATAAATAGGTCTTCACGACTCGACGTCTTAAGTATCAAGTGTTCCGACTAATTTAATTATTAATAAGTTTTCTTAAAAGGTATTTTGTGTCTTGATTCTCACGTAATTAGTTTTGTTCGTATTCCTTGCTGAATTTCGTCCTTTATATAAGATATATATTAATTAGAAGTTATTAGGTTTTGTTTTATACTGGGACGACAAATAATTAATGTATTTCACAGAAGCAGTAGGTACTACGAGTTAAAGTATCAGTGACTATCACTCAACGGCGTCGCTTATGAGATAGATTGATAGAAAAGAAGACAGAACACGGATAAAAACAGCTTTCGGCGTTTTTATTAAGGTACTAGCAGTTGCCCGCGACTTCGTCTGTCTAAATTAAAAAACATAGGACTTTCATACAAACTTCAAACCCCTATTTTACCCCCTTCGGGGTTGATTTCGATAAAAAAAAACTCTAACCTTATACTTACGCCCTAAAAGAAACCTATTTTCAAAATTTCAAGCTTGTAGACCTCATAATAAAAAAATAAGCATAAACTATCACCCCCTATTTTACCCCCTTAACAGGTAATATTTAAAAAAAAATGTATTACAGTTTTTATTTATTATTTCTAATCCTAATGCAAATTTTTGTGTCTCTAACTGTAAAATCAAAGAAAATTCATAAAAACATCCAACCCCCCTTTTACCCTCTTAGGGGTGGAAATTCCAAATATCCGTTCTTAGCTGACATTTCTTAACTATCAACTACCTACTTGCTAAATTATAGCTTCATACCTATTATTCACATTAATAGTTTTTGAGATCTCGTGTTTAATCAGTATGTAAGTATGTAAGTGACCTTTCGCTTTTATATATATAGATTAAAATGCTATTAGTGATTAAGTCCTAACTTCTGTTAACCATTGCTTTTATTGACATGACTTTTATGTGCTTATGTATAGCATAATTGGTCTAATCCAGTCGTCGTGTCGCTTAAAGTCTTGTAGGACTGCAAAGGAGCGAATAATTGAAAACTGAGACGGATTTAGCATTCATTGTCTTAATTTGTAAACAATCTGAACTTAGTTCGGGTTCGTTGCGACGGATCGGGGTGTCAAAGTGCATGCTATAATGAATATAGCAGGCGTTACTTTGCGGAAGTCCATGACAAACAATGAACAGCAAGTATAATTTGCTATAATCCGCCGACAACCGGGAGATTAGTATAGTATAACACCACACAAAATACTCCACTAGAACCTCTACGCACGTTTCGACCCGACACCGGATCATCCTCAGGAGATGTTGACTTCACAAGCGCGACAAGCAAAGTAAGCTTTGCTTGTCGGCGGAATATAGCAAATTATACTTGCTGTTCATTAAAGTGCATGCTATCGCGATCCTTTGGCACTCCTGGGACGCAGGAGACTGCGCTGGATTTTAGAGAATAGTGTGGTTCACCCTTTGGCGGTCGGTTTTGGGTCCCACATACCCGCCTGGAGGTTTGTTCCGGGCGGGATGCGTAAATGCATTTCCCAGCGGATAAAAAAGGTTCGTTGCGACAATAAATACCCATAAACTCACATTTGTAAAGAATTCATTTCGTTATATGTGCACCTATTTTATGTATTTGCTCATTTATAATAACATTTAACCAATTACAATGCACTTGGGTGAGGTGTTTTGTGCAGGTTATAACTTATTTCTTACGAAAATTCTTAAATAACATTATAAAACTATATGGAGCATTTCTATGTTAGTTTACGAGTAGACCTCCGTGGCGCAGTGCATACTCAGTTGCGTTTAAAAAAAAGGGTTCAATTCCCGGCTCGAGTCTGGTCTGGTGGGAGGCTTTAGCCGTGGCTAGTTACCACCCTACCGACAAAGACGTGTCGCCAAGCGATTTAGCGTTCCGGCACTATGTCGCGTAGAAACCAATTAGGAGTGTGATTTTATCATACCCCTAACAGGTTAGCCCTTTACCATCTTAGATCGCATCATCACTTACCATCAGGTAAGATGCCGTCAAGGGCTAACTTGTGGTGAAGAAAAAAAAGTTGAACTATATATTATCTTTCATACGTATTTAATGATTTCATACGTGATAATAAATATTAACTTATAAAATTTTTTCTACATTTTTAGACACCACTCTAACGTATTACAAAATCCACATATAAATCGATTTCAGAATATGCTTCACGATTCCTCAGCAAATCTTTTCCCAAATGCCCGTATACTACTGCAAATATGCTACAGGATAAATAACATAATAGATTCACTTTGTAGGAGACTGTATGCTTGCCTATCAGAAATTGAATTTTGAAAAATGTGTTCCTAGTCGTTTTAGAGCTAGCTCCATTTTTTTTTTTTTTTTTATATAACATTTACTTTTACATTCTCACTCACAACTTTTCCTTATATAAATACATCCATACAAACACGTTGTAGGTGTTTAAAAAGGTAAAAAGATTATGAATAAATAAGTAACAAGGTAATACATCATAAACAAAGTAAGAAGAGTTACTTGTAAAAAATAAAATAAAAATAAAATAAAAATCTTTTATTTCAGGCTTAAGAACCCATATAGTGTTAGTAACAAAGAAAACTTATAACTATGTTAGTATAATATTATCCACATCGAAATTTATTGACGGTCTAGTGTCTTTGACTAGGTGAACGCGAGTCCAGTGCTGCATGATAGCACTGTCCACGTCCAATCTAGCCGCAACAGTCTTTACTAGAATGTTGGCGCTACCCCGCACCCGGTGAATCAAGGATGCTGTGCGCTTTCTTATAATTGCTGACAGACTGTCAACTCCAGCCTCCGCCAGCATCCCTGAGGCACTACAAGGGCGGCGCATCCCCAACATTACTCTAAGGGCATTGTTATACTGAGTGCGAAGAGCCCTGTATGCTACTTGGGTGTAATGTGTCCAAAGGCTGCACGTGTACAAAGAGGTACAAAATGCTTTGAAAAGCGTAACTTTTACCTGCCTGGTACAGCGTGCAAATCTTCGGGCTATCATATTTGCCCTAACACACAAGGCTCTCCGCTCCCTTTCCATGTCCAAATCATCCTTGAGCGAGTCGGTGATCCAGTGTCCCAGATATTTAAATTTCTGCACCTGGTTCAGTGGAACTCCATTTAGTTTTACTACTGGAACTTTATAGTTTCTCTCTTTAGCTTTAAAGACAAGGAGTTCACTCTTAGCAGTATTAAATCTAAGACCATGCGACACCGCGTATCGCTCACAGATGCCAAGCAGCTTGTTGAGTGCACTGATAGAAGGGCACAGCAGCACAATATCATCCGCATAGGCTATACTGTTGACAAAAGTACCGTCGATAGAGCATCCAACGCCGGCGCTGCTGAGCTCCTCCATCAGCTTATTCACATAGAGATTGAAGAGCATTGGTGAGCTAATCCCCCCTTGCCTCACCCCGCTCTCCAACCTGTACATACTCGAAAGCTCTCCTGCCCATTTGACTTGGTTCTGCTGATTGGAATACCAATACTTTAATAACAAGATATACTGATAAGGTAGAGTAGTATCTTCACATACAACTTGTAACATACTTGTATACAACTAAATTATTTTTCGAGAAGGGGTTACTTTTATAGAACCTTTTATTTTTTTTTTTTTTCCGCTGGGAAATGCTTTTACGCATCCCCTCCGGAGGCGACGCAGGCAAGACTGCGCCGCTTCCGACGGGGTATGTGGGACTCCCCGGCGGCCAGGCTGGCGACCAGAATACCCACTAAAACCCAGCGATACTCCTTCGCGTCGCCTGGTGGCTGGGTCACGGGAACACTGATGCACTCGACCGCGGCCCAGCCAGCGGCGTCCGCCGAGGCAGACCCTCCACGGGGGGCCTATATTGACCCCCGAGCTCCGTCCGAGGCGCGCCAGGACCATTGGACGCGCCTCCCGACCCGAGGATTAGGCTCGACGGGTGAGGATGCCTCTCATCCATCACCCGGAGCTCCTCGTCAGGGGGGCAGGCGGCGATCGTGCGCCCGTCGCCTGCGCCCCACCCTACGACGCCGGAGAGGGTGCGCGTCTGCGTCATTCTCCCGGCGCCGTCCTGCCGCCTCCTTTTGCATCATCACCTCCTCACAGAAGGAGGCGACAGCGGCCCAAGACGTCTCGCTGGCTACCATGGTGCGAACCACAGTGGGCACTTTTATAGAACCTAGTAAAAAGCTGTTAATTGTAGACCATAGCTTAGCTGCGCTTGACGAACTAACAAAAGTTCTGATTTATTACAATAAATATTTTATAATAAATAATCTGTAGCTAAATGTTATCGATATAGGCGCACAATTTTTTTTTTTATCTCTCATGGGCTAGAATTCTTAAGACATGTGATGCTTTTTTTTGAGATAGGTTTGCACTTGACGACCATCACTATACTAGAAAGCACTGATGAGGTCTAGGTTGTAGCACGCTTGCCTAGAAAATGCCTATTCACTCTTTCCTTGAAGGGTTAAATGATTCACAACGTTCATCCATTGTGGGTGGGCTTTAACATCTATTAATACAGTTTATATTTATGATAACAGAAACAAACGAGGTGGGGGTGTTACTGAGAATTTTCAACAGAAAAAAAAAAACTCATGACTAACTAATCCCAACCTGACAATCGAACCCGCGAACCCGTGAACCACAATCAAACCCTTTTAGCTTTCCTTTTAAGTTGGTTGGTTGATTGTAATTATCACCATCGAATAACGAATAGAAATAATGAAAAATGTGATTTATATGAGCGACTCATGAAAAAAAATTGATATGATTTGACACTCAACCATTAGAACTTCAGAGGCAGTTTTTTCTTCTATTTTTAAAACAGTGATGAATGGCCATAGAGAAACATAAAGATAAAACAACGTTATGGCAGAAATACAAACAATCAGTTAGCGGAGCGAAACAAAAAATCTAAACAATAACGCAGTGAACGAATTCAATCGGCGTATATTTGATTCCAACTGATTCGATTTGCTGCTCCGTTTGAATGCGCACAAGTTGAATTCATATTATTTGATGTTGAATACCCACGCGTGTTCCGCGGCCACGTTGAAAGTAGTAAAGACTATGATAGTTTGTTTGTCGAGTCTCTGATAACTAACTTTTAACTTCTTGAGCGTACACGTTCTTTCATTATAAAGGAGGTATTACTGAACTGCCATCGCCATACTAGCGAGCGCATTTATTTTAATTTAGTTCTATCTTTCTCTGTATATAAACTGTTTACTTTTATACTGGGCGCTTAACTGTTTCCTTTTAAAACGCGTAGGCGTTTGAATAATTTTTGTGTATGGAGATCGTTATACGAAAAATAAAACGAAACAAAAAAAATCTACCTAAAAACGCAGTGAACGAATGTACGTTTATTTGTCGATAATATTAATAAATCATATCACATAGTATTGTCATTTTTAGTTCCACATTTTGATAATAATGATAATATTTAATTAGATATGAATGCCAACGTGAGTTTATAACATTTATAGCGTTAGAGAAATCGCAAAGCTTGCGTCTTACTACATGTAAATAAACAGGTACATATAAAAAAAATATTTCTTTAAGTCTGGAACCGTAAAGGTTTTTTTTCAAGCAATTAAAATATCACTTGCTTCAACGGTGAAGGAAAACATCGTGAGGAAACCTGCACGCCTGAGAGTTCTAATAATGTCCTCAAAGGTGTATGAAGTCTGCTATTCCGCACATGGCCAGCGTATACCTCTCCTCTCTCCTCTCCTCTCAATATGAGAAGGGTTTGGCCATAGATAGACTATGGCCAAACCCTTCTCATATTGAGAGGAGACCCGTGCTCTGTAGTGAGACGATAATGGGTTGATCATGATGATAGAGTAAGAAAAATTGCAAAGTTTGCGACTTACATGTACATAATAAAACAGATACATAAAATGATATATATTTGTATAAGTCTGGAGGCGTTTAAAAAGGTACATAAAGTATATATTTCTATAAGTCTGGAACCGTAAAGGGAATTAATAAAAAATTGGAACACTTTAAAGTGTCCGGTGACAATGACTTCAAAAGTTTTAATTGCTATTAATAATTTTAAAGGCGCCTTATATTTTTCTCAGGTCAAAGCGGTAGCGGTAAGGGTGAACTTAAATCAAAATCATCAAGATATATTGAATTACGTCCGTACGTAATTAAAAAGTCCATTGAAACCTGCAAGAGGTTAAAGGTGCTTTTGTTTAACAAAGTTCATCTCTAAAGCGATACAACTATTTAAGCGCTATTCAGAGATTACCGTTTATATAGGCTCCTAAATGCCTATTTTAAAAATATATTTTTAAAATGTGGTGAATTTATATTGCCCAATTTATTTTCCTTAACGTGCATTGTTTAAAAAATGCATATTAAGAGAGGAACAAATTTTATTGATGAACTTTTTTAAACGATTTCAAGTGCGTGCAACTTCAATAAAATTGTATCGCTGGAGGTACTTTTTAATAAACGTATCTACCTTGGTGATTCTGCGAACGTATTGTAAGTACTATTTATAACAATATTTTCCTTGTTCCTGGATACTATAAATTTGATCTTTAAAGGTCATAAGTTACGTTTACAATTTAAAAATTGGCTCCAATCAACATTCTTTTTTATACCTGAAGCTTTCACAGTTTAAGTAGTACTGTTAATCAGAATAAAATTTTACCTATACTTAGGTCTTTTTTATACGCTACAAATTAGCCCTTAAAAGCATCTTACCTGATGGTACTTGATGATGCTGTCTAAGTTGGTAATGGGCTAGCCTGTGTATGGTACACCCATACTCCTAATTGGTTTCTACACGACATCGTGCCGGAACGCTAAATCGCTTGGCGACATGTCTTTATCAGTAGGGTGGTAACTAACTACGGCTGAAGCCTCCCACCAGACCAGACTCGAGCCAGGAAACGAACCCAGGGCCTCCAACTTTTAAAATGCAACTTAAAATTACCAATGAAAACCAACGCTGCAGCGTGCCGCTGATTCTAGGTAACCCACTCAGCCTTTATAACACCAAACCAAATAAAAAAAAAAAAAACTTCCTTTCTTTCTAAACTAGTCCAGTTGTTCTGGTGTGAAGGAGTAATAAACATACGCACTTGCATACAAAATTTCAGCTTCATAATATTAACGTGATTAATCTTTCAACCCTCTCCATGACTATAAAGGGGAAACATTCTGTATTGTCTTGATACAAAGGCGAGATAAGGTATTCCCAGATTGTGATAAAGCCGCGTAAATGAAGATCGTCATCTTGAGCTCAGGATTCGTGATATGGGTACGACATTTGACATTTAGATGAGATAGGCGTATAGGAAGCAGGCTTTATTCGACAAAGCATTCTAAGCGTTGAGGTGTTTTACGTTGGCAATACTATTTCAGATGTGTTTACGTCACACCTTGTTGTATTATAGAGTAGTATTTTTGTAGTAAGCTGTGATAGCTTAGTGGTTAGGGCGTCCGCCTCCTAATCAGAGGTCGGGGGTTCGAACCCGGGCACGCCTCTAACTTCTCGGAGTTATTTTCGTTTTTTAAGCAATTAAAATATCACTTGATTCAACGGTGAAGGAAAACATCGTGAGGAAACCTGCATGCCTGCGAGTTCTCAAAGGCGTGTGAAATCTGCCAATTCGCACATGGCCAGCGTGGTGGACTATGGCCAAACCATTCTCATATTGAGAGGAGACCCGTGCTCTGTAGTGAGTCGGCAATGGGTTGATTATGATGATGATTTTTGTAGTAAGGTGCTTAGGTTGTTTTATGTCTCAGCCTTGGTTAGGCTAGTTAGTTGGCTAGATTAAGTTACTAGCACGAAGAGCATTTTTAAGTAGCATAGATTTTTAACTGTACCTGATATGCCTGAAAGGAAAAATTAAACTTAAAGTTTGTCCGTCCGACAATCTAAAACCCAAATGGTTGAAATTCATACCGAACAATATCTAGATTGAATCAATTTATACCTTTATGTTGAAACGTGAGTGACTGACTAGCAGTCCTATCAAAACACAGTTCAAACCACAAGAAATTTGGAAAGTATTACAATTTTATTTTAAAGAGAAATTCATTTCCTTGGGGTGTAAAATAGGGCATAGTAGGAAGAATAAGAGAACGACTAACTTCACGTGTTAAATCCCGCCAGCAAAACGCTAGTTCGCTACAGGTTATCCGTGACAAACAGACAAAATGAATCTGTAGAATGTTCTTTATATTATTTAAAAGCAAAACGATGAAAGTAAGCTGTACCTAATACGCTTTTTATATAAGTATATGTATATACTGTATATATATAATTTTTTCTACAATGAGACAGCCATTTTATTTAGTAGTAACATAGCATACATTTCATTTCAGTAACAACAAGATTACCTTAAAATTATAGATTGCTATAACTGAATATGCTGTCTAAATAGTATGCTACTCTTTGATAACTTCTAGAAAAATAAATCAAAAACTAGATTAATTAATGATAATAAATCATTTATTTTTATTCTCATCAGTATTTAAACAAACAAAAAATATATAAATTAAAACGGTTTTATTATCTACAATTTATAGGTTAGGTTTTATTATCTATAATTTTAGTTTTAAGTTTTTTATTTGTGACACTATTAATGCATTTATTTAACAAACTAAAAATAAAGAGTAAGTAAGCATGATAATTTCCCAATAATTAATTTCCAATCATGATTTTATTTCATTGTTTAGATGTATAGTCTAGGAGATACTAAAAAATAAAATTAAAAATTACGTATTTTTAATTTTATTTTGGGAGGGCAGTTTATTTAGAACGCAAGTTATATATTGCTGATTAACATTACGTACGTTACGACTCAGTTGCCGCGGGCAAGCGCACGAGTGTTCCCGTGGACCCAGCCACCAGGCGACGCGAAGGAACATGGGTTTCAGTGGGTATTCTGGTCGCCGGGGAGTCCCACATACTCCGTCGGAAGTGGCGCAGTCTTACCTGCGTCGCTTCTGGAGGGGATGCGTAAATTTCCCAGCATAAAAAAAAATGCTACGACTCAGTTCATCATCATCATGATCAACCCATTACCGGCTCACTACAGAGCACGGGTCTCCTCTGGTCATGAGAAGGGTTTGGCCATAGTCCACCACGCTGGCCATGTGCGGATTGGCAGACTTCACACGCCTTTGATTACATTATGGAGAACTCTCGGGCGTGTAGGTTTCCTCACGATGTTTTCCTTCACCGTTGAAAGTGATATTTTAATTGTTTAAAAACGCATATAACTCCGAAAAGTTAGAGGTGCGTTCCAGGGTTCGAACCGCCGACCTCTGATTAGGAGGCTGACGCCCTAATCACTAGGCTATCACACCTTCAGTCAGACTCAGTTACCGCTGGTGAAACAGTTGGAAACAACTAGTTGAGTATTAAATCACATACATACATAATTGTAGGTACACATAAATTGCAGCGATTCACCTGCATTACATTACAGCTTGTCTATTCAATTCTAACTTGAACACTAATCGGGAAGACGAACTGAATTTCAAACACCGTACCTGCCTTAACTGCGATGTGGAAGTTAGTGTTAAGATAATACGCATGTCATAAGTTACTCCGATTATAATGAGGAAATATGTGTTCAAGGCTCAACCGCTGACGTATCTCGAAGAAATTCGGCACTGCGATATCTCATTTATTTATTTATTTATTTATTTATACACTACAAGTTAGCCCTTGACGGCTATCTCACATTGTGGTACCTAAGTGATGATGCTGTCTATTAAGTATGGTAAGCCCACGCTCCTTAGCTTCTACGTGACATCGTGCCGGAACGCTAAACCAAGCGGGTGACATGTCTTTGTCGTTAGGGTGGTAACTAGCCACGGCCGAAGCCTCCCACCAGACCAGACTCGAGCCGGGAATGGAACCCAGGACCTCCAAATTTATAATGCGACAGCGGACGCACCGCGCCACGGAGGTCGTCAAAAATCGGTCGTTATGCTATAAGTATTCTGACTTCAGAATAAAGAATGATGTTTTACAGTAAGTAGTACCTACTTGGGAGAAACATAATATGAAGTCTAGTAAAAATAAAAATATTAAAAGGGCTCTTGAGATGGATAAGAGTCACTCAGCAGATGATGTATAGAGATGCTCTGAGTGGGTTATACGTGAGGAGGCTGCACACCTACCCGTGTAGTATGAAGAAAAGAATTTCTAACAAAAAGTTATTCTGAGAATTTAAATTGTCTAAGTATTTTATGTCTATTTCCAATAAGATATAAACCTAAGATATTACTAGTTGGTTTGCTAAACTAACTTCGGTTGAACAAGTGTATGTATCTTGTTAAAATTTAGCACGTAGGTACCTATGTATGTATGTACCTATGTATCTTGGATATGGAAGTAGGTAGGATTTTTCAACCTGGGAAACGTCATACGAGATTTCGATATAAGCGAAACAAAAAGGGTAAAAGTCGCAATCATCAGTTAGTTTTTTGTCATCATCCTTTGTTTATTAATGTGCTACTGCTGGGTGGATACCTCCTCTCTCATATAAGGGCAGGAGTCAGAGCCTAGTGGTTAGGGCGGCAGCCTCCTAATCAGAGGTCCGCGGTTCGAATCCGGGCACGCACCTCTAACGTTTCGGAGTTTTGTGCGTTTAAAAAAAAATATCACTTAGAAGGAAAACATCGTGAGGAAACCTGCACGCCTGAGAGTTCTCCATAATGTTCTCAAAGGCGTGTGAAGTCTGCCAATCCGCACATGGCCAGCGTGGTGGACTACGGCCAAACCCTTCTCATATTGAGAGGAGACCCGTGCTCTGTAGTGAGCCGGTAATGGGTTGTTCATGATGATGATTACTGGTTGGTTTGCTACACTAACTCCGGTTGAACAAGTGTCATGGATCTTGCTAGAATTCAGCACGTACCTATGTAGATTATATCATGATATGGAAGTTGGTAGGAATTTTCAACCTGGGAAACGTCATACGAGATTTCGATATAAGCGAAACAAAAAGGGTAAAAGTCGCCATCATCAGCTAGTTTTTGTCATCATCCTTTGTTTATTAATCTGCTACTGCTGGGTGGATACTTTCTCTTTCATATAAGGGCGGGAGTCAGAACCTAGCGCTGCTCCTATGCGGGTTGGCAGGTGAAGATTACTGTCATACACATATATTAAGATGCAGTGATAGCCTAGTGGTTAGGGCGTCAGCCTCCTAATTAGAGGTCCGCGATTCGAATCCGGGCACGCACCTCTAACTTTTCGGAGTTTTGTGCGTTTTAAAAAAAAATTAAATATCACTTGCTTCAACCTGCACGCCTGAGAGTTCTTTATAATGTTCTCAAAGGCGTGTGAAGTCTGCCAATCCGCACATGGCCAGCGTGGTAGACTATGGCCAAACCCTTCTCATATTGAGAGGAGACCCGTGCTCTGTAGTGAGCCGGTAATGTGTTGATCATGATGACATATATTAATAAATTGTGTAATTTAGTTTAGTGCTAACACAATTTAAATAGATAACAATTGCATATTTCCTTTAATGAAGTGAATACTAGTTCTTTGGTATCCCAAGAATAGTTTAACCATGATAATTAAATAATTAAAGTCCAAAATGCATGTGGGCTTGGAAATAAGATGTAAAAATTTCTGTTCGTTATCGTTTCTTCTACAATTACGCAATACTAAAATCTTTGTAATTCCGTGTACCCCTATAATTCTGATATTATGCAAGCGGATATAAACAAGAATTTGAACCCTTATCAAGGGAGTATATTATTATATTATTACTGTTGTATGCTGTTTCGTCTACGTTTGTTGGTTTTTCGCAGGATTTCAATTAAAATTGCTCAGGTAGCGTCAAATTTATTATATAACACAGCTAGTAAATTTCAGTACCATAATAAACACAAAGATTGTCGATGAAAATAGTTATTCCGGTTCAACCATATGCTATCCTATTAGAGAGCCATTTTCTCTATTGAAATCAATTTTTATGCAGAGCAAAAAACTGAAATACTCTTTGCCAGAGATTTATGGTAAGGTGATGGTTATACAAGAGCTACGAAGGTTAAAAACGCGCCCAGTTCTAAGCATAAGATAATTTATTTATATTATTAGATATATTATTTATTTATTCAATATGTGTATAAAGTAAGAAAACTTATAACATTGCGATCAGCCTGGATTTACCAATAATCGTGTTCACCCATAATCAAATAAAAATATTATATCAAAGAGATCAAATTCAATGATCTGAGAATGGAAAACCCTGCTCGGTTCTTTGATGAAATCACGTTTGTAGACGTCATTGATATAAAGCGTACCTACCTAATAAACTGGGTCCATTATATTATCGAAAAAATAATAACTTGTTAGGATCAAAGACCGGAGGGTTTTTTTATAATAATAATTTGTAACAACAGCGTACAGCGGGTCGCTTTTAAAGTAGGTTTACGCTACGCTGTGACAGCCCAAGATCCCTTGTTGGGTAATGGTTTTTCATACATGGTTTTTTGGGTTTCTACAAGTTAAACCCTTGACGGCAATCAAACCTAGAGGTGAGTGATGCAGTCAAAGATGGCAGCGGGCTAGCCTGTATACTTAATGTTCTCGACGCGACATCGTGCCGGAACGCTAAATCATTTGGCAACACGTCTTGGTCTTTAGGATGAGAAACAGCCACTGCCGAAGCGTCCCACTAGACCAGACTAGAGAAATTTAAGAAATAATAAATTTTGAAATTGTCTGTAGGAGACTTAATTTTGTGTGAACGAATTCGTAATCGATAATGTGGTATAGTACCAGATTCATCCTATAGAAGAGTCCGAACTGTAAGAAGCCGATTTTTATTGAAGTCTAGATTCTGTTAGGTAAAAGAACAAACTGTATCCATTAAGATACTTTATATAAGCTTCCTATGGAATGTGAATAACGCAGAATTTTGTTAACAAAAAAAATAACACAACTTAAAAATTCATAGAATATTATGGCGGAACTTTTTGCTTATAACAATTCAACGCATTAACTGCCCAATAGGAGCGACTCTACTGTGAACAAGCTTTTATACAGCATATATACAAAGCTATATACCTACATACATCATAATTTTATCAACCCATTACCGGTCTATTACAGGACGTGGGTCTTGTATCAACATAAGAAGGATTTAAGGTCGTAGTCCACTATGCTGGCTAAGTGTGGATTTATAGACTTCACACGTGCTTGACACAACATTCAGGCTTCAAAGTTTTCTCATGATGTTTTCCTGAATACAAGTTACAGATATTTTAAAAATTTCTTAAATTAAATTAAAAACGCACATAACTCGCTAACTAAAAGAGATAAAAGCTCTCGATCGAACTCAGTCCCCCCAAATAGAGGAAAGTCAACTGAGCTATAATCGCTCTTGTAGGGTACTATATATTTTGACGACCTCCGTGGCGCAGTGCGTGTGCTGTCGCATTATAAAGTTGAAGGTCCTGGGTTCGATTCCCGACTCGAGTCTGGTCTAGTGGGAGGCTTGGGCTATGGCTACTTACTACACTACCGACAAAGATGTGTCACAATGCGATTTAGCGTTCCGGCACGATGTTGCGTAGAAGCCAATCAGGAGCGTGGGCTTACCATACTCCTAACAGGTTAGCCTGCTACCACCCTAGACAGCATCATCACTTACCACCAGGTGAGATAGCCATCCAGGGTTAACTTGTAGTGTATAAAAATAGGTATTACGGTTAATTGATACATTTCCGTATTCGGCTAAAAAAGGCAAGAAAAAACTAATAAAGTGCCAATGAGGCGTTACGTACGCTCGAAAATTGTATAATATGGTTTCGTAGATATTATGATAATATATGCAGGATAGCCAGATTGAGGTTTGTGCCAGGCCTAGCAAGACTGATTAGGAATTTATTTTTGAACATGTGAATGTAAGTGTTTTATTCTTAATTTACGCTAAGCACCTGATCTTTGAGTGAAATTAATGAATATACACTGTATTGTACACCTTACAAACTAAGAAATACAAGACATTAAATAAACACACAAAATAGAAATCTTTTAGATCTTCTTAGAGCGATTTTTGCCAAGCAACCCATACCTATCTTATTGTACATAAATATATATTCTGATGCAGTTATTACCATAGCTAATTTGGTTGCTTTTCGCAAATAATTCGCCGAATCTAAATCGGTACAAACGAAAGAGACACAGATTTATTTACATATATAGAGATTTAAAAAAATGTTTCACCATTATAAAGTAATTTAATAAGATACTAACAATCTTCACTTTATATTGAAATAATTGTATGTCAGTCTGAAATAAAGTTTTTTGCAAAAATGAAACATCATTAATTTCCTCTTACGTATTCAAACAAGTGACTTCTTATACGGTCAACCGAAAAGTTGAAGACTTATTTATCATCCTAAAAGGGACGAGAGCAAACTTTATGCATAATAAATGAAGACTGGTTATTTTTAGATGAGAAAATCAATAAATCAAAAAAAAATATTTATATACTTAGTCCTTATCTTGATCACTTTATTACAATGTTATTCATGAGCGCTATTTTAGTAGCATGAATAGCAATAACTTGATTTATTAAAAGCTTACATACGCAGAAACGGATTGAACTTTTTTTTCTTATTTAGCTTGTGTGTGTGTGTGTGTGCGTGTGTGCGTGCGTGCGTGCGTGCGTGCGCGTGTGTGTAAGTGTGTGTGTGGTGTGTGTGTGTGTGTGTGTGTGTGTGTGTGTGTGTGTGTGTGTGTGTGTGTGTGTGTGTGTGTGTATGCTTGTATGAACTAGCCGACCTACAACGGCGCTGAAGTTGGAGTCTTGCGTGCGACGAATCGAGATAGTGCGTGAGCCTGTCTTTTGATTGGTAGACTGCAGCGCCGCGTCGCTAAAGAAATAGGCCGATTATTCTTTGGTTGATACTGTTATGGCCCCCTTACGCTCATTCTTTACATTAGTGGGAAAACAGGGAATCATCAGGGAAAAATAGGTATAGGCAGATAAATAAGCGGTTATCGTAGGAGACGTAATTTGTAACTGTAATCAATCCCTTTGAGGTGATCGAATTTAATGATCTGAGAACGGAAAACCCTGCAAGTGTCTTTGATAAGATGTCGTTTGAAAGTCTGCGGCGGCGCAATTAGAATAAGCTTTGTGCTTAATAATCCTGTCTTAATTTAGAAATCAATAAGTTTATATTGAAAATGATCGACATCTATTTAAAGATTTATCTCTTATTTATCAATCAAAACAGCTGTAACGTGCCAATAAGCGGTGAGAGTTTGTTCTAGGAAAATCTCAGTTTTTTATCGACTTAATAAATGTTCAAAACGACTGGCTAAACCAAACTTTTTTTATTTTGTAACTGTTTATTTTACTTACTTTATTGTATTGATACTTACAATAAATAAACTTTCCATAAATAGACTCTCACCCGAGTTAATTAGTCCAGGAATGTTGGTGGTTTTTCTTTTTATTTTTTTATTATCTCACCTGGTGGTAAGTGATGATACTGTTTAGGATGGTAGTGAGCTAACCTGTTAGGAGTATGGTAACTCACGCTCCTAATTGGTTTCTATGCAACATCGTGCCGGAACTCTAAATCGCTTGGCGATACGTCTATGTCGGTATGGTGGTAACTATCCACGGCCAAAGCCTGTCAGACCAGACTCGAGCCGGGAATCGAACCCAGGATCTCCAACTCTATAATGCGACAGCGCACGCACTGCGACAAGTTAGTCTAGCTAATTCTTAGTGTCAGTTTTTATGTAATCTAACGTCACGTTGAAATGCAATTTTATATGGAAACCAAACCAATAATTCGATAACTTCATACAAAACGGCAGATTCATGCAAATTTTAAGTGAATCGGGCCACCAGAATTGCTCAAACCTAAAAATTACCTTTTTTTACGATGTCATTTTAAGTAATTAAAATATCACTTGATTCAACGGTGAAAGAAAACATCATGAGGAAACCTGCACCCCTGAGAGTTCTCCATAATGTTTTCAAAGGCGTGTGAAGTCTGCCAATCCGCACACGGCCAGCGTGGTAGACTATGACCAAACCCTTCTCATATTGAGAGGGAGACCCGTGCTCTGTAGCGAGCCGGCAAGGGTTGATCATGGTCATAATATATAGTTCTAGAAAATATTCTTGTTTATAGTATACGCTACAATTTGACAAAGCTCTCGTTAGCCTTTTTCTATTAGCATGCAATAGAATGACATACTTGGAAAGTTCGTATTGTGTGTATTGTATGCGATATCGATGAACAATCCAGAACTAAATAAATCATTGTAAAGCTATGCGTACGAGCTAGCTAACTACGTACATCCTATAAATTAACATAATATTTTTTACGAGGGCAAGAAACTGCGTCGATGGAGAAGTTGCTAGCGGGTTTAAATAGAATGCAAAAAGTCGAATTCAGACGGGGGGGGGGGGGGACTAAGATTACAAATTGAGAGTTATAACAAACATGATGATAATCGTGAGATTAATTCAATGTCAAATATGCTACATATTTGTTTATCTCAGTTTGTTTTGGTCTTTCAGACTTTTTTGTATACACTACAAGTTAGTTGTTGTAGGTAGTTGTTTGTTAGGGGTATGGTAAGCACACATTCCTAATTGGTAAATAGTCACGGCCGAAGACACCTACCAGATCAGACTCGAGCCGGGAATCGAACTCAGGACCTCCAACTTTTATAATGCGACAGAGCACGCACTGCGCCACGGAGGTCGTCAGATTCGAAGTCTTAACTCTGAAAAGAGCTGTGGTACGCAGTAAGACATTAAACAGTAAGCTCAGTATGACACCTATGTTAAACTTATCTTAGGCATTATGAGCTAATCTTATAAGGTTTTTATTACTTTAACTTGCGTTAAAAAACTTCTATCTAAATCACAATAAGGTATCTCTCTTTACATATTAATTAAAACGGAAATACAATAAGGTCTGGAAAGTTTAATTGATGTGGTTAAACCAGAAAAGATACTTTATAAATGAATCACTTAATTATAGGAAATATTTATAGAAACCAGTACGTGTGGTTATATGCATAGCACTTACATTAAACGAACGTATAGTGGGCACAAAAAAAAGTAAGGCAAGATATGATCTACAAAACTCGTCTGTATTCTAATGGGATAAGTATGATTATGGCTTATACTATGATACAATTTTACGATCTACATTCGGTACATGGAATATTTTATCCTAGGAAGGACAAGCGTAAAGCAAGAGTGGATTTGACATTTTTTTTTCAACAGTTTTATATACGGTATCACAAAATAAACAAGACTTTGAGTGGGAATAAACCAGACTTATGACGTATATTTGCATGTGTATATTTTATAATTTAGGTATTCAAGTATTCCAAAATACGCTTGGGTTTTTCACATTACCTCGTCAATATTAATTAATACCTAAATGCTAATTACTAGCATTAATGTAATTACAGTGGATACGCGTTTAAGTATGAAAAAGGCTTAGAAACGCAATGGCTCAGCGGTGTGACATTTAGCTTATAAGGTCTGGTCGCAAGTTTGATTACGCCGATGCCGAAAGCGGCGATCTCTCAGGATGGACACCTTCCTCAGGTCTTTTGTTCTAATTATAGATCAGTACGATTAGATTTTGGCCGATATTTATTGTAGCGTTTAAACGAAAAATAAAATTGAAATATGACAATCTTTATCCTGCCCTTTCACCATTATTAAATAACTATTAAAAAACCGTCTTATTAATTCTACTGAGAGTTTATGAGAAGAAATCTTGTATTAAAATTTTGACTGCACTGGAATATTATCGCACTACAAAGGGTGTTCTCAACGTTGCTTTATTTCCATTATACTTCCTACAAGATAGCTTGTATATGTATATTATTTTATAATATTTATATATATAATTATACAATAAAATAAAATCTCTTTACAAGGTCCAAATGTAATAGAAGGTTACATGTGTAAGCATATCCGCAAGGGCATTAGCGGTTAAAATTAATATTTAGCACGAGAAGTTTACTTGTAGCTTTTATTTAATACTCCGTTTGTAGGCTGAGTTTCAAGGTGTTTGAGTTCAATCTACATATTATACAAAAAATCCGCTTCCGTACGTTTTTGTACGCAAAACTTGAAATGATTGGAATTCATTTGAGATAAAGGTGTTACTTTTAAGTTTTCACGCGAACAAGTACTTATCTGAGCCATAATGAAGCGTGACCGTGTATTCCCGGCCAGTATCTGGCCTGCCGGGAGGCTTCGGCCGTGGGTAGTTATTGGCAAAGACATACCGCCAAGGGATCGTTCCGGTATGATGGCGAGTTAGGTTAGGTTAGGTTAGAAGCATACCTAACCCCTAAACATTATATGACCTGTCTACTAGTTTGCTCACGATCTATTTAAAATTGCACGCTTTTTATAAGCTTCATCAGTATTTATGTTTGTTTGTTTTGTAACTGATTCATGTGGACTTGATTTTGACCTACTTCGGTCAAAGGGTAGACAAAAAACTGAGTAGACATATCAAGCATTGATGACAGATCTCCAGGATTCAAAAGAAATTGAAAATAAATAATAGTTGTACAAAACTAAAAAAAAGCAAGCTATTTTAAATAAACCGAACTAGAAAATATTTTTCTTAATAATTCAAATTAAGGATAGAGTGATAATAAAAAAAAATATTTTACTGTAAAAAAGCGTGGAGTCCAAAAGAGGCATTTACAAACATACATACTATACGTACAGGTGAAGCTAAAAAAAACATCAGCTTAGCTTTCTTGATTAAATAACTAAAGTATCATAGTTAAATACTCAAATGTTATATACATATTATAATTCATATAAATAAGGCTCCGTATGAAAACACGTCCTCAATCTACTATTTTAGAAAGCAACATCTTCTTAGTAATACTGCTTGTAAGTTAAATACCTATACTCATACATATAATCTATTGTATTCAAATCAGACATTCAAGTACGATGTTATGTTAATACTTATGGTGATTTTTTGAATCTTACAAATTCTTAGTTGTAAAAACATTTGTTTTTCCCGAAAATCCGTATTATCGTGCATTTATTTGTTTAAAACTATCGATTTATCTTAATTTTATGTATGTGGGACATACCATCTTCTGTTAGACAGTCAAATTCCTTTGGTTAAGTCAACGATTTTATTATCTCATGTTAGTAATAATAATCAAGGCTCAGGCACATTATTTAGATGTATGATAAGTAGTTCCATATCCACACACACATGTCATGACAAACCCATTGCCGGCTAACTACAGAACACTGGTCTCCTCTCTATATGAGAAGGGTTTGGCCATAGTCCATCACGCTGGCCATGTGCGGATTGGTAGACTTCACACCTTTGAAAACATTATGGAGAACTCTCAGGCGTGTTAGTTTATTCACGATGTTTTCCTTCACCTTTGAAGCAAGTGATTAATTGCTTAGAAAAGACAAAAAACTCAAAAAGTTAGAGGTGCGTGCCCGGGATAGAAATCCGGCCGAGAATGGGAGGCGGTCGTACTAACCGCTAGGCTATCACAGCTGGTCACATCGTTTTACACATAGCTTTATTAAACATAAACTTTTTGAACAGCGAAATAAACAAAACAGAGTATCAATAAAATCGCAAATGTTCGGTGTGAATGAGGTTCGATCCATCGTTACTGGTGTGATTGGTCATATAGCTGGAGAATGGCAAAGTCTATGACCGTAGTTTGTATCGCAAAGCCTTCGGTTGCGCACGCGACGTTGCATTGCGAGCTGTTTACATAAGACAACGCTCTGATTACTTCTATCTGCAGCGATATATGTGTTAAATTTGATACAAGTGCCAGAATACCTTATCAGGTAGGTTATTTACCATTCTTATTGGCATTTGCATCTCACGGCGTCACTTTATATAATTAACTATCCAGTTAGAACCTTCACATGATTACTCAACTTCTTAATCACTACAATAAAGGCTTTATTAATAAAGGACGAAGAGAAGAAATATGCTAATAATACCATATCGCTTCCTAGTTAAAAAATATTTATATAAGCTAGCTGTTTTAAATATTTCCATAAACTCTTTTATCTAGAGTTTATCAGTTACAGTTCCTAATGATATCTTTTCAATTTTCTACTTATTCACCTCGAAACTAAATTGGAATTAAACTTGTTAATTAAATTTAGATAAGATTTGGATCTTATCTAAATTTAATTAACAAATGAATCAAAACTTGGGAATAATATTGGTCAAGATTTAGAAACTTAAAATTTCACGATTCTTAATTTTTGACTCGTTTGCCGGGTTCATTGTCCGTTCGCGGAAAAAGCTTTTTTTTTTAAACTGAGGTTTGAAGTGACTCAAAGGTATCTTTTGAGTCGAAATCTGCCACTTGTTTAACTTTTATTTAGCAGTAAAGACAATCACACGACAAAAATGTGTTATCAGTTCCACAAAAGAGCAACAAGGGCTGAAAAAAATATATACATTGGATTGATTGCTTATATAGTTTATGGGTCAGAAAGCTTAAGACTTTTTATCCCGGATATATGCACAGTTCTTGTGGAATACACCTCTCTACACGCTTATACCCTTTCGGATTTAAAACAGTGTATACATATAAATGGTATACAATAAAGACGAAAATGATAAGAAAAGTAAATAAAATTATAATATTTTACGATAAACTAACCACACATTCATTACAGCTTAATCAACTAAAAAGCAAAGCTTCCTGTTCCAGAAAATGCAAACTTTACCCCGTTTCGTATTTGGAGCTTTTCTGATAGGTACGATAAGATAAGATGAAAGTCTTACAATTTTTTTGTAGTAGTTTGAAACTCTGATTTTATTACTAGCGACTTAATACGATGATAAGGAGTAGGTCCTACGTCTAAGTGTATGTATTTTTCACAGATATCTCAGTAATTTGTGCACTGTCTTTAAAATGTCTATTGTTTGAAAGGGCATACTCGCGACATTACAAAATCCATTGTCTATGGTATGCCTAACTATTATCTCTTTTACCAAGTTAAAATCTGATAAAAATATCCTAACGGGGAATTCCTAAAATTTTATACCCATGTATAGTTTTATACCCATCTTTGAAATATTTAGGCATTTTTACCCAAAGTACCTACAGTATAAGAACTACGAAACTGTAAATATCTTATTTTAAAACTTTATCTTTATTCTAACATAAAATAATTATTAACCTTAACGATGTAATGAAACTTCTCATGACCTACGTTTTTATTGCAATTTGTCATAACATATAGTTACTATATATTCAACAATGTTTAAGCAAACAACTTTATTTTAACGCGAGACAATCGTGGATTTTCCTTCTAAAACAGTCAATTCAAATATCGAAGTCCTTTGATCCAAGCAATTAAAAGTACCCACTTGCTATTGTTAAAGGCTTTGTAAGGCTAACTAGCAAAACAATAGATTCATTTTGAATTCTAGTCAGCAACCAGAGCAGACTCACAATGGACATCAGATAAACACAGAACAATGATGTCGGTGCGGCAAAAATTAATATTTGTGCAAACGGGTCTAATTAACAATACTTGTTTTAATTTCAACAACCCTGCAAGCGTACTCATAAAAATATATCTTGTCGTTGTCGTCCATTTAAAAGATTATTAAATGATAAATAACCACTAAGTTACCACTTTGATATCAGACTCACGTAGGTTTGTGTTCGTCGTTATATTAAATTGATATTTAATTTATAATTGCTAAACGCATATAACTCGAAAAGTTAAATCCATGCAGTGCCGGAAATCGAACTCGGTACATCCAAGAGGGAGGCCGGAGTTTTAACCACAATTCTATCATCGCTTACGCTCCATATTGCACGATATTGTTATATGAGACATATCTTTACACTTTTCGTCCGCGCAGATTTATATATTTCTCTTTATAAACTAATTTTACTTAAAAGGTACTGGTATAAATAAGTTACCAACAAGAAACTTCGGGTATAACACTAACTAGTTACTTTTTCTTATATCACAAAGTATCACTTAATAGTGATGGAATAATTAGCTGTCTACAGTTATGCTTACTATTTTTTTATTATAACTCGTAATTAAGGCTTCGGTGGTAGACAGATATATTTTGTAGTAAAAGTTGAAAGAAAAAACGGGTACACAAAATATTTTTATTGTTTTCATAAAAATGGCGGACTTGGCTAGCTTGACGTACCAAACAATAATGGCGACATTTTTGAGCATGGCGGTAGGGTACGACATTATGGCGGCTAGGCACAGGCGAATTGGTCTACTCGTTACAAAATTGGTAATATTTATGCCTAAGTGTGACTAAGTAACTTAAACTAAGTACTGTACAATGTAAGTTTTCGTTCTGACGTATCACTGCAGCGCAAATAGTTTTAGAGATTACAAGACGAACGATTATTACGTTTCGCAACTTTACGTTGACGTTATACTAGTTGGACAATGGATTTACCAGGCCATAGAGGTTGGAACCAGTGCAATAAACTTTGCCTGTTTCGACATCAGATTTCAAGTTCTACGGGTAGAGTTCGTACATTCAGAGTCAATAACCCAATCAGTTACCAACTATTCAGTGTTAAACCTTGCCTAATCTTGATAATATTATAGGTAAACAGCTTTATAACACAGGATTTTTATTATATCCTTCTAGCTTTTACCTGCGATTTTATAAAACGTAACTTTGACTTCATCAGCTCAATGCAAAAATCTTTTTGATCTGTTACTTAATTAAAAAAAAAAAACCAACAGATACATTCGCATTTATAATGTTCTGAGTGTGACGGATAAACGAACGTTGAATAATTTATTACAAAGTAATAATTGTAACGCAGCTTCCGTGTACTGTGCAAGCTATAGTGCAATCATTTGAGTTACAACCTTAACGAGTCAACCTTCAACGCCGAATGGGATCTGTTGAAAGTGTTCGACCAAATTACTTCAAAATTATTAAGAAAAAGAAATAATCCTTTTCGCCCAATCTTTGCTCTGATTTTCTATCTCTGCTTCGGGAATTGGTTTAACTCCTTGTGATATCGGGCCAAGCTGAAGCTGTGATAGCCTAGTGGTCAGGGCGTCAGCCTCTTAATCAGAGGTCGGCTATTCGAATCCGGGCACCTCTAACTTTTCGGATTTATGTGCGTTTTTAAACAATTAAAATATCACTTCAACGGTGAAGGAAAACATCGTGAGGAAACCTGCACGCCTTAGATTTCTCCATAATGTTCTCAAAGGCGTGTGTAGTCTGCCAATCCGTACATGGCCAGCGTGGGGGACTATGGCCAAACCCTTCTCATATTGGGAGGAGACCCGCGCTCTGTAGTGAGTCAGTAATGGGTTGATCATGATGATATAGGGCAGTTTTGGTTTCAAACTATAAAATATAAGCAAGCTCCAATGTGCGTCTTCATTGTGAATAATGGACCTTGATAATGAACATACACAATGAAATTACTGTAGACACGCTCAAACGTACTAAATCCTATAAAATATCCTGCTAAGCTAACTGCCTGACCCAAAGGCATTAACAATAAATATGGACCACGCCTCAAAATATATTATACTTAAAACTTTTAATTTAAAATTGTAATAAAATGCAGATCCAATCAGCTAGAGAACAAAAGAAACAAACGTATAAGGACTATACATCAAAAAGAAACAGTTTCGCAATTGTATTGTTTATATTCTTTCTCAATCACCAAAGCGAAACGAATCTCTCCTCAGGAGGTCTCCTTTCTTATTGATGAGAGGTATACATAGCTCAGTAACACCAAGTACCTCAAAGGTCCTCACCTTGCAGGTTACATCTCAGTGTAATGATGAGACTAAAATTGATTACAGTTATTAACACACGTAGTTAATGTATAACACGCAAACAACAAAGCAATTTGTGGACATAAAACATCAACGCAATTTTTGAAGATCATAATTACACTTTATTTTTAACGGTGGAATAATATTTTTAACAGGTTTGTGACTAGTGACGGTTGCGAAATTAATAGTATCCTATTAATTCCGTGTACCGTGACATGTTTGCGTGTAAAAACCAGTAACACCTAAATAAAGCGACCTTTTAAATAAATACATTTAATATTTCGTTACCGGTATATATATGTTTAAAAAAATACATAAATTGTTTTATATGATTAAAACTACTTTAATATTTTATTATACTGCTATATTTTATTTCAATCCACTTAAAACTCTTGATTGCAATCTCACCTGGTGGTAAGTGATGATGCAGCGTAAAATGATAACGGGCTAACTGGTTTAGGTTAAGTTAGGTAAGTTAATTATGGCAGTTTGATTACACTCGTACTCTGATTGCAGCATACCCCGTAATTGAAAACAATGGCAACTGATATCGGCTTAAATTTTACGAAGGCATGAAGTAACATCGTCGAAATATATCCTTATAATCTTATATGGATTATTAGAAGAGTAAACTTTGTGCGGCGTCTGAAACATCAACGCAGATTATATCGAGAAGAAGTGTAGAAAGCTAAAATGTAAAACTTTACTGTATTAGAATTGAATTTTAATTACATGAGACTACTTGTCTTTAAAAATATGCAATTAGCATGATCATCATGATCAACCCATTACCGGCTCACTACAGAGCACGGGTCCCCTTTCAATATGAGAAGTGTTTGGCCATAGTCCACCACGCAGGCCATGTGCGGATTGGCAGACCTCACACGCCTTTGAGAACATTATGGAAAACTCTCAGGCCTGCAGGTTTCCTCACGATGTTTTCCTTCACCGTTGAAGCAAGTGATATTTTAATTGTTTTTAAAAACGCACCTAACTCCGAAAAGTAAGAGGTGGGTGCCTGGATTCGAACCGCCGACCTCTGATTAGGAGGCTGACGCTCTAACCACTGGGCTATCACCGCTTCGATATAAAATATACAATAGCGACTACTTTATAAGAACCTTTTGCTTTAGGAAGTCCTTTAGGTAAAAAAATACTAAAATTTAGTTATAATCGGCACGCGGTAAACAAGTGTAATAATAAGACCCCGGTCTTATTATTTCCTTATGAGACCTGGTTCTAGACTTTAAACACTTCCGTGTGTGAATATGTATGAAGTTATAAGTTTACGTCGAAAATCAGATTCGAATCGAAAACAGAACTTTGTTTGTCTGTGTTATAGTTGAGCTCGAATACATTTAAATGTGAAGGTTTTTATATGTATAATAATAATATAACCGTATTATTTCTAATATGCAATAGATATTTGATTATATTTAACCATCACTGTCATAAATCCCCTCTTCGAGAAAATCTTTTTTAATGATCTGCGAACGAAGAACTCTGCAAGTGTCTTTGGTAAGATATCGGTTATAGAGAGGCTCTATTCAAAATGTATCACATATTTATCAATTACTGTGACTATTACGCTGACATTTTTTAAAAGCCATGGCGCAGCGTCACTTTATAAAGTATGAGTTCCTAGATTCGATCTCCGGCTCGAGTTTGTTCTAGTTTGGGAGGCTTCGGCCGTTGCTATTTACCATCCTACTGACAAAAACGTCTCGCCAAGCGATTTAGCATAAAAAGTACTAGTAGCCTGGTGGGTAAAACCCCTTCTCGCGCGGTAGCTCGAACTTTTCGGAATTATGTGCGTAAATATGTAATCCAACAATTTAAAAATTAATATCACTCGCTTTGACGGTCAAGGAAAACACTGTGACTAAAACCTGAAATTTCTCTAAATCTTTGTAAAATATGGGTTAAGTGTTCCAATCTGCACTAAGCCAACTTTGTGGACTATGACCGAAACCTGTCTCAGCCAGTAATAAGTTAATAATGTTATTAAAGATCATTAAAATATATTTAAACGTGCAAATATACTCCATAATATAATTTCAAAATGAGCACATATTTTATGGAAAATAATTGCACGTTTAAATATTTACGAGTAAGGAGACCATGTACAATTAATAATGTAATTAAGAAAGTAAGATGTATATCGTTTAAATATACTTTGTGTAGAAGCTGTGATAGCCTGTGGTTAGGACGTCCGCCTCCTAATCACATGTCGTGGGTTCGCCGCTAACTTTCGGAGTTATGTGCATTTTTAAGCAATCAAAATATCACTTACTTCAACGGTGAAGTAAAACATCGTGTGAAAACCTGCATGCCAGAGAGTTCTCCATAATGTTCTCAAACGCGTGTGATGTTTGCCAATCCGCACATGGCCTGCGTACCACGCAGGCCATGTGCGGATTGGCAAACGTACTGCGTACCAAGGAAAACATCGTGAGGAAACCTTGCCTGCCTGAGAGATCTCCATAATGTTCTCAAAGGCGTATGAAGTCTGCTTATCCGCACATGGCCAGCGTGGTGGACTATGTCCAAACCCTTCTCATATTGAGAGGAGACCCGTGCTCTGTAGTAAGCCGGCAATGGGTTGATTATGATAATGACTATGCGTATCTCGGAACGGCTCTAAAGATTTCAATAAAGTTTTGCTTTGATCTCTGCTAAATACCGAATAATTAATGTAATTTAAAAATAAGCCATCTCAGCTAACTGCTGCCAAAACTAAGTGCCGTTGAAACATTCTCTATAGATTTCGTTGCTAAAACAGTTCTAACGATTGAAATAAATTAAAATATGTATTTAGTTATTGCATTGCTAGTCAAGTTTACCTATATAATCTTCTATGAAAAAAAATGTCACTAAAAACTCCAATCAAAATTCTTTGAAAAAATTGCCTAAGTATACTCACCACAGTTCATAGCTATGTAAAAATAACATCCGCCGTTCGCAGAAATTTCGTCAATTTAAGTTGTAATATTTCTATGTATTAACCATTTGTCACATTGACTTAAAATTACATCTTTATGACTCTGCAATACGGTAACCTTGACTGTATACTGCAAGCAGAACAGTATATGGATTACCCAACATCTTAACTACTTACATCAGTAAGTTGTTCGTGTGTTTTAATCAGTAAACTTATAGGACTCTGGGGAACAAACAAAATCCTTTATTAATCGTTACTGTTGATCAATTGGGGCTTTACTTGTTACCCCAATAACATAATCATAACATTACTCGTTACCTTTGGGCAATTGAGGCTTTACTTGTGTTATTACCTTTTTTTAAATAGTTCTCATCTTGTTGGTAAGATTTAATGATCAACACCTATATGAGATGACGTAAGGCGTAAAGTGAAAGTATGGAATCTGTCGTCACCTGGCATCAAGGCATAACTAGCAAACGTACTTTTGAGATGCTTCTGAGAAACGCGTCTAGAAGGTTTTTCCGTTTTTATATATATTTATATTGAAGAAAGTATAACCATAAAAGTTAATCAAATAAAAAAAAAATTGTACCTATCGATTAACTTAATTGTGGAGTTTGAAATTCCTTGAGGTATTTTAGTTACAAAATACCCAGGCGGTTGTTTGATGTCATAAATGCACAAAACATAAATTTTGTGGCTTACATTCTTAGTTTAATTCTGATATTTTTAGGATACTAATAAACAATATTTTGGTACATTATCGATGCCGAAATGTTAGTTTGTCTATTGTTATCAATGAATAGGTCAACCCGTTCTTGTCGAAGTTTTTCATTGAAATATACAGCTATACTTTTATATTTCTAAGTCCAGTCTCTATAGAATTGTTTATATAACTCCCACGGAACTGTGCATGAAGGTAAATTCAAGAATACTATGTGGTAAATGAACTGCCGAAGTCATGATTATTTTGAGTTCAGACCATATTAAGTTTAGTTAGTATTTAGACAATTTAGTAGTTAGTGTAGTAGTTTATTAATGTAAATGTGCAAAATGGATTTTATTATGATTCATTTATCATCATTGAAGTTTATTTTGTAATTACGTTAGTAAACTTGTTTAACGAGTGTTATTAAGGGTCATTATTAAAATACCTATGTACTTATGTCTTTGTGCGAACACAAAAGTGATTATTTAATCATTAAAATAAATAATCATACTTTAGTTATGACAAATAATGATAAGTTTAATGTATTATAGTGTATGGATTGTTTATTGAGTTGTAGCTTATCTTCAATCAAACAGTTGCGGTATGAAAATATACAAAACTTCCATCAAGATAAATGGAGTAGAATAATGCTAGTTAAAAGTTTTTCAGGTCGATTTTAGAAAAGGGCTCCAATTTTTGCCGATAATAGAGTAAAAGACTCGGGTAAACTTGACGAATAACTGTTTATTATAAATAATTTTTGACATCTATTTTAACACTACTTCATCATGATCAACCCATTACCGGCTTGTAGTGAGATTAGTGCTCTTTCAATTTGAAGTATAAATAGTGTTCAGTTTTACGTATGTTTATCCCTAATTTGAAACGTATGCTTATAGCTTATACTAATGAAGCTAGAAGCTTAGGTTGAATTAGGTTATACTAATTCAACCTAAGCTTCTACTGAATATTGAATTTAAAGATAAAGTTCACCTCCATTATGATTACAATTCATTATTCATGTATCACCTATTAATAAAAATAAATAAAATATAAAATTGTAACATTTCTCTTTTTGTTTTAGTCGAGATGAAAAAATCAACTTCGGTCATATTACTGGCGGTATTAATTTCGCAAACACAGACGGTAAGTACAATTTCATTTTTGCTTTATTTCACGAAAACCTCGTAAATGTATTTTGATTATCAAAAAAGATTTATGACGCGGTACCAAAACAAGTTGTATTGTGCCGGGGGTAATAAGTTTTACAACATTGTATTTAATGCTCATATGAATAAATTTAATTCACACAATAATCCTTAAAATAACACTGTTTATCTATTTAACTAAATAAACCATTAGAACACAAAGAGCAATTTGATTTTCTTCACGTTACTATCAAATTTATAAATTTAAAATGCATCCAAAAAATTATGGATTCAGCGGGATTTGAATCCCAATCTTTCTAGCATTCGCTGCCTGGGTGCTTTCCAAATAAGCAACGATCTACATCGCCGGTACCGAAATTTTTGTATGCATTTATAAATTTAATTCACCTAATAGTTCATACGCGCTACATTATCAATATATCAATATATCATAGTTAACTATTAACAGCTTATGTTAAGAATTTTAAAATAGGTACTTTATAGAATCAAACAAATATAAACTTTGGTGTCTGAAATAGGAACTAACTTTAGTTTTTACACACTTTTATTGTACACCACGAAAAAGGAAAAATAAAACAAAAAAAGACAGAAAATAACAAAAACAGTAGTATACAATTTGGCGGCTTTAAAAATAGTAACTATTATATAATTTTTAGTTACTATTACTTATGTAGATATAATCCACCTCATTGAGGCAGATAAATGCAATGCGGCCTAGCATTGTTAGTGCATAACTAAAGTTTGTCATATTTTTAAATGCAAAATTAATTATTTCAATCCCACAGGCAAAATTATATTAAATCATCATATAAATCAGAAAAAATGAGCATCAATCGTTCTCAAAATAATATCACAGATAAAACTTGAGTTCTTCAGTTTCGAAGTGCTCTTAAAAATACCTTGTGCCTTGAAAAAAGTAATGAATTTTCGAGTTCACTCAAACACACAAAGACTTTAATGAACTCTTATGTAAAATATATGGAAGCACTCATTGGCAGTATGCGGTAGAGTAACGTAATTTTCATGCTTGTATTCTTGCATACTATTAAAGATCAAAGTGGGAGAGGATTTTTTTTATATTAAGGGATTTCGCAGGCGGAAGGTACGTTCACGTTTTTTAAATGCGCCTCTTACGTTAAAGATTACAATACCAGTTTTATGTATGTATTTTAAACAGCGTAAAGCAGAAAACAGGAAAGTGAAAGCGAAACGCGCTTAAGAAGTTAAGATACACCGTCAAGCGATTTAGCGTTCCGGTGTGATACGGAGTAGAGTTCAACCAGCAACCCATCGGTGGGTCATCTGGTTCTGCTAACATGGGCGACAGTAACCACTTAATATCAGGTGACTTGTTGCTCGCCCAGCGATGTAATATGAAAAAAAAAAACAAACAAGCAAGGATTCCAGCGCATTTTGTTTTATTATCTTGAAATAAAATAAATCTTAGATATATGCCGCAATGGGCGAATATTTGTAAGAAAAGATAGTAACTCGGAATATCGCCTAATACGAGATTTTGATTCTCTGAAGAATATTATCTAGTTCTTTTCTCTTTTTAAGTAACCTAAGGTTGACATGTTTTGGTACTTAAAATTAAAAATGCATGACTCATTGAAAATGTATTATCAGAATGTTCGTGGACTGCGTACCAAAACATTGGACTTTTATAAAGCGTTATGTTGTACAAATTTTGATGTTATTATTCTAACGGAAACTTGGCTGAAGGACTACATTTTAAGTACGGAGCTTTTCGATGATAGATATTCGGTATACAGAAGGGATAGAAGTTCTTCAAGCAGTCAAAAATCAGAAGGAGGTGGTGTTCTCATAGCCGTTAAATCTTTAATTAAGTCTAAGCGTTTAAAGCAATTTGAAACAGATAACGAAGACCTTTGGGTATCTTTACACTTTAGAAATAAAAAATCTGTATCTAACATAAATATATGCACTATATACTTACCGCCTCCGTTTGATAAAAAAATATTAGAACCGTTTATAGATACTTATAATAAAAGTAAAGATAGATTAGATGGATACACATGCATTGTCGGAGATTTCAACATGAGCTTTCTTGATTGGGATTCCCAAACCTTATCTATGATTAATTGTAATGCTTTGCCTGCACAAGAGTTAAGCGATTTTCTCTCCACTAATCATCTCCGACAGTGTAATTTTATACCTAATGATAAAGGGAAGATTCTTGACCTTGTGTTATCGGATATACCAGAGTGCTCGGTAACGAAATCTGATATTTCGCTTTGCAATGTTGATAAGTATCATCCACCTTTATTGATCAGAGCTACTTATAAGGATTTTAAAATGTTAGCATACAATTCTAATTTAAAGAAGTATAATTTTCAAAAAGCTAATTACGAAATTATTAATGAGTTTCTTAACACTCTGGATTGGAAAGAAGTTTTAAATAAATGTAGTAATGTTAATGAAATGGTAAATGAATTTAACAGTATACTCAATAATGTATTGCATGACTTCGTGCCTCTGTCTAAGCCTAAAAATAAATGTTTTCCTTTCTGGTATAGCCGTAGTCTCATCAAATTGCTTAAAGAGAAAAACAAGATAAGAATTAGATTTAAAAAATACAAAAACCCTAGAGATGAAGTAGAATTCCTTCTATTAAAGGAACGCAGTGAAATTATGACAAAAAATTGCTACCAACTTTATATTTGTAACATAGAAGATCTTATTGCAAAAAACTCATCTCACTTTTTTTCTTATATAAAGCGAAAAAGAGATGGTTTTTGCTCTTATCCTGCGACAATGTCTGATGGACAACTTACAACATCAGATGGGGTCGAAATATGTAACATGTTTGCATCCTATTTCTCAACGGTTTATAAAGATGATGTTAACTATAATCACTCTATTCATAGTGCAGTTAATAACAGCTATTTTAATTTAATTAACACGAACTGCGACTCTTTTATGATTTTATGCATAAGTGAAAAGGATGTGCTGAATAAGTTACAAACCATTAATACTTCAAAGAGCACTGGTCCAGACATTGTTTCCCCGCTGTTTATTTATAAATGTGCACGTAGTTTGACAAAACCCCTAACAATAATTTATAATAAATCTTTAGCAAGCGGTGTCTTTCCTGACCCATGGAAATTAGCTAAGGTAGTGCCAATATTTAAAAACGATAATAATACTTTAGTCTGCAACTACAGGCCCATATCATTGTTATCAACCTTTGCGAAAATTTTTGAAGCTATACTGTGTCCATATTTGCATAACTATTTTCGCAAATATCTAAGTGATTATCAGCACGGTTTTGTCAAATCTAGATCAACAACTACCAATCTTGTTACTTTTGTTGAACATCTATCGGGAATAATTGACAAAAATAAACAAGTGGATGCAGTGTATATGGATTTTAGTAAGGCGTTTGATTCTGTTTCCCACAGTATATTAATTCAGAAACTTGCTGTATACGGCATATCAGGGTCTCTACTTCGATGGTTCCAGTCTTATTTAGCTGATCGCTCTTTTTTTATAGTTGTGGGTGGTTATCAATCTACTATAAAATCGATTAAATCAGGTGTACCTCAGGGCTCACATTTAGGTCCCATACTTTTCAACATATTTATAAATGATATTACAAACTGTTTTCTAAACACCATGCCTTTTATGTATGCCGACGACCTAAAGATAATTAGAACAATAAATACTTTCGATGACGTAAAACTATTACAAGCCGATATAAACAGAATGTTACAGTGGTGTACTGAAAATAGGTTAGATCTTAATATTAAGAAATGTATTCACATAAAATTTACAAGAAAAGTTAATATCATACAGTCTGCCTATTTCCTTGGCAACTTTCATGTAAGAGAAGTCAATTTAGTCAGAGATTTGGGAGTAATTTTGGATTGCAAGTTAACTTATGTACCACACATTGATAGTGTAACTAAGAGAGCATCTAAAATGTTAGGTTTTGTTATTAGAAATGGTAAAGAATTTTTAAGGCCTAGTACGAAAATTCTTTTATATAAAGCATTAGTGCTTAGCGTTTTGGAGTATTGCAGTATTGTCTGGCGTCCGCATTACTCTACTCATATGCTAAGAATTGAACGAGTGCAAAAGCGGTTTCTTTGGCATCTTACCTTTATGGCTAGAAAAATCAAATGTTTACGTAGTTATGACGATAGATTGAGATATTTCCACATGAACTCCTTAGAAACTCGCAGAAAATTATTAGATTTAATTTTTTTATTTAAAATATTTAATAATAAAATCGACTGCTCATCGATTGTAAACAGTTTTAAATTGAGGGTCCCAGCTAGATATCCAAGAAAGCCAGTTAACTCACTTTTGCATTTCCCGCGACGTTCAACAGTAATGGGTGCTAACTCGCCAGTACCAAGAATTAGTCAACTTTTTAATAAACTTCATGAACCAGATCTACACTGTTACAATTTAACTGAATTTCGAAAGTCGGTCCTAGTTGGTTTAAGTAAATTATAGATTAGCTTTATATTTATTTTTGTTTTAATTCGTTTATTTTTTGATAATTGTTTACTCACTTAGTTTTAATTAGTCTTCCACCTGTAATGTAATACACCTTTGCATGCGGTGTTTACCTATAATTAGCTTAGCATTAAGATTTAATACCTTATTATATGTATATATTATTTTAGTCTAATTATAATGTATAAGCTGTTGGTAAACCTAAATAAATAAAAAAAAAAAAAAAAAAAAAAAAATATGATTTTAGCCCCAAATTCAGGTGACCAAAGAATATAAAGGCAAATATTCGTAAAATTGTAAATCTGAGAGGTTTACTAAATATTTTTGTTATTATTTTTACACTTACATGAAATTAATCTTTTGAAGCAAAATTTAGAGTTTTCTCATTAATTAAAACGCGAAGACAAAACTTTGTAGATTTTATTTATTTTAATTTTTAAAATAGATTTACTGATTTTGGAATGAAAACTTATTAAACATACAAACAATCTCACATTCAAAAATATGATGATAATTGGTCAAAACTTGACTGGTTTGCAACACTATTACCACTAGTTCAAATTATTAGGCTTGCTAATTAACTTTCGTTAATAAAGCGTATGACAACTTGAGAGGTTTAGGTTTAATTAAGGAGCTTCGCAAATTTACCTAAGAGCTTTGGTTTAATTATTAAAATGTTCCACACTAGAAAATAAGAGTTGAGATAGAGGCTCTATTGTTTGATATTTTATAAATAAAATGTTTGAATGGAGAAATAATATCAGTTCAAAAAATGTAACGCAAGGTGTACATTCACAAAACCGTTCGTACTCGTATCTCATATTATGCATGAATGGATATTTGATAGTCCATACTAAAGTGACTTATGAAAAAAAAATGTATTTGTTCACATACAGTGTCTGATAAGACTGGGTTTTTTTGTATGAAAGGAATATTATATTGTAGCATTAATAAAGTAAGGCTCCTCATAGCTTACTTACATATTGATATTCCTACTTAATAACTCATGATCACCAAAACTTCTACGCTATACTAGTCAGCTTTATGGTAGAAAAGCAATCTTGAAATTATATTCAAAGGTTTCTTCTTCGTGCAATATTACGATCGAAAAAATAGTTAAACAAATAATTTATAGTTTTATAATGCTTACAACTCTTCGTACATGTAAAATTATTTCCACCTAAATATAACAACTAATTTATATTTTATGCTTACAACTCTTTTGTACATGTAAAATTAGTTTAGCCTTAATAAAATGTAATTTAAGTTAAGCAAACATCCCTGAGTGCCTTACAAATAAAGTGGCATGTTTATTTGTAAGGCTATAAATAAATAAATCAATTGAATATCCACCTGGTACAAAACAACCCACTATAGAGTACTATTTCTCAATCAACTAAGACTCGCGTCTCCAGTCGCAATAGTGCAGACAATGACCGGGCAGTGCCTACAGAGCCCACCCTCTGTCAGTTGAATCATACCATAATAAATGATTAAATTTGAGTTATGCTTCCACAATTATTATTATAAGTTTTATATTGTAATGCTCCGTTTAAAGCGTACCTGATTTAATTATACGTAAATATTCAAATCACGTTTTATATTCGAATATAAATGAAACAAACATGTCGGAGGTACGTGAAAAACATAATATATTATTGCAATAACCTTATTATTTCCGCCTAACGATATTAGGTGTTTGGTTTGTATATTAATGTATATTTTTGTTACATAAAACTACTGCTATTTTGAAAATATTCCACGAGTATAATTATTATACTATGAATGTTAAAACTTTGTTAACACGGGATAAAATAAAAATATTAGTAGGAAGAGAAATACTTACCAGTAGAGGTCTCAGTGGGGAGCGGTCTTACCCAGGCGTCAGGTCCTGGGGGCTTCCAAAGAAGTCCTTTTAACCAAATTATCAATGCCAAAATATGTTCAATAGGTGAGAGACAGTTTGGAGCTGTAGATTCTTTAAGTATGCAAATCGCAATAAAGCTTAGCTGTGGTACCTAACAGGTATTTTGAAGTCATATGTTTGTTTTTTCCAACAATTTTGATTACATTTTTTTACTGTATCTACTTTAGATTTACTTTTGATTTGATTTCTTTTTCTTTTTAAAAAATGCACTCTGTTAATAATTTGTAGATTTAGTTTTCCCATCTCGGTGCTGCGGTGGTCTTAATCCTGATAGACATTTCACTTAAGTGTCGTCAAAGGCGGCGCTTTTTTTAGCGCGCTTAAAATATGCCTAATGTACTCGCATCTATACAAATGTATGTCAGATAGGCTTCTAACATGACGTCAATACTAAAAAGTTCAATGTGAATCCAGGTTAGTCCGCCGGTCCGGTAGTTTTTTTACCCCTACTTTCCGAGACCATTATACATAATTATATATCTAGACATGTCATAGAATTTTGCTGTTGTAGTGGCAGAGAGAACTTTAAGTTGCAGATTTAGTTATACTTCTGGTTGACTTGGGATCCTGAATTTGCACAATATTAATCCATAATAAAAGAGCGGTGATAGCCTAGTGGTTAGGGCGTCAGCCTCCCAATCAGAGGTCGGCGATTCGAATCCGGGCACGCACCTCTACTTTTCGGAGTTATGTGCGTTCTTAAACAATTAAAATATCACTTGCTTCAACGGTGAAGGAAAACATCGTGAGGAAACCTGCACGCCTGAGAGTTCTCTATAATGTTCTCAAAGGCGTGTGAAGTCTGCCAATCCGCACATGGCCAGCGTGGTGGACTATGGCCAAACCCTTCTCATATTGAGAGGAGACCCGTGCTCTGTAGTGAGCCGTTAATGGGTTGATTCTGATGATGATGATGATGAATCCATCTGGTATGAGGGCTTTAATTTACCATGCTAGAACCAAAGCCGTACGGCAAAATGATGTGGCTTTCATGTTTAATTTGATGCAGTGTTTAAACCGCCATATTAGAACTTCCATCTTAAACCAAAACTTGTCAAGTAAAATCGAGTCTTAGGTGAAGTCCCTTTCAAGAACTACCTCATCAAAATTATCGAATTAGAAGATCTTCTTTATTTAAATGGCCTTGCCAATAAAAAACACGTTGCCAAACATTTTTTTTTTTAATTTGGTAACGTTCTCAAACATCCTAAACCTAATAATGCAATGGGTTTGCTAGCGACGGCAAGACAAATACTTTACTAATTCTATTTGTTCAATACTAGCACTGTTTGCTGTCCAAATTGTAAATGACATACATGAATAAGTGATTTGCGTACAAACTTGAATCTATACATAATATATGCACGACTATAATTTATGGAGTTGTACGAAGATATCATTGTACTAATACTAATTGTAGATTAGAAAATATACTGAAAATATCCATGTACTCTGTTGAACTCTATCTTAGACCAGGGCGCGTTTGGAACCCTCATAGCTTTAGTTTTAAGTTTACGAATGTAGTTATCACCATTAAATCACTACTATGTAAATTATTGACGAGTCAAAAGTGCCTTTTAAAGGACTATTTGAATAAAGATCATTTGAATTAGAATGTAGATATTATTAAAGCCAGAAATAAAATAATAAATATCTTGGAGACGTATCAAAATATCACTTTTAAGGTAAAAACGTGATGAAATAGTGATAGTCTAATTGCCCATAATTTCGCAAATATGTACCTTCATGCCTGTGAAATTTTTAGTCATGAAGGATTTTGTTTTGCTTGAAGGATAGCAGATCAATTAAGGCATTTATGCGAAAACAGACTGTAAAAACCATAGATTAAACACGTATCGATTAAGCAAACGTGTGGCTGCACATGATATACAATATACAGTTACACATCTTTATTATTGTTATACCGAAAAGTTTCCTCAAATGTAACCAGAAAACAGAAATTTTGCCTCTATTTTCTTATATAATCCAAATATATAAAAGCGAAAGCGCTAAATATATAAAAACGAGATCCCAAAAATTGTATTGTAAATTTTGAAAAATAGGTTTTTTTTAGGGCGTAAGGTTAGATTATTTTTTCAACCAAATCTACCCCAAGGGGGTAAAATAGGGGTTTGAAGTTTGTATGAAAGTCCTATGTTTTTTAATTTAGAAACACGAAATTCGAACATTTGAGATTTGCCTGTAGCCTACTTTCTGAAGCAGGGCATTGGCCGCACGGGTAACCTCAATCTCGAGGGAAATCAACAATTCTACGCAGACGAAGTCGCGGGCAACAGCTAGTACATATATAATCCTCTCACTTCCACGTTCGTCACTGTTTCATGGCTTCCACAATTTAATCTGAGGTAAAAAGCTGATGGGTAATTTATGTAGAATTCTCAAAGTTACAATTTTGTCTAAAGACTACCCATTAAATAATAAATCTTTAATAGCCCTAAATCGCAGACATACGTCTTGTTTAGAGGTTAAAATATGGCCTAATATACGTTTAAAGCGCAAAATACTTAACTTATAAGTGATAGATTATCCATTATTTACGACACACCCTTCATATATCCACGTTGAATTTAGTTTTACCCCTTTGTCATACGATATAGAATATTAATATCGTCTAATGAGAACCATGTCCCATTGATATAAGTGGTTTGCGTATCATTACTTTTTGAATAGATTGTTTGACTACTTGTAATGACTGTACCAATTCATTATCAAGGGAGGTAAGTTGTTACAATGTTGACGTGTTCTTTTAGATCATTTTGTAGCACGTCTTAAAGCGTACACAATTTTTTAATTATGTAATATGAATGACTAATTTTTCTATTTATATATGACAGCAATGAGAGAGCAACGCCATCTTGTTTTAGAATCGAATGTACGAAAAACAAGTGGCATCGCCCCCTCACTTTACTCAACACTAAGTGACGTATGCAGATTCTTATAAGACTCACCGGCGCGGGACGGCACATTGCATTCATTGCATTCGGTCGGTTCGGATCGGTGGTCGAGTCGCCGTAGTGCATAGTCGTACTTGGTGGAGCGTTTTTCCTCCTTATAAATTACCACACTTATAATTGTAATTCTGTTCTACCACGAGTATCTGGTCTCTTTGCCCGAAACTACCCACGTCTACCCAAATTACCGACTAAGACACGCCCCGCCCCGTAAAAGCCTGATTTTATTTTTTGGTAAAATTTATAAAAAACTAAATTTTTCCTTTAGCCTTTTACGATATAGCGGGAAATATTTTCAATGGCGTTGTCATACAAAAATACACGGCATAGTGCGTAGATATAACTGGGAAATAAAAGGCAGGTGTTGCTGCGATCGAGCAAATAAAGACTCTCTCACGACCGTTTGTTTGATTGTATCGTTATTTTAATGATAACAATTACCAACTGGGAGTGATTATTCTTTTTTGTGATTTTATAACGTGTTAAAGTCTCGCTGCCGATAATTTAACACCAGCTCCCTGATTACGTGTGCCATTAAAGTTGTAAAACTCGCGATTGCAATTTGTGACGTTTGGCGGTCCGTGAATAACAAGATAAAAATTTCAACATCATTTTCAATACTATGTTTAGGTAATTTAATATACAAAATATTATTTAATCAACCGTTAAATTGTAAAATGAAAATTGGAGGGAACGCAATATATGCACATATATCATATTAGGTGTCTTAGCTGAGAAGTGGAATAACTTAATTATCCTATAGACATCCACTGCTGGACCTATGACATTCCAAGACCGCGCCACCACACATGGAAGGCGAAAGGGCCTTACCCATCCACCCACTACCAGCAACCAACCCTTTTTAGGTTGTCGGTCCAGCGGGCAGAAGGTCGTCCTACGCTGGGCTTACCGGTACGGTCGCCACTCCAGAAGACGTCTACCCCAACAGCCGTCGGTTCTGCGACAGATATGGTCCATCCACCGTCCGCCCACATCAGCTTGCTAATCCGTAGGGTTATTTCGATTACTTTGGTTTTCCTAAAGATGCACTAGACAAGCCAATTATCGTTGCCGGCTGAACTCATTTTCCTAGTCGGTTTCTACTCGGCATCATACAGGAACGCAAAATCGCTTGGCGGTATTTATTTGCAACTAGGCATGGCCAATCTCCCACCAGACCAGACTCAATCTGGGAATCGAACCCAAAACCTCCTGTTTCGTAATACGAGAGAGCACGCGCTGCACCACGGTGGGTCACTGAGGGTGGTATGTTTTTGCCAGTATGCGTGAGAATTTCCTTGATATTTTTAAATTTACCACCAATTATTGTTAAGAAAAATTATTGGCAGGAGGATCTTAACAATTTAATTCCTAGGGACATACTGAAACCATTATATTACCGCCAAATAATTTTGGCCTTACCCTGTAATCCAATCCTCGTGATCTTTTCGAGATAGCTAACCAATAGAACAACGAAGCAGTAACGGAAATGTTTTCATTAATTATTCAAGAAATAAAATAGAAAATATTCTTTGGACGGGTAATACTTACTTGAATTCGTGTTACTATCCTCAATAATTTAGTAATCTTACATCGTAACATACAATTACGCCTGGAATATCTTCAAAGACTATAGCAATATTAAATAAAATTTATTTTCATCTCGCAATGATTTTAGTACAAGGATTTGTCTTTGGAAAAGTTAATTTTTTTCATATAGTAATGCTACAGTATCGTATATTAATCTTAGTTTGTTTATTTTTAAGAATATTACGTTGAGATTAACAGTAACGAAAAAGATTTCTTGTATCTCGTTGATTGCAAGATCGCGTGTCTGTATGACGATAAAGTTAACTGGCACAATGCTGTATTTTAATTTAGAATTTTTATTATTAGAAACAGCTATTTGATACAACATCAAAACTAAAATATAAGAGGTTTTTTTAAGCTTTTTAGGTGAAGTAAGTGGAATAAATAATATATATCAAACTCATAGGCATATCTATTTGGCCGATGTATAAATGAAAATTTATACATCGACCAAATAGATATGAAATAGATATGTATAAATTTTCATTTATACATCGGCAATTTAATTTATATGCGATGTCAAAACTATCAAGCGATAGGTAACAGTACTGGTTCCTAGTTTTTTTTTGAGAAGTTGGTGCATGGCGTAACCACCCTCGTCACGACATAACAGTACCGTCATGCCACTGTGACGCACTCTTGCGGCACACTACGCACTCTTTCAAATAAACGTGGCATACGTCGGGCCTTCAAAATAAACGTGGCATACGTCGGAAGAGCTATGTAGTTTTTTGTCACACGTTAACATTTGGAAGGTGCTGCAAGTTCAACTGTGATAAAACATTGCTGTGATATTCATTCCGACCTACCTTGTCTTAGAGCCATACTCATAGTTGACTATGAGTATGGCTCAATTTAGTCCATTGTGCGTTGTGACAATTTGCATTAAGTGCTACGAATACAATTACATTTTTATTTTATTTGTTGGATTTAAACTATCTTTATATTATAATTAATATTCGTTGGTATAAAATTAACCACTGCTGTACGGACATACTGGGGTAAAGTTTTTTTCATTTGTTGATACACAGAATATATTGGCTACCAAAAAGTATTTAGTGTAACAGTTGAATTCACAAGTAGCTTTGATAGATACACTATATGTACCAGCTAGCTCTTAGCGGCAGTGTCATCTGGTGAAACGTGATAATGCAGTCTAAGTTAGACCTGACCATGAATATGGCAGTTATATTAATACCAAACCTCTCATTGGCAGAATTTAATATACACACTTTAATGTTCCATAATGTTCTCAAAGGCGTGTGAAGTCAGCCAATCCGCACATAGCCAGCGTGGTGGACTATGGCCAAACCCTTCTCATATTGAGAGGAGACCCGTGCTCTGTAGTGAGCCGGTAATGGGTTGATCATGATGATGATGATGATGATGATGACACACTTTAATCGCCTATGTTGCACATTGATTTCATCGTGTAACGAGAAACAGACACTGAACCCAGTGTTCAACCAACCAACTGTTCATCAGTAAGCTTCGCCAGTATAAATGTACAGTACAAGCGTCTCTCTGTGATAGTGTAACCGTGTTGGCAACTAAGTTTCTGCGTTTGCACAGTGCCTTAGTTAAACTAAATGCTATCTGGTTTTTCTCTACTACATGTGAGATTGTTACAAAAGTAACAATGGAAACGGGTATGCTATCATTGTTGCAGAGATTATATCGAATGCCCTAGAACCGGTAAATGTTATGCCTGAAGATGGACTGAATAAATGGAGTGAGTAAAAAGGATTAAAATCCCTACGTCACAAAACAGAGAGGCTTTTATGGAAGCTTTTAACTCTATTGTTTAATGTGTTTTTTGCAATATTTTCATAGCAGTTGTATTTTTTTTCTGCTCTTCATATTTCTACTTTATACTTAGGTTTATTAATACTTTATACTTAGGTTTATTAATATAATAATAATTAAGATTAATTATTATTATATTAAGGTTTATCCTAGAAAGAATAATTAGTTTCAATAATTAGCATTTAATAAAAATTTATTCGTACTACTTATATGAATAAATAGTTCCTTGTTCTTTCTAATAATAACTTGTTCCTTCATCCACGTTGTTTTTAGTGTTTGTCGGTTGCAATAAACAAACAGTGTGGTTGCTTCTACTGAATTTAATAAATTGCCATACCCTCTCCAAGTAAGCAGGCTTCTATCTCAGATTGCGCCTCTCATACCACCTATTACTACGTTTTATAAATTTGGCCGTATAAAACGTAGTAATATCTGGAAGTTTTGATCAAGCTTTTATTGTTAAAAGTTTGAACAAATCTTCATTACTAAATTTAATGAAGATTTAGCGAATAATTTTTGAGTTCAATTGTATTTTTCATCACACTTGCGTGTAACATTTGTTTTCCATCAAAGTATGGCTAAATCAAGATTATTTTGCTTGATAAATAAATTGTAACTAATAGAATATATATATACATACATCTTATTGCTTAGTTTAAGTATTATACATACGTAATATTTGAAAACATTGAATTACTAAATGTTTGTGATAACCTTGTTTGTTACTCACCACGCGTTGAACGGTTGTATGGATTTGAATAAACTATGCTACGCACAAAAACTTTGTGCGAGACAGCGTGCTTTTAGCCTCGTGAAATATTTTAGCCCAATGGAAATAATCAAAACCAAAAAGCTTTGAAACCGCTTAAACAATATTGACGGAATAGTCAGTAGGCAAGACTAGGCTTAACTGGAGCGAGAAATTGGAAGCAGGTGAATATTTTTGCTACTAGGCTTAAAAAAGATGCAAATCATTAGATGTGATGCAGATCACTAGTTATTAGATGGGAGTTCATGTTTTCCATAAGAATATCCTTTTTATTCGATTTAAAACATTTACCCTAGGTGAAATAGTACAATGATCATTAAAACGTATATAATAATTATACCACAAGTGGCAAGATATAATTACAAGATGTAATTGTGTGTGACTAAGGTCATGGAAACATTTATGATTATAATATTGCCACTAAAACGTATTGAATATTTTAAGCATGAATACAATTTTATGATTAGTCTGTGAATTAAAAAAAATACTTTTGAAATGAAGGCCACATCTAATACTAGGGGTAGAAAAAAGGCTGATAATAATATAAATATGACCAATCGGTAAATAGCAGTAAAATCATTAAATAAATCTGTAAATTAAACGTTTAAACAATAAACAGCGCCTTCATAAAAAACAAAAAAAAATACTATTTTAAATAAAAATCCACGGAATATAAAATGAAAGTACTAAAAAAATTTAAAACCATGTTAAAAAACTACCTTCAATTTTCTTACGAACGCAGGTTTAAGTTCGAGATGAACAATTTACCCATCTTATTCCACTAATGAGAATTTTTTTCATAGTTAATTAAATATAAAACTAGTTTAGTATCACAAATAGTGGAAATGTTTTGTTAAACTATTATTGCGCGTTGAGCAATTACTTAGATTTTTTCTTTGTTGCCAAGTTATTGTATTAACTTTGTCTGATCTTGGATGCAATGCTTAAGGCGTAGTTTATATTCTAATGAATTGTGTAAGAGCCATGTTGTGAATAGGCACAGCTACTATAACACTTGTTTTTATACATTAAGATCAAATTGGGTAATGGAATACTAGGGCAACTGAAATTAGGTTAGTTTGTTAGATCAAAATATTAAAACAATAATTATCACAAAAACACGGATAAACGAGATTTTTTATTATTATAACTAGACAGGCTTATATTTTTTTTCATTATGCAACTTTTATATGAAATCTTAAATTTTTTTCACTAAATCTAGGCGTTATTATTACGAGACTTAGTTCGAATAGCTTTTAAAAGTTAATTCTGCATATTTTCGTTATATATTCGTCTAATATTTGGATAAAAAGTACTATATGTTCTGGAAGCTGTGATAGCCTAGTGGTTAGGGCGTCAGCTTCCTAATCAGGGGTCGGCGGTTCGAATCCGGGAACGCACCTCTAACTTTTCGGAGTTATGTACGTTTATAAACAATTAAAATATCACTTGCTTCAACGACAACATTGTGAGGAAACCTGCACGCCTGAGAGTTCGCCATAATATTTTCAAAGGCGTGTGAAATTTGCCAATCCGTAATTAGTAGGTACACTTTATGGTTAGTGTATAATCTGAAAATGGGTAATAGACTTAAGGAAGCTATGAAAGGCTTGGCCTTCATTTCGAATGAGCAGCTGGCCCTCGGTTATTTTCTCTTATTGGAGTTATGAGTAGTTTAAATATATAAACATTTTCAAATATCACTTGCTTTAGCGCTGAAGGACAACATCATGAGAAAACATGACTGCTTCCAGGCGTATAAGGTCTACCAAACCTCACTTGGCAAGTGTATTGCTAACCGTCAAAACCCTTCTCATGCTGAGAGCTGGTTAATTTGATAAAGATAAATGTCAAAACTCCAAATAAATTAAAATTTATCATCATCATTACTTTTAATGTCCAAATATTGGTCACAAGCTTCCTCTCATTGAATGAAATGAAATGAAAATGAATTATATAAAGTTTTGACGCTTCAAATACCGATTGCTAGGCGAATGGACTAGATAGGACTGATCACTAAATAAGATATTGGTCAAGAAATATTATAAAGGCCGAATACGCGTTTAGCTTTGGCCTTTAGCTTTGGACTTTTTAAAACAATTATAAACTAGTTTTTTTTTCTTACTTTTTCTTGCTTCTTTAAAGAAAATAAAACAAACACAAACAATATTAAATTTATTTCATCGTTTTAATAAAATTATTAGAAGTATATAAATATTTTCGAGTGTACTGAAAAGTTTCATAACGATGATATCAATTATTCGTGTAATGTTTGTTGTATTGCACTGTTTCCTATTGTGAATTGCACAACGTGGGGCCATACAACGAAATTAGTTCTGATGTACAAACATACCCGGTTATAGGATATCCTATTGCATACTGTGATTGTGGTGTAATTTACGATCGCATTGCACTAAAACTAACTACATCTGTAACTTGTGAAACGCTGGTCTATATTCATATAGCATTGGAATATTGCATTATTATTCTACGTAAACTACTGGAGTAACACGCCTGCGATTTTCTCGTCCTATTCCTATGAGATAAGACGAGAAATAGGTTGACATAATAATTATCTCGTGGTGCGCTGGTCTTACTGTAAGAATTTTTAATAAAAAAAAAAGTTAGAATTACTTTTACCTCCCCCCATTAAATGGGTAGAAAACTTTAAAGAAGTCCTAGGGAAACAAGACGAATAAAATAGGTGTAATAGGTTAAGGACTAACCTTATGTGTCAAAGGCTCATATGAAGTACAAATAGATAAAGCCACACATGAAACAGTAATATATAATATTTTTTAAAGTAAGCCACAGTAAGAAAAATCTTCACGTTGTATGAGACGGAAGATACAATGTTTTGTCTCAATTCTGCTTTTGTAATTGGTATATTCTTCTCCCTTCAACATTCCTCACTATTTTAATGGCTTCCTCTACTTAAATATTACCACGTTAGTAAGCGTCATGGATAAGAGTACAACTTGGGGTTTAGAAAGTTGTATGTACAGATGTCTGACGTATAACTCGCCTTGCAAATGGACATGACCATGTTTTCATGTATCATGTATAATGTGTAATTGAAGACCGCGACTACATTAGGGCTTGTTTACTTTTTTTAAATCATGTTTCTTTATTAAAGGTTTAAAAGCACTCGTCCCATTTCGGTGTTCAGTATGCAAGATCTTTATTACGCTTTCACGCTTTAGCTACTTAACTATCTGTTTGGAATTTTGAACATAATATATCGCTTGCATCCCGGAGATGTCACATGAAATCCTTCTCACCAGAATGTATCAAAAGTGATTTAAAATAATAAAAAATATTAAAATAATATATATAAAAAAATATTAAAATAATATTAAAATAATATATAAAAAAATAATATTAAAATAATTGTTTAAAAGTGATTTATTTATTTACGTTTAACTTATTTGCCTTCCTTTTTCCGTAGCTTCACTGATATTATGATCGTCTTTATTTTAGCTTTACTATTTTTTTATTTAGCTTCTTTTTCGTTTTAATGAAATTATAAAACTTCTATTCCCACCTTAGGTATGATTCTTCAGAAAACAATGTTTAACGGTCGCCACGATATTTAAGATGTAATACATATCTTAATCTTTAGGGAAGAAAGTAACGTCACCAAAAGAATCGAACCCGCACGCACTGCGCCACGGAGGTAGTCAAAATCTCAATCCGATACAAATATAATAAATGTTCCGCTTAAATGTTATGTTGCAACCTCCGTCGAAACGAAAGCAATACGCTAGAACTGGCGTATGTGGGTCAGTTAATGCGATGCGTTATAACGAGGGTTTCATTCATCACATACAGACGTTTTGCGCCCAATTCACCCGAGGCTGTGTACGCGACTAAAGCCGGTTTCACATTAGTGCCGTGTTGTGTCTTGATGCATTATAAGTCAATACGCCATACAATAATTAATATTTTTTCATTCACGTCAAAAAAATAGTAAGTCATCCCACGAACTTCACGAAATATTAAAGTGTGTAAATATCTATAGTCTAAAATAAAGAAAAAGTAAATAATACAATTTTAATATTCCATGGCTATGCCGATGGGAAGCAATGATTTATTATTGAACTACAGTAAAACCCGCGTTGAAAATGACCGGTAGCGTAATATATATAAATCTTTATGGAATATATATAACCTTTGGCAATTAACGGTCTATTATGCGTAATTTTAAAAAATCTAAATAATATGTGTGCTTGGCCGGTAGTAAAAAATAAATAATAAAATTTTAATATTCCATAGCTAGTGCGGTGAAAATCAATGATAAATTATTGAACTACAGTAACAGCTGCGTTCAAAATGGATGATAGCATATTTTTATAGACTATATATAACCTTTGGTCTAGCATACTTTTTTTTTAAATTTAAATTAGATGTGTGCTTAGCCGGTAGTAAAATAAGTGGTGCCAAAAAACTCTAAAGAAAACAATTTGAAACGTCTAAAATAATGCTATTCTTTTCAAGGGGATAAATTGTGAAAAGGATAGAACTACTAATAAACCTGCCAAGTTATGTTTAGCAAATTTTGACATATTGTGCCCAGTATTATAGAATGAGCACCATTGTGGATACCTACTTATCAGTCGTGATGCATCATGAAACAATAATAGGCGAAGATTAAAAAAAAAGCTTCTATTTTAAATCTATTAAATATATTTATTAATTTTGAAATCCCTTTGTGCTTGTGTTCCTTTTATCTGCTTCTTGTACAATATAAAAATGATGTTTTTATTTTGTACTTTCGGAGTTAAAAAATCGAAAGTTGGACTTTACTTGGAAAGTTTTAAAAATTGGTTTTGCTAAACTGGCAGAACCTCTAGGTGGTTCTATTGTCGATATGCGGTTATCTCTTATTTAAAGGCTTATAAAAACACATTGCTTAGATCCCAGTCGCCTCTTAATATTTTGAATTACATAAGATATATTTAAAACGTTAGTTCTGTGTCAGAACAACATAATATGCCTACCTGGTCCGCTAGTATATATTATATGAATATAATATATGCCAACAATTAAATTTAATTATGCTAAATTATCTTATAAGAATATATAAACATATATATTTTTTTCTCAAATTATTTTTAAAATCTAAATCATAACTCATGTTCATGGTCTGCTCTCTATTGACTTTTAATATAAAATGCATGTTTAAGTTATTAATTATATACTATTACGAAAAAAAAACAGTTTTATGTGATGATTGAGATTTAAGCAATTTCTTTTTAAATGTTTTTAGTCTATTGATATCCAAAATTATTGAGTTCTCATTGGATTGTGTCAAGATAAATTAAAAGAAATATCTATGGTATGTACTATACAATTTTTATATAATAATAATAAACATAAAATATGTACAGGGTGTAATATTGGGAACTATAAGACGATCGTACCGTAAGCTCCTTTTGCTGACAGTAAGATTAGCACCCGTACCATGCTGTTTTTACATTCTTGCTTATATTATATGACTTTATACATAATGTATAGCACCATAATGACTCGGCGGTAAAACGCACGATTAAATGTATTCACATTGAAAATCCCAACATTAAATTATAATTATTGTGCCATTTGAGAAGTAGGTATCACATAAAAATATGCATATATAATATTAAGTAGGTACAAAGTGCGTTTTTTTGTAAGCTGTGTTATTAAATTGCTTGAATTCATACATTTTTTTACTTACAAATGAATTGATTGTTTTATTTTTAAAACGACAACATGTCTTATATCGTATTACATGCCTACTAGATTTCTGTAATATAAGTTGTCAATGCCAGTGCCTCTATTGTCATCATCAACACCGATTACCGGCCCATTACTGGGCGCGGGTCTACTCTCGGATTTGGAAAGATTGTGGTAGTAGTCCTCCACGCTTGCCGAGTGAGGACTCGTAGACTTCACACGCCTTTGAGAATATTATGAAGAATGGCATGCACGATTACTCACCATGTTTCCATCGTTATTTTAATCATCATCGTTAATTCCATTAATATTTAATTTTAAATTAAACTACCCCCTCACAATTCAATTTAATTCACTTTGACGGGACGTATATGTTTATGAAGATTTGTTAAAATAAAAGCTAAATATTTTAAAACATATTACGCGGTTAAACAGACATTTGGATAATCATAGGTTACATGCCTACAACATTTTAATACGATAGAAATTTTTTTTTTTGTATAGCCCATAATTGTGTTACATATATAACATATATAAACACACGATTTAAAAAAAACACTATATTAATTAATTATTACACTATATCATTTTATACCTTACAAAGTACACAAACTATTATAATTGGAAATACAATTATCATCTATCATATATATAATGATTTTGGATAAAATATACAATACTTTACTTTTTAAGATTAGCGATTAAAACCCCACATATTATAGATAGACAAATATATGTCAGATAGACGTTTATAGTCATAGAAAGTGATAGATAATAATCATCATCATTAACCTCAGTCAACTTTTTTCACAATGTGAATAATATACATATTATATAATGCTCCAAATTCCTCTGTAAGAACAAAGGATTTAGATCAATAGTCAATTTAAAAATATAACTTGAAGAGAGACTTAAGAATAAGCATTATAAGCTCTATAGCTAATAGAATTGCTAAATTAAACTTATGTGTTATGATAGATATTTTAGTTAGCGATAAACTCTTGTTGCCGGAGTTTATATTCTTGTCATTCTACTCCTTGCTAGTTTATTTATGAGTCAAGACTGTATAATTGCTTGCAATTGAGCCCGCGAAGTCAAGCGCTCCACTATATGTTCGAAACTTTGAGTGAACTTATAATATTTATTTTGCAGGCGCCCCAGTTTATCACGTTCAAGGATGGGAAAATAGGGGTCAACTTTGGCGGTTACCATGCTGGCGTTGGATTTGGCGGTCTATTTGGTGAGTCATCATCATCCACAGCCCATTAATATCCGCTGGACTCATACACAAAAATGGAGGTCGAGATAGTTACTCCACGATTAACTAACACGGGTTGGTGGAATTAGTAATAATAATCCGGCCTTTAATATAAACGGCGTCGTTTTAACGTGATCTGCGTGAAAATTTATTGATAGGTAATCCCAGAACCCTGGAATTGAAGCAATCACCCTTGTCATCCGTAGTCCAAAATTTGATTATTACATTATCAAAGAAATTAAGGTAGCATTGGAAAAACCACATTATTAGGTAATTTTATAATTGCATTGAGCACAATTTCAACTAAGTACTAAGAATTTCTCGATAAATACTTTCAGCATCTATAAATTTTTGTTCCAACTTCTCCGTAGCCAACTAATGGACCAGCAGAGTCCATCTGTAATACGTCATTTATGTGGTATTTTTTTCATAATTACATTGAAAATTTAATGTAAAATAACCATTATGACTCAATACAATGTTTGTTTGATCTGCATTCATTACCAAGATACAGATGGAAATATGTTAAACCTTTATTCGAACGCCTTCGCAATGCATTTATAGTTTTATGAAAATCAGTCGATTCAATTTGTTGTTGAACAGGTGGCAATACAGCAGGAGGCTTGTATGCTGAGGCTGGGACCCCTCATGGTCAATCAGCAATAGCCGGTCTTGGAGGTGCTGTCGCAGGACAAAGTGGAGGATCGTCAGGTAAAATTTCATATCTGAACGCCGAAACATAACTTTGCCTTCATCTTGCAGATTTTTCTAGAAAAATACATAACACACCTCCGACCTCTTTGACGACCTCCGTGGCGCAGTGCGTGCGCTGTCCTGGGTTCGATTCCCGGCTCGAGTCTGGTCTAGTGGAAGGCTTCGGCCGTGGCTAGTTACCACCCTACCGACAAAGACGTGTCGCAAAGCGATTTAGCGTTCCGGCACGATGTCGCGTAGAAACCAAGTAGGAGTGTGGGTTTACCATACCCCTAACAGGTTAGCCCGCTACCATCTTAGACTGCATCATCACTTACCATCAGGTGAGATTGCTGTCAAGGGCTAACTTGTAGTGCATAAAAAAAACACAAATACAACACATGTTACTTAGATCAAAATAAAGTAAGAAAGTATTAAAATTTCACAGGAGGATTATTTGCCGGAGCAACTGCAGGCAATGGTATTCAAGCACAGGCAGGTCTAGCTGGAGGTGTAAATGGCGATAGCTCAGCAGCAGGACAAGGATATGCTTCGGCTCAAGCAGGAAATAATTACGCTGCTACTGGAATGGTAGGTGACAATATCAATGGAATGAGAATAAAATGGAAAGAAGAAAAACAAAAGAGAAAGGAACTAAAGGCACAGGAGAAAGCGTTGCGTGCTGAACAAAAAAACTCTCAACTATCTAACTATTGAATATGGCATTCCTAATGTTACAGTAGTTAGTCACTAATGTAGTACTTTTTATTCACAAATAAATACAATAAGATACCTAAACCATTATTATTAATCTTTTCTATATACCTACAGAATTTAACCCCCGATTATAAAACCCACTGACAAAGGTAAAGGAAATTTTCAATATATGCAACTTGCATGCATATATAATATTTTGTGTGGCAAAGCATACTGTATTTTATAGAAATATAACGCAAGCATGTTAATATTACTGAATGTATTGAAACTAGTTTTTGCTTTGACTATTCACTTTTGCACATTTTTTTTGCACATGTCTGGTGCTTGTTTTGCGAATGCAGGAATGTGTGTGGTTGAGGTAGAATAAATAAAATATTATTTGAACAATTCATTTCTACTTTTCAGGCAGGTGAAACTTCCGTAGAGGGCTCATCAGGATTCTCCTTCTCGGGTTCTAAGGAAGTCGTACCAGTGAAACCGATAGAAAAAAAATTACATACCGAGATAAATATCGACTCAGTCAATGAAGTACAACCAGCCGTTGAAGTAGAAAATAAAGTTATACATGAATCTGTACAACCAGTCGTCGTGAAAGAAGTGAGTAAAATGTGGAGGCCCAGCATTGAAGTACTCAAACAAGGGGAACTTAATTTACAAGTCGTTTTTAATTATTTATTTAACGCAGCATTCGCAGCAGATTCTCAGCCACCGTGGTATAAACCTCACCATAGACATATTTTTTCCAAGGTTTGTTTTGATGTCTTACAGTGCACCAAGGGCTTTCTGGCAGCTAGCAATTTGCAAACTAAGTAAATAACTCTGATGCGATATTAATCGATTCACTCAAGACAACGATCGATCGATTATCTCAAATGTATTTCAATGTTATTTTAATTCAGATATACCAACTACTTGCTATACAGTATTCACCTTTCCTACGTATTATGACTACTTCAATATGTAAAAAACATTCCTACCTACTTCAAAGTGGAATATTTAAATATTATGTGCTAACATATCTGTATAGCTACGTATTGATTGTATGAAAAACATTAATAGTTTACTTCAATATTACAGGTTTACACTGTTCCACAAACCCACGTAGTGGAAAAAGAAATTATTCATACACACTACAAGCCACGAAAACACCATTTCCGTAAAACAGCTTTTCTGGGTGGTTATGTAGGAGGACAAGGTGAAATTGTTGGACCTCCACAAATCCAAAAAAGGATTGATGCTGATGTTGACGCATCTGCTCACGCTGGAGTAGCAGCAGAAGGAAATGTCAACGGTGCAGTTGGAACAACTTTCACTCAAGAAGTTACAGTTCACAAAAATCCCACATTTTTCACCGATATATTAAACGTGAGTAATCAGAGTAATCATCGTCTTTAACATTCCAATATCGTATTGCTGGACACAACCTTTTATCTCGTGGAAAGATGTATGTAGATGTGAGCTTAAAAAATTACTATCAACTTTCAGAAATAATAACCAGTATAATAACAGTTTTAAAAACTCTCCGAGACAAGAGCGTGGACAAAGGCTGCTTCTAAATATACAAACATTTTATCTACATAGATACTCAAGAGTCACATGATCCGTAGATTATGATATGCATAATTATTATCTGTTACAGATTCCCATTGCCGCTTTAAAAGCAGTGGGTGCCGCACTTGGAAATGCAGCTGCAAATACTCATGTTTCTGTAGAAAAAACTGCACAAATTCAAGCAGGTGGTTATTATTAGAATTTTATGAATATATGCAATATTATTTTCATAAATTAAGTGTAATTTATTAATAACTTATAAAGAAAAAATATTTAAAAAAACAATAAATAAGTGTCGGTTAGGTGGCTATGTCATTATTGAGCCAAATGTTGAAGTGGTTTATATATGTCTTAATAAATGAAATTTACAAAAAATCTTTTTTTCCTGCGATATCAGTAGTTAATAACTTCCAGTTTTATTTATATGCAAATAATATGTGTATATATATATATATATATATATATATATATATATATATATATATATATATCTTTTTATTTTGTTAACATTTTTTTAGCTACTACTACAATGGTATTGTTTTCAATGTTTATGAAATTCATAATAATCAATGCAATGGTGATGCCGATTATAAGATATAAATGATAACTCATTTAACAGCGGTATTCCATAACCGTTTCCAAAGAACTAAAGTAAAATGTCAAATTTCCTCACAATTGATTCAAAGGTTTATGCATACATTATTCTCGAATATACAGATTTACACTTTGGAATTATTAATTCTATATTTATTAAGATAAACGAACTTATGAATAATCTCATTAAAAATTTCATTTAAAAAGTATTTAACGGAAGTAAATTGTCCCCAACAGAATTTTACACTCTGTAACACAGGGGTCGTTGTATGATAATAAATTATGCCATGCCTCCAATTAAAAAATCATTAGATTTTCAAATAACCTTCCAATTTCAGGTGAACGTTTTCGTAATTCTTTAAAGTACCAGAAGTATATTTAAGGATTATATTATATCCTATACCTTATGTTTGATTAAAAAAGCAGTGCACGTTGGACTCGTACATGAAAAGTGCCAATCACGGTGCAATATTAAAGACTACACAATGTATATATGTGAACTAAAACATAAAATATGTTTATATTTTTATTTAATGTTATTATTTGTTGCGGTAACGCCAAAACTTTATCTTCTGAAAATGTTAATTCTACCGAATAAGGTTCTGGAGTTGCCCGCTGACGGACAGAAGAGTTTTTAGAGTTACATTGAAACCATTCGAAGCTAGAGATCAACAAAAAAATGGATACAGGGAATTTTTAGTTTCAGGCTTATTAGTTTCCGATTTTCGCAATTCATCGTGATTGGTATTTCCCATTTATATTAAGGTTTGATAAAAAATGAAAATCATTTAACATGTTATTTAACATTTCCAGAAACTGACTCCATATCATCAAAGCATGAACCATCATCATCACCACCTTCATCATCGTCTTCATCAGCGCACATATCGGTCGAAACACCGAGCGTTTCCAAATTCATTGATGATATATTAGCTGTAAGTTCATAATCACTCGTAGGAGTTATTGATTCCATTTATTATGCTTAACTATTAATACACTTTTATTTAATAGCATTTTTTAACTATATCTGAAACCATTTATGTTATTATTGATTTCGTACCATTACCTAATTTTAGCTTTATCATTCTTTTTCGCATGTTTGCTAACTTATGTCTTGCTTTTATGTTTAATATAAATAGTTTTATTTATGTTTGATTTACTTAGTTAATACTAAATTTATAACAAATGTGTTGTGGTTTCTTATGGTCATAATATGGTATATGGTAAGTAAGGATTTCACGTAAGCAAACCAAAATGAATGTAATTGAAGCTTTTTAACTTTGTATTTGAATGCGTGAATAAATTATATTTCTTTTTAGATTCCTATTAATACGTTGGGCGCTGTTAATACATTTTTAGAAAACAATGTTCCAGCGAGAAAAACTGTTCAGGTAATAAAATTTACTATTACTATGTTATTTTTACCATTTTATTACATGGAAGATAACCATTATAATAATTATAATAGTAGTAGATTATAAATTATATAGTAATATATATTAATTTAAGTTGGGGTAGGAATTTATAAAAAGGTGAAAGAGAGGGCCACAAAAATTTAAAAAGGTAAAGCAAAAAATGCTTAGTTTAATTCTTAGAATAATGGAGAAGAAGACAATTAGTTAGTCCTTGACTGTAATCACTTGTGATGGTATATAATAATAGTCTGGCATATATACATTTTACTGACATACTATTATTTTTTTCCACCACAAATTAGTCCTTGATCTAGCTTGGCGGTAGGCTGAGAGGTGGTAACTGATGAGCAGTCTAACATGTTTGGGGTAGCTTTATACGAGATAGATACCCCAAATCCGTTAATTCGCAACATTCAATAGGATTTTGTCTGAGTTAAAGATAATCTTCCTGAGTCCTTTGATGATTGTTATATTTAATAATAAAAGTTATAATTGTTATTTTTAGGTATCTGCTGATGGAACTGGTGAATATTCAAGAGTCAGATTGGGTCCAGCGAGAAGAAGAGCTAACAAGCATGTAGTTGTTGTAAAAGAAGAAACACCTGTAGAATCTCTAGCAGAATAAGATATGTAACTATAAGTGTAATTTCATATATTTTCGTTCACTGTATATACCTCTTTCATGTACCTGGGCTTGTACAATAATATATTTTTTCTAACAAAAGATATTTTTCTTATTTCTAACCAAAGTCACTTACTCGGTCTCTATGAAAAAAGATCTATCTATAAATATAAGTAAATTATAGATACAAGAGAATATGCCTCACACTAATTTGTTTTAGTGAAGATTATTGGGAACAAGATCATTTCAGATATCTTGCTTTATGCGGGTCAGTACTTCTTCAGTCTTCGTCAGCCCTCTCTTCAATTTAAACGCCTATTGTATTTTCTTCTTTCACATCTCTTCTTTGGTCTTCGTTTACTCCTCTTCCAACAAGGTCCAAGGTTATTCAATTATAATAGCAGAACCTAAATATGAAAGTTTGTTAAAGTTTGGTAATTTTAGATCAAAAATACGCAATCATATCTATGTACCATAATATAGATAGCAAGGTATTGTAGCAAACACAAATGTTTCTAAACTGCTTGATAATTGCTTTCAAAATGAAATTGGGTGGTCCCAGGGGAAAATTAATTTTGCACCCCAATCAAAGTTGCCAAAAGTTTTGGGAAGTTTACTATCTACAAACTTTTGTCACACAACAAATGGCGAACACATACCTATTCCGCTGTGTGCGGAAATCTTTTAAAATATTATCTCATGAAAAACATCTTGTATTCGTCGAGTCTAGGCCATGTCGAGATTTTGTAGCTCGGGTTTGAATCTTGAATGAGTACCTATATTAGACTTTCATTTGATAGTACCTTAATTTTAGTTTTAACCTTCCTTTTTTAATTTTATTCTATTTTCCTTGTTTTGACAGTTTTTATAATGTTTTTATAACAACTCAAGGATAAGAGTTAAGATGAATGATTAGCTGTATGAATTTAAAATATTGGACCATGCATTACGTCTTGAAATTCCCAGAGATAAACAAACATATATGGAGATGGACTTTAATTACTTATTCTTTGGAACGTACCTATACTTGAGTCAACGTTGCTTACCTAGACAAGAGTTTATAGTGAAATCCTGTGGAATACATGTACATAATATATTATACTTCAATTATCATTCACATTTACCATAAATGGCCAATATCCCAAAGATGAAATAACGAGCTTCTTTTCTCATAAAAGAGAGGAGAATACAGGTGCTCTGTAGAAACATCTGTATTTAATTCAATTCATTTGTCGACCTCGTGCGCTCTCACATTATATAGGTGGAGGTCCTGGGTCCGATTCCCGGTTCGAATCTGGTCTGGTCGTAACTAGTTACTACCTTACCGACAAAAACGTGTCGCCAAGCGATTTAGCGTTCCCTCACGATGTCGCGTAGAAACCAATTAGGAGTGTGGGCCATTACCATACCTCTAACAGGTTAGCCCGCTACCATCCTAGACTGCATCATCACTTACCACCAGGTGAAGTAGCCGTCAAGCGCTAACGTTGTAGTGTATAAAAAAAAAGAAAATTGTAGTCGATTTTGCATTCTTATAATGCAAGAAGTCATTTATGTTGTTGTTCTTGAAAGATAACCAACCTAAAAGGGAATCTCGATTATTGATACCTGGTCCGGCAAGTTCCCTCAGAGTACGTGTGCCTCGCCCACTTCTCAGTTTTGCTTTTTCAACCATTTTTTGTAAAGAAACCTTTGAATTTGAAAATTAAGTAATAAACTTTTACAATAGTAATAGAGTCTATACCAGGAATTGAGGTGCACTGAGAAACAGTTGTATTTGTTTATGCAAACGATATGCTAAAATGGCTAACTTTCGCAATAGAAGTGTCCGTGATAGCAACTTTACGTACTGTGTCCCTAAACTTTGTGGAAATAGGCCTTGGATTGGCTTTTCTGCTGAGATTTGCTGCCTACTGAAGTCCTTAAGAACTAACATTATTTACCTTGATACCTAAACATTGTTCACTAGCTTTTTTATTATCTGCCCTAAAAGTTAGATAAAATATTGTACTTAGGTAGGACAAATTTATCACCAACAAAATAAAGGCAAAAAAGGCAAATTGATAGAAGACAGCCAAGATTGAATTTTTGTGACAAATAAAGCGAAAGGCTGGGGTAGGAATTTATAGAAAGATTAATGAGAGGGCCGAAAAAATTTAAAAAGGTAAAGCAATAAATGCTTAGCTTAAATTTTAGATTAGTAAAGAAGAAGAAGAAGACAAGTTAGTCCTTGACTGTATCACTCATGGTGGTATATAATGATGTTATCTGAGATGGTAATCTTTTTCGGTTAAGGCTATTGGCAGTTATTCATACGCAATACCGGTTCTTACGCTGCATCGTACTAAAACGCTAAACTACCACCAGCACCTAGTCCCAGTCGAAGTCTCCTACCAGACCAGAACAGAAAAAATTCGAGAGTATAATTTCCCTTGCCCTTTTGGGGAATAGCATCCGGGGCCCTTAGTTAAGACGAAAGCGTTCACCACTACGATAGAGATCTCTGCAAAAGTTTCGCCTGTCCCATTATTTCCGTACTGCACTAGGTCCTACTAGGTTGCCTGGTAGAGATCGCTCATTAGCGATAAGGCCGCCTATTGCACCTATTTCTTTTCTGTGTGTTTATTTTTTTTTTCTTTTTGTATGGTGTGCAATAAAGTATATTTTCATTTCATATTCACATCAAGTTCTCAGTAAAGAAGCTAACATCACTGGGTCATTGAAGCTATATGACGAGTTAAAAGCCTTAGTTGTTTTAGTAAGAGGGAGGTCAGAATTGCTGACGTCACGCTTTTCTTTACTTTCGCTCATAGTAATTAAAACCACAACTTGAGGGTTGACAGTTTTACTGCGACAATAACTTAGAGTTCCGAACGGTCCGGCGGCTCGAGCGAGAATGCCATGCATCGAAGAAAGAAAAGCATCGACTGTCCGTATTTATAGCAAAGCTTGCTTGTACAAAATTGATTGTTTCCGTCTAAATTGTGTTAAATCATCAAGAGTTCAAATGTGGGCAATTATTGAATTCTCGTTGTTCTTGGCGCCGCTGAAAGAAGTTAATAACTCCTTCGTGCCAATATTTAGTAAACAAGCTTCTATTCAAGTGTTTCATCGACGAGTATTTCAAGCATCTGCAGCTCCCACATTATCATATATCCTCAAAATTCCAATTCCAAATAAACCGCACATTTCTCCAGTGTAAAAATGCCAAATATCTATGTTTATGCAAAACATGTAAATCAACGGCTCTGGCTACGTAACCAAACAAAATAACATATAATTCACTTTCAGATTTATAATATTTGTTGGGATAAATTGTGATAGTTACCGCTATCTTGACCGCTGTGGCTACCGATGTACTATTGTACATTAAAGCAACGTGCAAGGTCAATAGTTCTAAGTCCATCACACCCTGGAGTGAGACGTTAATGACACCTACATCCTGCAGTGAGACGTTAATAGACTGAGAACAATGAAAATATCTTATCCAGTACTTGATCTTGTATTCATACTATGGACACGAGATTGTGTTGAAGAAAGTTTGATGTCAATTAAAATAGTTACAAGTTTACCTACGGTTATGTAAGCTAAACTCGACGTAACCAAAGTTTGCTGATAGCCTGCTATGGGGACTTGGAACAACTTCAGTGTGAGGGCAATTAACTCTCAGATAACGAGCCAATTTAATGTGGAGTCCAGTTATCGCGTGTGCCATAGCTGATATTATTATTGTAAAGTTTTTACGATTGCGGCAGTTCTGAAGAGGCATATAGAAGCCAGTTTAGTCTGTGGAGTTCTTATATTCATGAAAGCACTGCCTACCGTAATTCATCATCATGATCAACCCATGCTCGGCTCACTACAGACCACGGCTCTCCTCTCAATATGAGAAGAGTTTGGCCATAGTCCACCACACTGACCATGTGTGGATTGGCAGACTCACGTCTTTGAAAGCATTATGGAGAACTCTCAGGTTTGCAGGTTTCCTCACGATGTTTTCCTTCAACGTTGAAGCAAGTGATATTTTAATTACCTAAAAAAACACATAACTCCGAAAATATAAAGGTGTGTGCCTGGGACCCACGACCTTTGATTAGGAGGCGGACGTCCTAACCTATCTAGCTATATAGCTAGGCTATCACAGCTCCAGCTATCATGTTATTTACTATTAATTGTATCAAAGAAGTATTAAGTAGAACTGTCGCATTGGTTTACTGGTTAGCATATGTAATGATAATAACATGATAACGATTAGTGGATTACGAGGTAATAGGTTCGAATTAACGGGTCGAGCCAAAAGCTATTAGTTGGGTTTTTTGTAAAAAAAATCTCAAGATCAGCTGAAGTTATGCAACCGTTGATATACATTGCACAGCCCCTTGCTTTAGAGAGCAGGTTAAACCTTAGCCCCCGATAAACCTTGGCCGTCCATCACTCACAGTACGGTCCTCAAGTTGGCTGGTGTGCTGTTAATCCGGCACACCTCTAACTGGCGAAATTGGGCAAGTTGTGCCCGAGCAGGGTCTGCTGCGGCGGACAGACCGCTGGTGGAGTTGCGGTTGTATGTGAAAGCTTTCCCGTGACTCCACCTTACAGCGGTGAGTAGGAACACGTTGGGGTTTTAGTCAGTAGGAGTCTGACATAACCTCTGTGCCTCCCCGTGGCGCAGAGGTATCCATGAGGATTTACCCACGATAAAAAAGGCCCCCGAAATTATGATAGACTTATGACAATAATCGTTAAAGCCTTCGAATCCAAATTGGTGAAATATTAATGCATGAATAATTAAAGCTTTTAAAAAGGTGCCTCGTGTATAAAGTTGATAGGTTAATGATGATCTAGGTAGAAACACATCGATAGGTTGCGATAAAGATACTCAAACTCACGTTCAACAGTTTGTTTCTTGAATAAAAGTTATCTATAATAACTTTGGAAAATCGCCGAATACGGAAGGTTCATCCTTCGGGAAAGTTAATTTCTTCCCAATCAAAGTTGTCACAAGTTCCCTTAAGTTAGCTATCTGCAAACATTGGACAAACTTGCAAAGTTAACATGCCCCTATATGTTCTTATTTGTTTTCAAAAGCCAAGTTAAATTGAGTTAAGCTGATAATATTGACAATAATTTATAGCATTATTTTAATTTATGACAAAGCCTTTGAACATTGCTTGTTGCAATTTATGACTCTGAAATGTGGCTAAACTGACCTTAGAAGAAGTGTCAGCAGCCTCATAGCGGTTAGGTAATAAAGAAAATTATTCTCAGAATATCTCTACGTCAGAAAGTCAGGAATTAGTTCATCCTTAGAAGAACTAAGTCAACGACGTAACTGAATGACTTAGGAACCTAAAGTAGCAATTCAGGGAGAGTGCAGCACGAAGGTCTCTGTCCACAGGAGTGTAAGTATGTGAGATTCTATCCCTTCGACCCACACAAGTTAGCCCTTGACAGCATCTCACCTGATGGCAAGTGAAGATGTGGTCTAAGATGGTAGCGGGCTAACCTGTTAGGGATATGGTAAGCCCACACTCCTAATTGCTTTCTACGCGACAACATGCCGGAACGCAAAATCGCTTGGCAATACGTCTTTGTCGGTAGGGTGGTAACTAGCCACGGCCGAGGCCTCCCACCAGACCAGACTCGAGCCGGGAATCGAACCCAGGACCTCCAACTTAATAATGCGACATCGCACGCTGCGCCACGGACGTCGTCAAATACGTCTCTTGGAAATATCAATGTAAGGTTAAATCAAACGTTATAATTATGTAACGCACTGTGATGCATTTAATGCACAGTAAAGATTTTGATATTATATAGAAACATGACCTTTTTAAAAATGCAAAGCGAACTGACCAGAATCTCTGTCAAACAATCGCTTTGTATTCATTATTCGTCTTTGCTTTGCTTTCCTTTATTATATTTACGTACAGTTAAATTGGTAAAAGTAAAATATGCTTTCAAGGAATTTCTATTTCTTTTTCAAAGCTTACCGTTCTAGTAAAACTGCGCTGTGGAGAGTCCTCCCGAAAGTTTTTAAAAAGTTTTTCCTAGTTAAAATGAGAAATTTTGCTCTTCTGCATCGCATTGCAACTGCGAACCTTCTCACATCCATTATCTTTCCACCCAGTTCTTCCATATTCTTAAGAAATGCATATTTCATTTGAGCCCAAGAACGGCTATTTACTTGCTCCACTTGCTAACGGCTATTTCAAATATATAGAAATATATGAATGTATAATCTGAAGCTGTGATAGCCTAGTGGGTAGGGCGTCCGCCTCCTAATTAGAGATCGGGGTTTTGAATCCGGACACGCGCCTCTAGCTTTTAGGAGTAATGTGCGTTTTTAATTAAAATATCACATGCTTCAACGGTAAAGGAAAACATTGTGAGGAAACCTGAGAGTTCTCCATAATGTTCAAAAAGCTTGTGAAGTCTGCCAATCCACACATGGCCAGCGTGGTGGAATGTGGCCAAACACTTCTTATATTAAGAGGAGACCCGTGCTCTGTAGTGAGTCGGTAATGGGTTGATCGTGATAATGGTGATGATATGAATGTATAATAGAAAACGATAAAAAATATTTTCCTGTTTAATGAATTCTAATTTTAATTATGAAAAAGAAAAATCCAGTGCCAGCCTGGAGTTATTTAATAAGCGTTGTTTAAGCCCATGCCTTAGAGACCACGTTTAGTTGTTGGGGTCAATTATTGTTATTGACTTCATGAGCGGTGGAAATTACTTAATATCATTCACTCACTTGTAGACCGGTAGTGGGGAGCAATTTATATACAACAAAAAATAAAAGGTTAACCTACTATCAGATTTTTCTTGTAATATAACCCAAGGCTCGAAGAAACTAAGGGAACGACTGCCTTAGGGCGCCTCCTTTGAGGCCGAACTTCGGTTTAGGCGATGTTTGGGATAACGGGGGGGGGTCGGACGGTGATTAGTCCGTACGTCTCCGAGGCCGTGGATGGAGCCCACGTCCGGATGACGTAAGATAGCGGGGACTTCGTCTTCGCCGGCGAAGTTGGTGTGTAGCGTATGATTGTGTGGTAGGTGGTACGAGTATATTGTCAATCGTCATGGGTCATGAAAGATATGTTTAGGTCTCCTCTTTCGGAGAGGAGCGCTTAGGTCGGGTGAGTAAAAAGAAGCCGCACTACGAGAGGGTTGGGGTGTCGGATTGATTTCTCGAAATAGCTTTTTGAGAGTTTCTTAAAGTGCTGAGCGCTAGTGTCAAGTTCTAGGTCTCTGTGCAGATCTACGTTACGCACGTACCAGGGACAGCCGAGATAGGAGACATGAGCTCCCTACGTGTTTCTATTGCATATTTGATGGGGAGTGTTCTGAAGATTTAAACTAAAATCTATATTCTTTGATCATACCATGCCTCATAAGATCAAGTTTTATCCGCACCATCTGTATGGCTGGTAATCGTGAACCGTCCGTTTCCCCAAACAGGTTTTTCACGCATATAGATTGTGAAACGAACCTTTGGTTTCACAATCTGTATATGAGTGAAAATGCGTGCGTCCCATATTGAAAATGCTGTTATGTTTGGTAAGAAACCCTCTTTCATGGGTAGAGAAAATGCCTCAAAAGCTGGCAACATAGTGACAGTTCCTTTGGTACTATAGATCTACATGGACGGCGTTATCAGGTTATCACTTATAAGACCTACCAACTCGCTTGCTAGCTATCACTTATGAATATATTCGATTAAAACATGATCTGTGATTAAACCAGCCCATAAACAAGTAACTTATAAGTCCATATAACATCGAATCGAATCTGAGGTTTCTTATAAAACTATTAATTATTTTATTACTTATTTAATTTTATATTCCCAGTTACAACTAGTAGCATGCACACGCAAAAATATTGCGACAATGAATTTATATGCCACATTCGTGGTTATTACGCATTTATTGCCTTGAATTATTACCGCCATTACATTACTGTAATTCAGACCCAAGCAAATTTTGCAATAATTGTTTCATGTGTGACGTAGCGCTCAGACAGATTTATTACCGTTCAAGCGTGACGAATAATTGCGTTTTACTAGCACAAAGAGATCACAGTAAGTGTCAAAATGCTATTAGATCTGTATTACGGTTATTATTATATTATTTAACTTTTAGCTTTATTGTACACAGGTATAAGAAACGTTCCTGCAATTTTGAATATGACATTTTACTCTTGACCCAATGACATTCACGTGCGCGGCAAATTCAAATTAGCAGCCATAGATAAGGAAAGTATTAATGAAGGATGATAGGGCATCATTTACATATATTTATTCTAAAGACGTTTAGTCACCAAGCTTAGCATTATCTATATATCGAATTCGTAAAATCTACGTGTGGGACGGGACTATAATTTTTCCCATCTTCAGGCAGCTTTTCTAAATTTTATTTTTTTATATCAACCTAATTTTAGGTCTAATTTGATTTTTATTATATTTAATTTAATAATTGCCAATTATTATTTTTACATTAATTTTTACTTAAAATCGGTTAAATTTTACTAATTTTTTGGTTCCAATCTTTTTCCAGGTTTACGTATCAAATACGGGCTTTGCCTGAAATAAGGACGTGTACGATCATGCATATAGTATAAAGCATGTGCTTACTTATTATAATATTATCATTGGGTGGTTTTTACATGAGCTTATATATTATAACACAAAATTTTAAACTCTCATGGTATTTCTTATATTAATTTAGTGAAAAGGATATCAAAAAGTTCGGAAATAATGAGTTAAGAGTTAAGAAAGGAAAACCAGTGTCGGTATTGAAGCTATGGTTATATTATATCTGGAACGTAGTGATCATGTACATATTTACACAATGTTTATATAAGCAGTTTAGTAACTTGGTCCACCAAAGCGTCCGTTCAACCCTCAAGTTTATGTAAATATTGGATTGGCTTTAACCGTTGAAATTTGTAGTTGGTCAAAGCTTCTTGGCAAACAAATAGCATTGCAATAGTACACCGCTATTTAAACTTAGAGTACACTCCGTGTGCTAACACGAATATGATTATATAATTATATATTTGTTCTACTTAATTTAATATAAGCTCTCACCATTTTATTTCGCCATTGACACATACTAAAATAAACCATGATCGAAAATGAAATGAAAAATGAAAATCAAGATTTTTTTATTTACATATTAGTGTCTGATAAGGCTGAGATCTTCTTTTAAGTATAAAACCTGGGTCACGCTCTTCCCTTTACAATTACTTAATATTATAGAACCTTTTTGTTTTTTATTTACTACCACATCTTACTTTTTAAAAGGTTATAACGAGTTAAAGTATACAACGTTATCTAGAAAGGGATCGGGTGTCGGGTAACTTCCACGTGTGTTCGAGTGCTGTGAGTCCCTCTTGATTCGTCCGGGGGAAAGAGCAATATTCGTGCCGGTGCACCGGTTAACAATTTCTCTTGCGGGATATTGTTAGCCGATAGCTAATGACCCGAGGCGGTGGGGGTCTCCGCGCGTCCCTCTGACTCAGCTGAGGGCGCAGTGGATGACCCAGGGGTGAATAATCCCGTGTGGTGGAGGGCCTGTCCAGGTATGGGACTAACCCAACCTAACCTAGGAAAAACATGTCTAATACTAAATAGAGAAAGCTAGTTATTATTTTGAGTAAAATAATATACACTTCAGTTTTTGTATATTTAATGAAGTTTTATAAATACAATATACAGTGTATTTACTAGACATGAAATTACACATGTATGCGTGTGCATGTGAATGTACGTGTAAATTATTGAATTACAAGTAATATAATTTAAAAACACCTATGTTCTTAATGAGTTATTCGTGATATAAATATATTGAAACCCTTATCTGCAGAGAACCACATTTCCACCTTGAAAAACCTGCACGCCTGAGAATTCTTAGAGGGGTATGAAGTCTGCCAACATGGCCAGCGTGGTGGACTACGGCCAAACCCTTATCATATTGAGAGGAGACCCGTGCTCTGTAGTGAATCGAGCATGGGTTGATCATGATGATGAATGTAAGTGGTGGCGAGTTTATTGCAAACAATGAAGTAAGCAACACCATATAAAATTATTTCAGTAGCATTTTAAGAAAAAAAATTAAGCAATGTAAGTACTTATATAACGGATTGATCTTCCACTTCCAACTACATTTAAAATGCGAATATAAATTGCCTTTATTGATATGGAAGTGCGCCAGTATACAAAGTATTCTCTGGAGGAAAGTTTCCCATACACGAAGTGAATATACATAACCTGCCGACAAAATGCGGTGGCAATGGCGTGATCTAAAATCAAATAAGATGTGACTTCTATTTGTCAGGGCAATGTTCGCAAGGTTTGCTTCGTCTGAAATACAGTAAAACGTGGCTTGGGAGATCTTCACTTTATTTGCGGTTTAGTAAACTTTGCATGAATAGTGTAGAGGGCGATTTGTCGCGAATATTGCTTTACTTTTGAAGATCTTTGGCGGCGACTTGATAGTTTTCCTAGACGACTATAATTGTGAGTTTAATTAGTAAACTTTTTGCTTATGTTTATTTTATAGAACACAGCATAGGCAAAAAAAGAAAGAGAGCTATTCATTGCATAATTCAATACAAATTGGGCATGCATGCCGGCATGTCGCGACTGGATTGATTTTAAACAAACGTTGGTCTAGCTCTATAGATATAAAAATGTTCAGTTGTAAAGGCTAGGTTTAGTATTCATACGCCGTGGCGTGCTGAGGGTTCTTTAACTGCACCTATACAGAAATGTGACAGTGAAATGGCAATATAAAAAAATAGAGCATGTATGAAGTGTGCAATATGTCTTGTACGTTTCTCGACAACCCTTTGTCAACACAAATTTCTGACGAATATTATTCGATGCCGCCAGAGGTTCCTGGGGTATGCACTGCTTTTATGCAGCTATGATGTGCAAGCCACTGTAAGCCAGTACGGTCATACAAAATGGCGCGTTACACAAAAAAACGTGCTCTCATTCAGTCGTCTTTTAATTTTCTCATACTATTTTATAGATTTGTTTCAGAATCGAAGAAGTCGAATCATTAGATACCTAAAGATTTGAAGTAATCTAGATAATCCCTACAAGTAGAGATTCTTCTTACTTATACTCTTTCTATAACTAATGCAAAATCATTAGTAATAGTAAAAAAATAGTAAGCCAACAAGAAAAATAGTAAGTCTACGGCCGTATTTATATCATGAAGATCTCAATTCCGACACACTTATCTTGGAATTTATTATTTGTGTTGTATACAAACGTATACCACAAGTTTTCGCATTCGCCGTTATGACCACGACCATTATACGGGTAAAGTACTCGAAGGTATTATGCTTACACGCGCTTGAATTATTACACTCATTATATTACATTCAGTCATACAAACCCCAAGTGTACGTGCGTCTGTAAGGTTATGTTATGCCGTAGACAGACAGATTTATTACTCCTAATGGCGTCACATTTAACAAATGATTACAATTTAATTGGCTTAATGTTTTATTATTTTATTTTGTAATTATATACAATGCCATGAGATTTATGTTTTGACAAAATCAACCATAACGGAAGTTAGTGATTTTTTTTCCGACTGTCTATTAGATGTGCTAACCCTATTGGTTGCCACAGCGTAACCGGACTGTCAGAAGAAATTGTGAGCCCTAGGGCTCGAAGAAACTAAGGGAACGTCTGCCTAAGGGCGCCTCCTTTGAGACTGAACTTCGGCTTAGGCGACGTTTGGGATAACGGGGGGGTCGGACGGTGAGTGGTCCGTACGTCTCCGAGGCCGTGGAAAGAGCCCACATCCGAATGACGTAAGATAGCGGGGACCTCGTGTTCGCCGGCGAAGACGGTGTGTAGCGTATGATTGTGTGGTAGGTAGTACTTGTTGTCAGTAGTCATCTGATCGTCAGGGTCATGAAGAATATATAAGGTCTCCTCTTTCAGGAGGAGCGCTTAGGTCGGTGGGGGGGGGGGGCGGAAGATGCCGCAACTACGAGAGGGTTGGGGTGTCGAATTGAAGTTAGTGAATGAATGAGCGATCAACTTGGACAGTTTGAAAACGAATTGGCCGTTGTTCACGGTTGTTATAATTATTAACAACGAATAGTCATAATCGTTAGACTAAGGGTGAAATCGCGTTAAAAGTAATATTTTACGCTTATTGGCATAAATAATACCAAAATTTGACAAAACTTACAATACAAAATGTTATGGTGTAAAATATGCAAAGGTATGGTTTAAAATAGACATAAAATAGACAAGCTTTTCTCCTGGATCGACGACTTGAGCTGGTAGCGGGTAGATGGAGAAGGCGGAGGATCATGTGTGACGTCGCGCTCTTGGAAAAGCCTAGCCTATACGACAAACTATTACATACAGTACATCTGCGTCCTTTCTGGTTCTGCGTGATTGATTGAGCAACCGAATAACCAACAAACACTTTCGCTTATACGTACAATATTAGTAACGAAAGCAAGGAGGTAAATATATGCCTGATGACATCCTGCGAGACGACCTGAGGCGGATGGTTTCGTGAGAGTCCCAGTTCCCTATAATTGCCTGTTTTGCTTTTCAAGACCCTTAAACATACCGGCTACATTTATGATTTAAAAACATGCCCCGAGGGTCACTCTTTCTATCTCGGCTGTTTAGTATACCTTATCTTTATTTACAGGTTTAAACGCAATAATGATTACTTTAGAAAAAATACGTTAAACATTGCTCAATTACAAATAAGTCGTTAAAACACGCTTAGAAATTATACCTGCAAATACGTACGTAATAAGGCAAACGTCACATATTATCGATAAAGTCGATAGCTCAGCCTACGGAGTTTGCATGGATTATTTAAATTGAGGAAAGGTTAGGTTTGCGAAGCGCTCAATTTTCTCGGAGTGCTTGCCGAGGTTTAATTTATACTCACGTGAACATGTCCACATTATAATAATTGAATTTTAGGCTCCACTTATTTATCATCGTTGAATGAAGGTAATTATTATAATATAATAATTGGGTGGCATAATATGACGTATGCATCAATGATTATGTACCAATTATGGGCGTAATAGTATCTACGGCTTTGCCTGCGTGTAATCTGTATTTGTGTTTCTATGTGCTGTATGTGAAAAATAAGTGTGTAGAGTTTATACTAGATTTGTGCTTTAGTTTTATACTAAAGTAACAGAGCATTCTTCCAGGATTAAATAAACTAATAACTCGCTGACTGGATTGCGAACGAGTGCGCGAGCGACATCAGGTGACGCGTAGGAACATCGCTGGGTCTTAATAGAATAGAATAGAAAATATTTATTTCTCAGAACAACACAACTACATATATACAACACATAAAGTGATAGAAGCAGAGTAACTCATTTAATTGATATCTATAACATTTTGAATTAAACTGTACTGTACTGACGTGTCGCGCCAATTAAAACGTACTTAATCAGTAAATGTTGTGGATACTAAAGTACCCACAAAGTTAGGTGCATAGGCTCTTGACTTGTGGAGTTATGGGGGTTTTTATTCATGAATTTTGAATAAAGCAATTGTCTTGTCTGCACATATATCTTTTTTTGACAAATCATCGGGTGCATAAACATCCCGTCAAAAAGTATTTAATTGAATTGAGACCGAAGAGCTGCCAGCTACCTCGGACAACGAATTAGTTTTTAATAATACATTTTAGTAATTATATTATATTTTTTTTTAGATTTTTAGTTTTAGTTTTAATTTAAGGTTTATTTTAAGTTTCAGATGTTATAAATAAATTGTATTGTATTACAAGAGATTGAATTATGGTCTTAGTTTAAATAACTTGAAATAAGGTATCAATTGCTTTAACGATGGAGGAAATTGTCGTGAGGAAGCCTGTAAAGAATGATTACACAAAGATAAACAAGCTTAGCTATAAATTGCTCTCACTTCATAGCTAATTAAGTATTAACTGACTGTGAAACAATGATAACACAATAAAAGTTTTTAAGTTAACAAATCTATAGATAACACCATGGTCTTACAAAAATGCAATAATTAATATTTATGAACGCTTCATCATCATCATCATCATCATGATCAATCCATTACCGACTCACTACAGAGCAAAGGTCTCCTCTCAATATGAGAAAGGTTTGGCTATAGTCCACCACGCTGGGGCCCATGTGCGGATTGGCAGACTTCAGACACCTTTAAGAACATTATGGAGAGCTCTCAGACATGCACGTTTCCTCGCGATGTTTTCCCCTTAAAATCCCACATAATGCGAAAAGTTAGAGGTAGGTATGCGAGTTCGAACCCCCGATTAGGAGGCACTTGAACGCTTTATAAATACCTCAATATAGCGTCTGTTATAGGCCAATGTGTATAAATACCGTTTTATTTGATTTGATTTGAAATAAAACTAAAACGGCCCTAACGTCCAAAGGTTTAGTGCAAACTAGGCCTTCAAATCCTATTACCGTTTTGCCGGTCTACGGTCAAAAATTACTGTTGATAAATGTGTGCACGGCCAACAATCTGTACGTGCCAGATCGCGAAAACAGACATTTTCGAGGCTGCAGCACATAAATCGTGATACAAACATCCAGCTTCCAGCCCCATACAAGTTTAATGGCGTGTCGAATTGCTGCGAGTAAATACAGCGAAGCGTAATATACTTGTACAAAAGATCGAGCATTTCCTTTTTTATCGATTTCTTTTCATAACCACTGTGTCTTCGTAGCTTATTTATCGGTATTAACCGTCCTTAACACACATTATTTTTTGGGTGTTTTATTAGTTTTGAAAATAGCTTTCAAACTATACTATAGGTACTATAATTTATTATTAATTATGTGAGATGGTGATAACAAAAAAAAACACGCCTATGTTTGTTGTGGGCTTCTTCTTAGACTAGGGCGCGTTTGGGACCACCATAGCTTTAGTTTTAAGTTTACGAATGTACCTAGTTAACACAATCAAATCACTACTGTGTATATTATTGACACGTCAAAAGTGCCTTTTAAAGGACTATTTGAATAAAGTTTATTTGAATTTGAACTTGAATTTGGGTCCTTTTTTAACACAGAGTGTGTAAATTAGCTCCTTCTCCGCCTTTCCGCCGTTACTTTCTTTCTACTACACAAATAATCAGCACTTATGAATTTATTGAAAGATTTAATATTCATTGATCATAAATTAACTTATGATCTAATGAACCTACACAATGAATGAAATATATTTAAAGTAAACTAATTAAAATATTTATACTAAACAAATCGTGACGTGAGCAACTTATAAATGTTAACTGAAAAATACGTAGTAAAAACGCTGTCATGATATAGCGCCTTTTTATTTTTCTTAACCAATGAATTTTCCGAACCATTTTTGGCAGCTCGCCAACTTTTACACAAAGCCGCAATCTGATCTCTGAAATTCCTTTGAGATTAAACACAGTAGGTCCAAAATTAAAAGAGAATATGACCAGGAAGTGTTCTTATATTTCCTCATATTTTATAGGCACAGAAATCATAAATATTAAAAAGGCAGTGCGACCTCGTTGCAGTTCTTTACTTATAAGCAGGCAACATTTATACAAAAGCAAATCCAGCGTAGAAAATGTTATAATGTTAGTTATAATTATATTGTGTTGATTGATGCCAGATTTGTTTTTGACTTCAATATTACTCTGTATGAAAATAATTACTGTAATAGGACTTGTATAATAGCTTGTGATGAAAATAAGTAATTCTTTTGACGACCTCCTAGGCGCAGTGCGCTTGCTGTCGCATTATAAAGTTGGAGGTTCTGGGTTCGATTCCCGGCTCGAGTCTGGTCTGGTGGGAGGCTTCGGCCGTGGCTAGTTACCACCCTACCGAAAAAGACGGGCCGCCAAGCTATTAAGCACGGCTCGATGTCGCGTAGAAACCAATTAGGAGTTGGGTTTACCTTACCAAAACAGGTTAGCCTGCTACCGTCTTAGACTGCATCATCACTTAACATCAGGTGCTTTACTTAGTTTGTCTACCACAGTTTTACACACCATCTTCGCATTTCAGGGATACAGAATTTCGGGTATTACCATTGGTATACCAAAGAGGAATTCAGGTTTGTCGTATCTCATAAAAATTGGCGATTGGATTTTACAACTGTTATTGTCTAAATTGTACGTACAAGGACAAAATAAACAGAAGGCTTACATTGTACAAAATGTTAGAGTTCTCACGTTTTTGTAGTAATTCTGTGAAAGTGCATCGAGTATTCGAGTGTAAAGCGCTCTGCCTTAATTGTATCCGATTCCAATGGAAACGAGACGTCCATTTTGTTTTTACGAGAAAATTTTGTGACCACACGTTGTTTGTGTAAAATTTCATTATTTGAAACCTCGCTCTTGGAATTTATCCATGCCAATAAAGGATAGGTATGAGTATTTTACTATGTCATTGTGGAGTCACTTAAGCGGCATATGGCTTAAGTGCCTCACAGACTCGCGTTTGCGTAACGCGAAATAACGCCTCTGTAATCCATTTCGTTGATCTAATGGTTAGTTTATTTCATAACGAATCAAGAGGCCTTGGAATCATCTCTCGGGTCCAGCCGAAGCCTGCTGTAGTTGTTCTGTCAAGATTTCTTGACCTATAATAGAATTTTCTAGGTATCACAATCTAATGCAATATGGTTGGCTTTAAGATTTCGATTTTAATTAGTACTAAAGTTATGTTTGTATTTTGCACACTATTTGTTTAGTTGAATGTTATGGTCGACTTATTGACAAAATTGTATTCACCATCTCATTATTTACATTCTTGCAAATACATGATTTCTTATTATTATTCGATTATTATTAGAAGTGACGAATAATGACTCATACCAATTTTTCCGTACAAAAAAATTGTTATATAATCAAATTATTAAACCTTTTAGTTTAATTTGTGTTGCAAATTTTATTTTAATCCTTTTAACCATCCATGGCTATTTGTTAAACAAACAATAAACACATCGGAGAAGACTTTCACGTTTATATTTTACCAATTACATTTTAATCTTAACACAATTGTTATTGTACGAGTGCAGAAAATATAAATAGTTTTCAAGAGGAGTTATATAAAGCGTACAATTGTCCGTTGCATGAACGCAGTAAACTGTACGAATACTGAATTTCAACGTCTGAAAATATTTTAAGGTCAGAATAATAAATTTAGAGATGTCTGCGAGTTGCAGTTAAAAGAAAATAAAGGAACACGAGAACAGTTACAAGAGCCTGCAAACACGATTTTTATTTCTTCTCTGGGAGCGTCTTATACAAGTTTTGCTTATAAGAAGTGATAAGCGACAGAGAGAAGAAATGAGAATCGTATTTTTCAAACATGGCGTGGAAACTTATATTTCAAGTTACCAACTATCTTAAGTTTGTGTACTTTTATCTAGTAATAAAAGATGAATTTCCAATATTTATTAAGGTTATCAGAATCCTATGTGGGTTTTGTGCCTTAGACATGCGTTTCATAAAAGATGATGCAAAACTCTTGAGGGTAAAAATTATTTTATTGTATTTGTTTGTTGTTAATGGTATATTATTGTTGAGATTAAAACCTGTTGTGCTGTGGTGTGTTGGTAAAATTGTGATACGGAAACTAGACCGTAAAGTTTTTTAATTGACCTACATACTTTCTGTTATATATTGATAATAAGTTTTAATTAAGTCATGGGTGGGATATATGTAGGTTGTATATCTTTTGTCTGGAAGTGACTAAGTGTCAGCTATGTCAGACGTGTGGATATTTTTTTTTTATTTTTTTATACACCACAAGTAAGCCCTTGACGGCAACACACCTGATGGTAAGTGATGATGCGGTCTAAGATGGTAGCGGTTAAGCACATACTCTTAATTGGTTTCTGCACGTCATCGCGCCGGAACGCTAAATTGCTTGGCGACACATTTTTAACGGTAGGGTGGTAAATAGCCAAGGCCTCCCAACCAGAAAAAAAATTATGGTTTTTTAAAATAAAGCAAGCCAACTTCTCTGATTAATAAATCCCTAATCCTGCTATACCTATTCCCGCTGGACTAATCACACTTTCCAAATTAAATTTTTACTGTAAAAAAAACAACGAAATAGCTTCCTGACTTCAACCTGAAATTGGACCTCAAATCTCGTGTGCAATGTACCTATAATGTAACCAAATGCTTTCAAATACAATATAATATGAGTATCAACAAAATTTTCTTACAAAAGCACTGAAGCCTAAACGCTACTTCAAGAAACTCAGGTCGACCAATAAGGTCAAGTGCTTCTCGCTCGAGATTATTTTTCATACATATTTTTAGATCTTACTTGAAATGTTATTTTCCGTGAACATGTAGATATGTTAAGTCTTGTCAAAATAAATTAGGACTACATGAAAATATTATGTTTTTAATGTCATAGCGAATCAAAATATATGATGATGATGATATTACTTTATTAAGATTTTACCTGTTATAGTAACTCGTTACGTTTCCAGGAGAAGTAAAATTATATTTACTTATTTATTTCCTCTTAATTCTAAGCCTTACTGGATGATTATATATATATGAGTAGTAAGACAATAATGATTAAGATAATATTTTTATTGAACAATTATTTTAATAAAGAAGACTAAAAAATAAAATACCTAGTGATAACACTATTAACCATCTCCTTCGTAATCTTTTTGCATTAAGAATTAGACATGGCCAAACTTCTCGATAATTATGTTCTTAACATGAGTTCATTTGGTTTAAACAATGCTGGCCAATAAATTAAATGGCTGGTTAATTGGCTTGCCAAATTGAAATGATGATTAAGTTGTATAAGATAGCTTAGACCTCTGGTTAAAATGACATCAATAAAATTGTGTAATATTTGTTACTAAAATAATTTCTTGTGGCTTACAAAACCATACACAATATGGAAGAAATCAGCGATTCCATAACATACGTCTATTGTTTAACAGACAATAATATTTGCATAGAGAAGTGATTCCTTGATTTTGTAGTTATCATATTTCCTATAAACCTGAAGGAAGGAATCTCGCATTGTCCACCCTGTGACTTGAAGAGGTGGCTAAGCCGTCGCCCCCAGTTACTACGACTCTCACAGTGAAAATTATGATCGTTAAAACCCGGCAACCGGCAAGTGAGCAGCGCGGTTGGTGTATGCTTAAAATAGATCTGTCCTATAAGCAAGGTGGCGTGACGTGAAATTTAGGTTAATATAGAAATGCTACGATTTAAGACAGATATTTTGTTACATTTAACCGTTTTACTTAAATCTACAAATTCTTCTGTAACCTTTTCAGTTTTAGCACAATTTGTATCGAACGTATACAGAAGAGTGGTCACTTAAGCTTTTACTGGCGCTTATATAGCGTACCATTACTATGTTAAAGTAAAACGTCCTTTCAAATTGTAGTCACTTTGCCTAAGTGCATTAAACTGAAACTGTCCGTGGTAAGGTTGTTGTAAGGTTTTACAAATTGTATTAAAAGCCGTCCCTAAATCTCAACCGATAGATATTCACTGCTAGATATGAAACGTTTCGGGGGAAAGGGTTCTCGAAATCCTATTCGATGTCAATCCAGTGCCTCGTTGGTTTAATGAACATGGAGTTATAACTATGTATGTAAGGCTGTGATAGCCTAGTGGTTGGGACGTCAGCCTCCTAGTCAGAGTTTGGGGGTTCGAACACGCACCTCTAACTTTTCGGAGTTATATGCGTTTTTAAGCAATTAAAATATCACCTGCTTCAACGGTGAAAGTAAACATCGTGAGGAAACCTGCATGCCTGAGAGTTCTCCATAATGTTCTCAAAGGCGTGTGAAGTCTGCTAATCCGCACATGGCCTGCGTGGTGGAACCCCTTCTCATATTGAGAGGAGACCCGTGCTCTGTAGTGAGCCGGCAATGGGTTGATCATGATGATGATGTAAGGCAGTGGATTATTATGTTAATTTTATTTTTAAGTAACAGTTAAAAAACCGGTAATTTATATGTTATTGGTGGTGTCCACTAAGTCACCAATTAGCAGTACACACTTGATACTTTTGAGTAATTTAACTCACTTCGATTTCCCAGGGTTGGAATAATTTGGAATAATTTCTTAGACATCTCGATTACGATCAACTAGATCGGTTTGTTCATGTTTGTATATTATGTAGTATGTACGCATTTTCGGTTTCGGTAATCGGTGTAGGTGTAATTTAATCGAACTCTGGAAGAATCTCGGATCTGTATTCAAGCATGCACTAGACCAATGAGTGGTTTCAGAGATTACTATGTAGTCCACTTATTTCACAATATTATGTAGACATATGCATGTAAACATATTTCGTTGAAAATAATAGTCTCTTACTTTACTCTATTGTTATAATAATATGCCATGTTGTTTGGGATACCCACTATATTTATTTAAAATACAGAGCAAAAGCTCCTCGGAAATGATGTTTCTACTTTGAATAACAGTAGATATTTTTGTACGCTGCAAATAAATAGAGCTTGAATTTGAATAAGGTAAAGGCAACTCTGCGTGCATAAGCTTAAGGTTGTTATTTCTTTAAATTTTAGTTACTAAACGACAAATTGCACGCATATGCTTGAGATGGAATTTAGAATACAAATTGGAAGCGAAAGCCATTGCTGCGAATCAGGGACAAGTATTTACCCTAAAGATCTATAAAGTAAAAAATCTGTTTAATAACGCACAGGAATTTTAAACGTATTTCAATAGATGTAAGCATAATTGTTGGTTCTAACATTCTAAACACACGTAGCTTGTTAATGAAGAGATACATATCGAATGGTTGTTAAATTTGAATACCAGACGAACCTGACAAACTGTAAAAAAAAAATAGTGGAAAAGTGCCATTTCTTAAACAAGGCATGTATCTGGAGAATACACGTCCTATCCTTATATAGTAATTTTGCATAATACTTAAACAATGTAACAAAATCTCATCAGGTTATTTCGTACACCGGCGTACATAATCTTACGACGGAAATGGTCTTATGAATGATAGACACAAAATATGTTTTATAGAATAAAAGTAGTTCCTTGTCGGCAATCTCAGCTGGTGTTGATGCAGTGTAACGAACAAATACATGAGCAACCATGACGCGAGTACATAAAATCTGAATTTCAGCAAACAAGACCTAAAAGATCATCATTCGAAAACTATATGAAACAGATTATTTTAAATATTTTTCTTATCCCTTACTTTACTTACACTTACGTTAATTTCTGGGAAAGCCTGTTCATGCGAGCACAAAAGGTAGTTTTATTATATCTATTGGTATTTTTACGCAGAAAAACAATATCAGGAGATTTAATAAACTTGCACAAATAAAAATACTTTGCTGCCAACAAAAAATTTGTTTGTCACTATAATAGTGACACCATAAAATCGGAGGAAACTTAAAACAGTTTGTTATTAGCAATTAAGCTAACCTTGTCACTGATTTACCACTTAGCATAGCAAAATTAAGTAAATTACCATTCGTGTCAATGCAATGCCATGTTAGCATCACCATAAAAATTTAATACAACAATATTCCAAAATGATTAATTTTTACTTATACGAGTAAGTAGATACCTACTTTTATCTACTTATTTTAATCATTTTGACTTAATCGCAGGTAACGTGTATGGTTTACAATACTATAGTTTTCTTGTTATTTAATCATAAAATACTTAAAAAAATAATATTCTCACTTGTTAGACAATCTTTTGTTTTTCATTGTTCCGCATCAAGGTTCAATATACACTAACTTCATAGTATTTGCATTATTAAGAATGAGCAAGAAACACCAAAAATCCCTATTTTTACTTTTTTTTAATATCCATTTGTTGTTATAGCGGTAATAGAAATACACAGTCTATTAAAATTTCGGACACATTTCATCATCACCAATGATGGTGATGAAGGGTTGATCATATCAAATGATCAACCCAATATTGGTTCACTATAGAGCACGGGTCTCCTCTCAATATGAGAAGGGTTTGGCCATAGTCCACCACGCTGACCATGTGCGGATTGGCAGACTTCACACGCCTTTGAGAACATTACGGGGAACTCTCAGGCGTGCAGGTTTCCTCACGATGTTTTCCTTCACCGTTGAAGCAAGTGATATTTTAATTACTTAAAAACGCACATAACTCCGAAAAGTTAGAGGTGCGTGCCCGGATTCGAACCGCCGACCTCTGATTAGGAGGCTGACTCCCTAACCACTAGGCTATCACAGCTTCACACACATGACACATTTCGGGTACGGTAAATCCTTAAAAAGTATTTTGACTCAAAAACGTATTATATTCTAAGGGTTTGATTGTTATCGCGTTGACAATGCGTAAGATAGCAAAGTAAAAAGTGGTCCATAAATTACCCGTATAAATCATGGCTATCAGATAGTTTGGGTGTGAAGCTAGTTAGAAGGTATTAGTGGTGCCACAAAACCGACCTAGATGTCCGAACGCAGTAATTTACTTTTGTAACAAACCCAAATTGCTATCATTAAGCTTTGCGCGAATAAAAATATTATACAGTATTTTTAGTTAACTATATCCAATTGATGTTTTTTTTTTTTGTTATTTTCATGTATGTTATGTCCTTTATAAGTATTGCAATAAATTTGTATAAATATATAAATTATAAATAAATCTTTCGTTTAAACATAGGAATTATCAAATAACATTGAGATCTGGTATGTCTCAATAAGTTAAGGACTTTTCTAAAAGCTTATGTAAACTTAGAAAAGTTTCTAAGTTTACATAAGCTTTTAGAAAAGTCCTATTATAGTGTATAGGATTATGTTAATGATAAACAAGCTTGGGTATGAACTAGTGCTCTAATAAGATTGCTCTTAAATAATTATGAGTGGCCTGTGAGATTTTGATAACAAAAAGAATTAGTTTAATGTGGGTTTTAAGCTAGTTTTAACTTTACGAATGTAGCTATCACCATCCCCACTCACTACTATGCAAGTAATTGACTCATCAAATGTGGCTTTTAAATGATTAATTGAATCAAGTTTGATTGATTGATTGATTGATTTGTTATTTTTAGTATATAATTAACACATCTCATTTCCACATACCTCACTGTATGGCTTCATCTTCTTAATGAAAGCGCGGGGCAGTTTACTGATTGATTAAAGTGTGTTAAAATAACGAATATGTATTTATCCAATGCACAACTAGGACAATAAAAACTAGTTTAAAATAGCTACAATTCTAATTAAGTCTGTGGACTCACTAGGCTAGATTTCAGCCGACTGTCACAACTGGCAGAAGCTTAGCTGCTAAATTTATATAAAGACAGCCGCCGTGCATGAAAGGTTTATTATTTTTTACTGTACTCCGACGGAATGAATGCCTGGCAGAACATCGCAAACTGAGTAAAGTAAGCGTGTGTGAACGAGTTATCTAATTAATATGGAACGCAGTCAGCGGCCTAATATTTGCCTAATGTTCTTAGTGTGTTGTAGAAACGTCCTATCACCGTGTACAGGACTGTGTTCATGACAAACACGCTAGGGTATGAAATATTGCTTTGATAGCAAAAATAATACTTACCCTATATTTGTTGTGAGCTTTTTCTTAGACTAGGGCACGTTTAGAACACTCGTAGCGTTAGTTTTAAGGTTGAAAAAGAGTTATCAAGAGTAGGCAACAAAAGATGCAAAAGATATAGAGATACGGCAAGAGGTAGGTGGTGCAATAATATATATACATATATACATAAATGTATATTGATATGAACTAATATATATATATATATATATATATATATACTCGTTTATATCTATATGTAGTATGTATATATATATATATATATATATATATATATATATATATATATAATAACCATATTAATATATATAAATATAGTAAATATAAATAAAATACAAATAAACCCTCAAAAGTAACGTTAACATTGGCCGCAGACAAAAAGTAATCTTTGACGGCATGATAAGGTTAACAAAATATCCTTAGTATATATATCCTTATTCGGTTCGTAAATTCTAAACTATGACGCTGTACACTATATAATCATGAATGACCCTTGTTAGAACGATAGGGGCAGTATCAGCTTTTGCTTTGAAACGATTTCAGTCAGTGCTCCAAAGTTGTTTGAAGCAGATTATTATCTGTTCACTGATAAATTACTTATAGGATGGGATTTCATTCAATATAATTGGAGATTTATGCTTCATCTTCAGCCTTCAAGTGCAAAACTAGGCAATGATTTGCTCTAAGACCTTAGACCGCCAGCTTAAATTCAATCCACTCTACTCTCTTGCAACTTGATATGCTTTAACCATTGGCATGAAAACCAATGGACTTCGTGTCCGAGCACAAAAGTGTCCGAATCAAGAAATTATTAAAACGGAAAAATGGTATGAATTTCGAGCCAGTATGAATTTGTTCGATCGACCGATTCTATGTATAGGAATTCTATTGCTAATTGTATTGTGTATTCTAAGTATATACGATGAAGTATATAAGTATATTACAGTATAAATGCCTACTTTGCTTTGCTTGTAATATGTATAAATAATATAATAAACACGAAAATTTATTTAAATTAATTCAAAAAACTGCTCGTAGTTGCGTAATTTGATTTATTGTGTAGGCCAACTTAATTGTCACGTAACGGTTAAAATTTATTAAATGTACTAACTCTGGACACTTTTTTTCGTAAATTTTGTTTAATGACCCGAGCTAGATTTCTTTATAAGTCTACGGCTTAGCAATCATTATCACTGACATGTGGTATGTGTTTTAATGCTAGAACAATTCAAAAGTTAAAGTAATATATTATGTAGAATACAATGAAATGAACATATTTTTTTTAAAGCAAATAAAATATCACTTGCTTCAACGGTGAAGGAAAACATCGTGTGGAAATTTGCATTCCTGACAGTTCTCCATAATATTCTCAGAGGCGTATGAAGTCTGCCAATCCGCACATGGCCAGCGTGGTGGACTATGGCCAAATTTGGCCATAGTCCACCACGCTGGCCCTTCTTCCCTTCTTCTATTGGCCCTTCTCTTATTGTCAGGAGACCCGTGCTTTGTAGTGAGCCGAGAATGGGTTGATCATGATGATCACGGCTAAGTAGAAGTTTCAAGTAAAAGATTTATATAGAGTTATATTTGATAAATTTATAAAAATAAAATGTGTATGGATTCGATAAACTTCCTTGTTATTCAACTCCATCAATTCATTCATTCAACTCGACATTCGCGACGTGCAACTACGGCCCTATACGGCGCGTAGTCCGACACGCACTGAGCCGGTTTTTATTAAATAGACGATATTCATAAGTTATCTTTCCATTTATCTGCCTTTTACTAAGCTAAAGGATAACTTGATCGATAACATATATATATATATATATATATATATATATATATATATATATATATATATATATATATATATATAGAAACCATGACAGATAATTCAAATCAACGTTTAATAATTAAAAATTTTGTCGTTTTGTCCGTTTGAACGGGCTTTTGACAGGATTTAAATGCAAATTCTAAATAATCTTTATTCAAATGGTCCTTAAAAAGGCACTTTTGACGCGTCAATAATTTTGACCGCCTTTGCATACTTATGTGTTAAATGTTTTGTATTGTTGTTTCTCTAAAGTTTGTGTGCAATAAAGAGTATCTTATCTTAATTTACATAGTAGTTATTTCATGGTGATAACTATATTGGTAAACTTAAAACATTTATACATCTTTGAACCGGTTAAATTTTACTGGATTAAGTTATACTTACGATTCACCGCGACGTAAATATTGGAGTTCTTTACATACTAAACAATAAACAGCAAGTGCAATTTGCTATATTCCGCCAACAACCTGGAGATTTGTATAATATTTGGTGTTATATTACACAAATCTCCCGGTTGTCGGCGGAATATAGCAAATTGTACTTGCTGTTTATTGTTTATCATGGACTTCCGCAAAGTAACGCCTGCTTCTATTCAATCTTTACATACGGTTGCCAAATATACATATAGTAGTAGGTATGTGGGAAGTATCCTTGTGAGGTTCTACATTAAAAAGGTCTTTTGTGTGGATTTTACTTAAATATTATAAATGTGTAAAACCATTTGGTACGATTCCCCTCAATATATATTAAAAGATGGAGGCCAGGAATATTTGAATCCTTTACATAGGGGAGGACACGATTTATCTTTGATAAAATATTGTAAAACGTCCATTTCCTCACCAACTCCTAGTCACAAAACATTTATTGAAGCGTAAGTATCTGTGCATTTGAAGAATCATTTACACAAAATATTATATTGAGAGTGTTTACGTTATGAATAAGTTGAAGGAATATTGTGCTTTATTGTTGATACAAATAATGCATAACTTACCATGCACTTCTTTGAAACTTTGATTCGATACAAATAGAGTTTCAATTTATGACATACAGTTAAATAAATATTTCTGTATATTATTATCTTTACGTATGATGAGATTATTTGATATATGTTAGGCTTGACTCCTATTGTATATTTCAAAAACAAATGACGATGACTAGAATGAGGCGCGGCTTCCCCAAAAAAATGTCTATTCAATCTTGTATTGAAGGTATTTAAACTTCTTGGTTTCTTACACAGAAAAAGCAGGCAGTGGGTTTGTATCCTCATTGATTTAGCGATTACAGCTACGTAATTTATGTGCTATCATAACTCACATAAACATTAAAATTTCTATGAGAACGAAGTCGCGGGGAACCAGATAGTCTTATATACGTTAAGATATTATAAACTACTAGCTGAGGCCCGCGACTTCGTCTGCGTTGAGTTAGTGTGTTTGTTTGTCTTTCAATCACGAAGCAATAGATTACTAACCCGTATTACTTGAAATAATTACTAAACTAAAACAATTGCTGGGAGAAGTGGGAGGCGCCTGAGACGTGATGGCACAGGCGGTAGCATGCGCGTGAGCTGCGCGCGGTACTGGACTTTGCAACATTACTTTATTTTTCTAAAATAAAAGTAGCCTAAGTTACTCCGTATTAAATCAGCTACCTACCAATAAAAGTCCCGTAAAAATCGGTCCAGCCATTTCAGAGATTAGCCGGAACAAACAGACAGACAGACAGACAAAAATTGTAAAAAATGTTATTTTGGTGTATGTACCGTATACATTCATATGCATGTAGTAAACAACGATTATTTTAATATTACAAACAGACACTCCAATTTTATTTATTTGTATGTATAGATACTAAAATATATTCTTTTATTGAACAGACATTTAACACCACAACATTCCTCTGTGTAATCTGGAAAGTTGTTAATTGGGCTAATTATTAGCAAAGGGCGGCGATTAAACAAGTAAATATTTGCAAGATTTGTAGATATAATTTTCGACTTTAATTCAATCTCGTGTCTTATCTTATAGCAGATATTGCCCTGATGCTTTTCTCAGACACGCTCATTTCGTATTGCGAAGCGCAGAGCAGGCAAATGGATGACCCCCATTACTGTTATTTGGGGATATTTTTCACTGGAAACAAAAGTATACATAGTAGTCTATTCATACTAGCGAGTACGCGTACGTAATCGTGGGTATATTTTGTCTCTGGTTATACGATTTGTTACTTTTACGATGACGTGGCTAAGAGTAAGATAATATTTCTGCTGCAAAATCATCATCATCATCACGATCAACCCATTCTCGGCTCACTACAGAGCACGGGTCTCCTCTCAATATGATAAGAGTTTTGCCATAATCCACCACGCTATTACGCATGGCTATGTACGGATTGGCAGACTTCACACGCCTTTGAGAACATTATGGTGATTTCTCAGGCATGCAGGTTTCCTCACGATGTTTTCCTTCACCGTTGAAGCAAATTATATTTTAACTGCTTAAAATCGCACATAACTCCGATAAGTTATAGCCCGCGTTCGAACCCCCCAACCTATATGATTAGGAGGCTGACGCTGTAACCACTAGGCTATCACAGCTTCACTAAGCTATCCCAACTGCAACATTTGCTTACAACTAGAAGCAGTTATAATAATTATTATAGTTGACTAACTAGTCGTTCTAGAAACGAACACGTCAAGCTATTGTTTATTTGATCATGTATTGAAAATGTCCATATAATAACTTAACATAAATAATAACTTTATAATATATGAGGTGGCATAACAATATGAAGTTTTATTATGGGCTATCCCAATCGATTTCTTAGCGACATCGTAAGGGAATGATTTATCGATTGGCAGTACGTCTCAGTCGGAATTGTATTTAACCTTTTCTGATAATCTATACAAAGGAAGTATTACCGTGAAATGTTATAAAATTCTCGCTTTCCAGCTTAAAGCCCTTTGTACTTGCTCAAAGAAGACAAGTTGCTCTTGACTTGTAACGACGAAGAGCTATTTGAGAGACGTTTGCCGATCTGTCCATGACCGTTGTGGAAATAATTTCAAATATTTGAGAGGGCCTTCTTAATCGTTACTGGATACAGCAAAATAATATTTCGTGTAATTTTGTTTGCGTTGCTAAAGTCCGATAACTTTCTGAGTGCACTAAAACGAGCAGATATACAATGAATCTTGTTGTTATAATCGGCAAAAATCAGGTAGGTTAATAAACTATACTACAATAATTTACTATAATAATATACTTTTTACCGCTACCCACAAATATCTACTACAGTCACCAATAAGGCATTGTCAAATATAAAGGAAATGATTTAATCGCCTTTTTGTTATGACCTGAAATCATATTTAGAGAAAACAGTGTAAATGCAATAGTTATATCCACAGTAATCATCATCTCATTCCCATTCATCTCAACGATGAACTCAATTTCAAAGAGTTATAAATTCAATTTCAACGCAGGCGTCTATGTATATTTGTGCTCATCCCTAGCATGAGCTTTACGCTAAACTCAAGGTTAAAGGGAAATATTAGTCATCAATTAAGTAGGTTAATATTTGCATTTCATCTGCCATTAGCTTAATGGTTACCCTAGCCGAACTTTCTGAGTACTTCACTCTATATACTTTTAGTATTATTTTCGAAATGTTTTCGAGCTTGCTTGTTTTATATAGCTGTGCTTTGACATGGAGAGAGCACTACCAAATCTTCCGTGTATCATACCGCTCATCTAAAATATGTCATAATTATTAAAAACTAGCTGTTGCCCGCGACTTCGACTGCGTAGAATTGCTGATTTCCCATGAGATTGAGGTTTTAAGTTACAGGCAAATGACAAATTGCCTATTTTCGTGTTTCTAAATTAAAAAACATACGAACTTCAAACCCCTATTTTACCCCCTTTGGGGTAGATTTGGATGAAAAAAAAATCTAACGTTATACTTACGCCCTAAAGAAACCTATTTTCAAAATTTCAAGCTTGTAGACTTTATAATAAATAAATAAGCAAAAACTTTCATCCCCTATTTTACCACCCTTAACAGATAATTTAAAAAAAAAAAATTGGTGTACATGTTTTTTATTTATTATTATTAATCTGCATATAATGCAAATATAATGCAAAATTTTGTGTCTCTAACTCTAAAAACAAAGAAAATTCATACAAACTTCCAACCCCCCTTTTACCCTCTTAGGGGTGGAATTTCCAAATATCCTTTATTAGCTGACATATCTTAACTATCTACTACCTACCTGCTCAATTATAGCTTTATACGTAAAATAGTTTTTGAGATCTCGTGTTTAATCAGTATGTAAGTATGTAAATATGTAAGTGACCTTTCGCTTTTATATATATAGATTAATCTCAAATTCAAATATTGAGACTTTCAGAGTAACACAAGATACCTACTTTGCAACACAATACAACTTTTTTCTTGCGTCAGTATATTGTGCACATTTTAATCTGTTGTCCACACAAGTCACAAATAGTCTCGCCTTGTTCCAATCAACGCTGTTTGTGTTGTGTGCTTATTATGATCTTTGCCCGATGTCTGTATGGTACTCCATGAACACGCCAGTTGTATGTCATAGTTTGTTTTTATTGTTCTTTTTTCGAAGATCAACCTTGTCTCCACATTTTAAAAACGACATTCTAGCCTTATGAAATTCAACCTTGGTTATTCTTAAGTCCATTGATTCCACGACTTTGTAAACATATGGTTGGTACGTGACAGATTGGACAAATAAACAAAGTAAACGCCTTTATGGCTCTGATGAGAAAAATGAACAACAGAAATAAAATATTAGTTGCAAACTGTGCCATTCCCCACACCCGCTGTTGACAAGTTATTTTGTTTACTTTATAGGGACATTGGATGTAGGACGTGTCTAGCGGAGGATTTATCTTTTCTTTCCCCCTTATAAATTAGGTCTCTGAAGTTCATAGTTAAAAAATATGTCATTAATATTAAAATACCCAGAGTTGTTTTACTTATTTTTCTCTAAAAGTGATGATGAGTTACTTGGTTTGCTCCAGGGATAGTTCTAAGGCCTTATATAATAATCCACTGCTGATCTCCATACTTATAGAAATGCCGAAATTAGAAATAAGCCTCTTTTTATGCTCCTCTAAATTGTATAATTGGCTGCCTACAACGGTTATTATGATAACAATATGTTGTGTTTCTACACATATATATACGAGTATATTAAAAATCTTTAGTTCAATAATATTATTTCATAACTTAATAAATGACACATGGCACTGTATAAACATACACGAGCTCTATATTTTGTATAAACTTTCATTTAAATTAAGATGAAATATGTTTATGGTAATAACGTTATTTTAATGTTAATCAAAACAAAATTAAAGCACGTTCGTTATTTTATAAATCCTGCACCGCAAATTCATGGACACGGATACCAACTCAGCACGTGACTAAAAATATATTGCTCCACAATTATTATTTTTCGGTTGCTTTTGGCAAAAGGCAAAACAATGCTACATCACCATGACGTAAATATTACATAGGATAATATTGTAGATCAGATGAGCTGCGAGAAATTCATAAAATCAGTGGCGTGCACAGGAAGTTTAATAAGGGTTTTAGAATAGGGTTGGTAGGTAACTTGATAGGGCATGACATGTTGATAATGATCATGATGATGATATTGATGATATAGAGCAAACGTGTGAGGTACTTTATCAAGATATCTTAATTATGTGGTTTTACTTTGCTGTATAATATTATATTAGTATGTAGATTGTATCACTCGAAAAACTATGAGTATCGACTGTTATTCCTATAGAACTTGCAATATGCTAACCCTAGACTATTAAACTTTGTATTTAAGTAATAAAAAGTATGAACTTTCTTAAGTTTAAAATTTCTGAAATTAATACCAGGCATTAAAATTTGTTAGTGTAAATTTAATTTTCATAAAAGATTTACAGCGATTAGAAACTATAACAAACAAAATAAATCATACTTTTATAATAAATTGTAACGAATTTGATTTTCTTACTTACTTTATAATATCTTTTTCTTACTTTATAATCACAGTACGTAACATAAAACACAGCGTATGAGTAAACATAATTCCTTGGATACTCCATAAAACATCCAATTGTGGTCAATGCAATATTAACTAACAACTGCTTCAAATTCAAATTTTCAAATTCAAAATAATATTTATTCAAATAGTCCTTAAAAAGGCACTTTTGACGCGTCAATAATTTACATAGTAGTCATTTCATGGTGATAACTATATTCGTAAACTTAAAACTAAAGCTATGAGGGTTCCAAACGCGCCCCGGTCTAAGAAGAAGCCCACAGAAAACTTAGCCGGGGTTTTTTTTTTCGTTATCACCATCTCACATAATGAATAACAAATTATAGTACCTATGGAGATAGAGCAATTCACACCCAAGCTTTTTTATCGTTTATATAATCCTTCTTCTACACTGCCTTTTAAATTTATCGATAAATATGGCTTAATCCAGCAATGGACATTTATTCGTTTCGGATAAATGATAAAAATGTTTTTCATCTGTTTAAAATGAAAATACAAAAAACGCCATTTACATTAATTTCACGAAAAATGTCAAGTTTATAGAGAACTGTAGCTAGTTCAAACTAGAGTGTGATTTTATATAACATTGTTTTAAAGTATTTATTTTATTCTCATAACCTCAATGTGTACCTACTCGTACCTGAGGGATCTCAAAAGGCCTGAGGGTAGGGTATGCTCTACTTAGATGCATGTTTCAACTCTTAAACGTGTCTTTCTTTGTCAATTTCGTCTTTTATCAGTTTCTCTTGTCACTTGTCCTGTCTTCATGTTAGACTTATAGTAAGCCATCTGATTTGAGTATTAAACAAATAGATTCAATCCGCTCTGTATGTCATTGAGTCATAAGAAATTCTTTTTTCCCAACGTTATCTTAACGTTGTTTTATACCACAGTCAACGGAATGCAAGGTCTGTAATACAAAAAAAAATTCTGAGTCTCAAAGCATACGCGTAAGGTCGATGATGATGTTGTGTCAATTCTTTCAAATCCGTGGGATCCAACCTAGGGTATGCATAATCGTTAAAAAATGAATGTCCACGGTGTGTTCGAAAAATACTGGACGAATAGGGGTGTGAAGCTCGACGCGTATCTCTTGAGGTTTTATTCGAGTTATGAAACTGTACGATGCGGTCAAGTGCCTGGAACGTTCCCTCGAGAGATTAAATTTTTACTACTTGCTTGTGTGAGTTCGTGTTTCAAATAGTTCAGTTGGGCAGAAGTTGCCCTGTTTATAAATCATATTTGTATACTTATGTTATGAAATATATTCTTAGGTGTATATATTTGTTAATTTTTCGTTCGTTGGGTATTTTTGTGTATGTAATGATTGTATTTTGCCGACCTCCGTGGCGCAGTGCGTGCGCTGTCGCATTATAAAGTTGGAGGTCCTGGGTTCGGTTCCTGGCTCGAGTCTGTCGGTACAATACCCCTAACAGGTTAGCCCGCTACCATATTAGACTGCATCATCACTTACCATCAGGTGAGATGCCGTCAAGGGCTAACTTGTGGTGTATAAAAAAAACTAATTACTCTGTTACTCGAAGTAGGTAACCAAGGTAAAATTTTTAATACCATTATCTTAACTTTCTTTGATCAGTTTTTACTCTCTACTTTTTAGAACGTTTATATAATAACGTAAGAAGCAACACATAAACAAGTTTGAACGTAAATAAAATTTTTTTTCAGACTCTTCATTAAAATTATCCATTTTAATCGAACTTCGACAAATACGTGTCGCCAAGCAATTTAGCGTTCAGGCACGATGTCGCGTAGAAACCAATTAGGAGCGTGGGTTTACCATACTCCTAAGAGTTTAGCCCGCTTCCATCCTAGACAGCATTATCACTTTCCACCAGGTGAGATAGCTGTGTAAGGTCTAACTTGTATTGTATAAAAAAAATAGTATTCATTATTTTTTATAATTATAGCTTTGCATGAGCTTCACAGTTTAGCCGGTCGCACGTGCGTTGAAGTCGAGCTCGAACGGCTCGAAGCTCGAGTCTAGTGTGGTAGGAGGCCTCAGCGGCGTCTAGTTACTGCCCAAATGGCAACATATCCAATAAGGCATTATATGCGCATATAAGCGATTTAGCGTTCCGGTTTAATCCAATGGTGAAAACGATGGGTAGGATGGCCTACGCCAGCACCGTATTATAGACGGTGGTACGAGTACTCACTTAATACCAGTGACTATGTTCATTTTCCCGCCATTCGTATATATTACAACAAAAAGTTACACAATTTCGTTTATATAATCTTTAAAATATACAGCTATACGATCAAAAGATCGTATAGCTGTATATTTTAAAGGTTATACTAATACTAGTAACTACTAGAAGCTGCCAGCGGCTTCGTATTCGTTTCAGAAATTAGGCTTTCTCCATTACAAAGTTAAGTTTGCGCTTCATGTCTTTGAACTATTAAGGTTTCTCTTTATTTGACATCACGTAAACGTTTGATCTATACCAATCGCATATATTCAATAGACATGTACAAAAATCTTTTGTACATGTCTATTGAATATATACGATTGGTCAAGTTGTAGATACTGGAGCTGTTGATGAGCGTTCTCTTGAGAAATAAACGTTTCAACTCGGAAAACGCGAGTTCTTGTAACCTGGAAAGTTTCACGAAGTTTAAATATTCACTACGAAGAGCAGCAAAGTTACGCACAAGTGCAAAGTTTACTAATTAATCATAAGTATATTTTAATTATACCGTAGATATAGATTTAATATGGGTTAATATTGCAATTAGAAGTATTATATAGAAATATACCTTATTTTCCGTCGAAAATGCTTCATAAAATTTGGATTTTGTATTAAGACAAAGGTTTATTTATTTACAATTAGCTGATGCTCGCGACTTCTTGTGCGTTGAGTTAGTGTGTGTGAATGTGTGTTTGTTTGTCTCCCGATCACGAAGCATTGGACTAAACCGACGACCTTGAAATAATTACAGGATAGTCTGTAAAGTATCTGCTTTTTAACAAAAAAAAAGAATGCATGAAATCGGAGTACGCGATATTGAATTACAACTAAATACACATTTTCACTTTCATCCCCTCTCCCAAGGGAACCGTGCTGAATTCCGGTATAAAAACTATCCTATATGTTGCACCGGAGTATCAGCTACTCCTATACCAAATTTCATTCAAATCCATCCAGTAGTTACGCGGCCAAGATACAGACAGACAAAAAAAATAAAAAATAATGTAGTGGGCTCAGTATCGATAATAAAGCATCCTCCAATTAAAATTTAAATATAATGTAATGTACAGACATAGTCCTCTTTCAGTTTTATTATATTATTTGTTTTTTAAATTAAAATTCAGCTGTGGCTAGTTCCCACCCTACAGACAAAGACGTGTTATCAAGCGATTAGAAGTATGGGTCTATCATATCCTTAACCAGTTAGCCCGCTACCAACTTAGAGTGCATCATCACTTACACCAGGTGAGATTGCTGTCAAGGGCTGACTTGTAGTGGTTAAAACAAATTAGTTCGAAAAGGTTGTTAAATATCCAATATTACTTCACTCAGTCTGAATCATCATCATCATCATGATCAACCCATTACCGGCTCACTACAGAGCACGGGTCTCCTCGCAATATGAGAAGGGTTTTGGCCATAGTCCACCACGTGGCCATCTGCGGATTGGCAGACTTCACACGCCTTTTTGAGAACATTATGAAGAACTCTCAGGCATGCAGGTTTCCTCACGATGTTTTCCTTCACCGTTGAAGCAAGTGATATATTTTTGTTTTTTTAAATCGCAAATAACTCCGAAAAATTAGAGGTGCGTGCCCGGATTCGAACCGCCGACCTCTGATTAGGAGGCTGACGCCCTAACCACTAGGCTATCACCGCTTTCCATCATCATTCTGAATGGGAAGGCATAATTGCATACAAGTTTGTCGAAATTCAGATTTAATGTACTCGCGTTATGATTTCTCGTGTGTTTGTTCAAGATATGAAAATGGGGCGGTCAAGTGCCAACTGCTCGAACTGTGCAATGAGCGTTCCCTGGGGCGATCCTATTTCCTCCCTTTGTTAGCTTAGGTTCGTATGTTAGTGTTTCCTTAGTTTACCGAAATATTATTTTACTGACAATACGAGGATTGTACTGTAATTGTGTACTTCGTAGCCTGCTGATGTACAACTGCCTTGTATGGGAGCTTTTTTTTTATACATTACAAGTTAGACCTTGACAGCAATCTCACCTGGTCATGATGGTCTAAGATGGTAGCGCGCTAACCTGTTAGGGGTATGGTAAACCTCCACCTAATTGGTTTCTACGTGACATCGTGCCGGAACACTAAGTCGCTATTGGTCACGTCTTTGTCAGTAGCTAACTAGCCACGGCCGGAGCCTCCCACCAGAGTTGAGCCGGGAATCGAATCCAGGGCCTCCAATTTTATAATGCTATAGCGTACTGTGGTACGGAGGTCGTTATCATTTGTCGATATGAGAGCGACGCGCCGTAACGCTACACTATGCGACCTATATATATATAGTGAGGTATACTTCACGTGATTTGCATCCTAATTGTTTTACTCGTCCAACTCGTCCGGAAAAGCGGCGGACTTTTCGTTCATTATTATTTCAACTAGGAGCAGGTAAACTGGTTAGCGAAAGGTTTATATGAAGACGGTAGGTAGTGGTCCTATAAAACTTCGTAAACAAAGAAGGAAGAGAAAACTGTCATATGCGAGTTGATCTCCGCGTATTCGTCCGTGTAGATTAAGGGATTTTATGAATTCCCGTGGAACAAGCAACGTATTGTATTGGAAATCATCAAATCTCTCGTTCTGATTCTAGTTCTTGTTTCCACTCCCTTTCCTGAGATATAAATGTAATATCTAGAAGGTTTGTTATAGCAACCTATAGTTATAACGCATCAACGTCGAACTCCTGCAGGCTCATGGATTTTAAGGAGATAAATCAATGAATCAATGAATCAATGAAAAAACTTTATTCAAATAATCCTTAAGTAATGAGTTGCTGGTGATTACTACATTCGTAGACTTAAAACTAAAGCTATGAGGGTTCCAGTCGCGCCTACCTATTTTTCAATATCTATACCAGGGTATAGAGGTATTGAAAAACAAAAACCAATAACTAACGTAAGATATTGCTTTTTGTTTTTAAATACCTATTTCTTATACCTATTGTTTTGTTAATAAAATGTTGTAACCGTTTAAAAAATTACGATCTTATGCATATTTTAGCGGAAGTTTCTAACTGACGTGGAACATTATTTAGTAAGTTTGCAATCCAAATCTCGAAGTCAGCAGATAAATTCAATTTTCCTATCTGCATGGAGTCTCATGCGGAATTGCACTTCCATTGTAGGCTTTAAGTAGTGCGTTTGTTAGAATACAATACGACATCTAATTGCTAACTGAAACATTTGGCAGAGTGCTTGCGACAGTTCCATTACTGTCTACAGTATTATCCATACAACTTTCATTAGATTGTATTCTTCCATCCTATTTAGTTTCTTTTTGCTTACATTGTATTTAGATTTCATCATTTCTAAAAAGTTCGAGGTCCTGTGTTCTTTCGAAAAAATTCAGTACCTACAAAAAATTTAACATAATTTTACGCATGAATGGATGATTTAATTTATTGAACTCTTTTATAGTACACCACAAAAAAAGTTAGTACCTACAAATTTATTTCTCTACGTTATGCACTATCCGCTTTCCACGTTTTTTACGGCTTCTTTGCTCTCCGGTTTCCAGTAGTGATAAGGTAGTCTCTGTACCCGTCCCATCGATATGTAGATATATATACACGTATTTTTTTCGTGTATTACTCCATTGTGTTTTGTTGCTATAACGTATTATATTATATTAGAATAAAAAAGGAAGTGAAAAGAATTAACATACTTGGCCCATGATGCCTTTTTAATTTACCGTTAGCATGTTTTAATGCGGTTAACTAGTACCTGAGTCAGGCCAAAAGTTTCATATATTAGGTTTAACTGTAAAAAATATTATTTCAGGTCATTTCATTTGCGTTACTAACAACTTAACAGTTCACACCAGGATTTAAGATATTAATATCACTGGTATATTAATAACTTTCGTTCTGGAGAAACTCAAAGCATACTTTTATCACGAAAAACATCAGGGAAACGTTCCTGCGGAATACAATGACCATTAAGCTTAATTTGCTGTAATCTGCTTTTTACGCGGATTACAGCAAATTTATGTTCATTACATACCATGGACTTCCGCTAAGTAACTCCTGCTTCTATTAAACGTTCCTGCGGATTTTAAAATAGTATTTGTTGCCTTTTCACAGAGTTTAGTTTTCTTTCCAAAGAAAAATCGATGCTCATGTAACTGATAAACACTGATGTATTTAAGTTGTGGTTTTGATGAGGATTTTTTTTTAAATATAAATGTCGAATCAAGGCCGTCGGAGTTGTTTTTAGTAAGAGTGACTCTTACTTCGTCACGCTTTTGTTTACTTTCGCTCATAGTAATCAAAAAAAAATGCGGGATTACACTTTTACAATAACTAAGAGGTCCGAACGGTCCGACGTCTCGAAAGGCATCAACCGTCCGTATTTATAGCAAAATTTGCTTTTGCTATTTGCTACCGTCTAAATACACTAATTAACAAAGAAATGATTAATTAGTGATTTGAAGATTTCAAATGTGGGTAATTATTGAATTATTGATATTCCTGGCGCCGCTGAATGAAGTTAATAACTCCTTCGCGCCAACATATACACTACAAGTCAGTCCTTCACGGCTATCTCACCTGGTGGTGAGTGATATAGTCTAGGATGGTAGCGGGCTAACCTGTTAGGGGTATGGTAAGCCCACAGTCCTAACTGGTTTCTGCGCGACATCGTGCCGGACCGCTAAATTGCTTTGTGACACGTCTTTGTCGGTAGGGTGGTAACTAGCCATGACTGAAGCCTCCCTCCAGACCAGACTCGAGCTGTGAATCGAACCTACGACCTCCAACTTTATAATGCGACAGTTTGCGAAAGTTTTACAGTGCTTTATTTTGTTAGTCAGGTATCCCTTTCTCTGCCAGCTAAATTGGATTCTTCAAAAAACTCATGGCATAATAGGTATATACTACTATTACTAAAAAAATGCAGAAACGATCGCGGTCAAAAATATGTTGCCTGTAAAATATAATTTTTCTGCGTTCGTTTTATTACCGTTATTTTGTGACAAGAGCTAGAATTTATTACGACAAAACTTCCGCGTAAAACTTGTAGGTGATCAAAATGTAGGATGAAATAAGAAGTTAAATATCCGGAAAATGTGAACATGTCTTGATACCGAAAGCAATTTTTCTCAGCACACCGAGCAAGCGACAATTTTCACGGAGAGCACGTTAACTTTTTTGAGAATGTCTCACGCGCTCTGAATTCTTAAACTCTATTTTATTTATACGTGTAATATAAAAGTGCACACATTATTCCTTCCGTACATCGTTTTTTTTTTTCATATATATTACATCGCCTTAGCCTCCCACCAGACCAGACTCGAGTCGGGAATCGAATCCAAGACTTCCCACTACAATACAGCAGCGCACACACTGTGCGACGTAGGTCGCCAACGAAACTTATCTATGAGATGATTTTGTTTTACAAATAAATATTTAATCATTACTTTTGTTAGATCGATACTTTTTGTAACGAGAAAAATAAATATTATAGTCACAATTCATTAAAAGTTTTATAAATCTTCGGTACTCCGTTACAATATCATTATATCGTAAGGTTTCTCTAGACTATGCTAGATACAACTATTAAATTCAAATTCAAATTAAAATAAGCTATATTCAAATAGTCCTTTACAAGGCACTTCTGACGCGTCAATAATTTACCTAGTAGTGATTCGATGGTGATAACTACATTCGTAAACTTAAAACTAAAGCTATGAGGGTTCCAAATGCGCCCCGTCTCAAATGAATCCCACAAAAAACTTAGCCGGGATTTTCTTTTCGTTATCACCATCTCACATAATAAATAATAAATTATAGTACCTATGGAGATAGAGCAATTCATACCCAATTTCAATTTACCCAATGACTGCTGCTTTTACCCAAGCTTTATATTATTTTTATATTACTTAATGTATCCAATCTAAATACCATTAAACATTCATTAAGTATTAAGTAATACGAAACACTAATTTTCATGAGATCACTATGAGCAAGGTTAGTTTTCGCAGGTTATTAATTTACACAACGAAGTTGAATCAATAAAAAATAACAACCGGTTTATTGTTAACTTACTAGTTTTAGTTCCTAACATGTAATAGAATTTGAGTTCATTATAAAATCCAAACGCGATTATTATTGTCACAAATTGCTATTCGTTACCAGTCCAATAAATGACAGGTATCCGTCATAATAACGAACATTAATTAACCCTGTTCATTCTAACGTAATCTAGGGTCGATATGAATTAGCGTAACCACATATCAATCATTATATACCAGGGTGTTTACTCATTGTATCGTGTCACGAAAATCAAGTTATTGGTACTATGCAAGATTATTTGACGATATAGTTTTTCAGGGTATTAAGGTACCGCTTCAAATCCCACAGTATATATATATATAATATTTACTTTATACATAACGACGAGACTCGTGAATGTGCCGGCCTACTACAGAGTACGAGTTTCTTCTCAATATGAGAAAAGTTTGGTCATGGTCCACCACGCTGGCCATGTGTAGATTGGCAGACTTCATACGCCTTTCAGAACATTATGGAACTCTCAGGCAAACAGGTTTCCTCACGATATTTTCCTTCACCGTTAAAGCAAGTGATATTTTAATTACTTAAAAACATAACCACTAGGCTTGCTAATATATGTATCTATGTATATTACGTTACTATTACATAGTAAAACAGTATAAAATTTCAAAAATTTGAAATCTCTATGTAAGAGTACTAAATCGTTTCTATACCTACCATTGATAGCTATAGTAACTCCAAGCGATTCGACAGACTATTAAACTGCCAAGGGGCGGGATCCGACTATTTATAACACTATTTATGTACTGCAGTCCTGAAACTATATATTTTTACTATCTGGCAAAGAAGGCATAGCAGTAATTGGTGCTTTTTGTTTCAGGCACTAGTATTTAAGCATTGTTTAAAATGTTGTAGTTATCAGTAACTTTATATGCTATTTGTATTTATTGGACATTGAATGCTGTATTTGAACACTAATCTCAAGAGGTAGTGCAACTGTTAAAATTTGTATGGCAATTTATTAGGATTGTTAAATAATTGCTTTTCCGTTAGTGATTTTTAACATGGGTGACGCAGTAGGCCACAAACAAATAGTATTTTAATGTGTCAAATAAAAAGTGTTAAAAAAAGAAACTACCTATATAAATTTAACTTCGTAATAAGTAAGGTAAAATAAAAATAACTTGAGAACCTAATCATTAGAACAGAAGCTGTTTATGCAATGATATATATACCTTATAACTTACACGAAATATCAAGTTTTTGGAACGAAGTTCCTTACGGCTTGGAGGAGGTAGGGATTTTGCTGCGCGACCGAACTGAAAAAAATGTAATAGTAAAACCGTAAGAAATAGTCCGTGGAATAACACCGTTAAATGAGACGTGCGCAGGCGCGACAGTCGTATACACAAGCGAGTAGTGTATATGGAGGAGATAAGGATTTTGCTGTGCGACCGAACTGAAAAAAATGTGATAGTGAACCGTAAGAAAAAGTCCGTGGAATAAAACCGTTAAATGAGACGTTCGCAAGCGCGACAGTCGTATACACAAGCGAGTAGTGTATATGGAGGAGATAGGGATTTTGCTGCGCGACCGAACTGAAAAAAATGTGATAGTAAAACCGTAAGAAAAAGTCCGTGGAATAAAACAGTTAAAAGAGACGTGCTCAGGCGCGACAGTCGTATACACAAGCGAGTAGTGTATAATACCTTTCTCTTTCTCCCTCTTTCTTTTCGTTCTCTCATCCCTTTGTCGATTTTACATTAGATGAAGGAACTTCGTTCCTACCTGGTGTCCAGATCAGGACACCAGATCTTTAATTTTTATAACATGCTTTTTAAAACACTAAAAATTTTATGTAATAAATGAATGACAAGCTAAACTCTTCAAATATTTTAAAATGTATCTACAAGTATACGTACATTTTATGATTCAATATAGTAGTATAGGATTTCAGTTCATAGAATTAACTTTAACGTGTTCTTAGACATAAGATTTGGGAATAACTTGATAACCGCTAACAAGAGTTAGTGGTTGAGTTAGAGTGCAATTCATGGACTTGGGTTATCAAAACTAGTTTAATATCTTATCTCATCTGTCTGAACCAGATGAGATTCTATCTATAACAAGTTTATTATGACGTAAAATATACCAGCTATCTACTAGCAATTATTCACATAGTTTATTTCAAAATATATATTTAACGAGGTTTTAAGTATTACTATTTATTGGCCAACACGAAGCTCACATAGGTCTCATTAAAATTTCTATAACACATATTTAAATATCATTGATACTTGAATCATTTTGAATTATGTTATCTTCTTTGCTCAATTGGTTATAGATGTTAGCATAACTTTGAATAATGGCGTAAAATTATAAAGAAATGTCTTTATTATGAAAAAGTGAAAATACAAGTTAAATTATAAACTACTTATACCAAGAAATGGTAAATAAGATTTTTCATACTTAACGGTGGAACTAATTTAGACTGTAATTATGATAATTTATTTCTGAATAGACGTACCATAATGTTGGAATAGCAAATAAGTCAGTTATGTTCGGTTTGTTAACGCCACGTATATTTGTGAGGTCCATAGTATACATTATTAGGATACAAAATATTAAATATTCAAATGGCATCTTCTTAAAAGGTACGTGACAAGTTTTTGTTTATATCGGTCAACTTTATGAGCGCTTACAAAATTGGCTCAATAGAAATGTTGCCCGTACGAGAATCATATTTTATCAAGCCCTTTCGCCTCGCAGATTGGTCTCTGGAATCCTTTTATATTTTGCCTCACCGTCTGGAAATGTTATAAATTCCGTACCCCGTAACAAGCCCCGTTACGGACATTTTTATCCTACCTCACTCCGAAAAGGCGGTATTGGTTAAAAGTAAAATATAAATTTAGCAGTTTCGACGAACCATATAATATAATGGGTACTTCGGTAAAAATATTGTTATATGTGATTTGAAACTTATTGTTACCTTGATCACTGGTGATTTTTCTTTTATTTTATTCAAGAAGAATCCGTAGAAGAAACATAGGAGTATATAGATAAACTTGAAAGATAAAATTAATTAATTTAGCTAACCAAATATATTTTTGCACTCAGACAATATTACTATATTGTTATGGCGTTACTATGCCATCTGGCTGGGTTGCGGTCGAGTGCACAAGTGTTCCCGTGACCCAGCCAACAGGCGACGCGAAGGAGCATCGCTTGGTTTTAGTGGGTATTCTGGGAGTCCCACATACCCTGTCGGAGGCGGCGCAGTTTTGCTTGCGCCACTTCCGGAGGGGATGCGTAAACGCATTTTCCAGCGGAAAAAAAATGCTATCTCGCAAAATTTGAGATTTTTTCATAAATCCAAAACCAACAGTTCCAGTGTTTTAGATATCTAACGATATAACGAGACTGCGTAATAGAATTATTAATTGGATTTAAATTATTAAAGTAGTTATTTATGTATAAACAAAACTCGCCCCTTTAATATAATATTAATAGGTCAGCCTGAAAAAAACAACGTCTTTCTCGCAAACACCTAAATATATATAATACGAGGTAAAACACGTGAAAAATTTAGTACATTATCATGATTAAAATAAACGATTTATTCGGACATAATGATTAGATATCAATGACTACCTATAATGTTAACAAAGATTGATAAACTAAATTATACTAATTGATTAAACAATTCAACCATATTATTCATAATCTTCACTCATATGATATTTATAGATGATTCACTGATATTGAAGATCAGGATCTTTACAGGGTTCTTTTTCTGGTTACTGTTTGATGGAACTCCAGAACCACTCAGTTACCACTGTTAACATGATTCTATCATAGTTATCAGCATTGAATCTTGACAGTGCATCATCATCATTCTCGATTCTTTGTCCCACAACTGGGCACATACCTGCGCTCAACTGCAAAGGGACCATGCATCAATGTTTCGAAGCATGACGGCTTCCGGTAGGTATGTTCCAGTTTCCACGAGAACCATTAATTTCTAAAGGCATCATGTCCGTTTTCTTGACGCAAGATATCTGTGCTAAATGCAATGATAACATTGACTCTGAAACGTGGTCGCTACTACAGATCTCATAAGAATGCTCAAGGTCATAAAAAACACTAAAATATTTAACCTTTTATTTTTCTATTTTTCATAGTAAACCCAAACCTCGCCTTTCTTTATATTATATCCCTGGTTTTTGCTAGGTTGCCTAGTAGAGATCGCTCATTAGCGATAAGGGCGCCTATAAGAAAATAGGTGCACTATTTTCTTTTCCGTGTGTGTTTTTATTTCTTTTTTTTCTTTTTTTTGTATGGTGTACCATCAAGTATATTTTTATTTCATTTAAAATTTTGCGAAATTTAAAATAAAGCTATATTATATGTACGTATACGGATAACTGAAGGCTGTTATTTTTTCTAAGAATTAGATAACACCAAAAGATTTATGGAAGCTTAAATTTAGTCCACTAAATTTCTCCCTCTTGAGATCCTTAATTAAGATTCTAATGGTAACAACATCGCTACAGGATATTGTAAAAGTTGTTTCATTCTATCTATACTTTGAAATCATATAAGTAGTAGTTATATTTTGTTCTTGCTTGGAAATTATTTCAAAAGCTTTGTTGTTTTTTGGCAATAACAACGTATTAACGTTATGCAGAGTATGTTCTTTAAAGCTTTATGAAGACAAGTTAAGTGTAATAATAATAATAATAATATAATGATTATTCCTGTCATTTACATTAACAACTAGTTTGATGACGTCCGTGGCGCAGCGCGCGCGCTGTCACATTCTAAAGTTAGAGGTTCTGGGTTCGATACCCGGTACGAGTCTGTCTACTGGGAGGCTTCGGCCGTGGCTAGTTACCATCTTACCGACAAAGAGGTGTCGCCAAGTGATTTAGCGTTCCGGCACGATGTCGTGTAGAAACTAATTAGGAGTTATGGGTTTACCATACCCTTAACAAGTTAGCCCGCAACCATGCTAGACGGCATCATCACGTACCTTCAGGTGAAATGACGGCCGTCAAGGGTTAATTAGTAGTGGATAAAAAAAAACTAGTTATATAAACGACCAGAAAACAAAAAAAGATAAGTAATCATCGTATTTAGGTCCATCGTATCCATACTATTCGTGCTACTGGTAACAGGTTTCCTCCGCAATGTTCAGGAGTGTCTAACTTCAAGGTGTCCATTGATTTCCAGTGATTATTATTATCACATGTTACTGCTAGTAACCAGGGTGAACAGCTTAACGTGCTCTTCAAGCCACGAGGGTGAACCAATGTTCCCATTTTCAAATTGCAGGCTGATATTGAGAATCTATTGACAACTCAGTACTGCACAAGTTATAGGAAATTAAACTGCGGGCCTTGTGATCTGTAATCGAATATGATAGCTATTAGACCAATAAGGAGTTTAATTAGGTAACTTTAATTAAATTGGGAACCTTCAATTCTTAAGGAAGGGCTTTTTTTGGAAATTATTACATTATCACCAATTTTTCAATATTGGATATTTATTTTGCCAATAAAGAAATAGAATTTATCGAGGTGTCCATAAAAGCCCGTTTGTATTTTTGTTGGATATGATTATGATAATTTATTTCTGAATAGACGTACCATAATGTTGGAATAGCAAATAAGTCAGTTATGTTCGATTTGTTAACGCCACGTATATTTGTGAGGTCCATAGTATACATTATTAGGATACAAAATATTAAATATTCAAATGGCATCTTCTTAAAAGGTACGTGACAAGTTTTTGTTTATATCGGTCAACTTTATGAGCGCTTACAAAATTGGCTCAATAGAAATGTTGCCCGTACGAGAATCATATTTTATCAAGCCCTTTCGCCTCGCAGATTGGTCTCTGGAATCCTTTTATATTTTGCCTCACCGTCTGGAAATGTTATAAATTCCGTACCCCGTAACAAGCCCCGTTACGGACATTTTTATCCTACCTCACTCCGAAAAGGCGGTATTGGTTAAAAGTAAAATATAAATTTAGCGTTTTCGACGAACCATATAATATAATGGGTACTTCGGTAAAAATATTGTTATATGTGATTTGAAACTTATTGTTACCTTCGTCACTGGTGATTTTTCTTTTATTTTATTCAAGAAGAATCCGTAGAAGAAACATACGAGTATATAGATAAACTTGAAAGATAAAATAAATTAATTTAGCTAACCAAATATACATTTGCACTCAGACAATATTACCATATTGTTATGGCGTTACTATGCCATCTGGCTGGGTTGCGGTCGAGTGCACAAGTGTTCCCGTGACCCAGCCAACAGGCGACGCGAAGGAGCATCGCTTGGTTTTAGTGGGTATTCTGGGAGTCCCACATACCCTGTCGGAAGCGGCGCAGTCTTGCTTGCGCCGCTTCCGGTGGGGATGAGTAAACGCATTTTCCAGCGGAAAAAAAAATCTCTCAAAATTTGAGATTTTATAATTTATTTATTGAAACATTAAAGGCTATAATTTTTTTGTTAAGAAAATGCATCTGTTTTTGCATTCATACCGGGTTCTTGCCTTAGCCTCAGTTTAATCTAGTTCTGCTGACGACATCCTAGTAGTAACCCTAGCATAATATGGACACTCTAATTTGTAGTTTTTTTATGTATTTGGTATTAAGATCATGGTATTAGCACATTTTAATGGAACGTAGCTAAACCCATCATTGCGTTGACAGACTATTTCAAAGTTCAAGCAAGGAGTTCTTGGATACAAGCGTTACAAAACATTAGCCCAGCAACGGACTTCGATTGGTAAAAATTATGGCGAAGAAACACATTAAAAAAAAATTCTACGTTCATATAAATCTTACTGATAAATCTATTAATGAAATTAATTTACTGCATACCAAGTACTTATAAATAATGACGCCAAATTGACCAGAAATAAACTTACATACGGGTTATGACGATGAAGGCAAAACAGGGGTGTAAAAACATTGATAGTTTTCGTCTTACTAAAAATCAATTTACGAAATGAATTTACTGCATACTAGTAATTATTTCATGTAATATCTTAAACAAGAGAAAAAATTAAAATAATGACGCCAAATTGAATACAAAGAAACTTACAAACGAGTGGTTTACTGGCAGTAATTATGCTTAATGTCTTCGCAGCGCTAACTACAGTCGTGAGACTTTCCCACTTTAAATGAGGTTACTCGTGGAGTTCTTTTTCTTAGCGCTAAGTCTCATCGTCCATTTAGATCTCTAGCGGTAAAGAATTGTTCTTTATAAAGACTGGTATTAAGCTTTTGTAGATTTTTTATGTGACATTACTTATGTATTTATTATATAAGCTGTGATAGCCTCCTAACCAGAGGTCGGGGGTTCGAACCCGGGCAACTTCTAACTCTTCGGTTATCTGCGTTTTTAAGTAATTAAAATATCACTTGCTTCAACGGTGAAAAAAACATCGTGAGGAAACCTGCATGGCTGAGAGTTATCCTTAATGTTGTCAAAAGCGTGTGAAGTCTGCCAATCTGCACATCGCCAGCGTGGTGGACTTTGGCCAAGCCCTTCTCATATTGAGAGGAGACCCGTGCTCTCTAGTGAGCCGGGTTGATCATGATGATTTATTGTTATCGGAGCTTATTTATTGAATGATTACGTTTTAAATCCCATATAATCTGGTTATGCTGTGGCATATTATAAAAACTTATCTTACAATCGCTCTGCAGCCAGCAGCTTAATTGAGCTATAAAATGCAATAATAATATGCCCCCATCAAAAGCTTTCCTTCCACCAGATGAGACCTTATTATATTAAGCTTGTTTAGAAATGCAAAAAACCCAAATTTTATTATTATTAAATTACAATTTAAAAGAATAGGTATATGATGTGTGGTTAGTATGGTGAGTATGTGGGATGTATGTATGTATTTGCGCAATTTATAATCTAATTCCCCTGATTTAGGTATATTCAGGCGGCAGTAAAATTTTTAATATGAAGAATTAAAATTTTCAAATATGAACGAAGATATTAACGTTGGAGGACCATAACTTAATAAAAAATATAAAATACTTTCGTGCAACGCAATTTGCCATTTAAATTCATAACAAACTTTGTTTTCCCAATTTACGATGAGGAAATTGTGTGTTACACTCGTAAATACGCAGTATAAGTTATAATGACACTCATACGGTTCATGATACCAATTGTATAAAACTTTGTGTCATCTGATGGGAACATGAAACAAACTTTTTGCTGTTGCAAAAGTATTCTCTCTCACTAACTAACATGTACCTATAATGTATATAATTTATTAATATATCAGTCTTCTTCCTTTATTTAATTTATTCTGTATTTAATATTGAAGGAAACCTTCCCGAGGGTCCAATTAATGATTATGGAGATGTTAAGAAACAGCTGACAGCGTCGAATTAAAAATTAATTATTCTGAAATGTAATTAATAATAACATTTAATTTAACGTTAATGTGTATAGTTATTGATAAGTATGCTTTAAATCGAATATTGTTTTTTGTATTGGCATGAATTGTAATCAATTGACGGATTGCCACAAACCCGCATAAATACACTTGGCGACTAAACAGTAAGTCGGCAAGCTTTCGCAAACAAAAAACAGAAACTGTGATATAGATTTATGTATGAACTAAAACACACACATATACACCCACACCCACACACACAAACACACACACGCATGTTAAGTATGTGTTAGCGATTATTAATATTGCAAATATTATTTTTCAGAATAAGTGTGTATTTAGATATATGTATCACATTTTTTAAGCTTTGCTATAACAAAGTAGTACCTAAGTAGATTTATGTCGGAATGCAACTAACTAAATTAACAGATTATTTGAAATCTTGTTCTCCTAAGAGACGCTGTGGTTCGCCTGAATAAGGCTTCGAACTAACCAAGTGACAAACTGCAAGATAAGATGGTGGCACACTGCAATTTGGTTTAAATTTAACATATAATTAAAACGTATCACTTTGACTGCCCCTTTAATCTAAAAGTTAACATGGCACCAGTTTAACTATAGATCACGAAGTGACTTGCTCGACCGACTTAAATACCAGTCTTAGAATTATAATGTATTGGATTTTTCTGGTAATTATTCTCAGAAACAGCATGGAATCAGGAAATTGTTGGTTCACCCCCACACTTCGGAGTTTTGATAAAGCCCACCAACCGACATTGGGCTAGCGTGGTAGGCTTATACTCTAAAACTATCGCTCCTATAAAAGATGAAGCCCGTGTATAATTTATGCCCCTTAATCGAAACTTAAACATACAATAATAAGGAGATCAATCCGTATGTGAATTCTAGTACCTTTTTTATTCAAACAATTTGTTTTGGGTGCTGTATTTGTCACCTTTGATTATATAAATTTTATTTCTTCATAAACCCACGTATCACAAAAAAACGTTTCAGGTTATATAATTCTAGCAAAGATTATGGAATCAAAATAATATGATCGAATATAGAGTTATTTTTTTTTTTTTAATGTTATATTATTAACTTTACAGTAATGATATATTTATACTGATATATTTTTTGCATTTATATGGTCTTCAGTGTATTATAACAAATGAAATTCAAATTCAAATAATCTTTATTCAAATAGTCCTTTAAAAGGCAGTTTTGATAATAATTTACATAGTAGTGATTCGGTGGTGATAACTACATTCGTAAACTTAAAACTAAAGCTATGAGGGTTCCAAGCGCGCCCTGGCCTAAGAAGAAGCCCACGACAAAATTACCCGAGTTTTTTTTTTGTTATTACCCTAACATTTATTTAATCTGCGGGTTAATACTAAAATTACCAATTCATTTAAATAGCTTTACTAATTCAAATCAATTTTCTAATTTCAGTTTAACTTTATTTCACTTCAATTTACTAATTTCAATTCAACTTACTTGTATTCAATTTCTATGGGTACCGCTTTCAAAGGAAGCGATGAAATGGTGCTTGCCGTTGAGTAGTATACCTATTGTGTACTATCTAGTATAAAACTTATACTGTTCTTGGAAGAGACTTAAATAAATTTTTTAGGTGGTAAATATCTTATGTGTTGACTTAACACCTCTTATTTCATAAGCATTGCGGTTTGACGACCCTGTACCACTTGGCAGCGCGTGAGCTGTCGCACTATAAAGTTGGAGGTCCTGGGTTCGATTCCCGGCTCGAGTTTGCTCTGGCAGTGGCTTGTTACCACCACCGACAAAGACGTGTCGCTAATGGACTTAGCGTTCCGGCACGATGTCACGTAGAAACCAATTAGGAGTATTGGCTTCTTACCATACTCCTAAAAGGTCCCCGCTACCTTCTTAGACTGCATCATCACTTATCGTCACAGGTCCCCACTTCCTTCTTAAACTTCACTTACCGTCCGGTGAGATTGCTGTCAAGGGCTAACTTGTAATGGATTAAATAAAAGATCACATATCTCACGAATGGCAAGAGCATGTTGTTTTGGTTCTATTAGAAAGACATCGTTAAAAATAAGCTTGAGAGTATAAAATATTACTTCGTCAGTTCTGTTTCATAACTATTTTATTGAAACACTACCTGTACTAACTACTCTACTGTAATTTTAAACGTAAGTGAAAATAAATTATTACTAAGGTAGCCACTCTGCCTTCATTGAATGCGTTAGTTTATTTATTTGACGACCGAATTAATTTCACACCGAATAATTACTGTGCGCATATTTGTGTATGAGTGGATATATTTTTTGACAAAGAAACAAGGTGAATAATGAACATATTCAGAAGCAAATAAATAAGCTTATGACAATGGCACATTTAAATTTATCCTACTAATACTATAAACGCTAAAGTTTGAAAGTATGCATGGATGGACGGATGTTTGTTACTATTTCACGTAAAAACTACTGAATGGATTTTAATGAAACTTTGCAATAGTATAGCTTATATATCAGAATAACACATGGGTTACAATTTATAAAGATATTTTGGGAATTGTCCAAAATATGACGATAAGTGTCACATAAATTGTAAAAAATCTACCATCTGCGTGATAATTTTAATGTCATAATGTTTAATGTCATAATGTTAGCTAGTTCTTTTCTACGCCACGCTAATATAAGCTACTCGAAATATTAACCCTAAAGCGCAGCGCAGACGAAGTCGCGGGCACCAGCTAATATTTATAATAATAAGTTATGTTGGTATAACCACTAATTATTTAAATTTCCTTACTTACTTACTTACATGTTTGGGAAATTGTTTCCAAGTGGGCCTTTAATTTTTCCTTTACCTGTGACATAGCTTATTTTATGAGGCTGCATATTGATATTTTCTGTCCAAATAATCTTTTGGCCTATCATACTTTGTTTAAATTAAATCTAGTTGTAGATTGTTTTCATGTAATTATATTTTTCATGCCAGTTGACCGTACAGACATAGTAGTAGCCCAATTAAGTGTCAATAGATAAAGGCACAATCTCATAAGAGTGAGCCTTCATAACGGGCTATTGCTGACTACCCCAACACTTATGGCGACCGATAATCATCATGATCAACCCATTACCGGCTTACTACAGAGCACAGGTCTCCTCTCAATATGAGAAGGGTTTGGCCCATAGTCCACCACGCTGGCCATGTGCGGATTGGCAGACTTCACACGCCTTTGAAAACATTATGGAGAACTCTCAGACGTGCAGGTTTTCTCACGATGTTTTCCTTCACCGTTGAAGCAAGTGATATTTTTTTTAATTTTTTTAAACGCACATAACTCCGAAAAGTTAGAGGTGCGTGCCCGGATTCGAACCGCCGACCTCTATTTAGGAGGCTGACGCCCTAACCACTAGAATATCACCGCTTCCGACCGATATTGATATAGCTGAAATATTTAATCAATTAAGGCTCTCGTTCAAGAATTACTACCTTATATTTAAAACAAGCACACCACAAAAGCCTCACGCTAGAAGCATTCAAGTGTAGTCATTAATTCATGCCACTTAGTAAGAATTAAAGTTCACGATGTTATCTCATGCAATCTCTTTTGGTTTGCAACAAGCTTTGTTGCCATGCAATTTTGATATCTTGATGCTATTAAAGCGTTATTCCACAAATGTTTTGCATTTTGAATAATGTTACTTTGCCTTGTGACAAGTTCGAGGAAGCCCTGGCCAGCTTTAAACTTTGACTGACGCTCTCTCTTGTAAGTCCCAAACTAGATCTGGCTAGATTATGTACCTAAATTTACATGTAACATTGTAAAGTAATGTTACATTTAATATTTAATAGTTTAGTATATATCTACATAAACTGTACTGTATTCTAAGAAATCAAAATTAATCATTTTAAAGAGTGTCTATAATTATTAGTTTAAATATTAATGACCAATTTTTATTTTTTTCTGATGTGAGTTCTTAAAATTCGGATTTTTACTTAAATCTGTTCAGTGGTTTAGGTGCGAAGAGAATGATATAAAGAATAATAAATGCGCAAATATCATGAGGAAACCTGCACGCCTGAGAGTTCTCCATGATGTTCAAAGGCGTGTGAAGTCTACCGATCCGCACATGGCCAGCGTGGTGGACTATGGCCAAACCCTTCTCATATTGAGAGGAGACCCGTGCTCTGTAGTGAGCCGGTAATGGGTTGATCATGATGACGTATGAATAATTGCGGACGAGAGCGTGACACAGCCACCAGACGACGCGAAGGGATATCGCTGGGTTTTAGTGGGTATTCTGGTCGTCATTCTGGCTGCCGCTCTGACGAGTTTCATATGTGCATTCACAGGTTTACTCGAGTGAAGCTGTGATAGCCTAGTCATTATTGAGAGGAAACCCGCGCTCTGTACAGAGCCGGCAATGGGTTGAGCATGATCATGATGAAGGTTACCCGAGAAAGCAAAATAAAACGTGCAGTTGCAGATCCTCAGATCTACCACTTAAAAGTCACAGAACAAAGCGGTCAGCTCAAATGTTGTCTCGGTATGAATGATATTTCAGTGAAGTCAGGTTATGAGTATTACCATAACAAAATATTCAATTTCTCGGCTCAACGCAACAACGGTTAATCTTTGTTGACCCGCACAAAGAAAGTATTTGCTGGGGGCGTTTAAAAATTTGCCACGCTCCAGATTAAAGCCTTTTGTCCGAGTCACGGGCATCCCCTTGGGGAGCAATTTGAGAGACGCTCACTGATCTGTCCGTAGAGAAAATCTCCTTAAATACCTTGTACAATGAGTTCCATTGAAGTATATTTTTACATTTTATCACCCTTTTTTATTACTGGCAATCTCAACTAAGTAACTTTTTAATTAATTTGCATCTGTTATTCGACGAATTGAAGCGGTGATAGCCTAGTGGTCAGGGCGTCAGCCTTCTTATCAGAGGTAGGCGGTTCGAATCCGACTTTCGTAGTTATGTCCGTTTAAAAAAAATATATATATCATTTGCTTCAACGGATCACTTGTTTCAAGGAAAACATTGTGAGGAAACCTGCACGCCTGAGAGTTCTCCATAACGTTCTCAAAGGCGTGTAAATTCTGCAAATCCGCACATGGCCAGCGTGGTGGACTATGGCCAAACCCTTCTCATATTGAGAGGAGACCCGTGCTCTGTAGTGAGCCGAGAATGGGTTGATCATGATGATGATGATGATTCGACGAATTTCGGAGATAATTATACACCGGTAATGTCGGGCCTTACAAACTTAATTTTTAACTTGAAACTAACCATAATAAGTACTACAAATGAGCCATAGAGTAACTGATGACACAATTTATGATGGCAGCTTGCTTGATATGGGAGTATTCGTTGTTAAATAATCCCTACACTACATACACGCCGCATCGTAGCTGATTTAATTTGCTTAATGGTTCGATCTGGTAGACGTTGTTATTTTGCCGCAACCGAAGGCAAGACTTCAAAAACTGACTGTCGGAATGTCAGAATTTTATAAAAATACCTACATGAAAAATATACGAAATTCTTGTATAAATAAATCAGAAACAAATATAATTAAACTTTGTGTATGTTTATTTTGTAAATTAGATAAAGCACATTATAACAAGTACCAGCTGATTCCTGAGACTTCGTTGAAAGGGTTTTAAAAAATCCCATGTTAAAAATATTCTACAACAAAAAATTTCAAGTTCGCTTCCAATGTGATGCATGTCTTTGCCAAATTTTATTAAAATCTGTCCAGCGGTGTAGGCGTAAAAATATGGATAATTGGACACTTTCGTCACCGTCTACTATAGTACATCTGATAATAAGGATTAAAATTTGCTATAATAATAATAAATATACGCAATATCCACATATTGTATTAAAAAGAGTTTTAAACCGCAACTCCACTGTCTCTAACCCAGCTTACAGTGGCAATAGAAAAGTGAGGGCCCCCGACTGTTTCTTTATTTGTGACAACAAAGAAAAACCACGACAAAGATGCACACTGGGATGTAGATGCTCATTATTATGACTTTCTGCATAACATAATAACGTAGAGGACAAATATCATGAGCAACACTGAGGGAACAGTGGGGAAATGCAGCGTCCACCATTTCACAAAGGCTCTTTCAAGAGTACCCTTACTTATTCTATGTTGCGTTTTTTTTTTTTTTTTTTTTTTTCCGCTGGGAAATGCTTTTACGCATCCCCTCCGGAGGCGACGCAGGCAAGACTGCGCCGCTTCCGACGGGGTATGTGGGACTCCCCGGCGGCCAGGCTGGCGACCAGAATACCCACTAAAACCCAGCGATGCTCCTTCGCGTCGCCTGGTGGCTGGGTCACGGGAACACTGATGCACTCGACCGCGGCCCAGCCAGCGGCGTCCGCCGAGGCAGACCCTCCACGGGGGGGCCTATATTGACCCCCATTCTATGTTGCGTTCTATATACATACTGTAACACATTTATATTGCGTTAATAAAGCTGCTTAATGTTATCGAAATCAAAATTAAAAACTGTTTTATTCACATATCGTAACATACTATAAAGCGATTAATATATAATATATTATTCATTATTCATTATTCATTATTTCGTGAGGTGATAGTGATACATCTATTTATGACGACCTCAGTGGCGCAGTGCGTGCGCTGTCGCATTTTAAAGTTGGAGGTCCTTGGTTCGATTCCCGGCTCGAGTTTGGTCTGGTGGGAGGCTTTCACCGTGGCTAGTTACCACCCTACCGACGATGACGTGTCGCCAAGCGATTAAGCGTTCCGGCACGATGTCGCGTAGAAACCAATTAGGAGCGTGGGCGTGGGCTTACCATACTCCTAACAGGTTAGCCCGCTACCATCCGAGACAGCATCATCACTTACCATCAGGTGAGATGCCGTCAAGGGCTTAATTGTAAAGTATTAAAAAAAACTTAAAACTAAGTCTAGGGGGGTTCCAAAAAGCCCACAATAAACTTAGCAGGTTTTTTTTGCTATCAACATCTCACGTAGTCACTAATTAATTTTGTTTAATTATGAAGAAAGAGCATTTTCTTACCTTAGTTTTTTTATCGTTAACGAAATCCTTAATATCATAATGAGATTTTTATTTTATAAAGACTAAACTTATGCATGAATTTGTCACGGTATTTCGGTTTTCCCGGTATCCTCCAGTATGAAGTAGCCCCAGCAAACTTCCTCCGTCCGTGAAGGATAATCAGGGATGTTAATAAATAATAAACGTAATAGATTAAGTTCGAAACCAACCACTTTCGTACAGTAAATTAATTAGCCCTCAACATTTTAATATAATCGGTTAAAACTGCGAAAATCACGACTTAATTCAATTATTAATAATATACTAACACTTAGTATTTCAGTCCATTTCGTCTAAAGAGTACAACGTTTCGGTATTTTAAAACGGCAATTTTGAATGAGATAAAGTTATATGAGTGCAATTTGTATGGGTAGGTGTAAAAATATAAATCCTTGAACACTCTTGGAACCTAACGTCAAAAGAAAACAGAGATATCACTCAGACTTCGATAAAATCACGGACTCCATATAAATTCGTTATCCTTTGATATCTTTTGGATATCAAATAGGAAATGCAAATGCAGCGTAGAACAAGTGAGGACTTTCTATGAAACTTATAACGAACGCTCACTCAGCTTCAGGCTATAGCGACGAAAGTTTTGTATAATGGTAGCGTATTACAATACGTTATAGTTAAGTTCATGTTAAGGTAGGTTTAAGACAAGCAATGAAGTGCACGGAGTTTTTGACCCGCGAATACAGGCAGTTATAATATCGAATAATTATTCATTAATACGGGTATTTAGGTGACCTGTGCTTTGTAGTGAGCCGATAATGGGTTGATCATGATGATGATGATGATGAGGATTTAATCCTATACTATAAAGGATAAATCCTAGACAGTATCATCTTCCACCAGGTGAGATAGCAGTTAAGGGCTATCTTGTAGTATATTAAAAAAAGGCACTGCATTTTCCATGTATGAAGTGCACACCACTGAAAATGGTTAACGTTAGAAATATTGAAATTTTCCAAAGTACACTTATTACTAGGTTCTATTTCTTGTTATTTTCTCATGCTATATATGGCCGGCATCTCTTATCCATAGTATATCTAATATAATAGGTAAACTTAAAAACAACATTGGTATTGGCATATTATTTCTAATCCGTTTTTAAACGCAAAAAAAAACGTGTCGCAATGAATCTTCTTTACATCAAACTCATAGTGATTTATCTGACACAGGTGTAATTTTTACAGAGGGTCTACGTCTTGTTCGCTATAGTAACAAATATTTTTTTACTTTTCCTTTCATTCTAAATTCATTTTGCCGTTCATAATTTTATCTTATAATTAATAATATATTGCTTGCTTCTTATAACATGCAACGCAAAGATAAGGAATTGCTTTAGCGGCTTTTGTTTTCTTCTATATAATTAGTGTTCCTTTGATCTAAGAGTGAGTTTAAGCATATAGCTTCAGCAAAGGTTGCTTCATGCCGGTGGTATTGCAGCCACAGAATACATAGGTATTCACGCATTAGAAAGCCAAACCTAGTACATTAAAAAAATATATTTGATATATACTGTTCGTTGCCTTATTTAAAAAGTTTTAGTGTAATTTGAAGCCAACAAAGTGAAGCTATTCGTAACCCATCAACCTTACAAGATTTTAGGGAGTAACAAAAGGAAACCCTTTTTATGACGGCATAACTCGGATCGCCCTCAGTTAACGCGAGTTTAACTGTTAAACTTTGACCGTTTCTTGTTACAGCCGCGCTTTATACGCGCTTCGAGTACCTATTTGAGATAAGCACACAGCTTGCGATTCCATTTCATACAATTTAACATTGTACTACAGTTGTTGAAATCCAAAATGTTGAGTTACTAAGTTACCGAATAACAAGAAAAGATAAATATTATTATCACCCTATACCTAGGTATATAATATAAAATCATCATACCTGGGTATGTAATATATAATCGTATTAAGATCGATTACTGAATGTATAAACAAGGGTGTAATCGACAGATTTATCGGTAAGCTGCACAAGCGAAACGATTAAAATAATATTAATTAAATGTCTCTCCTGTAAAATTTTAATTCAATTATATTTAATGAACAGTACAACTTAGTATATGTCAGTATACTACATATACATCTTCATCATAATCATCACGTTATTTACTGTCAGGACACTCGGACAAAGAATTAGTGTTGCTACTCAAAGGGAGAACGCTGCCAGTTTCATCGAAACTATTATATTGTTATTTATGATATTATATTTTTTAAGGTTTTTAGTTTTAGCTTCATGTTAATCTAAGGTTTATTTTAAGATTTTTTTTTCTGTCAATCGTTGAAGCCTATCTGAATAAATATAAATACAGTAAAATCAAGTGAAGTATTGAACAAGTTATATAACAGAAGACATTTCAACTTAGGCAAGACTACTACTGGTATTGATTGATTCTAAAAATACAGTAAATATCAGCTTGATGTAAAATAAATGCCAACATTCGATGTGTGTTATTTGTAAAGCCTTGCGAATGTCTCAAATGCACACTATACACGCTTCGTCATGATATTTTCAAAGATAATTTTACTGTACAAACAAGAAAACCTTATAGATAACCTCTTGTATGTATGACTGCCTTTATTTTACTAGATATTTTTAAGTATAATATAACTCAGCGAATTGCAGGACTGAAGTGGCAATGGACTATTGTTTAATAAAAATAATTGATATCAAAATAAAAATAATTATCATCAATCCTTAGCTTATTCATCTCCCACTACGGTTAAAGTGAATTTTGTGTCATATCCCCATCATGCTGCTTCACTGCGCCTTTAATGTGGTCTTTTATGATTGTTAACATTCGTTACTGTGGATATTTAACGGGACGGTAGTTACTTGAGGTCTCGACTTTTTGGTATATCTCATAACAATATTGCTCCTATATTATCTGTTTCTTCACTGTGGTCCTTGAGAAGTGTTACTTAGCTCAGAGGACCGCTGGCCACTGGAATTACAACCACACACTGGAAATGCATTGCAGTGTTGGGAGACGTGTTGGGTCTCAAAGTGGTAAAGTGGCAAATCTATCGAGTCATGTACAGACACTACACAAGTCAAGTATAGAAATCCCTGCATAGGATTCAATCTGTTCAAATAGCTATGGTATGGTATAAAATTAAACATTTAAATGTATTAAATATTTATATTATCTAGTAAGAAATTATAAAGGAATATAAACCAGTTGAAGCTGTGATAGCCTAGTGGTTAGGATAGGCAAGCACCTCTAACTTTTCGAAGCTATGTGCGTTTTTAAGCAAGTAAAATATCACTTGCTTCAACGGTGAAGGAAAACATCGTGAGGAAACTTGCATGCCTGAGAGTTCTGCATAATGTGCTCAAAGGCGTGTGAAGTCTACCAATCGGCACATGGCTAGCGTGGTGGACTATGGCCAAATCCTTCTCATATGGAGCGGAGACCCGTGCTCTGTAGTGACCCGGCAATGAGTTGATCTTGATGATGATGACAAACCAGTTTAAAATTGACCAGCAAAATCTAAAACATCCACATTATATCATCGAGAATTTAGAGTGAATTCAGGAAATCAAACGAGGAGAATATGTTTATACGACGGGTAGAAGGTCAACATAATTATTTAGTTCATCAGATTCAATCTGTTCAAATAGCTATGGTATGGTATAAAATACAATATTTAAACGTCCCTTCATATTATCTAGTAAGAAATTGTAAAGGAATACAAACCAGTTTAAAATTGACCAGCAAAATCTAAAACATCTGCATTTCATCATCGAGAATTAAGAGAGAGTTTAGGAAATCAAACAAGCAGAATATGCTTATAGGACCAGGGAGAAGGCCAACATAATTATTTTCGGTATCAAATAAATATAATTCAAATAGCTATGGTATGGTGTAAAATAAAATATTTAAATGTCTCTTCATATTATTTAGTAAGAAATTGTAACAAATACAAACAAGTTTAAAATTGACCAGCAGAATCTAAATCATCCGTATTTAATCATCGAGAATTTAGAGTTAATTCACGAAATCAAACGAGGAAAACATGTTTGAATTCTTTGAATACAACCGGAAGGTCAACATAATTATTTTCTCACTAAAGTATTTCGCTGAACCCTAAACTAAGCAATGTTTGCGTAGCTTGACTGTGTAGTCAAACACGAAATGGGTTTGTTTTCATTGCACTACGTTAACATTAAAGCAGAGCGCCTCACACTCGCAAATCCGATGCACTTAGATACAAATTACTAACATTAACACACTACAGTGTACTGTGTACAGTTAGTTACGCGAAACTCAGATGTAGTTAGTTACTGGGCACACGTTTCGTGCATTCTCAACTTATGCTTTACTTACTCTACAGTTGAGACGCCTAATGATTTGTAATTATACCATCGCAATTTATTCGTCGCAACATTCCTGGTTTTAAATTAACGCTTCTCATATTGAGAGGAGACCCGTGCTCTGTAGTGAGCCGGTAATGGATCGTTCATGATAATGATGGATCTGGTTAAAAAAAAATAAGATTGAGTTAGTATTAAAGAACTACAATCCGCTATTCTTTAATAAAAATAATAGATATCAAAATAAAAAATAATTATCATCAATGGTCTTTAATGATTATTAACATTCGTTACTGTGGATATTAAACGGAACGGTAGTTAATTGAGGTCTTGACATTTTAATATATCTCATAACTATGTTGTTAACAATCCTCCAATATTATGTGTCTTAACTGTTTCTGGGCCTAGAGATCTTAAATGTACACATATACATTAGTACAAGTTAATAATATGAGCGTGTTGAAAGAAAATTACGTGTTTTTTTTTTAAATTTTCAATGGATGGCGCTCTTTCGGTTCTATACAAATTGAAGTTTACTTTAACGTGATCGAATAAGTAGAAAATTTTGTACTAGGCACACAGAATGATAATAAGGGACCTCATTGTTTTAATATAGTTATTTCAATAATTTAATAATTTGTTTGTTAAACAACGTGTTTAATATTTTATGTATTTAAATAATGATTAACGACTTTAGTTTCAAAATTTAAACTGCTGCAAAGTTTGACAGCCGCGAACAGATTGCCTCGCCGATGCACTGTGATTTATTATAGCAGTTTATTTACTAGTTGTTCATTTAAAAGGTTTGTTTGGTGTGCGGCTACGTCTGTGCCTAGTTACCAACCAACCGTCGACGATGTAACACCAAGCGATTAAGCGTTCCGTTACGTTGGTACGTATTAACAAAAGATATGCAAGTAAAGGTAGATCATCTGAGCTTAGCTTACAACATCACCAGATTAGGACTTTTGTTGAAATAAATAAAATATGCCGAATATCATTCGCTCGTCCTTTAAAAATTAGAAGAATATAGTTACAAGTACAAAAGATTTACGAGTAAAAATTCTCCGTCCTACCCTCGGCTCGCTGATCCATATATAACATGAGAGCGATTAGATTTACAAGAAAGTTATAAAATAAATAACAAGTAGGACTGTTATCAAATAATTTGTATAGAACCCAATCGAGGATGAAATACATACGTATTATATCTAATATGTACATATTAAACTACTTCAGTGAACTTAATCTCGCCAATCTTGATCTCTCGCTACGGAGCTATTAAGTTTGCAGACTCAGTCGTAAAGCAAAATAACTTAGTCGTCAGAATTATACGAATTCATTTTCAAAAATCTGATTTTAATTATTTACTATTATGCCTTCATTCGATATCATAATTTAAAACCAAATTAAAAAGTTTTTCGTTACATATATTTTTTTAATGTATTTAAATATTCTTGAATGTGGATCATTTGTCGTATTGTCTCGTAGTTTATGAGTATATGTAGGTTTATTCGTTGATATGCGTGTATGAAGATAAGTTGACTAGGATTTCATGTTTTTAATTAAGTCTTAAATCTACTTATTCGAATATTGAAATTCACATGTAGGTAGCCATCTTGGCAGCGCAATAAACTGTTAATTGATTATAAAGATTTTTAACGTAGTCCTAAATTGCAATACCATTATCGATTTCATGTTTTAATTAAGTCTTAAATCTACTTTTGTTTTTATTCGAATATTGAAATTCACATGTAGGTAGCCATCTTAGCAGAGTAATAAACTGTTAATTGATTATAAAGATTTTTTTAACGTAGTCCTAAATTGCAATACCATTTATCAGTAAAACGAATCAACGAAATCCGTTTAAATTTGTAACACCTCTGCAATGCTGACAAATTAAACCAATAAATCTTGACGAAGTTAATTTAAAATAAATTAATATTGTGGTGATTAAAGTTTAGTGTTGAACTTCCTAATTTATTTCTATAGATAAAATGTTATTCTGCCTTTCTTTACCCGACTACGTTAGAAAGAGGGTGTAACTAAAATATACTAGTTTTTTTTTATTTTAATTTTAAATTCTGTCTGTAATCTTTTGCCATCCCGGTCTAAAATTTCCAAGTCGTCATCATCGGTTTTGCTGTTAGGTCATGCTTAGCTGTTTCGGATGAAAGTGAGCGTGTCCCCGTGACCCAGCAACCAGGCAACGCGAAGGAGCATCGCTGGGTTTAAGTGGGCTTTCCGGTCGCCAGGTTCAGTTTAGGTAAACTCCGGAGGGTATGCGTAAACGCATTTCCCAATAGTAAAAATAAAGGCCATTCTTGGATAACTAACTTGACTAATACAGATTAGGTTGGGCTAGGAGTATTATTTTTATATTCTTTTAATCCATTCCTAACCTAATCAACCCATTACCGGGTCACTACAGAGCACAGGTCTCCTCTCAATATAAGAAGGGTTTGGCCATAGTCCACCACGCTGGCCATGTGCGAATTGGCAGACTTCACACGCCTTTGAGAACATTATGGAGAACTCTCAGGCGTGCAGGTTTCCTCACGATGTTTTCCTTCGCCGTTAAGCAAGTGATATTTTAATTATTTAAAAACGCACATAACTTCGAAAAGTTAGAGGTGCGTGCCCGGATTCGAACCGCCGACCTCTGATTAGGAGGCGAACGCCCTAACCACTAGGCTATCACAGCTTCTCTTCTATCTATCTTCTAGCTATCTTTAGTCCATTACAAACAGATAATGCAGGCTTAGCAGGTAGCTGACTTATTAGGGGGATTTATAAAAATGAAACCCAAACCTTTCAGTTTCTACGCGACAGCGCTAGGCTTAATCTCTTGGCGACACTTCCTCGTCGGTAGTTACCAACGGACCTAGCCAGGCTATAACGTCCCACCAGATCACACCAAAGACAATTCAGCAATAATAAATTCCCATAATGCCATTACTGGTCCGAGGACGTCGTCATACACCTTTCAGAGAACGGTTTCAGAATGCTTTTACCAGTATTTAAAGTGTTTTCGACCGATCTATGTCTATGCCGAATTTCATCACTTGCAGCGGTTGAACAAAAACAGGTAACAAACAAAAACATATTTTTATAATTAGAAATTGTATTAATCTTAATTTTCATTGAGGAGAATTACTTCACGTGGCTTGAGACTGGAGCTTAAAAAAAGAAAATAACCTGTTGTTTTTTTGGTTAATTAAGGACCATTAATGTAAAAAATAATGGACGCTCTGTAAGTACTTATTAATAGTAATTAGTAATACTTAGATTAGAAATATACCTTAAACCGTAGACTCATGGAGTCTAAAGCCAAATAAGCGAGATGGTAGATGTTTATTTATTTTTGTAACTAAACTGTGGCAAATACTGTAAGTTATTTGATACGGCGTTGGATAAAATGTATCTTACAAATACTGAATGTTATTTGATACGAAGTTGGATAAAATGTTGCTCACAGATATAGAGCCCAAGGAAACCAGCAACGATAGCGCATAGCATCAAACGAGTACGTGATTGTACTCGAAATACTTTACTCCAAACTCGGTATTGCTACATTGCTGTTTACTTCTACGAAAATAACATCCGATGTATGTTTATTTACGTAAATATCAACCGATCTTAGTTTAGTTCTGTATTAATATGCATTTCGATTCATCATCATCATCATCATGAACAACCCATTACCGACTCACTACAGAGCACGGGTCTGCTCTCAACATGAGAAGGGTTTGGCCATAGTCCACCACGCTGGCCATATGCGGATTGGCAGACTTCACACGCCTTTGAGAATATTATGGAGAACTCTCAGGTTTCCTCACGATGTTTTCCTTCACCGTTGAAGCAAGTGATTGATTTTTTTTTAAAACGCACATAACTCCGAAAAGTTAGAGGTACGTGCCCGGATTCGAACTGCCGACCTCTGATTAGGAGGCTGACGCCCTAACCGCTGCAATTGGTGCACGGAAGGTTATATTTTTGTTTATAATTTCAATGTAATCTATAGATAGCATAGAGACACTGAACGTCGAAAATTTTTAAATTCGTGTTTTATTTCAAGAGTTGATGCCTTAAGCACCGGATAAAATGGTTTATCATTTCGCATACATAAACGGTGTCTGCATTTGATAGCAGTGGCTATTAGATACAGAAAATCAATTCTTGAATGTGAACGACATTTGTTTAGTAACCTTCGTAACGGTTATTCAGTTGTGTCTAAATCAGATATTTCAATACTAAATACATATTTTTAGTAAAATACAATATAAGACTATTTATATAATACAAGATTTTTTTAGTTAAAACTATAACACTGTATAATTTAGTAAGATACAATATAAGACTATATAATACAAGATTTTTTTTTAGTTAAAACTTTAACACTGTATAAGAAATAATAAAGTTTTCAAATGTGTTTGTTGGTTTATTTTTTTCCTATGCATGGATCATGTTTACGTAATTTTGCAAAAAGAGATTGTTTGCATCTGCGAGGAAACATACGTTGCGGAAAATAGCTGTAAGTTTTAAAAAGAGCTAGCCTTAATATGCGATGCGGATTAGCCAAGTGGTTTAAGTCTTCGGCCTTCGTTTCTGGAGCACAAACATATTTTCGTAGTTATATGGGTTTTTAATTTAATTAAAGCAATTTGAAATATAGTATCACCCGATTTAACGGCGAAGGAAAACATTGTGAGGGAGTCTTCATAAGAGGTCAACATAATATTCTCAAATTTGAGTGAAGTCCGCCAATCTGCACACTATCAAAATCAGAAGAGACGCGCTCGCTGTAGTGAGCCTGTAGTGTTTTACCCATTACGGATAATTATCATGAACTATTAACTTTAAATATTGTATCACTGTACGATTAAAGATGCAATGCTTTGAATTTCTCTGGATGGATCGTCTTTTATTGCTGTGCTCTCTATATTAAGTATATATTACGAAATAGCATTGAAGTGTAATTTTGTTTTCAAGTAACGGTGAGAGTATACGACCGTTAAAAAAAACTATCGTATTAGTTCAACTTAGGTTTAGGTTATACAATATAATGAAAGGGACTCCTTTTAATAATATATTTTAGTAATTATATTATATTTAAGGTTTATTTTAAAATTCAAATTCAAAATAATCTTTATTCAAATAGTCCTTAAAAAGGCACTTTTGACGCGACAATAATTTACATAGTAGCTATTTCATGGTGATAACTATATTCGTAAACTTAAAATTAAAGCTATCTCTCAGGATCCAAACGCGCCGCGGTCTAAGAAGAGCCCACAGCAAACTTAGCCGGGTAAAAATAAATACAGTGTTTAATTTTCAGATGTTATAAATAAATTGTATTTATATATAATTATCAAATTTGTGTTAAATATATTAACGTAAATGCCCGTTAGGTTCAATTGAAGTAAGTTTATATTTTCGTAAAGTTTTTATATGTTTGAAAGTTTCGAAGCTCCAGTTTGGCCAAGGAGATAATCAATTTAAGGCAGTCTATGAAATATACTGTTCTACCGAACGAATATAAATTGGTAGCGTGAGGAATGAATCCCTCATGCAGTCGTCCGCAGACACAGGTCTTCTTGTTCCTTTGAAAATGGGAAATTTATATTGTGATATTCAACTCTAGTTTTGATAGAATTATTATTAATGACGGTAACCTTTACATTTTACACCAATGATTTTATTTTATAACTGACAGCTCTTATAAAAGCGAAAGGTCTTTTATTTTTGTTTTTCTGTCTACCTAGATTTGACATTATTTACTACTAACTTTAGTATGCAACATCTTGTCTACGTCTGCTCTGGTGGGAGGCTTCGGTCGTGGCTAGTTACCACCCTACCGAGAAAGATGGCGATTTAGCGTTCTAGCACGATTTCGCGTAGAAACCAATTGGTTGTGTAGGTTTGCCATACAACTAACAGGTAAGCCCGCTACCATCCTAGATTGTATCATCACTTACCACCAGATGAGATACCCGTCAATGGCTAACTTGTAGTGGATAAAAAAAAACGTTATCCGAAATTTGCCATTTTAACTTCGGAGATCGTCCAGCATTTTTCAATTCCATATTTTATCACGTGGAGTAACTGCGAACGTAGAATTTTTCATTACTCGATGAGAGACTGTATGCCATTTTATGAGACCCAGTCATAGCGCTCGCCTAGTGTATGTAGTAATTGGGCCCTACTATATGCAAAAGTAAAGGCAGGGAAAGTTAGTTAACCATAAAACATCATAAACAAGAACTATAGCGAGCGTATACGATAAACGCAACGCCACGTCATTAGCGACTGAGGCTGCGTGCACATGGCGTACTACACAAGTAAACAAACTGAAACTGTTGAGCAAACTTGCACAGAACCATCATACATCGTACATACGTGTACGGGAAAAAAAACTCAAGTTAATACACCTTGCTTGTTCTACGAGTATATACGTAGCGCAGTACTTACGGTTATAGCATACTCACGGACTTGATAAATGTCGTAATTTTATCACATAAAATTACTATATTTAATAATTTAATATGTAAGCGGTGATAGCGTAGTGGTTAGGGCGTCAGCCTCTTAAACAGAGGTTGGCGGTTCGAATCCGGGAAATTCACGCACCTCTAACTTTTCGGAGTTATCTGCGTTTAAAAAAAAAATATCACTTGCTTCAACGGTGAAGGAAAACATCGTGAGGAAACCTGCACGCCTGAGAGTTCCCCATAATGTTCTCAAAGGCGTGTGAAGTCTGCCAATCCGCACATGGCCAGCGTGGTGGACTATGGCCAAACCCTTCTCATATTGAGAGGAGACCCGTGCTCTGTAGTGAGCCGGTAATGGGTTGATCATGATGATGATGATGATGATGAATATGTAACATATGCATGGTCTTGGTTTTTGAACAAAAGCTATTGTGTCTGATGATCTCAAGTAATTTCATTCATAGAAGTTACAGGATGTTTTGTTCCTTTGAATTTTCACAGGAGCAAAACATCCTTGTTTAATTTAAATTGCTTATTTAATTTAAAATAACAGTGACATTTACACAGTAATTCACGCTTATATTATTTATGCGAAAGAGTGCCCGTGCTTTTATTCCTTTGTAATGTGTTGTGCCAAAACGGCTTGGATCTGGATGAAATTTGGCACAGTGATATTTTGCATCCTGAAAACTGCGTGATATGGTAGACTTTTCATTTTGCAGAAAGAATCACTCGGGAACCGCTTCTATCGATTCAAACATATACTTAAATTCTTATGTACGGCCTAAAAGATACTAATGTATCAGAGAAAATAAACAGTTAAATAATGTAACCAATACGGCCGAAGTCGTAGCCATCGACTAGTATAAAAATAAGCTAATTCGGTACTTTGGCATAACATTATCATAAGTGACTTAATTCCTGTGAAAAAGAGTACCTTTAATCATATTCGTTTACTCGGGACACAAGCAAGAAGTAAACCAAATTAACTTGAGTGTATTTGGTTTGCAGAAGCACTATCAGTATGCAAACAGCACATCGTATATGTGTTTTAACTTGTGTGATAATTTATTCTTTGAACATTTGTCTGACATTTGTCGGTACGGCTAATATGGGACAGAATTTTTTAATTAATTGCCTAGCATCCGGCTCAAAGGACCATTTTTTACAACTAATTTGTACATAACAACACTAACATTGGTAACATTGGTAGAACCGGTAGTACCCACACTAGTTTTCAAATCAAATCAAATTCGAATATTGCAGGAAAGTAGTACATTGATATAAAGATCTCAAGATTAAAGAGTAGCCTAACACATTCTATCTAAAAGGCGTGCAAGAAAAATGTAAAAAAAAAACGTAATGAAATTAATGAAATAAAAATAATTAATTAAGGATTTGAAAAATGCTTAACACTAAAAACAAACCTAAATCGTTAATCCTGCGTTGTTCATATTTGATTTTATAGGTTATTTAGCTACTAGCGATGCGGCTATCCCGTTTAAAAATTGTAATTTAGCTGATGGAAGTTTGTTTAACGAATTTGTAGAGTATCAAAGAGGCCGCTAATTATTATATATAAAGTCAAACGCATCTTGTGATCATTGCTTTAGGTTACTCATTTATTTTGTACAAAGGGAAAGACGTTCACATTCCCGTGAATAGAAGATGCTGACGTCACTATGCTTACTAGCTCATCGGCATGCACTAATTAACAACTTGTGTTCCTAAGTTGCTAACTTGCAATTAATACTGGATTTAGGTACAAGAACTTACTTTATTCCAACTGATTGATGGTCGACAAAAGCTGAGTTACCGACGCAGGGACCTTGGAATCCCAACGTTATCCACAACATCATTTTCGCATCTCTTCGAGCTGTATTTCTAGTTTTGATGTCTATGCTGGTTCTCCTACAGATCTCCCCATTTCTGATTTGAGATTCAATTAAAATCAAAATAGCTTTATTTATGTATTACAGGCATCTATGAATCGCTCATATATAACACATATTTTTATTCGTGAAGGTGATAACTACACTCGCCAACTAAAAATTAAAGCTAAGAGGGCTCCAATCGCGCTCAGGCCAAAGAAGAAGCCCACAACAAACCTTACCAGGTTTTTTGTTATCACAATCTCACATAATAAATAATAAATTATAATTAGCTATGGAGTTAGAGCAATTCACACCAAAGCTTTTTTATCGTTTATATAATCCTTAATTTTGTAATAGCATTTTTCTATAAGCTTTCGCTTTATAAGGACTTTTATTCATAATAATTCTCATACAGAGCCGTTTTTTATTCTCATATTTAGAATTCGGACCATTGTTAATTACGTCCGATGCTACAAAGAATTTTGTATTATTATTAAAATTCTCATGCAATAAAATGACGCTGGTACCTATCCTGTATGCAAGAAGCGCGCCGAGCAGTTGACGTTTTCGCCTGCCGTTTTTTTTGGGTATTAGCATAACTTTAATGGAAGTTGCAGGAATATTTTTAACCTCTAGAACAAGAAAATATTCTCTCAACTTGGCGGTAAAACGTGGGTAATTCATTACTGTTGGTAAGCTCCGAATGTTCAAGTGAAAGTTTCATTCGGTTAAAGAGGTACTAAAAATGTAGCAGATTTTTTAAATAAAGTTTCAAGAAGCATATTAAAGTGCTATTAAAGTCGCCATTTATTGGAGCGTGGTCGTTAATACACGTTGCACAATGCAAGTGGTCCTTAGGCTAAGACAATACATCTTGCAAGATCACCTCATTAAGAGATCATTATCTGAACTGGACTTTAAAAAAGGGCTCTTTGTTCAATACTTACTGGGGCTTAATGTTTACAAACGGGCTATTGTTACAGCTTTATGTAACGATTCGGTTTGATTAGATCGTAGTTGTAATAGTATGTCTGGTGGGAGGTTTCGGCCGTGGCTAGTTACCACCCTACCGATAACGTGGCGCCAAGCGATTTAGCGTTCCGGCACGATGTCGCGTAGAAACCAATTACGAGTATACGTTTACCATACACTTAACAGGTTAGTCCAATACCATCCTAGACAGAATCTTCACTTACCACCAGGTGAAATAGCCGTAAACTTATAGTGTTTAAAAAATATATCAATGAATCTTGCATTTTGTTTGTTTAAGTAGGGCTAAATTCTTAACACCGCTACTCGCTTTGTAAATAATTGCAGATGTAAAATTGTAAATGTAATGAGACTGGTTCTAATATACGCTCATATTCAGCAAATTCCATTCCATATCATACTTTTCGTTCAGATGAGATTCTCAAACTTAAAACTGAAATAGAACTCCAGTGAATGTAAAGAGACCACGTCGGCGCTGCAGGTTGGAATTAAAACTCATAAATAAAACTTTTTATTACAGGTAGTTAAGTATAGTAAGTATAATTAAAAAATCATATTATAAAAAAAAATTTTATTTTTTGCTATTTGAAATTTTGCTGCCTGGGTTAAAGGCAGGCATTTTTTTTTATTTGCATTGTCGCGCTTTTGCCATAACTATTTCAATTTAGTTTGACCATACATTATTATGATTTAATGAAAATAAACGAATGCGTTTACTGTGTTTACTGTATATAAAAAGCTGTGATGGCCTAGTGGTTAGGGCGTCCGCCTCCTAATCAGAGGTCGGGGGTACGAGCCCGGGCACGCACCTCTAACTTTTCGAAGTTATGTGCGTTTTTAAGCAATTAAAATATCACTCGCCTCAACGTTGAAGGAAAACATCGTGAGGAAATCTGCATGCCTGAGAGTTTTTAATGTTTTCAAAAGTGTGAAGTCTGCCAATCCGCACATGGCCAGCGTGGTCGACTATGGCCAAATCCTTCTCATATTGAGAGGAGACCCGTGCTCTGTAGTGAGCCGCCAATGGGTTGATCATGATGACTGTGTTAAGTGTTAGGTAAACTTAGCTATTATTAAAGATTTAAACTTAAAGGGGATGTTCCATTTTTGGTGATACTCTATACGGTAAATAGCGTTAGGTAAGGATGTTATTCAAAGTAAAATAAATTAGTCAATAAAATGCAGTTGAAAACTTGCAGAAAATGTACAAATAAAAATATTCACAATTGAGTTTTATAACAGGTTTATAAGAAGGCGTACGTCAGAGATACATTCTTTGTCAAATGGAATTTCTGATACACTGAGTTAATAGTTTACCTGCGAGTATCCATCTATGTATACAACACAGCTGTAATGTATCTTACTGTGAACTATGTATAATCCATTATTGTCAATATTTGTTTATCTCTGTATTTGAAAAATCAAAATCGCAGAAAAAAAAAAAAATCTAACGAGTTCACGATCAACCATCGCTGTATATTTTTACAATCGACAATATTATCCAGTTTTTTATAATCGACAATAGTCAATTACTAAAAATTATATTATTTATTAATAATAATTTTTATCATACTATTATACAGTCAATAATTTTTATTCACTCGAATGTAACGTAGTAAGACTGAAAAAGACAAATTCAGATATTATGAAATAACTAATAATTTTATATTCACGCTCTTAAAGACACTTTGGAAGCGTGAAATTGAATTAATATGCTTTGTTCGTATCAAATCTTCTGCACAGTTTATAAAACTGCTAGAAAGCTTAGATTTTTAGTACCTTTGTGTTGTTATATCGTATCGTATCGTAGTCGATTATATCGTAGTTATTTATGTACTGGTATTGTTAAAAAGCACTCTACTGTAGCCGAAGCAACCCACAGAATCACTTACGTCACCAGCTTTGAGCCATCCATCACGTGCGGACAACCAGAACGACTTGAGAAAACAACTTGTAAATCACTGAACTGTACCGTTCGTGACACTTTTCATTTCTTTACCTACTGTAATATATCCGACAATACTTTGAAGATCTCCGATAAACGGGAGGTTCTGGATTCAATCCCCGGCTGGGTCGATTATTGAATTTACACCCACCCTACAGCAAAACGACGTACCAGAAAATTAAAAATTCCATTACGATTTAGCGTAGAAACCGACTATGGGTTTAATAAACTATTGCTTTCAAAAATTAAATATTGCTGCCAACAAAATTTTGTGAGTCAATATCAAGTAAAATGCTTACATAGGGGGGCATAAAGCATTTTGTTACCAGCAAAGAAGCTTATCTTTTTCACTGATTTTTATCACTAAACAGCAAAATTAAGTAATTTCCTCGTATCATTTATGTAAATGCAATACCATGTCAGCTTTACTATGGTATTAAGATACACTATCTACCTTTCTTTTTGTACACTTAAAGTTAGCTCTTGACGGCCATGTCACCTGGTGGTAAGTGATGATACAGTCTAGTATGGTAGCGGGCTAACCTGTTAGGGGTATAGTAAAACCACAGTCCTAATTGGTTTCTACGTGACATAGTTCCGGAACGCTAAATCGCTTGGCGACACGTCTTTGTCAGTAGGGTGGTAACTAGTCACGGCCGAAGCCTCCCACCAGACCAGACTCGAGCCGGGAATCGAACCCAGGACCTCCGACTTTATTATGCGACAGCGCACACACTGCGCCACTGAGGTCGTCAAAAATTTACAAATTGATATTCCAAAATGAATTTATCGCGCGTAAAATGAATGGTTTACCATTAATATAACTTAATATTGGGATCAAACACAAAGTACTAAACTAAACAAGTTAATTTTCCACACAAAATATTCTCAACTAGAATGTTTTTTTTTTTCACTATGTCCAAAATAATTACTCGGGTATATCGAATCCAGTATCTCTAGTTCATCGATCGGTATCCAATAATACAACCAAGCATTTATCTTAATCCAAATTCTTATTTGACTACTTCATGCCAATAGTCATCAATCAGCCTAAATTTTGGATTACGTATAACTAAGCGTGGGAAAAACCCGGCTTCGTTGAGTTAGTTGGGCTTATAAAGTAGGGTTCCGTTTTATGAAACACTAGAAACTATTTGGATTAATCGAGCAAAAAAACACCAAAACAAATCTTAATCAAAATATTTTTTGTTTATAGTGGCAATAGGAGAACACTCAGTGAAAATTTTATCTCTCAATGTTCATTGAGTCAATCAATACTATACTATATACTATAGACGCTCACTGCTGGACATAGGCCTTTCCGAAAGCGCGCCTCCAGTCCTCCGCCTTCCTCATCCACCCGCCATCAGCGATCCTTTTCAGGTCGTCGGTCCAGCGAGCAGGAGGTCGTCCTACGCTGCGCTTACCGGTACGCGATCCCCACTCCAGAACACGACTGCCCCAACGGCCGTCGGTTCTGCGACAGATATGACCCGTCCACTGCCACTTAAGCTTGTTAATCCGTTGGGCTATGTCTTTCACTGTCTGAATATTACGGTTAATGAGATACAGCTCAATCACAGATAGTCTGAAGGGCTGACGTATGGAGCTTAGTAATTGAGACCCTTCGGGTACGGATCTCTGTAAAGCAAGGTTTCATGTGATAAAATGCTCACAAGCACTCTTGTAAAGGCATCGCCAGAATATGTCAAGACGTTGGGCCATTGCCAATAGTTCCTGACCCTGTTAACTTACTACTGTAATTTATTGAGTTCAAGATCGATCTGTGGTATCTTTCTAGTTTTTCTTGTTAGTTTTCTTTTGGTTTGTTTGCCTGTTATTATCGTTTTTTGCTGGAATAAGAGTATACAAGGATTATCTTACTGTGGTATATGGAGCTGTGATTATAGTTATGTATTAGACACTTGTAATAAAACTGTAATACGAGTATAGCGAACTCTTTAGCTGCATGTACTAACAAGTTGAACGCGTTAATCATTAACTAAATCGATTTATTTTTAAACCTATTATTATATGTCGGTCATAAACTCTATAGACCAACTAAAACATACATATATGGCATACAAAGCCTGTATCAATGGTGACACTTTGTATGCCATTAAGTCATAAGCTAAGAATTATTTGTTGAATTGAATAAAATATATCTGCCAGGTTTTCAATTTAGATACACCTGTGGATTAAGTCGTAAGGGCAAAATTATATTAACGAAATTAAGTTCGAACCAGCTGTTCGCAATGGAAATATTCAAACATGATTGCACATTATTAAAGGTCCAATTTATAAAGGAACGGAAATGAAATTTCGGTACTATACATTGTTTGAACATCATTCATTACTATTCGGCAATAAGTTCATTTTGAGTATATTTCTGTATCCTATTAAAATAAATGCGTACATTCCATGCGTTGTTTTCGAAAATTGAATTACTATAAATATAAATTGAATTGGGTAAAGGTTAATAAATGCTCATCAGGTCAATTCTATTTTGTAGATATCTTAACCGAGGATTAGTGGTACAGTATACAACTTAGTATACTAGGTACTGTACTGTATGTAGGTATCCGTACCACTGCCTCTTTGGTCTAATGGGTAAATATAGATCACGGATCGGTAGATCACAATCACGGGTAAATTACTCGTATTGGGTTTTTGCGTAAATTCATTGCCTAGTGTAAGGAAACGTTGTATTGTCGACCCCAGTTTTTATCACATTTGTATCATCATCATCATGATCAGCCCATTACCGGCTCACTACAGAGCACGGGTCTCCTCTCAATATGAGAAGGGTTTGGCCATAGTCCACCACGCTGGCCATGTGCGGATTGGCAGACTTCACACGCCTTTGAAAACATTATGGAGAACTCTCAGGCGTGCAGGTTTCCTCACGATGTTTTCCTTCACCGTTTGTATAACAACCGTTAAAGCCCACCAAACTAGAGCAGCATGCCGAATCTACGCTTTAAGCCCTCTCCTGGAAGAGAGTAAGTCCAGGTGTGGAACATTAGCAGGCTGATGATGATGGTGATGCGATGCTTCAGATAAAATGGTCAACCATTGGTTGGAATTCCACCACCATCTAAAATCTCGAACATTATGTACGCACAAGATTCCAAAACAGGGGCCCGAAGGTACAACCCTCCACTTACTAATAAATAGATACCAGTGTACCTATGCTATGTTAAAGGAAAACCACTAGTAGCTCATAAGTTAAAAAGCTATCAATACGAGTAAAATTTCAGATTTTAAATGCTTTTGATCAGAGACTGAGCGACTGGCGGTGTGCCAAGAGGAAATGTGTAGAAATTAGATGTTCGGAACAGATATCTACATACTTCTAGACTAAGGGAACTATCAAAAATACATTAAGTGTTTTTATTCATGCAGTTGTATTGATTGGCTATTGATTTTGTTCTGGTTATCATATCTACGTGTAAATCGTAGTGAACCTCAATTTTGAAGATCCTTTTCCATGTAATGATGAAAATTAGAGTTATTGTTAATTGTATAATAGGTACTACTGATTAAAGCCACAACTTAATATTATTGAATTAAAGTTTAATTTTTTTTTCTGGTTACTAAATACCTTCCTCTGATTTCAAGGATTATGTGAAAAACGTTTTGTAAAATTTATTAATTATTTTTATTGATATACATTAATTTTATGTGATAGAAAGGTCAATTGATAATTCTAAGCCAATATTTTGAAGTCAATAGACAATATACCTAGTATTGTAGGAACATTGTTATAAGCAAAATGCATTTTAATTAGTAGAATAACAGAGTGATGTTTGTACAAATCAAAATTTTGAAATAATCGTATTTACCTCCATTTCCTTTAAGTTGTTCCGAAACTGAAATTATTTAGCAAGATTGTATTATGTTGTATCTATTATTTATATCTTTAATTCAGCATTATATTTTCAAAGTTTCAACATATTTTATGGCAAAAGAAAAACCTGATTTTTGCTTAATTTCACAAGAAGCTTATCAATATTCTTTTGAGGGTTAACAAATCGTAAACTACCGAGAAAAAGTACTTACTATAAAGAAATCGATTGTTAGGTTTAGTTACAAAAGGTTAAATAAAACGTGTTATTCTGAAATTTCTTAATTGATTCGAAGCCAACTACTGGTTAATGAAACTTCATACTTTTACTTTAGCAGTCAGTATTTTATTTGCCAGTCTTTTCTCTATGACTTTTTTTTGTTGAACATCTCTCCTTTTTGTGTCACAGTTCATCAACCTCAGTCTTTTTAAAAACGTAAACAAAGAAAAGCGTAGTGCACACACATTGAGCGTGGCATCATTAATGTAGATTTCAAACGTTGACGCGGTTTTGAAGTGTGTACTTCAACGTTCCAGCTCTACGAATAGTTTTGAGGAACTTTGAGTGAAGGTAACCGTAAATTTTCTTGAAGTGCGAAATTTACATGACAGATATGAATTTACTTTTTTTGAATACGCCTACGTTGGTTGTATGGAAAATTTTAGCTTTATCCATGTAATGCTTTTGCCTGTGAGTTTATGAATGAGAGAATGAAAACTTTTTTTATTCATTTATTTCAACTAAAAATACATCATCTTTACAATTTTTTACAATATAATGATTGTTTAAGCCGAGTACAGTTATCATTGCAGGTATATACAGCAATCCAATTTCTCCGGTAAAAAAATTGCATTACAGTTATTAGTAACATTAATGTTAAACAATATAAAATTATTATAAAAACCAGGATTATAATAATTTATAGAACTATGCAGGTATTTAGGTATATCTTTTTCTTAAAGCTAGTTAGTGTCGTGAAAGATATCGATGTCATGGTTTGTCAAGTTGTTGTATACACTAATTATTCTATTAATTGGGGAAAATTTGCCTAAGTTACTCTTGAAAAATTTACCTTAGTTTTATATATACAAATAGCCATCAAAGAACCCAAACACCACGTTAGTCGTTATGGTGGGATCTCTCCAATGATGATTTCGATGTTATATAAACAGCAACAATATTTAAATAATGAATAGAAGCAGGCGTTACCTTGTGGAAGTCCATGATAAACAACAAACAGCAAGTATAATTTGCTATATTCCGCCGACAACCGGGAGATTAGTATAGTATAACACCACACAAAATGCTCCACTAGAACCTCAACCCGACACCGGATCATCCTCAGGAGATGCCGACAAGCGCGAAAATTAAAGCTTAAGACTTTGGATTTTGTGTGGTGTTATACTATACTAATCTCCCGGTTGTCGGCGGAATATAGCAAATTATACTTGCTGTTTGTTGTTTAACAATATTTATTTTTGCTTGATCCGTTCCTTAAGGCTGTCAAGCAATATTTGACTGCACGGTGAGATTAACAAGGATATAATGAATGGGCTGCCTTTTCTTCGCTTCTGCCGCTTTATTTTTTATGACCTGCAAATCTGAAATACGCTTATTCATCCGGCATTTTGTGACGGCTATAAAATGTAGGCACTGAGATTAAATTTGTTATATTCGCAGAATACAAATGTTTCCCAGTTTTATGATTTCGAGATTTTTCCTTTCAAGCATCTGTTTATAATGGCTCAGTCAAATTTAAAATATCAATAGCCACTAGAACGCTCTTTGATTTTATTTTCAGTAAACTTCACTATCCAGTCGAGTATAGTTCTTATTCGTGCAAACCTTTTCATAAATAAATAGAAATATAAATAAACTACTGTTTCATCAACATGTAATATATGTTTCGTTTAGTACGCTTAGCCTAACTTTTAAGACCATTGCTCCAAATATAAAAAATAACATAAAATATTTTTTTTCGCCAATCTGAATGGCAAATGGCAGAATAGATTTATCCTTTGTCTACCTTTTTAACGGAAATACTTTGTACTTGTCATATATTATAAATTGTTGTCGTTTCATGCTCTAATTTACAACAGAATGGAAGTCCATTTGTATGGTAATAGTTTTATAAAACGGGGGGTAAGGGGGAAAACGACAATAACACCTAGTCGGCCCCAAACGTCAACCTCACCTGCACGCGGTGCCCCCTGCCAGACAACAGACGAGGCTATGGCGACCGATCAATGGCGGAATATCCATTACAACCCAACCGATCTTCCGGTTGGAAGAGGCAACAGCAGCCTTGGAGATCCAAATAGCTCCTAAAAGAGCTGGTGCAGAAGGCAACGGGAAACCACTGCACTATTGTCCCAAGAGAGAAATGGTGGATCGTAATTTAGTGTTGGTTTTGTCGGACGATCCGGCTAACGCCCGGCGCCACTTACCCGGGAGAGGTGGTGTGAAATATGCTACCGGCCACGTGGGTGTGACTCACCAGGCACCACGCGGAAATTATGCATCTGGTGCAAACAGTGAAGATAAGATCCGAGCAAGACACCCTCATCGCATAGGCACATGGAATGTTCGCGGCCTTAATCAAGATGGAAAACTTAACATCATAGAGAAAGAGTTGGAAAGAAAAGGAATAGAAATTCTTGGTTTGAGTGAAACGAAATGGAAGAAATCGGGCCATTTTAAATCTGAACATGGCAATAAAATATACTTTTCAGGACCAGAAGAAGAAAGTAGTAGAGGTGTCGCCTTTATTGTTCCACAAAAGCTAGATAGGTGTGTAATTGGATATAAACCAATTAGTGACCGCATAATTACTATTAAGCTTAACGCATCCCCATGTCGTATAAACATCATTCAGGTATACGCTCCAACATCGCAATCCACCGAAGAAGACATCGATTTGTTCTACAGCACACTGTCCCAGACTTTGGAGGAACTGCCACGAAGAGAGGTGACGCTGATAATGGGAGACCTAAATGCCAAGGTCGGCAGAACGGAAGGTGATACCCACCTTAGACACCTGGTGGGAAGGTTCGGAATTGGCGAAAGGAACGAAAGAGGAGAGCGTTTGCTGCAGTTCTGCAGTGAACAGGACCTCGTCATTACGAACACATGCTTTGAACATCATATACGTCGACGGTACACGTGGATATCACCGGGAGATAGGTGCAGAAACCAGATCGATTATATTATGATCCAGAAACGATGGAGGTCGTCCATTTTGAACACGACCACTCTTCCAGGAGCGGATTGTGGAAGTGACCACCAACTTCTTGTTACCACGTTAAGGCTCCGATTTAAAAAACTGCAAAAACCAGCTCAATCACAGGATTTGCGGCGAGTAAACACTGTTGGTTTCAAACAAGCTATTAGAAGTAAGATCCAAGACCTCCCACAAGATAACATGCACGATCCGAATCTTTCATGGAATCGTTTAAAAGAAGCTATCATAGAAACGGCCAAGGAAAATATTATGCCGAAAGGAACTATGAAAGATTTCATAACACCAGACACGGCCAATATCATCTTAGAGAGACGGAAATTGAAGGAGAGGGGACTCATCTCACAAGATGATCATCAACGATACGCCGAATTGAGTGCGGATGTACAGCGAAGTTGTCGAAAAGACAGGACTAATCAGATTAACGGAATCTGCGAAGATCTTGAAAGACATGCCGTTAAAAATGAAACAAAAGATCTCTTTCAAAAAGTGAAAGTCCTAACGAGAACTCGCACTATCAGGACATCCGCAGTTAAGGATGAAAGGGGGGTTGTAGTAACCGAAACCAAAGAGGTCCTAGAGCGTTGGAAACAATATTGCGCTGCTCTATATGAGAATGAATCTGCGGGTGAAGGTTCACAGGACTGGGACACTGAAAACCTGGAACCGGACATTCTACCATCAGAGGTGGAATTAGCGACATCGGCTCTAAAACTAGGCAAGTCTCCGGGTAAGGATGCTATTCCAGCCGAGCTCATCAAGAGCCTAGGTGCAGCAGGTATTAAAATATTAACTGATATCTGTAACTCCATCTGGAGGACGGGTCAATGGCCTCAGGACTGGACCGAATCTGTTTTTATTCCGCTGCACAAGAAGGGCTCTACGACTGATTGCGGAAATTACAGAACGATAGCCCTTATATCGCATGCAAGCAAGATTCTTCTCTACGTAATCAATAAGCGGTTGAAAGCATATCTAGATTGGCAGATTCCTGAAGAACAAGCAGGATTTGTGAAAGGGAAAGGTACAAGAGAACAAATCCTCAATATCCGCCAGATCATAGAAAAGAGTCGTGAGTTCAACAACCCTGTTGTACTCTGTTTCGTAGATTATGCCAAAGCTTTTGATTGCGTAGCATGGAGCAGACTATGGTTAGTTCTGGAAGAGATGGGAGTGCCGAAACATCTTATCAATCTTATCCGCAACCTTTACTGCAATAACCGATCCTTTGTTAGAATCGACACCGACTGTTCGAATGTGTTTTCCATAAGCAAAGGAGTACGCCAGGGTTGCATCCTTTCTCCGTTGCTTTTTAACATATATGGTGAATACATAATCCGCAAAGCATTGGAGAACTGGAAGGGAGGGTTTCCGCTTGGTGGAAAGCGGATATGCAACCTTAGGTATGCGGATGATACTGTCATCGTTAGTACATCACTGGACGATATGAAAGAACTTCTACGTAGACTGGAAGCGGAGAGTCTAGAGCTGGGCTTGAGTATCAACAGGAGCAAGACCAAGTTGATGATAGTAGACCGCGCTGGAAAACTCCCAGAAACTTGCAGTATTCCATCCATAGAAATTGTTGAGAAGTATATTTATCTAGGCTCCCAAATTTGCAACGATGGGAGTTGTGTCCCAGAAATCAGGAGACGCATTGCGATGGCGAAAACAGCCATGACGAGCTTAACTGGAATATGGAGGAATCGTGGTATAAGTAACAACACCAAGAGCCGTCTGGTCCGTGCCTTAATATTCCCTATATTTATGTATGGAGTAGAAACATGGACCATCAAGGCGAGGGAAAGACAAAGGATAGACGCGTTCGAGATGTGGTGCTGGAGACGCATGCTGAGGATTCCTTGGACAGCCAAGCGCACAAACGCGTCCATCCTGACGCAGCTAGGAATAAAAACGCGACTTTCCTCCATATGTTACCAACGCCTGCTCTCCTATTTCGGACACATCATGCGGCGAGGGAGCGATAACCTGGAAAAGCTTATTGTGACAGGCAATACAGACGGCAAAAGATCGAGAGGCCGCTCACCAACCAGATGGACCGACCAGCTGAGGGAATCTACTAAGTGCAAATTTCACACAATAGCGAGACTAGCCTCCGATAGAAGCCGGTGGAAACAAATAATCCGCACTGGGTTGCAAGGACATCACCAGGACCACGATCTTCAGTAATGAAGTAACGACTGGAGAGAGAGAGAGTTTTATAAATGTCAATTGTAGTTAGTTTAGATTTGTGTACAACAGAATTGGTACTACTTATGTGCCAATTCTCATACTGCTGAGGTTATCAAAAGTGGTCAAGGAAAGTTTAAACAAGTATTTTGGTTATTTAAATATAAATTTGTTGTTAAACTTATCTGTCTTCCACATTTCAGAGGCAGATTTTCATGAAAAGTATGACAGTATAAACTAAAATAAAAAGGCCAGCTATAATGGTTTTGAGGTGGCGCCTGTTTATGAAAGATTATTTACTAATATTATTGTCACCACTACGAAATCATTTAAACCTTTACCGGATATTAATGCTCTCTCTATTGAAGGATAACATGCCATTTTTGTCCACTACAAGTTAGCCCTTGACGGCAATCTCACCTGATGGTAAGTGATAATGCAGTCTAAGATGGTAGCGGACTAACCTGTTAGGGGTATGGTAAGCCCATACTCCTAATTGGTTTTTACACCACATCGTGCTGGAAAGCTAAACCACTTGGCGACATGTCTTTGTCGGTAGGATGGTCACTAGCCATGGCCGAAGCTTCCAACCAGGCCAGACTCGAGCCGGGAATCGAACCTAGGGCCTCCAACTTTATTATGCGACAGCGCGCGTCGTCATGTAATAAAACTTTTAAATTCAGTCCTGGTAGCAGCTCTAATAGTTAAAAGGCTCTTAAATTTATTAACAATAAAACAAAACTAGTGACCGTTAAACGAACATGTGAACTTCAAACGACGTTTCAAAATGGTCGGGGTCATGGAGTAGTAATTATTTATGGTTTACCTGTTATGAAACAGGTCTTATACCATAACGTGTTCAATTAATTTTAAGAAATACAGTGACGCCAAATATAAAGATACGTGTGCGATAATGTATAGATTCTACAAAAAAAAAACATACTTCATGCAAAGATCCCTGTAGGAGTTTCCGAGATTGATGAAGGCAATATCTCCGGAAGAAAATCACACGAGCGTCCAAGGAACACATGGTTTGACGATTTAAAAGAATGGACTGGATTTTGGTAATGGCTATAGCAAAATTATATCCTGCTATGTCTGAATCAACATCTGATAAAAAGTAGATCATTATAATATAGGTAAGAATATTTACTTATTCTTATTAACTAATAAACTAAAAGCTTTTATTGGCTATATAATATAATTATAATTATATAATTTGACTGTACAAATTATTTACTTACGATATCGTATATATATATATATATATATCTGCTATCTAGGTTAAATATGTACTATAATTTATTATTGGATATGTGAGATAAAAAACCCGACTAAGTTTGTTGTGGGTTTCGTTTAAGACCTGAAGAATTGAACCCTCTTAGCTTTAGTTTTAAGTTGGCGAGTGTAGTTATCACCATCACTTCACTAATAGAAATAATGAAGAATGTGTATATATGAACGATTCATAAATGACTGTAATAGGCTTATATGAATAAAGCTAATTTTAATTTGTTCGGATTTATGGAACTGCATTCGTAGTACCTCATAGAGCGAACAATACGTGACCTCAACAAAACTATACGTGAGTTACGTGTATCTTAGAGAAATTTAACATCATTCAAATTTATGATTGAAAGGGTTTATCTGGCGCGTAACTGATTGCTATGATGAATACCTACTTATGCGGGTACCTTGCTGAATACGTGCACTTCGCGGTCTGATTTGCTCACAAATCCGGACCAGGCCGTATCTGCAGGATAAATGATTACGGTCGAGTTTGCCCGAATAGTGAAACTAGAACGTGGAGGCAGGCTGTATTTTGCTTGTCGCGCGTACAACGTAATTCTAGGTATTAACGCAATGTAGCTGTTACTCTGCAAATTGTGCAGCTAAATATTTTGCCACTGCAGGACTTTGTTAGAGCATTCAAGTTTGTTTTATTACCGTTTATTACTAACGAGCTTTTAGCCAGTGTCTTCTGTTACGTCAAGTTCATTGTATTCGTAACTTCGTCTGTAAGATATTTAAACACGGTCACTAGTTTTGTAATGCTGTATATACCTGCAATGATAACTGTACTCGGCTTAGACAAACATTATATCGTAATATTTTTAATGTTAATACAGTGTATCGATTGGTGTATCATGTGAAATAAATAAATAAATAAAATAAAACACTGACCCCTTTTTTTATCGTGGGTAAAAATCCGCATGGATAACTCTGCGCCACGGGGAGGCACAGAGGTTATGTCAGACTCCTACTGACTAAAACCCCCACGTGTTCCTACTCACCGCTGTATGGCGGACCACGGGAAAGCTATCGCATACAACCGCAACTCCATCAGCGAGTGACCCCCGCATCAGACCCTCCTTGGGCACAACGTGCTAACACAGACCCCTGTTTTTTTTTCTCCGCTGGGAAATGCGTTTACGCATTTGCAGACAAGACTGCGTCGCTTCCGATGGGGTATGTAGGACGCGCCGGCGGCCAGACTGGCGACCAGAATACCCACTAAAACCCAGCGATGCTCCTACGCGTTGCCTGGTGGCTGGGTCACCCCCCTTACGAAATAACACAGACCCCTTAAGAAATTATTTGTCAATCTGTTATTCAGTAAGTCAGCTAGATACCTTTTCCTGTTACATATACGGATAAGTAAATATTGTTTTATAAAATATATTTATTTAAAAAAGTTTATTTTCTTAATACTTAGTGGTAGTTTAATAAAATACGTTCATCTTGTCAAATAAAAGTACTTTGTTCCATCAGATACCAAATAAATACATTAGTTACGAAGACATAGTGTGAAACATAGTATACTTTAATAAACACTTGTTGCTAATTGTTTTTGTCTTTATCTATGTCATGTCCTATAGATTGCAATAAAGTTATATAAATAAATAAACACTTTTTGATAAAGTTTTTTTAATGTATTAAAATATATATCGGAAAGCGTTTGTTATAATATGGACGAAAAGTAAATCATAATTATTGAACTTAATTGTCAGTGCAGACTCACGGTTCATAAATTCCTGACGTAATTAAAATTAACCTTGTCGGAGCGTACAAATTTACACGTGACCCTTCGGCGTGGAATGGCTTTGAATATATGACAGCTCAGCCCGGCTTCTGTGTACTGTCATTGATTCAGCTGAAAATTAATTTTCTCAACTTAGTTCTTGTGAAAAAAATAAAAAATGATTTTTTTTTATTCAAAATCTTTTTATATAACATTTATCCGGTTTTGGGACATCCTTTTAAGTAATTATTTTACTTGTGCCAGGATATCCCGCTTTCTGTTAAATGTATATTTTTATTATATATGTATATATTCTTATATATATAAAATCAAATCAATAACCAGGTGTGTGATCTTGTGAATTTTTATTATAATTTTTTTGTCAAACCTGTGTGTAGTGATCACGATATAGTAGTATAAAAGTGCTTTTAGTTCAGATATTTTTAACAGGATCACAAAATATCCTTGTTACATGTACATGAATAACAGCTAAGCCGATTATGAGGTTGTTATTATAAGATAGATTGAAGTGTAAGATAGATTTGTACATTTTCCATCTCGACATGTGATGTAAAACATCATTTGAGTACCGCATCAGCAAAATCGAAACGTATGCCATCACGGCAAACGGTATGACGTTCAGTTATGGCATCATGCCCTCTCTAGGTAAATTCTTCTATCAACTTTAATGTTAAACATTTGCCGTGCTTTCCATTACATCCACCTTTAATAAACTACCAAACATAGAGAGAATTTTTTAAACTCTTACGACATTGATAGCAATAAATTGATGATCTCAAATTTTATTATGCGAACTATCTCTCATAAAAGAATTGAACCCATTTTTTAAATAATCGCTTCATGTTCTATTAAAACCTCAATTTTATAGCCGAATATCTCATTGAATATTTTCACAGTCTCTCGTTGAAAACTGCAGTTCTGCAACGAAGTTAAATTGGCTTTAGATCAAGAGATTATACAATTTATAGTTGGTAAATTTTACTAAGTTTATTATTTATACCTACCTATTATCCATTCGAGATATAAAAATGGAAATTATCACACACACTCCACTTCATCATCATGATCAACCCATTCTCAGCTCACTACAGAGCTCGGGTCTCCTGTCAATATGAGAAGGGTTCGGCCACAGTCCACCACGCTGGCCATGTGCGGATTGGCAGACTTCACACGCCTTTGGAGAACTCTCAGACCAACTCTCACCATTGAAACAAGTGATATTTTAATTGCTTAAAAACGCACATAACTGCGAAAAGTTAGAGGTGCGTGCCCGGGTTCCAACCCCCGACCTCTGAGTACGTTCTAACCACTAGGGTTTCATAGCTTTTTCTCGACTTCATAAGTGGTGCAAATGCAATATAATCGTATTAAGAAATATTAAATTAAGTAGGTATATAGAATTCAACTTAGTTAATAGACTTGATTTCTACAAAAATTGCATTTGTTTCTGACTTATGTGAGGCTGAACTGATTTTGCATAAAGATAGCCTGGGGATGGATGAAGATAGATGGATACGTATTTAAAAATAATCGAATCTTATGGGTACGAAGCCGGGTGCAACACCTTACGACTCGACTTTTCACCCACTTTCTTTAAAAGCTGTAACGTTATGTTATTTAGCATAACATGAGCCGCGTCCTATATACTTAGACGTAAACAAACTCCTCTCGTGCATGTTTTATTGTAATTTTTCATTTATTAATCTCTGAATAATCTAAAAAACCATAAATATGTACCATGCTGTTAAAAACCATTGACATGACTTTCGCAGTAGAGTAAGGAGCTCCCATCTCATAATGAGGATTACTAAATAAATCATATTATAAATTATTGAATTATTTATAATACAAAATATGTTATTATGGCTGTGTAAAAAGCCAAATTTTATTTTAGATTTATTATTGTTCATAGTATTCATGAACAACGTACTACTTGGCGCACGCAGATATAATTAAGATAGAAATAAAGTAGGTACTTCGGAATAAAATAGTTTCCGGAAGTTGAAAGATATTTCAGTTCTGTCATCGTTAATAGATATCAAGTATAAAAAAAAACAAGCAAATCTTCCCATTTGTTAAGATGAGTTTATTCAATATAGACTTAAAGATCTCAAATAGGCATGGGATATTTAGGTCAATGTTATAAATGTGTTTGTATGAAAGAAATGCAAATAAAAACACATTTCTTCTGTTATAATATTTTGATTCTTAGCGATGAAAGTGTATTTTATTTCAACACAAAAAAAAAACAAACTGCATTCAAATCCAATGAATTATTTAGCATGAAGTATTAACAACGGTATTGTAATAATCTCTCTAATACGATGTCGCGTAGAAACCAATTAGGAGTACGGGTCTACCATACCCTTAACAAGTTAGCCCGCTACCATCTTAGACTGGATATTCACTACCAGGTGAGATTGCCGTCAAGGGCGAACTTGTAGTGGAAAATAAAAATAAAAAATAAAACTGTCTAATACTATATAATGCAATGGTATAATATGCCATAAAATATTTTGTCAATCTGTTTTAATTTTGCCGCGTGAAAGAAGGACATATCATCAAACAAACTTTTACATTCATAATATTGCAAGGCTATCATTTTGATGCTACCATTTTATTTAGGAGTCATTACTTAGATTACTATCTACCATTTGAATCTGCGAATAAACGGATTTAAGTATCTGGCACTAACTTGAAAACTTAAGATTAATTAAGCTTTTGAAACGAAATTCAAAAGCAAGACGTCAAAGTTTGTCTTTCAAGGTTCAAAAGAAAACGCCTTTCTTTTTTTTTAATTACAACGCGGGCAAATATGCCGACGGGTCAGGTCATACAGGATATGGTCACCTGATCACTTGGCGGCTAACCACGGCCAAAACGCCCTTCCAGAACAGTCTCAACCCGGGAATCGACCCCAGGACCTCCCACTTTATAATGCGACTTTTACGCAAATATACACCAAATATTAAGATTTTTTTAAGTTTTATCAGAATATATCTTATCGTTTGATTCATACCATAATAAAAACACATACGTTTTGATGATAATGTAATAACAGTGGCAAGTCGCTAAGTGTTCGGATTATGAGAAAAGTTACTGTCCATGAAATTGGTGTCATAAACTTATGCTATAATTTATAAAACCGCTATATACGAAATTTTAAATGCTTTTTAAAGCTTGTTATGTAAGTGCAACAGATCAGTTTATTTAAACGTATTTATTGCGTAAAAATGTCAAACAGACTAAATATGAAAAAAAAACAACAACAAAAAAGCAAAAGGCGACCTTATCACTAAAAGCGATGTCTTCTAAGCTAACTAATGACATGGTGGAAGACGGCATATCGCAAGGGTTAAATATATATATATATATATATATATACTCATAATAACGAGTATCGTAAGAAATAACTTAAATAAATAATTTATATAATATATACATATACTAAAAAAATATTGTGAAATTCATAAACAAGATATGTTTATGGTTCTGATATGATTTTGATATTTCATTAAATAGATATTTTGATTTAAATCAAATATGAAACCAATTGTAGCATTATAAACGATCTTCTTGCTAATTTGTGAAATTAGTTAATTATAGAGTATTTTATCTGTAGTTAGGAAGATTGACCAGTACCTACTTCAGCTGGCTAAAACAAAAGTACAGGTTAAAATTTTTTGAACACGAATTTAGATAAATTTTTCTATAAATGTACTATAGTCGCAGAAGCCGGTGACCCTTATTAAGACAGCACTTGTCGAAAAAAAGCCATGGGGGCGAAAATGGGATCTTATAAATTCAACATCGCACATTAACCGTCTACGCGAATTACTCCGAGCATTAGAACTGCGTAGAAAATAATATTTTCTCCGGATAAGCAGACACAGTATTACCAGCCTGGCATAGTAATGAATTTCTTTATGACTGTAGGCATTGTATTCGGCTGCGGTGGAGTTGTAGGAAATTTGAAAATATCTGCATATAATAAAATATAATACTGGATATTTGGAAATGTACGAGATTATTTATGTTTTTCCGAACACACACTGATTGATTTTAAAACTAATGTCACCTGATTATATGTTGGCAACAAAATATCGATTTCTGCTGCTATCACATAGATTTTCTCAGTAAGTTTTTCTTTCTGGCTTGGCGTGAACACCATAAATCTGATTTCCCTAAAATTTAGTAAAATCATACTTTAAAAGTCAGGTCTGAAATTTAAATACCTGCTTTTTATAAGCAGGTAATGCATGTTTAAAGTTGTTCAGTGGGTTAATTTATTTCAAGAATAATATATATTTGCAGTTCATAAGATTTTTACGAATATATCGTACTAGATTTGTATCAACACTATCTTTAAGTAAAAAAAAAAGTAATACATTACATTGTATTTATTTCATGCATATAGCAGCTGTGCTTGTTTTATATTTTTGTTTTATACGAAATTGAAAGCGTACATTCAAATTGCTTTTCGTTTGAATCTAAGGGATCTTCGCAATGTGTATATATTCTGAGATTTTGTAAAGCAGTTTTGAATAGATATGACCTTTGATCTGAAATTGAATGGCTTAAGATATTTACACGCGATTTTACATATATTTTGTTTTATTTGAGATTTTGTTTTTAATTTAGTATAAGCAGAACTTCTTGGCGCAGCGCGTTTGCCTTTGTATTTAAAATACGAAAGAAAACCTATTTAAACCACTCCCACGTAGTTTGAAAAAATCAAAAATTTAAATATATAGGTATATGACATTGCGTTCTTTCATCTTTGAAGTGGACTATGGAATAATAGCTATCAAAGACAATCCCATCAGTATTTTTTTTACTTTAACTTAATATTTACTATTTTTTATTTTAACTTACTTTTGATATGCATATATCAGTATTGATAGCATGTACGAGTACATATGATTCAATTTTAACTCTACCATCTTGCGAATTTAATATCAATCAATCAATATGCCTACTAAAACTGATTATTAAATTATGATAATTAAGCGTTTTACTTATTTGAAATGTAGTTATAAATTTCCATAGAAATGTTTGAATGTCTATGAAATAGCGCTTTCTGACCTTTCAAGCGCTGGCTTACAAAGTTGGAGTATGACAGATGTTTTGAAAGGATTTGAAATATATAGTAGTTAAATATTGAATACTTTCTTTCATTCCTTAATTTTTATTGACTTTTGAATTTGTGGTTACTACGTTTTTTAATTCAAATTAACTCTGATGGAAGGCCGCACGTCATAATGCAATTTAGTTTCAGTTAGGTTTAGTGGTTGACGTATTTGGCCATGGATCTGAGGTCCGAGGCTCTATTCCCAGGTATCATCCTCTCGGTTTATTCTAGTAAAATATCCGATGTACACCGATCCGCTTGCCTCGGAGAGCACGTTAAGTCTTTGGCACACAATTTGAATACAACACATATTAAACCCATAACCTACGCGATATCGTATCGGAACGCTAAATCGCATAGCGGCACATTTTTGGTGGCAGATAACAAAAACAGTGTGAATGATAAAAAATCAGACCAGACCGAAGAAAATTCAGAAATTATTAATTCCCTTATTGTCACTGCCAGGAATCGAACCCAGGACCTCCCACTTAAGAGACACCAGCCTTGACAGATACTTCATTCATTCAAAAACGCAGTGCATATCCCAGGATACCCATTAGAGGATTAGAAAGATGGTAACACGTAAATTAAAAACTTGCTTAAACATATAAGCATGCACTAAATATATATATATATATTTTTTTTAATCTTGTGTCATGTCTGCATTAAACATGACGTCACGTCTCGTCAGGACGTCAAATAGGACTTTTTTTAAAACTATGTCTGAAAGAGGGATCAAAGCCATAAAGCTATATGCTCTGTGTGTAATAAGTTTAAAAACTATTTAAATAATATTGAATGCTTAACATCACAGAGGTTAACACAACATGATAACGAGGCATCTATCTGAACGTTTACTTTACAATCCAATTATCCTCAAAAGCGCGCCGCTAATAGGTCGCTTCACAATGCTTACTTAACATTTTCAGAGAAAGTTAGAAAGAAGCTTCTTTGGATAACTGACTGGAAACCGGTACTTATTAATGGCGTTTCCTTTTTTAATGGCGACCTATTTAAAATATTTTTACATTGACAGACGTGGGTGCAATTATTTCCCCAAAAGAAAAGTGTGATTCTCCTGTTTTGGTAAATAATCCCACACCAAAGTGTTGCAAAATATACTATAGTACCTACATTTTAAAACTTACATAATAATAATAACTATACGGTGTCACAAAAACCCAATTTGGTTTATCCGTACACCGTCATTCGTCACAGAGCGCTCGGTAGAACCAGTTTCGCACTACAATTAGAATTGGCGTGTTATAATTAAGTTGGACAAAATAAATAGGATTACAATGAACATGAAATGACAACCATAAAAAAAAGTATTAAGTCATTAAATTATTGATAGAAATAAAACAAGAAATATGTATATCAATATTGTAAGTAGCTAATTTTCAAACAAGTGTCAGTGTTAAAAAGAAATAATTACTATCGCTAATATGGCCCTGTTTCCACATTTATTTAATTTCATCATCAATATGGTTAAATTAAAATTTAAAAAATCATTGATCGAGCAGAAGATTAAATTATTAACAAGCGTTCGATTTTTGTTGAAGAAAAAAATACATTTTCTCTTTTCCCATATAGACATTCGGAGAAAATTTCACTCTCTGTCTTTTACGGTTCATGAGATCATTACTGAAGGACAGACGGAAAGCGAAATCTTAGCAGAAGCGTGCTGTGTGCACTCTTCGGGTAAGGAATCTTTAGCACAATTAAAATAAGAAAGAAGATAGAAAAAAGAAGTCCTTTATTGTTATTCTATAGTGAATAGTGTTTTTTTTCTTAATTAATAACTTTAAATAAAGGGATACGAATAATTGGCTCACAAAATAACATAAGTAAGGAACGAAGGATGTCAAATTTACTCAAACTATAAAATACATTGGAAAAGTTGTCACAACTCGAATGATTATTACTGCTATAAAACTTGCCTCAAAATGAGATATCACAATGTTGCTATTAATACGATTGGCCCTTTCTCAAATAAAAAAATATTATAAAAGATGAAAAGAAGCATTATGCAAGAAATCGGGTTGAATAAAATGAGTCCATTTGGGAAATGGCTGTGCACAATAAAGTCTTCAAAAATATTACTCGCACATTTATTAGGAATTCCTTTGGTGCTTTGTAATTTGGCGCACATTCATGATGTTTTTTCAGGAATTGATATTTATTAAGTTCCGTAGCTAAATAAGTGATCCCGTATTTTAGTTGGCTGAATAAAAGATATAATAAAAGCTATAAGCAAAATATATGAAAAAAAAGGAACAATGAACAAAGTTCAAGAAAAACAAGTCCCATGCTCTCAAATGATCATAATATTATCTCAGTAAAGTAAAACTTACCAATTGTATATAGATTATTCTCACCTCTTAAACAACAGTAGATTATTGATTTAAGATGTGACCTCGCCGCATTTTGAGCTTAATACAAATAGTAGCTTAACATTAAAAAAAATCATCTTTTCCGTCAATGTGTTATTGCTGTCTCTTGTATGAAAATCATACCACATATTGATGCCAATAACATAGTTATGAAAAAAAAATATATATAAAATTTCATTATTCATATCTCATGCTCAATAGTCATTGCGCGTTCTTTGATGCAAGAAAATCAAGTAGTTTAAAAAATTGAGGGCCAAATGACAAAGCGTTATTCTAGGGTTCGTAATATACCCAATCCATCGTTTTCCCTTTGAGAATCGCTTTGGGTAATTTACCACCTGTAAACAAACTTCCGAGAAATTTCCAACTACCCGCCTACGTCAAAACAAAGTATCTTATACATCGTCGCCCAATGATATTTTCTTCATTTTAGAATCATTGTTGACTTTGCTGGTTATATTTTCTTAAGTTTAGGTTTGCACACAAAATTTGTAGTTCCTTTTTGATAAGGGACGCCGATTAAATTAAGAATTTGTTAAGACTCTTAAATAATGCACGCTTTTAGCAAATTTCGTTTTATAGGGATAGTGATTTTTAGTGTCATGTCAATAAAATTAACTGCAGTAAAATTTCAAACTCACACAACGTAGTTATGTCATTTGGTTACGTTTGAACAGTGCAATCAAATTATTGAATTCAAACAAAAGTAAATTGAATTTAATTTTGTGCTGGTGTACATTGGTTCGAGGTTAATTGAATTGATTTATTCATTCTATTTTCCATTGATATATATTTATATACATATAAGACTAAAACACTTTCTATAGCAATAGTTCGCCCCAAACTAAGATCTAAAACTTTTACCTTCCATCGACTCGTGTAAGTTACTAACAAGGACAGTTTTATGAGTAATAACTTATTTTTTTATATTTCTATTGATTTTAGATAAGCTGACATACACGTGAATTGAGATTTTCCAATTTTTTTTTAGACATGTTTCTTTGACGTAAAAAATATATTCATATATTGAATTAGACTCGCTGTTCTCAAGTTTGTTATACGGAAGTTCTCTCTCATTAAATACGCTTATCATATTCTATACTGTTTGGTTGCATCTACATCATCTGAAATTGGTTCCGTAATCAAAAGGGACCTTTATAGTAACGCCATATCTGTCGGTTGTATCATCTGTCCACCACATATAATTTTATAAAACTGTTTTACTTTATTATCGGTTTGGCAAAAAAATTGCATGAATTTACCTATTAATCACGCCGACTGAGTTCAAATAAAATCTTGAACTTTATTAATTTTCTAAATTATCAATTTTATCAAGGCTTAATTAATTAAAAGGTGCTCTTATAGATACAAGCTTAATTAGGTTTGAAAAAATTTACTCCTATTTTTCATTGAGAATACGTCTCAACCTTATTTATTTTACTCAAAAGTTGAATAAAGACCGACAGACAGATTTTATAGTGATTATGTAAATATGATTAACCCTTACAACCGCAAAGTTCGTTAGGTTAGTTAAATCCATATGATGAGTCTTCTAGCATTTATACTATCTAATAACTTTTTGCATTAGCATAATTTTCAAACATGTTCACGACTTTGAACTAAAACGGTTAAAATTATTTTCGTCTTTGGTGATGGATTATTATCAGTTATTTGCTGACTTGTGACTCTAAGAAAAAATAAGGTCTATTTTTCATTGTAGTTATATTTTTAAATTCCCGAAAGCTTATATCGAAACGATTCGATAATTAAGAAAATTCCACATTAGAAAGTTGCAGACTGTTGAAATTATAGCATATATAGCATAACACCAAAATGTGCACAGTTTATGCATTTTTTTTTTAATTAATTTATTCGTAATCAACAGTGTACAAAATTATTTCTATAACCTTAATCTAGGTTTTACATAAAGCCACAAAAGATTACTTAGATTTTAAATTATTAAAGAAATAAATATAACAGAATTCTAAGCAATTTTTTTTGTATACGGCTGCATACCTTATGAACTTAGTATAGATATTGTTTATTCCCTCCAGGTCCAAATTTATACTTGTAAACGTAGTAAAGTTTTGATTTTCCACCAATAAGATTAACGAAAGGTGGCGTGATTTGACATTGCTGTGTCGTACATGACTATCGCAATGTTTTATTCTGTAACATTACTTATCAATTTGCTTTCAAGTGCGATTATATGACGCCCAGTCGGATTTTGCAGCATATAGTCAAAATTATTTTCAATTCCGTCATTGTGTAACCTGAACTAAAAATTTCTGTAATAAATTATAATGAATATATAAGTTAAAAGGATATAAAAAAGTTTCGAATTGGCCCATTGATAAAGAAAATATTGCTGGCCCATCTACAGTCTCTGTAACGGCAATGAATAAAACATTTCTACTCGTTTGATAAATAGCAAATAATCTTTAAAAATACTCTGGCATTAGGTTTCGATATTGAACGCTAATTGCATACTGGAGACAGAAAATAATTGTGTACCTACCTACTGTATAACTTACAAAGTTTCTTTCAAATGATACGAGTACAACAGAGATGAAATTCAGTTTCATCATCATCATGATCAACTCATTACCGGTTCACTTAAGAGCACGGGTCTCCTCTAAGTATGAGAAGGGTTTAGCCATAGTCCACCACGCTGGCCATGTGCGGATTCGCAGACTTCGCACGCCTTTGAGAACATTATGGAGAAGTCAGGCATCCTTTCCGCACGATGTTTTCCTTCACCGTAGAAACACGTGATATTTTAATTGCTTGAAAGCACACGCGTACCTTCGAACAAATTGGGAGGCGGACGTCCTAGCCACTAGAACATCACAGCTTAATAAATTTAATTTGCTGTGATTATAATATCACAGTAGCATCTTTAGTCGGTACTTTTAATAAAAACTTACCACATGAAGGTTGATAAGTATATTGTATGAAGATAATGTTAACAATGATAGCAAGCTAATTGTTGATTTTTCATTGGCATTGTGCCACGTAAAAACCAATTATGTTGCCAAACCCCTGACAGATTAGCTCGCTAGCATCTTAGACTGCATCATCACTAAACTGATGGTAGTTTAGATTACCGTCAAGGACTATCTGGTAGTGTGTAGTAAAAAAAAAAGTTTGCGTGTAATTTAGTAATTTTTGAGTGATGAAGCCGAATATATTATTTATAATGTATTATTTATATTGCTTCAAGTTTCACGGCAATAGAGTAACACCGTGTTAAATCACACGCAACGATTTAATAACCTTCTTTTTTGGACGAAAGTTGACGATGGTGTAATTTTTCATACACACATTGACGTCAACCAGTTCATCTTTCCGGTTAAATAAATTGCGTCATCATTTTCGCTAGTCAGTTATAAATGGCATAGGATATAATATAATTTGACATATTTTCCCTTTTGATTAACACATAAAAAATACGTCAGAAAAGGAAGTCTATTTTGGAAGGAATATAAAAGGCCAAGGGTGAAATTAGGTGTAATAAAATTCCGGCTCCATTTGTGTAATGGCTGTGCCACAATGAAGTAATCCAAAACATTACTGGCACATTTATAAAGATTTCTATTGGAGGTGGTGAATTATATGGATAAGTTGAAGTCAAGGTAATTAATCTTGCAATTTATTACACAACTGGTTTTTGCACACGACTTCGTCCGATTTTGTGATAAGCTTAGTATGAACGCTTCATAAATGCTGATTGGTGGTACTAGGCTACAAATAGTTGAACGAAAAAAATTATGGAATGTTTTTGACAGTAGAGTAAGCATCAGCTACTGCAGCCTTTCACCAGGACATACCAAGAAATGCTTGGAAATTTTAAATTCCCAAAATGCAGAATTACTTGACCCACTGCGCTGTGAAGGTCATATTGTAGGTATGGAATTTTGTAAATTAAACACCACCCGTTCAGTTTCCCAGTTGGTTCATCGGTCATATTTTTATTTCTGGTGTCACGTTCTAGTGCCTTCATAAACATCGGTAAATATTCAAGCCAATTAACTGTGCGATCACTTTTGTTATTTTAGGAACGTAATTTTACCCGTCCCTTATTTTGCTTTATGTTATTGAAAATTTTGCCGCTGTAGTGCTTTATTGGAAATCCTATAATACCATAATATTTTACAGTAATAAAGTTTAGCGACACAATACGAGTTGGTATGATTGCGCAATATCTATCGGCATTGTATTTTTAGGGTTCTCTACCCAAACAATTTAACCCTAATGATACTACTGAATTATATGAAATTTTTAACAGTTTAATATAACTATATAAAGTTAACATAATTCCCATAAAATAACGAAATTGATTATTATTTTTCTTTCAAAGGGAGGTTAAATCAATAATTTCTAACTAAGGTAAGTCGGCGGATTGGAGTTTTATATAAAGGAATGGTTAATTTTTACATAAAAAACGGTTTTTGGACTTTTAACCGAGATATTACATATGAAAAAATCTAAATATTTTACATAATTTATATAAAACTACAGAAAATTCGAAAACCTAAAATCAAGTCTCATATATAAATAATATATGGGACTACAAAAAAGTTGTTTTAATTAGAAATACAAGTTTAAGTTCTATTATAAATATATAAAATTACTACAAGAAAATATATATAAGTGAATAATTTTAAAATTTCCAGTTTCATAAAACTATTATATTATGGCTTAACTTTAATATATTATCGTTTTGAGAACGGGACCCGATTCACGAATATGACACGCACTTGGATAGTTTATTCTATAATTGAAGGTAAAAGCTCTTTTAAAATCTGGTATAATTATCTTCTATTTCAGCTAGCACTCGAATTTAAATAGTCATTAGAATTCAAAACTCTCAAAATTTGAATATAAAAAAAAAAGTTTATTTAATTCTGACTGTATGACTTGGACCCTATTATTAGTCTTACATCATAAGAAGGACCCTCGAACTAAAATAGTCCTTTAATAAGGTTACACGTTTCAAGAAACAAGGCTCTTGAATGAAACTAGGCTCGAGGGCTAAAGAGCTCAATAGGCTTTTAGCCTTTTCGGTGTCAAGAAACGAGGCGAATAAAGGCTAAAAGAGTTCGAGTCCTTTGGAACTCCAGCAGAAAGCGTAACGATAACAAAAGAACTCGTACTGTATACAAAAACGTTAGATTTTAAAGAGAAAATAATTTTGCTACTGTTATAGATAGATAGATAAACTTTTTATTGCACACTACAAATTTGAATTCAAAATAAAAATAAAATAAAATAAAATAAAATAAAATAAACAAACAATGCGCAAAGGCGGTCTTATCGCTAAAAGCGATCTCCTCCAGACAACCTTTTGTGAAAGGAAAGAGCAAAAAGGAAAGGGGGATAGTGCAATTGTGCAGTTGTAATGGTTCAATAGCAATAACATTGCACCATTTCCAATAAACATTGTTAATGAACAGGAAAAATGTGTAAGCCTACCGTTTTAAATCATTTAAAACTTGTTTCACGGTCGGGTGAAGTTTACATCTCGCTCGAGACAAATCGAAGATTGAAATGGCCGTGGCCTCTGGAAACAACTTGGCGGGATTTCAAAACTATTTCAACGAAATTTCCACTTAATTTAGAAGCAATAATTACACTTCGTATGGATCAAAATAATTCAACTGCTGAACTTTAACCCACAATGACACTTTGATGTTAAATAGGGTGTCTTAGAAAAGGGAAAGCGTAATTATTTGTTGAGGCGTGAAAGGAAACTGAGAAGGAAAGACTGTATTATCTAATTTCAAATTTATAGTCATCATCATCATCATGATCAACCCATTATCGGCTCACTACAGAGCGCAGGTCTCCTCTCAACATGAGAAGGGTTCGGCCATAGTCCACCACGCTGGCTATGTGCGGATTGACAGACTTCACACGCCTTTGAGAACATTATGGAGAACTCTCAGGCGTGCAGGTTTCCTTACGATGTTTTTCTTCACCGTTCAAGCAAGTGATATTTTAATTGCTTAAAAACGCACATAACTCCTAAAAGTTAGAGGTGCGTGCCCGGATTCGAACCGCAGACCTCTGGTTAGGAGGCTGACGCTCTAACTACTAGGCGATCACCGTTTCTAAAATAAATAAATTTATAATAAAAGTATTGAATGGCCCAGCGTCTCTCACAAATCTCGTAAACAGATCGACATTTTTTTTTTTGTGTGATTCGCTTCGATGCTGGAATGATTTAGGTCAATTTATTCATATTATGTCATATTAGGAAGAACTACTCAGAGAAACACATCCAAAGAACTAAATAAAAACTGAATTTGTAAGTTTGTCTCTTAATTGCTACTATGGTTTACCTTCATTGGCTAACCAAATAATTGACATATTTAAGATTTTTTAATCTGCTTTTATAAACAGGAATAATCGTTCATCTGACTTGCATGTTTAGTTTTACTAACTGAACATGCGAGTCAGCGAAACTATATTTTTTTCTGTATTAAACATATAATCACTTTGTTTCATCAGATCTTAATATATAGGTATATCAGATATTAATATATAATCATCGAAATGCTTAATTATTTTTTTTGCATTCCAAAAATTGGAAACGAAGGGGGGGGGGGGGGGTACGAACGAAGGGGGGGGGGGTTACGAACGAAGGGGGGGGGTAGCTAAGTAGTAGGTAGTAGTTTTGTAATTTTCCGTGATGAGTTAAAAGGCACAAGATGGTTAGAAAAAACCTATTGTATTACATATCCACCTTCGAAAGGTAAAACTAGGGACAATAAGGTTTATTAATTTAGAATTAAGGCGTCCACGTGTTGGGCAGAGCGGGCGTGAAGGATACGGGAATCGTGCACTAACCTCAGTAACCTATACCTCGGCGACGAGCACAGTTCAGGAGCACAACCAGCACACACCCTGGCGGCCCGCAAACACCTCGTGGGATCCGATGGCACTCAGTACACGATAAGGAAGGGAGGGTAGTTAGATAATAAAAGTAACTTATCAGTTTTGAATTAAAATTCCTACGGCCAAAGGATGAAATGTTCAACTACTACAGCAACCTGAATAATAATTTCATCTAGAGATTATTACACACACACACACACACACACACATAAATTCAAACTTACACAATATATGAAATACATGAAATATTTAAATATGACGAGTTAAGGCCGTTGAGTTATTTTTAATAAGAGTGAGTTTTGTTTACTTTCGCTCATAGTAATTAAAACCACAACTTGCGGGATTGCACTTTTATTGCGACCGTAATTAACCCTTAAAGTAATTTTGTCTACTATACTATACATTGAACTTTTAAAAAAGCTACCATTACAATTAAATTGTTTTTAGCCTGAATTATTAGTGAAATGTTATTTTTGAACGTTCCTTTACATGTCAAAAAATAAAAAGTTACGATTGTCTATGGTAATTTAAAGCAGTTGTGAAAAATAACCGACATGGTGCATGCGTCAGTTTTTGATAAGGTAAGTTTTATTTTTTTTATATGTTATACTTAATAATTTTGGATATCTGATGAATAGAATACTTAGCCAAATGTTTGTTCTATTGGTTTTTCATAAAAATAATGTGCTGGGAGCGTGTTTTTATATGTTTTTGTCATTTTTTAGTTGAATGTATAGCATAATATACATTGCTACCGTTGCACGTATCTATAATTTTTTGTTATGTATAGAATAATATACATTGCTACTAACCCGAGAATGATATTATAATATTATGTTATAAGTTTGGGATAACAGTACGTACGTTACTTTCGAATATTTTGAACTAGCTGACCTGCCCCTGCTTCACTCGGATATTCCATGCGTATAACTAGTTTTCTTTTTATTATGGTTATGGTTTGCCTGCATGTTCCGTTTGCTTTGTTTTAGACTGCTTCAAGCGCAAGAGCCAGGCGCATTTTAGCCTTGGTACCTGCACAAAATGCCGGTTCTGACGCTAGTGATAGTATCAGTAGTGAAGATGAAGCTAAAACACCAGAAAGTTCGCCTGCACCTTCTTTAGATTCTTCGCTAGAAAGGCTCAATATTTTAGATAGCCCTGATAATTCTATAGATGAAGAACAAAACCAAACTCAAACACCACTGACGCCGGTGCTTGATGAAGTATTTCCAAGTTCCACACAATGTAACTATGACGCTCTACCTTCAATTTCATCGTTACCATCTTTACCTTCAGTTCAACCATCAACTTTCACACCTACAATACAATCAACATTCAGTCCTCTGATCACTCGCAAACAAAGAAAGCGTTCTGCACCTACTGTTCTTGCTCAAAAAATTAAAAAAACATGCATAAAAAAGATACAGCTATCTTTTCGTTGGAAAAATGTACCATTTGAGCACAAAGCCGAATTAGAAAATCCTGTTTTTCGTGAAGATGTGCCAGTTAATTGGTCACCATTGGATTATTTTTATAGATTCTTTCCGAAGGAAATAGTGACAAGTATTACGGATAACACCAACTTATACAGCGTTCAAGAAACCGGAAAATCCATCAAAGTATCTAATGATGAGATATTAGACTTTTTAGCCATCAATGTTATAATGGGTATCGTGGTTATGCCATCTTACAAAGATTACTGGAACACTTCTTTTCGGTACTCCAAAGTTGCTGATGTAATGTCCCTGAAAAGATTTCAACAAATAAGAAGGTTCATTCATTTCACAGACAATACACAAGCTGATTTGCAGGATAGATACTATAAGCTTCGTCCTTTGATTGACAGTATTCGAGCACGATGTTTGTCGGTTGAAGAAGAGAACGCCTATAGTATAGACGAAATGATCATACCTTATAAAGGTAAAAAGGCAGGTAGTCGTCGTCAATACAACCCTAATAAACCAAGCAAATGGGGATTCAAAAATCTTGTAAGAGCCGGAGTATCAGGAATAATTTATGATTTTATGCTTTATGCTGGAGACGACACTTTCAGGGGTATCCAATTTTCAGAAGAGGAAGAAACTTTAGGTGTTGGAAGTAGAATTGTTATAGCGTTATGCAAAACAGTGAAAAATAAAGCTAGTGTTGTATATTTTGATAACTATTTCACGTCTTTGGAGTTGATATATCTATTGAGGGAAAATTATGGAATTTTCAGCTTGGGAACCATTCGGCAAAATAGATTGAAAGATGCTAGCCAAAAATTACTTACTGATAAGACTCTGAAAAAAAAGGGTAGGGGAGCATTCAGTCAAGTGGTTTGTAATAAAAATAAGCTAAGTGTGGTAAAGTGGTTTGATAATAAACAAGTTACTTTAGTTAGTTCCTATGTTGATGCATATCCATTAGAAAAAATAAAAAGATTTAGTAAAGAAAGCAGTGGTCGTGTTGATGTGACTTGTCCCCAGATCGTAAGGCATTATAATCGGCATATGGGTGGTGTTGATCTAGCAGATATGCTAATATCATTATACCGTACAGGGATCAAGTCCCACAGGTGGTATTTAAACATTTTCTCCCAGCTGTTGGACATTTCTATAAATAATGCCTGGTTGTTGCGGCGTAGGCATGATAGAATGTCTGAAACTGTCAGGAAAAAAGACCACTTAAAGAACTTCCGGTACGAAGTCTATGCGGGACTGCTTAGAAGAGACAGAAGAGCGTCGGTGAAGGAGATAGAGTCGGTCTCTGATAAGAAAAAAATAAAAAAACCGGTAGCGGAAAGACCATCTGATGACGTACGGTACGATCGATATGATCACTGGCCTCAATTAACTGGCTATCAACGATGCAAATATTGCAAAAATGGCCAAGCGAGTACCATTTGCACGAAATGTAATGTACATTTGTGTTATGTCAAAAATAGGAATTGTTTTTGGGCTTACCACAACAAAACCTAAAAGCACTATGTATAGTATACTATACATTGCAAATAATTATATGTTTATGTGGCTAGTGGCAATGTATATTATACTATACTCATTGTTTTTCGAAAATTTTGTACTTTTTATTTTTTTTATTATTTTTACTGTGTGTATTTTCAAGTAATAAACTACCTACATTTCAATTTTTTGGTTTTTTTTCACAAAAATATCTTGCGACTTTAAGGGTTAAGAGGTCTGAACGGTCCGACGTCTCGAGCGAGATTGCCACGAAAGGCAACAACCGCCTGTATTTATAGCAAAGCATGCTTGTACAAAATTGATTGCTACTTTCTAAATACACTGATTAGCAAAGAAATGATTAATTAGTGATTTAAAAAGTTCAAATGTGGGTAATTTATTGGATTCCTGATTTTCTTGGCGCCGCTGAATGAAGTTAATAACTCCTTCACTTCGACAAATATATTATCTCGATGACTTACACTAAGCCTGTTATCGCTAGCAGATCAGCAATAAGAAATAAAGAGTGAAACTAGAAATCATTGAATGAGTCTATTTTTATTGATACTCGGCACTCATATCAGCAAAACACCAAAAATAGCTTTCTATCAGATTTCTGTTCAATTGACAGTTACGCCGAAATGCGTCGTAAATTGTGATAATCTATAGAAAATACTCATAATGCTGGCAACATATTTATAACACCTAACTTAAAGAAACAAATTTTAATCCATAGGATGTTACATAACGAGAAATGTATTGGTAACTCATAGTAAAATTTTACCAAGGAACGGTGCGACGTGGCGATGTGGGATGTTTGAGGTGATTGTACTGGATCATAGCAACTTATTAATGAACGCCTTCAATAGCCTACAAATGTCTATTGGTAAACATAGGCCTTTCCTAGAGTCACTACTACTACTACTGGTAAACATAAGCTTATCGTATTCATCAGGCCACTTAAAACCCACTTAACACCGTCTGGGTCTATAGCCTTTGTGGTATAACGACGTATACGTACTCGTAGTTATGCCACAACGGGTATATACCCTGTGACGTCAATAACCTGCAGACTAGCTTCTTTTCCTAAAATAATCTAGTGGGCAGGTTATTAACTAGGTTATTAACTAACTTCTTTTTCTGAAAACTTCTACTATAGTGTAAAGTATTACTTAAATGATAAACAAGCATGGGTGTGAAATATTGCTCTAATAAGATAGCTCTTAATAAAATTTTAAGTGGCATGTGAGATGGTGATAACAAAAAGATAATTTACCTGGCTAAGTTTGTTGTGGGCTTCTTCTTAGACAGGGGCGCGTTTGGAAACCTCATAGCTTTAGTTTTAAGTTTACGAATGTAGTTATCACCATCAAATCACTACTATGTAAATTATTGACGCGTCAAAAACTCCTTATAAGGACTATTTGAATAAAGATTATTTGAATTTGAATTTGAATTATCTTATCTATATTATTTTTCCTTGACCTATGTAGTTGACTTTGGTTCTGCTATGGATCGACTCGTTAAGAGTTCAAGAAGCTCCCAACATAACTGGCGCATTAGTGCGTTGAGTCGTCTGAATTATCTGGACAAGGCTAACGTTGCTTGTGTACTTCTCAATAATCGCTCATTTTGTATTGTGTATTGTCTTTGGTCTTTCGTGTAAAGACGAATTGAAGATTTTACTCAGTTTCTAAAATCTGAATTCTGTTAATTTCAATGTCACATAAATAACTACTAAGATACAATTATTTAATTTTCACCAATGGCGTGCATATTAAACGTGGTTTATACCTTGAATTCAACAATACCGTACAATCTAAACCCATACTTTAGCAACGTGACGTGTTATAAGTATGCTCAGCCGTTTATATATACGTCTGCTAAAGTTCCATGCCCTCTCAAACTGGTACCTTCACAAATTACCCGATATATGGCAGATATTAAATATAAATGTGAAATTTATTAACCTTACCGCTATATATATGTCTTTAGATATTTTTCGTAAACATATAAAACGCTTTCCACACAACGCACAAAATATTATAATTACGAGAGTTTTTGTTTTCCTTTTTTTTTTAAACAGAACCAAATTGACGTGATTACAGCATAGACAATTAATAAATAGCAGATTGACAAGACTACATCTATTCCCAAAAAAAGACACATGACAAACCGTGATCTATTTGTGTATTTTTCAGGCAGTAAGTAACTTTCTCATTTATATCGTAAATAGGTAGGCGAAGTAGATATAAAATATAAAAGCTACAGATAGGCAGTTATCATTGGTATAGTTTATATTAAAGCTCTGTCATTTTGCTGAATACGTACTTTTCTTCCACTTGACTTAAAAATTTAGTAATACCTATACAGATGATGCTCACAAAGGAATAATTTTTGAGAGCATTTTAAAAATGGTCGTGCTCCAGATTTCGGCCTATTGTCCCAGCTACCAATTCTTCGGGGGGCAATTGGCAAGACGTTTACTGACCCCGTTTATGGAGAAAGCCACTTAAAAACACAGTTTTTTATGCTGTCGGACTCGGATGATGTCAGAATTATGTTTCGATTCAATACATAAAATGAAAATAGGTCCTGCCTGTACAGTCGTTCGTTGTGACTGGTATTTTATTTTTATATAATGGTGAACATATAACCGGTTCAGTCTACTAACATTTGTAGTATCACTATTGCTTTGCCAGCTTTTAAAGTCAAAGTCCCTGAACGAGTGCCTTAAATAATATTTATAAGAGAACCAAACCAGTTCACATCTGTAGTAGTAAACTGGTTTGGTGCCACAATTTGCATGTATTTATGAAATTGTCTAGAGATACTAAAATACCAAACGATTAATCCTAACAAGATGATCACAACAGAGAAAACGAAAAAAAATAAGTGCAAATAAAAGAGATTTAGATTTTAAGATAAGGTTATATTTGCGTTGCGTAAGGCAGACCGGCACTATCGAAATAACGAAGTCCTAGAGTGTATTCGCTTCGGCAGTGCATAGACTATGATTGTAACGATACAGAGGAGATTAACATGGCCCCTGCGCAAGGATGACACGCAAAATCGAGAAGCGTTCCACATTTTTTCCACCGGCAGCGGCGCAGTTGTGCCTGCGTAACCGATGAGATTACGGGATGCCTAAACGCATTTCTCGGAAATCCATCAGGCAGGTTCAGGCATAACATCGTTAAAAAAAAGTCCAGCATCAAATTAAAATGCCTGCGCAGAGCAAAATAAAGCTTTAACAGCTGCGTTTACAAATAACGTTGGGCGCGATCAGTGATTTTAGTTTGAAAATACTGTAATAATTGTGTTTTACAAAGATTATTTTTTAAATTTGTCTTTTTGTTTTCTATATATTTTAGTTTATCTATCTATCTATATATTTTGGTTTATATTTTTAAATTTAACTTTTTTTTTAATTCTTAGTACCTAATGTTTTTTATATTTTCTTAATAAAGACATTTTTTATGATTTTTTGTAATGGTAAATAAAACTTTACGGTAAATAAAAAAAAAGTATATTACGTTCAGTATCACTCACAGGAAGCACTGATAACATTTTTCTGTGTTATTTGTTGATCGCATTTTTAGTGACAAATCCAATTTCCTGAAGCGGACTCGGTCTCGGCACACAATGCCGCTGTTCCATTGTCACGGCACTTACGGAGAACTGCACAATTCCATATTTCTAAGAATTAAGTGGTACAAAAATGACATACGCTTAAATACCTAAGAAAATTGTTGACCCGCAGTGCTGTTTATTCTTTTGTATACAGCACTCTACACTTGAAGTCTAGAAGCGTAGAGAGTAGTAAAGTAGTTCAAGCCATTGCATTTCAAATTCAAATAATCTTTATTCAAATAGTCCTTTAAAAGGCGCTTTTGACATAATTTACGTACTAGTGATTTGATGGTGATAACTACATTCGTAAACTTTAAACTAAAGCTATGAGGGTTCCAAACGCGCCCCGGTCTAAGTCCACAACAAACTTAGCCAGGTAAATTTTCTTTCACCATCTCACATGCCACTTAAAATTATATTAAGGGCTAACTTATTAGAGCAATATTTCACACCCATGCTTGTTTATCATTTACATAATCCTTTACACTATAGTAGGACTTTTCTACAAGCTTACGTTTTATATAAACTTTGAACTTATTGAGACATCCAAGAAATTTCATTTGACAATTTGTTATAAAATTGTATACAATTAATTACCTTTAAATGAATTTCTAATTTTTTGTAGTCTAGTAGTGTGCAACACAAGTTTATTTTTACTTCTGATGTTAAGATTGTTGCAATCGCATTTTTTATTGAATTTTGTTAGAGACTCATTAAGGCATAAGCTCACCAAAATATATTAGAGTATCGTAGTCCAACTCAAGCCTGTTAGTAAGCCGTGTTTGCGGCGCCGCATCACTAAGATCGGCGTACGTGCGTTAGAGCGCCGGACTGCCCTTACGTCATACAATGACTTTCTCTATGGAAAACGTATTGTGCGAATCTGGCCCTCATAGGCTGAAGATAACGATAGTTACGTAATATGTTCCAATTATGCTAATAAGTCGAGATTAAATTGCGATGCTCAATAAATAATACCTAGTTCATGCAACAATAATTATATTATTTTAACTATATTTACTACAAAGGTCTTCGGTCTTGAAAAACTTGGTCATGCGTGCATTTATTTACTCACGTACGGCTTCTCAAGACGATATTTTGTGCTCAGACGAAAGGTTCAATTACTAGAAAAGTTAATATTATCCAACGGAACGTTCTTTCGAGTATGAGTATACATCTTATATATAATTAATATAAAAAGAGTCTTACGCTGATATAGATAAAGAAAATTTTAATATTATTTTATCATACACAGCAATGAAGCGGACATACAAAGTGGATCTCTGGCCGCATTCCGGAGGACAATGAATTGTTTTAAGTGCATGATAGTTTCAGTTAGTAGTTTAAGTGCGTTTAGTTTAGTTTCATTTTTTTTATACACTACAAGTTAGGCCTTGACGACAATCTCACCTGGTATTGATGATGCAGTCTAAGCTGGTAGCGGGCTATCTTGTTAAGGGCATGATAGACCCGTACTCCTAATTTGTTTTTACGCGACATCGTGCCGGAACTCTAAATCGCTTGGCGACACGTCTTTATCGGTAGGGTGGTAATTTGCCACGGCCAAAGCCTCCCAGACCAGACTCGAGCCGGGAGTCGAACCCAGGACCTCCAAACTTTATACTGCAACGAGCTTCTGTAAAACTGTCGTAACTTGGGATTTATGCCGTCACGCTTACCGAAAGAATTAGGTACCTCAATATATATTCAATAATCTATCATCAAATCAAAAATAGCTTTATTCACATAAACCTATTACAGGCATCTATGAATCGTTCATATATATCACATTTTTCATCAATAAACTTGATTATAAATCGAAAAGTGTATTCAGTAATGAATCTTGTTTTGCTTTAACTTTGAATAAGATGTTTTAACCATGGCAGGTGTCTAAGAATTTTAGAAAAGTAAAAAATGCCCAATATTATTGGTCTGGAACTAATAATGGCTTAAAAGGCTGCCACAACCGAAATTCGCGAAGCGTGAAAGGGCCGGCAATTCTGCGGCTGGATAATTTACGGGACATTTTTTCTAATACAGACTTAATGATACTCGAGCTTTAAGACAGCCACGACCTATTTTCTAGCTGTGTTTTTACTGCCATATTATAATCCTGCGGAATCCACGATAAATAAAAATACGCCATTATTTAGCAATATAGCGTCGATTACATAGAAGTGTAGCTTGACAGAAAAGTTTGTAACTGGAACTAATATGTTTTTATTTCTTGAATATATCTTGTGCTGTCGTGTGTCTATGGGAATGTATCAATTTTGTGTCTGTGTCAATGTGTTGTTAATATGAAAATTAAATTATCTACAAATTATTACCTTGAATAATTGTGTGCAATGTAGAATAATCGATTAAATTTGAATGAAAATATATGTACAATATAATCGAGAGGCAATAAATAAAAGGAAATCTTCCCAAAGTTCCACATCCTGTTCTTCCATCTCATTTCAGACCTATATCTGTCTTGCCCTTTTTGTCAAAGATTCTTGAAGCATGTGCACATAAGCAAATTTCCAATCATCTTCTTAAGTTTAACTTACTAAGCCCTTTTCAGTCAGGCTTTCGCTCTGGCCATAGCACTACATCTGCTCTCCTAAAGGTTACCAATGACATTAGGCAAGGTGTGGATAAATCTTTGATCACTGTATTAGTTCTCATTGACTTCACTAACGCTTTTAATGCTGTTGATCATGATATCCTAATTTCTATTTTCACTCATTTGCAATTCTCCTCCCAAGCTCTGGATTGGATTTCTTCTTACCTCCGGGATCGCCAACAAAAGGTATGCTTTTCCCAATCTTCATCTGATTGGCAGAACTTGAATGCTGGAGTTCCCCAAGGAGGCATTCTTTCTCCACTTATGTTCTCGGTCTTTATAAATCTTATAACGATAAATCTTGGTTGCTCTTATCATCTTTATGCAGATGACCTGCAGACCTATATGCTCAAGCTGACTTAGACAATCTCCCAACTGCTATTGGTGTTTTGAATGATGAGTTGCGCAAGATCAAACTGTGGTCTATGCACTTTGGCATAAATGTTAACCCGAGTAAGTGTCAAGCCATCGTCTTAGGAGGTGCTCGTTTGCTTAAGAAGGTTAATTTGAATAGCTTGCCCGTTATTAAATATGATTCTACCGTAGTACCGTTTAGCAGTCATGTAAAGAATCTGGGCCTTTATTTAGACAGTACTCTCTCATGGACACATCATATTACTGAAGTCAGCCGGAAAATTCATGGTATACTACGTTCATTTTACAGGTTCAAAAATTTCCTTCCAGTCAGAACTAAAGTCATGCTTATTCAATCTCTCATACTACCTCTTCTTGACTATGGGGATGTGTGTTATTTAGATTTAAACACCGCTCTTCTAGGTAAATTAGAAAGACTACACAATTGTTGTATCCGTTAAATTTTCAACCTACGTAAATTTGACCATATTTCTCACTACCGATCGCAATTAAAATGGCTAAATTTGCGTGACCGGCGAAAATTAAGAACCCTATGTCTTCTCTTTACCATTCTTAATAATGACTCCTCTCCTTCTTACTTAAAAACTCACTTTCATTACCTTCCTTCTCTTAGTCAGCGGGAACTTCGCTCTTCTTATAATTCAAAACTAAGTTTTTGTGCACCTTCCTCAACCTGTCTGGCTAATTCGTTTTTTTTCCAAGCTATTCAACTTTGGAATTCACTTCCTGAAGACATTAGAGTGTTGCAAAGTGTTTCTTCTTTTAAAATTAGAGTAAGAAAATTGTTACTTTGTGGGTATTAACCATTTTTTTTTTATTTGGTGCTTGTACAGAAAATGTAATGCTCGTATTGCATTTCTTTTTTTTCTTTGTTTTTTTTTTTTATATTTATATATTTTTAATTATCTGTTTGTATTTATTTATTATTATATTATTATATTATCTATTACTTTTATATATATACATTTATTGTTTTTTTTTTTGTTCGTGCGCCTACCATCAGTTTTCGTAATGTACCAAGGTTGACTGGTGGAGAATGCTTTTAGCATTAAGTTCGCCTTTTTGTACAGTTTTTTTTTTGTGCAATAAAGTTTATAAAAAAAAAAAAAAAATAGTATTGCATGCATACGAACTTTTGTAACTAAATATAGTAAGGAATATTGTCGTTTTTTAATCTTTTTGTAACGAATTAAAATGAATGAGATATTGTTCCAAGAATATTAGCACATCTGCTTTAACGAAATTGTATTTCTATAGCAATAAAATTGCAGGAATTTAATAATTTCGATTATAGTAAAATACATGGCAAAAGTATTTTTTTTTTCACGTGCGATTTTCACGCTTTAAAGCGAATGGACGTTTTGTAATACTTTCACGCGGAATCAATTTCGACGAAATCGTTGCCAATACCAGTAATATTGCACAAAGCTGATTCATAATTTCGGATTCTGGTATCGAAATCACAAACATAATGTTCCGAACAACATACAATCATCGTTAACTACGTTTGGATATACAATTGGTTTAGCGATCGTATCATTATCGAATGGATTTGTGCTCTTAACCCATATTTACATCGTAATTTTTTTATTGCTACCCGATATTATAATGATAGCCGATATTATATTATAGTGAACCTGTAATTAGTCTAATGGTTAGGGCGTCAGCATCTTAATCAGAAGTCGGCGGTTCGAATCCGGGCACGCACCTCTAACTGTTCGAAGTTATGTGCGTTTTTAAACAATTAAAATATCACTTGATTCAACGATGACGGAAAACATCGTCAGAAAACCTGCACGCCTGAGAGTTCTCCATAAGGCGTGTGAAGTCTGCCAATACGCACATGGTCAGCGTGGTGGACTATGGTTAAACCCTTCTCCTATTGAGAAAAGGTGCTAAAAGTGTGTGCTCGTGTGCGAACCCCCGACCTATGATTAGGAGGCGGACGCCCTAACCACTAGGCCATCACAGCTTCTCTGTCTATTAATAACTTATATTCAATGTTTAACAGTTACATTTATTTAACAGCTCACGGAAGCAATTACTGAATCCGCTTTTCATGCACCTTCAGTGCATTGCAGTCAGCGTTAAAGTTTACACATTTAGTCTCGGGAATGGACGGACGTTTCCCAAGGTGCGCGAATAATTAGGGATAAGACCTCCGTGGCACAGCGCGTACGTGTTGCATTATACAGTTGGAGATCCTCGGTTCGATTCCTGCCTCGAGTCTGGTCTGGTGGGAGGCTTCGGCCGTGGCTAGACCACCCTACTGACTCAGACGTTAGACCACCCCACTGACTAAGAGGTAGCGCCAACCGATTTAGCGTCCGGGCACGATGTTGTGTGAAACTAATTAGGAGTATGGGCTTACCATACCCCTAACAGGTTAGCCCGCTACCATCTTAGACCGCATCATCACTTACCATCAGGTGAGATGCCGTCAAGGGCTAATTTGTGGTGTATAAAAATAAGACCGCCTAATTCTATCTTACCGCTCTATTTTATTTGCAGTTTTGTATGATTTTCCGTGTACAATATAAATGTATTCATTATTTCATTCATTCATTAATTTTTACCGGATTATGGATTAAGGATTATGAGCCGCTTTGAATTTACGCAGGATTCTGAGGAGGTCCGATAACCTTGTGTAAAGCAGAGGATGTAAAACTTAAGAAAACAATTACAGAGTTTTGGCCCCACAAATAATAATATCAAAGACTATTTTATTACAAATTTAATTAAGTGGACTTCACAAACTTATCGACTAATAGAATCTCCATCTAGTTTTCTACTAGTTCTTATTGAGATAAAAAGATTAACAAAATCTCGCATTGCATCTCAAGTAAGTTTTAATATTTGATACATATTGTTTGTATACTGTTTCGTATTGTTTTCTGTATTTTTTTTCTATTGTTATGTGGTGTACAATAAAAGTTTATTCATTCAATAATTAATTCAAATTAGTTAAGTAAGTTCAAGTTCAGTTTACAGTGATAATTTTCAGAAGTTTTATATGCCAATGAATATTTTTTTCATTCATTTTTGAGTTCTTGATTATGAAAACATATGTTTTATTTATTGTCATATATTTGTCTAAAGTTTCCCAAACAAAAATTTCATCATGACTAAAAGGATAAAACAGTTTCAGTTTCTTTTCTATTCTTAGGGTTTTTTTTATTCTAACATCATCATCCTTATTAGAGTATATATAAAAAATAACAGCGTGCTTTGCGGACACGAAGCTGGTGTGAGTACCTTATAGCGTTACAGCTGCTGCTAGCTAATCTCTCAAGAGGATACCGTAACAATGATATAGCTTTGCTTAAGTAATGTGAGCAATCTTGGAACGCTAGAAGCTTGTAATGGACTATATACCTAATACCTAATGTATCTTCATCTGGAGAATATTTGAAAACATTTATTGCCAACTATTGTCAAGAATTCCACTTCACCTAGAATTCTTTATTTGTACTTCTATTATTTGTGATAATAGTACCTATGCTTTATACCTACCTACCTATAATGCACACTTTCTGAGTATTTTCTTGATCTGTAAACCTATTATCTCCATTAATTGAACAGTTTATTCGATTGCTTAAAATTATCTTTATAACTTTCGCATACTTAAATGAAATCAATGGTTGTCGAGCATTGACAAATTTAGCTTGATACATAATTAAATGAATTTGAATAACTCCAGTTTTAAACATGTACTTTATTATATTTTTATAATTATAAGCGATCATTGACATTCACTGGCATTTGCAACCACTATATCGCACCTCTTACAGAAGAAATAATTCCAAACTATGGAGCTGCGATGCGGGTTGATGGCCTGGTCTGCAACTATAACAGTATTTGGCTAAAGAAAAGAAAATTAGTGGTAGTATATCAACAATAGACGGGTAATATACAGATTAACAAAAAGTTCGGGGCCCTTTTCCGTTTATTTAATGATGAGTACTAATGACTTTAGTTTGGAACGAATCTTAATGGGTTCCGTGAATGAAATTTTTATTCCTTGTGTTTCCTTAAGGCTTTCTGGCTTGTCGCCGAGTGATTAATTCAGTTTGCAAGAGTCGTTTTTTAAAGCCAAGATTTAAATTGGACTGAGTAAATACACATTTGAATACGCAGTGCTATTTAAAACTGTCTTCAGTTATTCACTTACAGAAAATCTGAGAGTTCACTTCAAGAATTGCTTAATAACAAATTTAAGTTAGTTCCACATTTTTTTAACACGGCTTGCGGTAAGATTGAATAACTTGGTATAATATTTAGTTCACCCGCGTAGTTCGTATATTATCGTCAACTGCATGTCGCCATATTTTTTATTGTATGTTCTAGTTAGATATCCGATGATCAGAGTTCAGAGATGTCAAGAAGTTCGGAACACTGTACCAAACTCGTTAATTTAAATCTGTAATTTTGTTTTGGAAGCGGTGATAGCCTAGTGGTTAGGGCGTCAGCCTCCTAATCAGAGGTCGGCGGTTCGAATCCGGGCACGCACCTCTAACTTTTCGGAGTTATGTGCGTTTTTAAAAACAATTAAAATATCACTTGCTTCAAAGGTGAAGGAAAACATTGTGAGGAAACCTGCACGCCTGAGAGTTCTCCATAATGTTCTCAAAAAAGGCGTGTGAAGTCTGCCAATCCGCACACGGCCAGCGTGGTGGATTATGGCCGAACCCTTCTCATATTGAGAGGACACCCGTGCTCTGTAGTGAGCCGGTAATGGGTAGATCATGATGATGATGATTTTTGTTTTAATATCTTTGGCTTGTAAAGAATGAGCACTTTTGTAACGTCCATTCTGATTCTGAAAAATCCAATAGGAAAATTGGCAGTTTTCAGCTCTTGTCGAATATTAACATTTTAACGTGCTCTTATTGGCATGGGATGTATGTAACGGAATCTTTGTACGTGATTTACGCCCCGTTCAAAATGTCGGATCAAGTTGAAGCTTTGCACACCTATCAAATACCTATGATAATGAAATAACGGGATTTAGCTTAGTAAGTAAAGGATTCTTTGAACGTTAGTTTCACCATTTTCAATTTTTAGTACGGCTATGTTTAATGTATTGAACGGTAGGTAGTTTTTAGTTTACGGTATTTTGCATCGCGAATAACTTTTGGACTTTATGTTACATGCATATACTATAGGCTAATAATATAGCCTGTAAGTTCCATGTAAGTGAAATTTGTTTTTTTTATGGAACAATAAATATATTAAACTACCCTCACCCACTAACATCTGTAGCACCAGAGGAGCCAATGGTCTTTTGCTGACTAAACCTCCGAATCTGTTTCTACTCGGCATCGTACCGAGACGCTAAATTGCTTGGGGGAATCTCTTTGCCAGTGGGGTGAAAACTAGACGCAACCGACCGTATAAGAGCCCGCCAATGCACAAAGAAACATGTAGCGTTGATACCTTAATTCTCTCTACATTTTATGCCCAGCAGTGGGACAGTAATAAGAGGAGGATGATGAGCGTTGTAAAATAAGAATTTTCGGCTGCTTCGGAAAAATCAATACTACTTCTTTACCAAATTTAAATTACTTACCGTAACAAATTAAGACTTCAACTATATGCTAGTTGAAGTCTTAATTTGTTACGGTAAGTAATTTAGATTTGACGGAGATACAAAACTTAATATATTACGGGGTCAAATTTTCATTATTTAAAGGTGCACAAAGGTGCTTAATCGCTGAGAGATCAACCCGAGGTGGCATTCGTCGTTTACTAACAGGTGAGTTCGCAGACGAGCGCTACACTGTCATCGATCGAACTTTTGAACAATTAAGGCTTGCGTCCATATTCACGGATCCATCAGAAAAGCGTATATATTCAGTGCATCTGTTCTTTATGAAGTTAAATATTTTTATGGGGTACCAAGATGAGAGGGTTCGGAGATTGATTTAGTTCTGTGCTTCAGGTTGTTTTGCTCATTATGTCGGGAACCGAAGATAATAAAACTATTGAATTACATCAAAATTACAATGACATTAAATGGAATGTCAACTGCACGGGGATCGACGAAGCCTCCAAATGCGTTCCTCACTGCCGCTGCAGTTGGTGTTTTTTATCTCGCATGTCGCCAAATCTTGATCATGTGTTCAGATGATGAGTGGTGAATAAAGTGGATGTAAGATACTCTAGAGATTCTAGTTAGTAACTTTTCGCTCATTTCGACTCGGCAGTTGCTCTTTTCCAAGATCTACATATTACAATACGATCGACTTGCTAGCTAGCAACCATGTCATTAAAACTTAGCTAGCCAGCTTTATTATGAGACACTTTACATACCCAAGCTCGCTTTCGATTAATAATTTTAACGTTAATGGGCTATAATAGGCAAACCTCGTTTTCGATTAATTAGGTGTTATCCTTATGCTTAAGTTCATTTACTTTATTACTTTCACGCTAGCGTAGGGAATATTCAGCTATCAAAATGACCGTTTTTACTTGACAAACATTGACATATTAGTTACTGTCTAACGTACAGTCTTTTTAAAATCGGTCGTACAAAAGTATGGAGTTTTGATTAACTAAAAATTCAAAAGATTAATTAAAAAGACCGTATAATAGTCCAAAGTACTAAGTTTGGACTAATATACAGTCTTTCGATATTTCTAAAGAACATGTGTAAAGTGGGAAGTACCGAACTAGATGCCAGGTAGAAAATAATTAGGAGTAGGAATATATATTATATATATTTATATATTAATATTAGGTATGAGGTGCAAAGATGCTGTTTCCCGAAACGAATAAGTTCGCCTTTTAAAAGATTCTTCAAAAGAATTTTACTACGAAAGTCCGTATTTTTTATTTTTACCGTCGCTCTTGACTACTCTGTGAAATTAAAATACTACTGAAGGTCTATATTTTTAATGGGTCCCCCCGGGCACGGGTTCTTGGGGCAAGCGAAATTTAGTAGGTAGGTAACCCATTAAGTAGCGTCATTAATGTTTCCGTATGATTATTGTGTATCAATTTTCCGTGAACATAAAATACAGCCTCAGTTTGACGACTTCCGTGGCGCAGTGCTTGCGCTATCGCATAAAGTTGCAGGTCCTGGGTTCGATTCCCGGCTCGAGTCTGGTCTAGTGAGAGGCTTCGGCCGTGGCTAGTTACCACCATACCGACAAATACGTGTTGCCAAGGTATTTAGCGTTTCGGTACGATGTCGCGTAGAAACCAATTGGGAGCGTGGGCTTACTATATTCCTAACAGGTTAGTCTAGACATCATCACTTACCACCAGGCGAGATAGCCGTCAAGGGCTAACTTGTAATAGTCTCTGTCGCTAAAAATTTGTTAAGATTTGTTTAGCTGCAAAGCCGTACATAAGAAGCAAAATTAATGTTTCTAAATCTGCGGTAACGACACTCTGGTGCTTTTCCGGGGAAAAATAACGTACTCGTATTTCCGTCTCCAGGATGAAAGCTGTTTTAGTGCCAAATATCGTTAATATCTGTGCTGGCACCTGAAAATAGGGAACAAACAAAACAAAAAACAAGCAAACAGAAACATTTTCACGTTCGTAATATCCGTTTAATTGTATAACTTGTCTTCAATACTCGGGCACAATAGCGTCTTACACGACATTAGGTAAAATTACAGTCATAAATCGCGTGAAGTGAAATCCGATATTCTCTAACTTTGTACAGACCTTAAGTAGGTAATATAAAGCTTTATTAACAACATTTTGAGATAAAACATTTTTGATGACACAACTTTTCCTTTCCTTTTCATTCCGAATCAAAAAAAAAATTGTACGTGAAAAATTCCCTATGGTCAATTATATACAAGACGTCGTCAAATGTGTCCTTATAAAAAAAAATGTTTATTTTGTGTCTATTTACGTAACTTTGCCAGCGAAGTAACCAATGTATTTAAACTTTACGTCCGATTAAGCAATTTGAGCTGAACAATGTATGAAACTAGCGTGAGACGTAGCTCGATGACGACTGGACTTAAAACTGGAAAGACTTGTGTTGGTAGACCACCCAATGATGGACTGGCACAATTACGGGAAGTGTCCACAAACTAACAAAAGACCTGCGTCCAGCGGTTGCATCTAATGCTTAACTATCCGGACGTGGGCTACATCCAAGGCCTCGGAGACGTACGGACCACTCACCGTCCGATCTCCCGTTATCCCAAACGTTGCCTAAACCGAGTTTCAGCCTCAAAGGAGGCGCCCTTAGGCAGACGTTCCCTTAGATTCTTCGAGCCCTAGAGCTCGAAATGTCTTCTGGCAGAGCTTCTTTCCCAAGCTCGCTAAACAGCCCGATTACGCTGTCGCAACTAATAATGTTAGAACAGCTAATAGTCAATAGATAATATAGTAAATAATGCTTAAAATAATGCTGATTATAATTATTATATAAAAGCATGTCTATGCTCTGTTTTATGAACGACTTTGCCACATCTGAAACTAAATTTATCCAGTGAGTCTTTGAAGTTATCAAATACAATTAAATAATTCCGTTCTCTTTACTCAAGATATGAATCATGTAACAAAATCGTATAAACGGCTCCGTCTATTATCATATATTTTTACAAAATTTAATATTATAGTTTTCTCGTTTTTTTAATATTATTATATAACCGCGGTTTTATTTCAGATTAAGACTAGAAGTAGGTACCTATCACATTGAATTTAAATAATGATCAAACTTCTCAAATTTCAAGCTTAGCTGTATTAATTAACTTGGTGAACAAAAAACTTTTAAGAAAATTTTAAGCGATCCATAAAGTTCATCCAAAATCTGCTACCTTTAATACACCTATTATTAGTTATGGTCTTGACAACCTTTGAGGTAAACTAATCCATTTGTATAACGATGAGAAGGATATTGATTTTCTAAATATTTTGTATACAAGCAAACGTAAATAAAACATTGTTAAAAGTTATAGTAGAAACACTTTTCTTCTTGCCTGATATCATGCGATGATTTGCCATGAGTCTGTGATTATTAGCCATATTGTGTACGCTAGAGAAGAAAGAGTTTCAGAGTTATAATATTATCTCATAGACAACTATTTTATAATTTAGTTTTGATAATAATCATCGTCATCATAATTTATGTATTAAATAGAATAAGTTTGCAGCAAACCTCTATTCAATAAATAAACTAGACATCATTATTAAGCTATTTCCTATGGCCAAAATAAATTAGATTTTTAATGCAATTTGTAAATATCTGGTTATAGCATATATTATACCTGACTACCTTCTATTTTTTGAAAATTATTATAACCGAATGCAGGCTGTACGAAATTGCTTGACATTACTTACCGAAAATAATTTACGTTTACTTTTAATACCCGTTTTTCATTATCTTCAAAGGAAACCATCTGCCGAACGAACCCGAGCTTTGATGTGAATCTTTAATCAACTGCGAGCAATTTTAATAAGAGACTATCATGGCTTCCAACCCCAACTATCCTTACAATTCCAATAAATAATTACCATTTAATATCCTTGGAACATTCCAACACACTTTTTATCCTATTAGATATTTAAAAAGGAAAGGAAGAACTAAGAAGACTATATTTTATTTCAGTTTTGATTAATACAAAAAATAATTAAGGATTTTCATCAATTATATTATTATTAATTATTAATGTTTTCTCATACACGAATAAAATTAAATCGTGTGATACATTGGCATTTACGTTATTAATAATTAATATACATTATCCGTCGTATTTATTGTCGTTTGTATTGAGTTATGTGCGTTTTTAAGCAATTAAAATATCACTTGCTTCAACGGTGAAAAGAAACATCGTGGGGAAACCTTCATGCCTGAGAGTTCTCCGTAATGTTCTCAAAGGCGTGTGAAGTCTGCCAATTTGCACATGCCCAGCGTGGTGGACTATGGCCAAACCCTTCCCATATTGAGAGGAGACCCGTCCCCTGTAGTAAGGCTACAATGGATTGATCATGATGACATAATATCTAATAAATTTTACGTATAATACTCGAGAATACAGTTATCGCCAGCGAGTATCGCTATCAATTTAAACACTTCGCCTACGTGAAAATATTACTAAGAAGTTTATGCAAGTAAAGGACACATAATAAATAATTACGCTGTTGGTATCTTGACACTACCACAGCAAGACGGTGAATTATGCGTGGTACACTGGGATAGCTTCGGAAAGAGTAATAACTTCCATCCGGAAACCTTCTTTAATATTTAATAACTACTTTAAGGGATTATGGTACTGATGTAAGAAATTCATCAACATCATAACTTCTTGGGCTATGGGTCGTAAGACAGAACTGTTAATAGTCGTTTCAAATAACAAATAATTATTTATTTATCTCCTCTTAATTCTAGCTTTACAGGATAATAAACCTAATTTGCTAGAGTAGACTAATATAAAAGTATATATATATATAAATTGCCTAAATATACATATTCCGGTACCATATAACCCATGATGTCTTATGGTACCGGAATATGTATATTTAGTCATACATCTGTCAAAAAGTAACGTGACGTGAAATTAAAGTGGTATTTTAATTGGTTTATATTATGTACGAAGATGTTGACATTTCACACGGTATTTTTTTCACGTAATGCTTACTTTTCTTCTTGCGCACTTTATGTAAAGTCGGTACAGCATTTTTTTACATAGTCTAGACTTTTTTTTTTTCATTGGAACCAATGAGTTAAAAATCTATTAGACTTTTAACTCATTGGTTCAATGAAATGGTTGCCTGGAAGAGATCAATAATAGTGATAAAGTCGCCAATTGTTTGTTATTTTGTTATTTTTATGGATGTAATGTCTTTTATAAGTATTGCAATAAAGTTTTATAAATAAATTATTTATTTATTTAGATATTAGATTGTTTTAGTTTTAGTATATTTTTTACGACCGGCCGTCTGACTAAAGTTAACCCTCTTTGGTTATTACATTTCTCAATGTAAATTAAACAAGTATGTGTTTTATGGGTTAAGTTATTGACATGGAGAACTTAAACGGGACTTTAAACGAGACTTTAGTATGTTGTTTAATATATTTGCTTCAACACAATAGTTTTGTTTGCTAAATTATAAGATCGTGTTTATGATTTCTAGAATAATATGATGATAGTAAATTGAGTTATTGTTGTAGCGTAAAAATAATTCTCATGAATAAATTAGTTTGAAAAGTAATCAATTTTCTCTAGAATAATTAACTTACTCCTATCATTAAAGTTAATTTAAATAAAATATTTACCATATAAAAATTTACCTAGCATATCAGAATTACGCAAATCAGAAAATTAGCATCAATGAAACGGTTGCCAAGATGGCCAGGCCTGGTGATCAAAAGTAGGAAGGCCCCGAGTAGACCAAACCCGGATACGGAAATACAGTTACGGGGTCCACTTCCAACAGGTTAAGCTCCCTCAAAAGAAGTACTCCCTTTTAAAAACCTGTTAATACCTACTACTGATAATGAGAATGTATTGTAAAACGTTTTCTGCTTTATAAGTTCGTTGTATAATTTTCTAACTACCTACACTGTAAAAATGTGCAGGTATGTATCCATCGAAAGCGCTCCCTAATGACCAATTTGAATTCAAATTTGGAATATGTCATTAAATGAATGAATGGATGGATTAATGAATAAAACAATGAACTAATGAATAAAATAATGAATTAAAGAATTAATTAATGACATTGACGTTGACTTTATATTTATGAATCTAACGAAAACTTTCCGAACTGAAATTAAATATGCAGTAAAAGTATCTCGTGTGATGGCTGTTTTTATCCGCACTCAGCATACTTTAAACAGTTGTTTATGTAACGAAATATTCCAAATTGTAAGAGTACTTAAATAAAAGCACCAGCAGTGAATTTATATGATATTAATGAGAGAGTTCGTACATTATCTTGACATGCTGCTCCACTGTGGGTTGGTAAGTTAGTGCTAAGAAAACATTTTTATGAAAAAGCTTCTTGCTGAGGAAAATAACTTCAAAATATATTTACGGTACGTGAGATTTAATTTCAGTTGAGTGGAGTATTGATGGTGTTTTTCTTGCATAATTTTTAGCGATGGTGTTACACAGGAGAATTATAAGGATAACTTATTGATTTTCTATTTTCGCTCTTGACTACTCTGTGAAATTAAAATACTACTGAAGGTCTATATTTTTAATGGGTCCCCCCGGGCACGGGTTCTTGGGGCAAGCGAAATTTAGTAGGTAGGTCACCCATTAAGTAGCGTCAGTAATGTTTCCGTATGATTATTGTGCTCAATGAATTTTCCGTGAACATAAAATACAGCCCGTGACACAGTCCTCAGTTTGACGACTTCCGTGGCGCAGTGCGTGCGCTGTCGCATAAAGTTGCAGGTCCTGGGTTCGATTCCCTGCTCGAGTCTGGCCTAGTGGGACGTCACGGCTTCGGCCGTGTCTAGTTACCACCCTACCGACAAATACGTTTTGCCAAGGTATTTAGCGTTCCGGTACGATGTCGCGTAGAAACTAATTAGGAGCGTGGATTTACCATACTCCTAACAGGTTAGCCCGCTACCATCCTAGACAGCATCATCACTTACCACCAGGCGAGATAGCCGTCTTGCTTGTTTATCATTTACATAATACTTTACACTATAGTAGGACTTTTCTACAAGCTTACGTTTTATATAAACTTTGAACTTATTGAGACATCCAAGAAATTTCATTTGACAATTTGTTATAAAATTGTATACAATTAATTACCTTTAAATGAATATCTAATTTTTTTTTTTGTACTCTAGTAGCGTGCAACACAAGTTTATTTTTACTTCTGATGTTAAGATTGTTGCAATCGCATTTTTTAATGAATTTTGTTCGAGACTCATTAAGGCATAAGCTCACCAAAAGATATTAGAGTATCGTAGCCCAACTCAAGCCTGTTAGTAAGCCGTCAATCTTTGCGGCGCCGCATCGCTAAGATCGGCGTGCGTGCGTTAGAGCGCCGGACTGCCCTAGCGGCACAATTACTTTCTCTATGGGAAACGTATCGTGCGAATCTCTCCGTCATAGGCTGAAGATAACGATTGTTACGTAATATGTTCCAATGATGCTAATAAGTCGAGATTAAATTGCGATCATCATCATCATCATTTCAACCGATAGACGTCCACTGCTGGACATAGGTCTTTTGTAAGGAGTTCCAACGGCCACGGTCTTGGGCCGCTTGTATCCAGCGGCTCCCTGCGACACCTTGTTGGGGGTCGACCAACGCTACGTTTACCGGTGCGAGGTCGCCATTCCAGCACCTTGGGACCCCAACCTCCATCGGTTCTCCGAGCTATTGCGATGCTCAATAAATAATACCTAGTTCATGTAACAATAATTATATTATTTTAACTATATTTCCTACAAAGGTCTTCGGTCTTGAAAAACTTGGTCATGCGTGCATTTATTTACTCACGTACGGCTTCTCAAGACGATATTTTGTGCTCAGACGAAGGGTTCAATTACTAGAAAAGTTAATATTATCCAACGGAACGTGCTTTCGAGTATGCGTATACATCTTATATATTATTAATATAAAAAGAGTCTTACGCTGAAATAGATAAAGAAAATTTTAATAGTGTTTCGTCATACACAGTAATGAAGTGGACATACAAAGTGGATCTCTTTAGCTTTAAGTGAATCATAGTTTCAGTTAGTAGTTTAAGTGCGTTTAGTTTACTTTAATATTTTTTATACACTACAAGTTAGGCCTTGACGGCATCTAAGCTGATGATAAGTGATGGTCTGCGGTCAAAGATGGTAGCGGGCTAACCTGTTAGGGTAGGTCGGGTAAACTCATACTCCTAATTGTTTTCTACGCGACATCGTGCCGGAACGCTAAATCGCTTGGCGACACGTTTTTATCGGTAGTGTGGTAATTAGCCACGGCCGAAGCCTCCAAACAGACCAGACTCGAGCTGGGAGTCGAACCCAGGACCTCCCAACTTTATACTGCAACAGTGCATGCGCCGCGCCACGGAGGTCAACAAAATATTCTGTCATTATTGAATTTTTACCTTAGTATAAGTAATGCTAAGCTAATTTAACACTATTTGCATGCGGTGTTTGCCTGTAAGTAGCTAAGCATTTTTAAGCAAAAAAAACATTTCAAAGCGTTTGATCTAGATTTACCTAGGCTCACCTAGAACTTAAATTCGCTAGTGTCATCGCCAAGATATAAATTTACACCACCCGTTTTACAACGCCTTATACAATACGTGTTATTTAAAAATAAAGAATGTCATTAGAATTAAAGTTGTACGGAAATCGCCTTGATGTGATTTGTGTTAGGAACATCCGGAATCTGAAGAACATTATGCTCATGACTTACTACGTTATGATTTAAGAAGGCGCCCCTTTTACTCGCCAATTCCCGTGAAACGTTTCATATCATAAGAGTAAAGATTGTTAAACGTTCCCTGCAAAGTTTGTCTCCGAAACAGGTGACAAAAGTATGCATTCAACGCAGATTCTAGAAAAAATACGCTCGCTTCGCTCAAGAGCTCCTGAGCGAACTGTAAAACTCCCGTTAACTTAGGTTGTATGCCGTCACGCTTAACGAAAGAATTAGGTACCCTCATATTCAATAATATGAGGGTACCTAATTCTATCATCAAATCAAAAATAGCTTTATTCACATAAACCTATTACAGGCATCTATGAATCGTTTATCACATTTTTCATCAATAAACTTGATTGATATAAAAGTGTATTCAGTAATTAATCTCGTTTTGATTTGTCTTGTTTTTATATAAATATAATATATTATTTGACGACCTCCGTGGCGCAGCGCGCGCGCTGTCAGATTATAAACTTGTAGGTTCTGGGTTCGATTCCCGGCTCGAGTCTGGTCTGGTGGGAGGCTTCGGCCGTGGCTAGTTACCACCCTACCGACAAAGACGTGTCGCCAAGCGATTTAGCGTTCCGGCACGATGTCGCGTAGAAACCAATTAGGAGTGTGGGTTTTCCATACCCCTAACAGGTTAGCCCGCTACCATCTTAGACTGCATCATCACACTCATCAGGTGGGATTGCAGTCAAGGGCTAACTTGTAGTGGATAAAAAAAAAAAAAAAAAGGCTTTAACCATGGCAGGTGTCTAAAAATTTTAGAAAAGTAAAAAATGCCCAATATTATTGGTCTGGAAGTAATAATGGCTTAAAAGGCTGCCACAACCGAAATTCGCGAAGCGTGAAAGGGCCGGCAATTCTGCGGCTGGATAATTTACGGGACATTTTTTCTAATACAGACTTAATGATACTCGAGCTTTAAGACAGCCACGACCTATTTTCTAGCTGTGTTTTTACTGCCATATTATAATCCTTTTTTTTTTTTTTTGTCGTGGTGGAAATGCTTTATAGCTACTTCCGTCCCTTGGGCAGGACGGAGGTTATGTGGGACTCCCACCCATGGGTGGTCTACCCGAACTAAAAACCACCACGGCATGTCCCTCTCGCTGGTTTTACTGGACGCCCGGGGGACCCATTGTATACGTCCCGGTCGCCATATTATAATCCTGCGGAATCCACGATAAATAAAAATACGCCATTATTTAGCAATATAGCGTCGAATACATAGAAGTAGCTTTACAGAAAAGTTTATAAATGGAACTAATATCTTTTCATTTCCTGAATATCTCTTAAGCTGTCATTTGTCTATCAGTGAAAAAGTATCAGTTTTGTGGCATAATATGTTGTTAATTTGAAAATTAAATTATCTACAAATTATTATCTTGATTAAATTGTGTGCAATGTAGAATAATCGATTAAATTTGAATGAAATAAATACAATATAATTGAGAGACAATAAATAAAAGGAAATAGTATTGCATGCATACGAACTTTTGTAACTACGAATAAATATAGCAAGGAATATTGTTGTTTTTATCATTTTGTAACGAACTAAAATTAATGAGATATTGTTCTAAGAATATTAGCACATCTGCATTAACAAAATAGTATTTCTATAGCAATAACATTGCAGGAATTTAATAATTTCGATTATATAATAGTAAAATACATGGAAAAAGTTTTTTTTTTTCACGTGCGTTTTTCGCGCTTTAAAGCGAATGGACGTTTTGTAATACTTTCACGCGGAATCAATTTCGACGAAATCGTTGCCAATACCAGTAATATTGCACAAAGCTGATTCATAATTTCGGATTCTGGTATCGAAATCACAAACATAATGTTCCGAACAACATACAATCATCGTTAACTACGTTTGGGTATACAATTGGTTTAGCGATCGTATCATTATCGAATGGATTTGTGCTCTTAACCCATATTTACATCGTAATTTTTTTATTGCTACACGATATTATAATGATAGCCGATATTATATTATAGTGAAACTGTATGGTAATGGTTAGGGCGTCAGCATCTTAATCAGAAGTCGGCGGTTCGAATCCGGGCACGTACCTCTAACTTTTCGGAGTTATATGCGTTTTTAAACAATTAAAATATCACTTGCTTCAACGATGACGGAAAACATCGTGAGGAAACCTGCACGCCTGAGAGTTCTCCATAAGGCGTGTGAAGTCTGCCAATACGCACATGGTCAGCGTGGTGGACTATGGCCAAAACCCGTCTTATATTGGGAGGGGATCCGTGCTCTGTTATGAGCCAGTAATGGGTTGATCATGATGATGATGATTATAATGAGAGTAAAGTTGCGCTTTCAATAAATCGATAAACGTGATAAGACTTATATATAACGTAACGTAAATAATAAAAATTTGCTTATTTCTCTCTGGCATCATCATGATCAGCCCATTACCAGCTCACTACAGAGCACGGGTCTCTTCTCGTCCATGTGCGAATTTGCATACTTCACAGGCCTTTCAGAACATTATGGAGAACTCTCAGGCGTGCAGGTTTCCTCACGATGTTTTCCTTCACCATTGAAGCAAGTGATATTTTAATTGCTAAAAAACGCACATATCTTCGAAAAGTTAGAAGTGTGTGCTCTTTTTCGAACCCCCGACCTCTGATTAGGAGGCGGACGCCCTAACCACTAGGCCATCATAGCTTCTCTGTCTATTAATAACTTATATTCAATGTTTAACAGTTACATTCATTTAACAGCTCACGGAAGCAATTACTGAATCCGCTTTTCATGCACCTTCAGTGGATTGCAGTCAGCGTTAAAGTTTACACATTTAGTCTCGAGAACTGACGGACGTTTCCCAAGGTGCGCGAATAATTAGGGATAAGACCTCCGTGGCACAGCGCGTGCGCTGTTGCATTATACAGTTGGAGATCCTCGGTTCGATTCCCGGCTCGAGTCTGGTCTGGCGGGAGGCTTCCGCCATGGCTAGACCACCCTACTAACTAAGACGTTAGACCTCACTACCACCCTACTGACTAAGACGTGGTGCCAAGCGATATAGCGTCCTGGCACGATGTCATGTAGAAACCAATTAGGAGTATGGGTTTACCATACCCCAGGTGGTACAGGTTAGCCCGCTACCATCTTAGACCGCATCACAGCACTTCCGCAATTCCGTCCGTTCGACAGCAATTCCGTCTTACCCTTTATCTTACCGCTCTATTTTATTTGCAGTTTCGTATGATTTTCCGTGTACGATATAAATGTATTCATTATTTCATTCATTCATTAATTTTTACCGGATTATGGATTAAGGTTTATGAGCCGCTTTGAATTTACGCAGCAGGATTCTGAGTAGGTCCGATAACCTTGTGTCAAGCAGAGGATGTAAAACTTAAGAAAACAAATACAGAGTTTTGGTCCCACAAATAATTATATCAAAGACTATTTTATTACAAATTTAATTAAGCGGACTTTACAATCTTATCAATATCCAAATTGAACGGATTAGTTCATCCACTATAATTTATAATTGAAATAAGTTGCGCTTCTCTTGAATCTCTTGCGATCGACTAATAGAATCTCCATCTAGTTTTCTACTAGTTCTTATTGAGATAAAAAGATTTAACAAAATCTCGCATTGCATCTCAAGTAAGTTTTAATATTTGATACATATTGTTTGTATACTGTATTTATTTTTTTCTGTTGTTATGTGGTGTACAATAAAAGTGTATTCAGTCAATAATTCATTCAAATTAGTTAAGTAAGTTCAAGTTCAGTTTACAGTGATAATTTTCAGAAGTTTTATATGACAGTGAATATTTTTTTCATTCATTTTTTAGTTCTTGATTATGAAAACATATGTTTTTTTTCATAATCAAGAAATTTGTCTAAAGTTTCCCAAACAAAAATTTCGTCATGACTAAAAGGATAAAACAGTTTCAGTTTCTTTTCTATTCGTAGGGTATTTTTTTTTGATTCTGACATTATCATCCTTATTAGAGTATATATAAAAAATAACAGCGTGATTTGCGGACACGAAGCTGGTCTGAGTACGCTACAGCGTTCCAGCTTCTGCTAGCTAATCTTTCAAGAGGATACCGTAACAATGATATAGCTTTGCTTAAGTAATGTGAGCAATCTTGGAACGCTAGAAGCTTGTAATGGACTATATACCTAGTACCTAATGTATCTTCATCTGGAGAATATTGGAAAGCATTTATTGCCAACTATCTATATGTAACTTATTGTCAAGAATTCCAATGTTAGTAAATTTTTTAGGTTAGCCCTTGACAGCTATCTCACCTGGTGGTAAGTGATGATGCTGTCTAAGATGGTAGCGAGCTAACCTGTTAGGAGTATGGTAAACCCACCCTCCTAATTGGTTTCTACGCGACATCGTGCCAGAACGCTAAGTCGCTTGGCGACACGTCTTTGTCATTAGGGTGGTAACTAGCCACGGCAGAAGCCTCCCACCAGACCAGACTCGAGCCGGGAATCGAACCCAGGACCGCCCAACTTTATAATGCGACAGCGCGCGCACTGCGCCACGGAGGTTGTCATCCAAATAAGGCTCTTTAAGAAGCTGAAAAAAAAACTTAAAAGCCGGTCACATATTGGCAGTCCCATATTGCTCTGGATGTTCATGGGCAGTTTTTATCAATCAACATCAGGCAACCCATCTGCCCGCTTGCTCGTTGTTCCTTACAAAACAAAAGTATATAAAGTAAGGAAGGATAGCCACATTTTCAAGAAGCTTAATTTAAAAACCTTTTATACAAAGGATATTGAATATACTCAAACAAATAACTAACATGTCAAAGTCGAAACTAATTCCACCAAAGTTCAATTACTTTAACATTGTATGCGCAAGTTTATTCACTACCTAAGGCAATTGAGCGAGTCACTAGACGTAACTATGGAAATTGGAAATGCCTAAAAATAATCAGGTTAGTAATAAACCTATCTCGAATTAACTGTAATAATGTACTGTAGTTTTACGTTTCTCCGAATAAAGAAAACTAGGAGACATATTCATCTACCCAAATATAACATTAATAAGTATTCAGAAGTAAACAAGGGAATTTTATTTTAGAAAATATTGGTAAGTTATTTATACATTTCACCTAGAATTCTTTATTTGTACTTCTATTATTTGTGATAATAGCACCTATGCTTTATACCTACCTACCTATAATGCACACTTTCTGAGTATTTTCAAATCTGTAAACCTATTATCTTCATTAATTGAACAGTTTATTCGATTGCTTAAAATTATCTTTATAACTTTCGCATAATTAAATAAAATCAATGGTTGTCGAGCATTGACAAATTTACTCTTGATACATATTTAAATGAATTTGAATAATTCATTTAACTTTGAACTTATTTAATTTAATGAGTCTTAAACATGTGCTTTATTATATTTTTATAATTATACTATATCGCACCTTTTACAGAAGAAATAATTCCAAACTATGGAGCTGCGATGCGGGTTGATGGCCTGGTCTGCAACTATAACAGTAATTGGCTAAAGAAAAGAAAATTAGTGGTAGTATATCAACAATAGACGGGTAATATACAGATTAACAAAAAGTTCGGGGCCCTTTTCCTTTTATTTAATGATGAGTACTAATGACTTTAGTTTGGAACGAATCTTAATGGGTTCCGTGAATGAAATTTTTATTCCTTGTGTTTCCTTAAGGCTTTCTGGCTTGTCGCCGAGTGATTAATTCAGTTTGCAAGAGTCGTTTTTTAAAGCCAAGATTTAAATTGGACTGAGTAAATACACATTTGAATACGCAGTGCTATTTAAAACTGTCTTCAGTTATTCACTTACAGAGAATCTGAGAGTTCACTTCAAGAATTGCTTAATAACAAATTTAAGTTAGTTCCACATTTTTTTAACACGGCTTGCGGTAAGATTTAATAAATTGGTATAACATTTGGTTCCGCCCGCGTAGTTCGTATATTATTGTCAATTGCATGTCGCCATATTTTTTACTATATGTTCTAGTTAGATAATTATGACTTTTTTCCGATGATCAGAGTTCAGAGATGTCAGAAAGTTCGGAACACTGTACCAAACTCGTTAATTAAAATCTCTATTTTTGTTTTATATCTGGGCTTTTAAGGAATGAGTACTTTTGTAACGTCCATTCTGATTCTGAAAAATCCAATAGGAAAATCGGCAGTTTTCAGCTCTTGTCGAATATTAACATTTTAACGTGCTCTTATTGGCATGGGATGTATGTAACGGAATCTTTGTACGTGATTTACGCCCCGTTCAAAATGTCGGATCAAGTTGAAGCTTTGCACACCTATCAAATACCTATGATAATGAAATAACGGGATTCAGCTTAGTAAGTAAAGGATTCTTTGTACGTTAGTTTCACCATTTTAATTTTTTTAGTTCGGCTATAAATGTTTAATTTATTGAATGGTAGGTAATTTTTAGTTTACGGTATTTTGCATCGCGAATAACATGCGAACTTTATGTTATATGCATATACTACAGGCTAATGATATAGCCTGTAAGTTCCATGTAAGTGAAATTTGTTTTTTTTATGGCACAATAATTACCCTCACCCACAAACATCTGTAGCACCAGAGGCGCCAATGGTCTTTTGCTGGCTAAGCCTCCGAATCTGTTTCTATACGGCATCGTACCGAAACGCTAAATTGCTTGGGGGTATCTCTTTGCCAGTGGGGTGAAAACTAGTACTTCTTTATGAAGTTAAATATTTTTATGGGGTAGCAAGAGGCGAGAGTTCGGAGATTGAATTAGTTCTGCGCTTCAGGTAGATTTGCTCATTATGTCGGCAACAGAAAACAATAAAAATTTAATAACATCTAATTTTGACACGCATTGATTTCTATTGCACGGAAATCGACGAACCCGTCAAATGCGCTTCTCACTGCCGCTGCATATTTGATGTTATTTATCTCGCAAAAAGTTATTCACTCCCGCCAAATCCTGATCATGTGATGATACATCCTGATGATGAGTGGTAGGTAAAGTCGGTGTAAAATACTATTAAGATTCTAGTTAGTAACTTTTCGCTTATTTCGACTCAGCAGTTGCTCTTTTCCAAGATCGATATTACAATACAATCGACGTGCTGGCTAGCAACCATGTCATTAAAACTTAGCTAGCCAGCTTTATTATGACACACTTTACACACCCAAGCTCGCTTTCGATTAATAATTTTAACGTTAATGGGCTATAATAGGCAAACCTCGTTTTTGATTAATTAGGTGTTATCCTTATGCTTAAGTTCATTTACTGTTCATTCACTTTATTACTTTCACGCTAGCGTAGGGAATATTAAGCTATCGCAATGATAGAACTAAAGTTGAATGGATTTAATGAGTCAATCAAGACTCCACTTTTGTACGACCGATTTTTACTTGACAAACATTGACAGTATAGTTACTGTCTAACATACAGACTTTTTAATTAATGTTTTTAAAATCGGTCGTACAAAAGTGTGGAGTCTTGACTAACTAAAAATTAAAAAGATTAATTAAAAAAACTGTATATTAGTTCAAACTACTAAGTTTGGACTAGTATACAGTCTTTCGATATTTCTAAAGAACATGTGTAAAGTGGGAAATACCGAACTAGATGCCAGGTAGAAAATAATTAGGAGTAGGAATATATATTATATATATTAATATAAGGTATGAGGTGCAAAGATGCTATTTCCCGAAACGAATAAGTTCGCCTTTTAAAAGATTCTTTAAAAGAATTTTGCTACGAAAGTCCGTATTTTTTATTTTTACCGTCGCTCTTGACTACTCTGTGAAATTAAAATACTACTGAAAGTCTATATTTTTAATGGGTCCCCCCGGGCACGGGTTCTTGGGGCAAGCGAAATTTAGTAGGTAGGTCACCCATTAAGTAGCGTCAGTAATGTTTCCGTATGATTATTGTGCTCAATGAATTTTCCGTGAACATAAAATACAGCCCGCGACACAGTCCTCAGTTTGACGACTTCCGTGGCGCAGTGCGTGCGCTGTCGCATAAAGTTGCAGGTCCTGGGTTCGATTCCCGGCTCGAGTCTGGCCTAGTGGGAGGCTTCGGCTGTGGCTAGTTACCACCCTACCGACAAATACGTGTCGCCAAGCGATTTAGCGTTCCGGAACGATGTCGCGTAGAAACCAATTGGGAGCGTGGGCTTACTATATTCCTAACAGGTTAGTCTAGACATCATCACTTACCACCAGGCGAGATAGCCGTCAAGGGCTAACTTGTCATAGTCTCTGTCGCTAAAAATTTGTTAAGATTTATTTAGCTGCAAAGCCGTACATAAGAAGCAAAATTAATGTTTCTAAATCTGCGGTAACGACACTCTGGTACTTTTCCGGGGAAAAATAACGTACTCGTATTTCCGTCTCCAAGATGAAAGCTGTTTTAGTGCCAAATATCGTTAATATCTGTGCTGGCACCTGAAAATAGGGAACAAACAAAACAAAAAACAAACGAACAGAAACATTTTCACGTTCGTAATATCCGTTTAATTGTATAACTTGTCTTCAATACTCGTGCACAATAGCGTCTTACACGACATTAGGTAAAATTACAGTCATAAATCGTGTGAAGTGAAATCCGATATTCTCTAACTTTGTACAGACCTTAAGTAGGTAATATAAAGCTTTATTAACATCATTTTGAAACAAAACATGTAAATACTTTTTGATACTTTTTGACACAACTTTTTCCTTTTCTTTATGAATGAAAAAAAAATTGGTCAATTATATACTAGTGGTCGTGAAATGTGTCCTTATAAAAAAAATATTGTTTATTTTGTGTCTATTTACGTAACTTTGCCAGCGAAGTAACCAATGTATTTAAGCTTGACGTCCGATTAAGCAATTTGAGCTGAACAATGTATGGAACTAGCGTGGGACGTAGCTCGAAGACGACTGGACTAAAAACTGGAAAAACTTGTGTTGGTAGACAACCCAACGATGGACTGGCGATATCAAGCGATCTGCTGAGAGTCACACAATTACGGGAAGTGTCCACAAACTAACAAAAGACCTGTCTCCAGCGGTTGCATCTAATGCTTAACTATCCGGACGTGGGCTCCATCCAAGGCCTCGGAGACGTACGGACCACTCACTGTCCGATCTCCCGTTATCCCAAACGTCACCTAAGCCGAGTTTCGGCCTCAAAGGAGGCGCCCTTAGGCAGACGTTCCCGTAGTTTCTTCGAGCCCTAGGGCTCAAAATTTCTTTTGGCAGAGCTTCTTTTCAAAGCTCGCCAAACAGCCCGATTACGCTGTCGCAACTAATAGTGTCAGCACAGCTAATAGTCAGTAGGTAATATAGTAAATAATGCTTAAAATAATGCTGATTATAATTATTATATAAAAGCATGTCTATGCTCTGTTTTATGAACGACTTTGCCACATCTGAAACTAAATTTATCCAGTGAGTCTTTGAAGTTATCAAATACAATTAAATAATTCCGTTCTCTTTACTCAAGATATGAATCATGTAACAAAATCGTATAAATGGCTCCGTCTATTATCATATATTTTTACACAATATAATATCTTTCTCGTTTTTTTAATATCATAACACAATCGCGGTGTTTTATTTCAGATTAAGACTAGACGTAGGTACCTATCACATTGAATTTAAATAATGATCAATCTTCTCAAATTTCTTAGCTTAGCTGTATTAATTAACTTGGTCAACAAAAAACTTTTAAGAAAATTTTAAGCGATCCATAAAGTTCATCCAAAGTCTGCTACCTTTAATACACCTATTATTAGTTATGGTCTTGACAACCTTTGAGGTAAACTAATCCGTTTGTATAACGATGAGAAGGATATTGATTTTCTAAATATTTTGAATACAAGCAAACGTAAATATAACGGTGTTTTAAATTATAGTAGAAACACTTTTCTTCTTGCCTGATCATGATGGTTTGACGACTTGCCATGATTAGCCATATTGTGTACGCTAGAGAAGAAAGAGTTTCAGACCATAGATAAACCAAATACATACCTAATATTTTATTGTGTGGTATATATTTATGATTATTATTATGAAATAAATAAATTATTATTAATTTTATGAAACCAAGCTGCTCCTGAATCTTAATATCATCTCATTTTTTTTTTAAATAATAATCGTCGTCACAATTTATGAATTAAATAGAATAAGTTTGTAGCAAACCTCTATTCAATACATAAAATAGACATCATTATTAAGCTATTTACTATGGACAATGCGTTAGTACCGAAATGCATATAAATATACAAAATAAATTCGTTTTTTATTTTTAATTATTCGTTAATAACTGGTTATATGAGACATCTCTGACTACCTTAATTTTTGAAAATTATTATAACCGAATGCAGGCTGTACGAAATTGCTTGACATTACTTACCGAAAATAATTTACGTTTACTTTTAATACCCGTTTTTCATTATCTTCAAAGGAAACCATCTGCCGAACGAACCCGAGCTTTGATGTGAATCTTTAATCAACTGCGAGCAATTTTAATAAGAGACTATCATGGCTTCCAACCCCAACTATCCTTACAATTCCAATAAATAATTACCATTTAATATCCTTGGAACATTCCAACACACTTTTTATCCTATTAGATATTTAAAAGGTAAGGAAGAACTAAGAAGACTATTTGAGTTTTGATTAATAGAAAAAATAATTAAGGATTTTCATCAATTATATTATTATTAATTATTAATGTTTTCTCATACACGAATAAAATTAAAACGTGTGATACATTGGCATTAACGTTTTTAATAATTAATATACATTATCCGTCGTATTTATTGTCGTATGTATTGAGTAATGTGCGTTTTTAAGCAATTAAAATATCACTTGCTTCAACGGTGAAGGAAAACATCGTGAGGAAATCTTCATGCCTGAGAGTTCTCCGTAATGGCGTCAAAGGCGTGTGAAGCCTGTCAGTCTGCACATGCCCCGCGTGGTGGACTATGGCCAAACCATTCCCATATTGAGAGGAGACCCGTGCTCTGTAGTAAGGCTACAATGGATTGATCATGATGACATAATAATAAATTTTACGTATAATATTCGAGAATACAGTTATCGCCTGCGAGTATCGCTATTAATTTAAACACTTCGCCTACGTGAAAATATTGCTAAGAAGTTTATGCAAGTAAAGGACACATAATAAATAATTACGCTGTTGGTATCTTGACACTACCACAGCAAGACGGTGAATTATGCGTGGTACACTGGGATAGCTTCGGAAAGAGTAATAACTTCCATCCGGAAACCTTCTTTAATATTTAATAACTACTTTAAGGGATTATGGTACTGATGTAAGAAATTCATCAACATCATAACTTCTTGGGCTATGGGTCGTAAGACAAAACTGTTAGTAGTCATTTCAAACAAAAAAATATTGGCTAGATATCGTTATATCCGGTTGACACATGGTCAAAAAGTAATGTGAAATTAAAGTGGAATTTTAATTGATTTATAACTATGTACGGAGATGTTGACATTTCAAACATTGTATTTTCACGAAATGCTTACTTTTTTTTCTTCTTGCGCACTTTATGTAAAGTCCGTACAGCATTTCTTTGTAGTCTATTTAAATTTTAAATTTGTTAGACTTTTATCTCATTAGTTCCAACGAAATAGTTGTCTGGACGAGATCAATAATAGTGATAAAGTCGTCAATTGTTTGTTATTTTGTTATTTTTATGTATATTATGTCCTTTTTAAAAGTAGTAAAGTTTTATAAATAAATTATTTATTTATTCAGATATTAGATTGTTTTAGTTTTAGTATATTTTTTACGACCGGCCGTCTGACTAAAGTCAACCCTCTTTGGTTATTACATTTCTCCGTGTAAATTAAACAAGTATGTGTTTTATGCGTTAAGTTATTAACATGGAGAACTTTAACGGGACTTTAAACGAGGCTTTTGTATGTTGTTTAATATATTTGCTTCAACACAATAGTTTTGTAGCTTTTCTGCTAAATTATGAGATCGCGTTTATGATTTTTATAATAATATGATGATAGTTAATTGAGTTCTTGTTGCAGCGTAAAAATAATTCTCATTAATGAATTAGTTTGAAAACTAATCAATTTTCTGTAGAATAATTAACTTACTTCTATCATTAAAGTTAATTTAAGTAAAATATTTTCCCAAATTATGTGGCGAACTTTTAAAGAATATAGCCTACCATATGAAAATTTTCCTACCGCATCAGAATTACACAAATCAGAAAATTAACATCAATGAAACGGTTGTCAAGATGGCCAGGCCTAGTCATCAAAAGTAGGAAGGCCCCGAGTAGGGAAACCCGGATACGGAAATACAGTTACGGGGTCCACTTCCAACAGGTTTAGCATACAAGAAGTCCTCCCTTTTTAAAACCTGTTAATACCTACTATGGATTTGAGAACAAGAATGTATTGTGAAGTGTTTTCTGCGTTTGAAGTTTGTTTTATAATTTTCCAACTACCTGTAAAATGTGCAGGTATGTATCCATCGAAAGCGCTCCTTCATGACCGATTTGAATGAAACATTTTGAATATGACATTAAATGAATGAATGGATGAATTAATGAATAAAAAAATGAATGAATTAATGACATTAACGTTGATATTGTATTTATGAAACTAGCAAAAACTTTCCAAACTGAAATTAAATATGCAGTAAAAGTAACTTCTTTTTGAAATGAAAATATCACTTGCTTCAACGGTGAAGGAAAACATCGTGAGGAAACCTGCACGCCTGAGAGTTCTCCATAATGTACTCAAAGGCGTGTGAAGTCTGCCAATCCGCACATGACCAGCGTGGTGGACTATGGCCAAACCCTTCTCATATTGAGAGGAGACCCGTGCTCTGTAGTGAGCCGGTAATGGGTTGATCATGATGATGATGATGAAAAGTAACTCGCGTGATGTCTGTTTTCATCTGCACTCAGCATACTTTAAACAGTTGTTTATGTAACAAAATATTCACAAATTGTAAGAGTACTTAAATAAAAGCACCAGCAGTGAATTTATATGATATTAATGAGGGAGTTCGTACATTATCTTGACATGCTGCTCCACTGTGGGTTGGTAAGTTAGTGCTAAGAAAATATTTTTATGAAAAAGCTTCTTCCTGGGGAAAATAACTTCAAAATATATTTACGGTACGAGAGATTTAATTTCAGTTGAGTAGAGTATTGATGGTGTTTTTCTTGCATAATTTTTAGCGATGGTGTTACAGAGGAGAATTATAAGGATAACTTATAGTTTTAATTTTTTTTTTATGTCTCCGCCCATCTTTCTTATAGCCACTGGCCTAATGGTATAAATGTAGTCATAGAAACACTAAGCAACTAATTAATAAATTTGAGTTCAGTCAGTTTCTACTAACTATATTAATTATACTAAGTATTTAAATTATATCATATTAGTAGTTTTTAGTTTGATTTGAAAAGCACCTTGTGTTTTATTTGAATACTTCAATGCTCTATGGCATCATAATCAGTTAAATCTTCTTTCTAATCTTCGAACTAATAGAGGTTATCGTTGTGATTCATCTTAAAGGTTTTATTTTAAAGTAATTTATTAGACCCTTCATTCATAAGATTATATGCGGCATCAAATTGACCACTGGTTTCGTATTACTTTTGGAACAGTACCGGTACTACCGAAGAAGTCGAAAAGCACGGCTTATCTTACAATTTACATAAATAACAGTATATAGAATATTGAAGGAAGGAATGAATGAATGAATACCCTTTTATTGTACACCACAGATAATACAAAATGCAAATACAAGCGGTTAAACAGGGTACATTTTGGCGGCCTTATCGCTAAATGGCGATTTCTTCGAGACAACCAAGAGCACAAAAAGAAAATTCTATGGATACCTACATGATAGGTATATATATATTATTTTATCTACTACAAGTTAGCCCTTGACGGCAATCTCACCTGATGGTAAGTGATGATGCAGTCTAAGATGGTAGTGGACAAACCTGTTAGGGGTATAGTAAACCCATACTCCTAATTGGTTTATGCGGTATAACGCGACATCGTGGCGACACGTCTTTGTCGGTAGGGTGGTAACTAGCCACGGCCGAAGCCTCCCACCAGACAAAAATTCTTCTACAACATTTCGAATATCGCGTGTTATTTGGATGTATATAAAAATTCATCTTAGGTGGTCTTAGTGACTCAACCATTCCGCTAAACTTCACCTGTGGTCTTAGTGTGTTATAATTAAGTGACGTCATACATATATTTCATAACGTTAAAAGTTGGCGCTAATCAGTAATTTTATATGGCGAGCCAAATATTCAATCTTCACAACTCCATATAAGAGATCATATGTCATATTGAAATGTTAAAAAGTATCAAATTACCTTAACATAATTAAAAATGTTAAATTGTCATTCTAAACTGAGACGAAGAGAGTTGGAACTCCCGCTACCAAGGCAAAGAGAGGGAGAGTTTGTCGAAATTCCGCTTAGTTCCATGCGCTTTATTTGCATGGAACTAAAAAAGTACTGTAGGTAGTAAAACCACCTTATCTAAAAGCTCACGAAGCGTAAAAGGGGCGGCAAGATAATAATTTGCGAAACGTTTTTTGCTAATACAGAATTAATGACACTAGGCTTTTCCTAATGTCACGACCCACATTTTCGTTATTTCTTCTTCAAAGTAATTTTCTCATTTCACAAATTCCCTTTTAGTAAAATGGTAGTAGGGTGCATTGGGCTTATTATCAGAAACATATGAATTCGTTTTGGGTTTGTCTTTTAAGATATTCCCAGTTGCTTATAGTTGGTTTTTTTCTTTATATACTACAAGTTAGCCCTTGACGGCTATCTCACATGGAGGTAAGTGATGATACTGTCTAGGATAATAGCGGGCTAACCTGACAGCAGTATAGTAAACCCGCGCTCCTAATTGGTTTCTATCCGAGATCGTGCCGGAACGCTAAATTGCTTGGCAACACCAGACTCGAGCCGGGAATCGAACCCAGGACCTCAAACTTTATAATATGAAAGCGCGCGCGCTTTGCCATGGAGGTCGTCAAACCGTCGGAGGCTTGGCTAGTGACTGACCCTTGAAAGGCGGCTGTTCCCAGTAGTGGGACGTAAAATTGGCTGATGATGATATTCTCAGTACGGGCTGCAATTTTGGAAATCGCATTCTAACCACCGTGCGTCAGGAAACAGCGTGCGAAGCCATCGCGTTGGTCCCGGTTATCAACACTGTTTTTTTTATTTTATTACTGTTATATGCGATGATAATTAATCATAAAGCCCACCAAGAGAAAGGATGCCTGTAGTCAGTAGTACTAGTGCATTTTTCTATACTAATTCTTACAAACTTCTGTCAGTGATAGAATTTCAAAAATTCAAATTCAAATAGTCCTTTAAAAGGAACTTTTGATGCGTCAATAATTTACATAGTAGTGATTTGATGGTGATAACTACATTCTTAAAACTAAAGCTATGAGGGTTCCAAATGCGCCCCGGTCTAAGAATAAGCCCACAGCAAACTTAGAAAGGTAAATTGTCTTATTGGTGTCACCATCTCACGATATGCCACTTGAAATTATATTAAGAGCTATCTTATTAGTGTTCATACCTATGCTTGTTTATCATTTATATAATCCTTTACACTATAGTAGAACTTTTCTACAAGCTTACGTTTTATATAAACTTTGAACTTATTGAGAGACATCCCAGAAATTTCATTTGGTAATTTGTTATAAAACTGTATACAATTACCTTTAAATGGATTTCTAATTTTTTGTAGTCTAGTAAATAGTAAAATTTAGAATTTCCGATTAAAATCATAACAGTGTTAGAAGATTATATTGAAGCAGGACTTTTATAATGAAACAAGGTTCATCATGGCTCTTCCGTAAAATCTCGATAACCCGGTCCGGTTATTGAATTATTACTAAGCGGTTGGCGGTTAACTTAATTTGGATTGCGGAAAAGTCACTGTTATTAAGTCTTAAAATTGAAAGGAATATTCATGCTAAGACTTCGTTTACGAAGTTGAACTTCTGTTAAAATTCGAGAAATATGATAAGAATTAAGTTTCTTGCAGGAGTAATTTTCCATTTTAGAGCGAACGCCACTGCTCTGCATAAAATTGTCCTTGAATTAGTGAAAAAATGAATATGTGTATAAATTATCTTTTGTGAAACCAACATTATCAGGAACAGGTCAAATAGAGCTATAATAATAGATTAATAAAAAAAAAACTTTTTATTCGTGATAGAGGCCGTGCGAAATCCTATTATTAATCTTTATTATTTATAAAATAGCTGAAAACTAGACCCAGACAACTAATACGCATGGACAGACACACAAAATTTATCTATATTTATTATCCCCAAACAAAATTTTCATAATATTTAAAAATTAATTTATTAATTTTATTTTATACACTACAAGTTAGCCCTTGACGACTATCTCACCTGGTGGTAAGTGATGATGCTGTCTAAAATGGTAGCGGTCTGACCTATTAGGAGTATGGTAAACCCACGCTCCTAATAGTTTTCTACGCGACATCGTTCCGGAACGCTAAATCTTTGTCGGTACTACGGTTACGGTTACTAGCCACGGCGGAAGTCTCTCACCAGACTAGAATCGATGCGGGAATCGAACCAAGGAGCTCCAACTTTATAATGCGACAGCGTACGCACTTCGCCACGGAGGTCGTGAAAAAAATATATAGTATATAATAGGTCAAGTTTAATTTATGTATAGAAAGGCATATAAATATAGATTCAGCTAAAGAAATATTAGTGACCTTGCTTGATTTACTTCCCACTAATCCTAATGCATAGCATCGAATATCTACCATATACTCGTATAACCACTGGAATCGCCCACAACGTTATGTGTACAACGCAAGCGATACGGAGTCTCTGCATTCCATTGACTGTTTTGGTATGATACTGCTATTCGGCGTATACCACACAATCCACCGAATTGATTTTATCATGTGGTCTGGCCAGCTAATTACGCAATAGCCCACATTGCTTATGATAGTAAGCGAAGCGAAAATCCTTAGCGATTTTCGCCGGGTGCATGGACTAGAATATTCGTGGATTTATTCCCCTAACCTATGCAATTTAAAATTCAGGATGAATATCGTTACTTACAATATAATAGATGGGTGGAATACGGAACTAAGTAGAGGCTTTAGTCTTCCGTGATAAAGGCGTTTCTAAGCTGGAAAAGATTGCAGACATCAGCAACATAATATTATACCTAGCGAGCCCGCGATTTCATCTGTGTTTTTATAGGTTTTATATGGTAAAAATACAAACGAAAACAAATCGTTACACGTTAAAACAATACACGAAATCGAATAACATCATCGATCGAATAGTAGCAAACCGAAGAATACACAATCACATGTACCATCGCAAAAAAAAAACAATTTAATACGCTTTTCTTATTCAAACTAAAACCTAGGAAACTTTGCGGATAAATGATTATTAGATGGACTAACCGATATAAAAATTATAAGAGATGATATTATTACTAGAAGATTAGAAAATCTTGTTCAAAGACAACATTGTTTGTTTGATCTTCCTGGCCAGTTCACTTTGAAATTGTTAGAGAATCCTTTGTGAAATTTAATAACTGGAACGTGGAATAGCACAAAACGTCTTCCTACGAAGTATTACATAAATTTTAAAATATTATGTTAACAATGAAACTCAATCATTTTAGTTTGATCGTTACTAAGCCATTATTAGTCATATAAGTCAAATACAATTTACTGAAATAACTTTGGTTAGTCCTTACAATAAAAACTTACATAAAAATAGCATAACAACATATGAGAAATGTTAAAGCACATTTTTTTTACAATTATTGTATGTTGTCGATAATAATGTAGTTTTTAATCTTAATAAATCGTTACTCAAGTAATAAACAATAAAAATTGGTGTATAGTCCAATCGATGCTTGACGAAAGGGGATTTCTTTTTTTATTTTGAGTGACTATTAGCTTAGGTCAGTCAGTCAGTCAATCTTAGACATCATCATCTTCAATATTAACCCTTATCCACCACCATGGCCCATGTGCGGATTGGCAGACTTAACACGCCTTTGAAAACATTATGGAGAACTCTCAGGCATGCAGGTTTCCTTACGATGTTTTCCTTCACCGTTGAAGCAAGTGATATTTTATTTAAAAACGCACATAACTCCGAAAAGTTAGAGGTGCGTGCCTGGGTTCGATCCCCCGACCTCTGATTAGGAGGCGGACGTCCTGACCACTAGGCTATCACACCTTCTCTATTTATCATCTTAGACATAAATCTATCTTCTCAAAATAGCTATAAACTAACACTAATCTTAGTCAGCTCTAAGATTAACGCGTGATCGTAAATAAAGTTAGTAAGTTATAAATTGTTAATGAATAAATAAAACAAAATTATACCCAAGCGAGTAAAAACTGGAACTACACAAACATCACACACAATCGATTCCTTTGTGCAAACACACAATACTTCACGCGTAGACCGTGAATGTAATTCACAAAGCCAGAGCTGTTCGTCCCTAATCCTAGTAAAACCACATGCCACTATTCCCACGCTCAAACATTGGCCGTCCGTAAAACCATTTCCGAGTATCCTTCCATTACTTTCAGATAAAGTTTAAGCTCCACCATTAGTGGCGGTGCATACCGTTTTTACTTTTCAGCGGAATAACAATACAAAACATTAGCTTATTCCTTTCTTCGAACTGTATTTCCCAAGTGCTCAACAATTTTATATTTTATTCATAACAATTCGAATGGCCATTCAGTGAGGATCAAGAGGTATTGGACGTTGTTTTTTTTTACCACCGAATGGAAAAGTATAGTTTCTTTCCAAACACAATGCCCCGGTCGAAAAAGTGAATTCTTGGGGATCCTTTCGTGGTATTTTTATTACAGTTGGTGACTTGAAAAAACGTCTCGCCATTATTATTCAACGAGGGTTTATTGTGAATATACGACTTTTCGACTGTGGAAGTATGTGTTTTTACGATTCTTTTGTTTCGCCTTAAATATTGTTTGAGATTTAGTTAATTTTGACAGATATTATTGCTTAATTTTTTTTTTGTTAAATTTATTATTTGATTTGAACAATATAGTCGTTTTAATTTCTTTGTTTCCGTGTGTATTTTTTTGTTACAAGTTAGCCATTGTGGCAATCTAACATGGTGTAAGTAATGTTGTAGTCTGAGATGGTAGCGGGCTAACTTGTTAAAGGTATGGTAAATACTTTTAACAAGTTAGCCCGCCTACCTAATGGGTACCTAATGGGTTTTTTCTTACCTTATGAGTTTTCGCGACATCATTCCCAAGCGCTCAATTGCTTGGTGGCATGTTTTTTTTTTATCCACTACAAGTTAGCCCTGGACGGCAATCTCACCTGATGGTAAGGGATGATGCAGTCTAAGATGGTAGCGGGCTAACCTGTAAGGGGTATGGTAAACCCATACTCCTATCGGTTTCTACGCGACATCGTGCCGGAACGCTAAATTGCTTGGCGACACGTCTTTATCGGTAGGGTGGTAACTAGTCACGGCCGAAGCCTCCCACCAGACCAGACTCAAGCCAGGAATCGAACCCAGGACCTCCAACTTTATCATCTGACAGCGCGCGCTGCGCCACGGAGGTCGTAAAACCTTGTGTAAATACAACATATTAAGCAATATATGCTCGTAAATTGCTATCCCATATCCACGGATGTAATCAATCTAAGTGACCGCCGGAAGGCCATGATAATGTAATTAAAATGATTGATCGATTGCTGACAACCCACTACCAGGGTGTCATACGACTGGATATATTATTCTAATTACTTCTAACGATTAGTTATCAATTTTATATTTTGCATGGTGAATCGGCATAATGGTGTAAACCGCAAGACTTATAAAACTAATAAATTATTGATTAAAGAGGTGGATAGATAACGTCAAACTGTTGATGGGAACTTACAAAACAAAAGCGGCTTCAAGTGTGGAAATCTCTTCTAAATGCAAGTTTACCAATTGTAATCATAATCAACCCATTCTCGGCTCACTACAGAGCACGAGTGTCCTCTCAATATAAGAAGGGTTTGGCCATAGTCCACCACGCTGGCCATGTGCAGATTGGCAGACTTCACACGCCTTCGAGAACATAATGGAGAACTCTCAGGCGTGCAGGTTTCCTCACGATGTTTTCCTTCACCGTTGAAGGAAGTTATATTTTAATTGCTTAAAAACGCACATAACTCTGAAAAGTTATAGGTGCGTGTCCGGGTTGGAACCCCGTTCTCGAATTAGGAGGGTGTCATCCTAACCACTAGGCTATCACCGTTTCTTACTAATTGTAATAAGGTCTGCAATTAATGTAATACTTTGTATAATGTTTATTTCTCATGACCCTCATTTGAGGTTTATGTGTAAGGTATATTTAATGTGTTATTAGCTAAACATGGAATAATAAGAGCATTGAGTAAACGTTGCTATGCTCATTAATTATGTAGGTGCTGCCGCTGATGTTCTCTGGTAGGTATTATATCAAAGTCACTCAAACGCCTCCCCAGATTAATACTGGGTTGTAACATCCAAGGCTCAATGAGATCTGCCCGACAAAAATCTCATTAATGGGATACATTTATATTAATATTAATTTACTGAAGTAGAAAAGTTTCGTTACTTAATAAGTCACATATATTCGCACACGCAAATATTCATTTCAGAGGGATAAGCAAGAAAAGGAGACGGTACATTTTGTTTATTTATTTATTGGGAAAAAAATATATGTCGGCGCGAAGGAGTTATTAACTTCATTCAGCGGCGCCAAGAACCTCAAGAATTGAATAATTACCCACATTTGAAATCTTGATGATTATGCTAACATAATTTAAACAGTAGCAATCAATTTTGTACAAGCATGTTTTGCTATAATGGCGTGGCATTCTCGCTCGAGACGTCGGACCGTTCGGACATCGTAATTATTGTCGCAATATAAGTGTAATCCCTCAAGTTATGGTTTTAATTACTTTGAGCGAAAGTAAACAAAAGCGTGACGTCAGCAATGCTGACTTCACTCTTACTAAAAACAACTCCGACGGCCTTCATTCGACATATATTATAATACAGCATATAAAAGATTAATCTTGTTAACTGCATTAGTAAAAACTGAGTTACAGTTGAATGGTGTACGAAAGAATTCATAGATGCCTGTAATAGGTTTATATGAATAAAGCTATTTTTGATTTGATTTGATTTGATTTGAATAAGTCTACAACACTGAATAGTTACAAAGTCTGTATGAAATTGATCAAAAGAGTGTTTAATTTTTTGAAGGAAGTGTGGTGTGTGAAGGGAGAACTGCAACAAAACACATATCGTCAACTTTGCCGGCTATAAAACCCGAGTCAGCCGTTTGTCGGCAAAGTTTTGACTTAAACAAGGGAACACCGCTCGCGTTACACATCGCTGTCATCGTAACTTGCTTTGGAACATCTGCGGCATCTCCGTAAGCTAAGCTCGAATTCACGTTGGCCCGTAAACCGTTTCGAAATCACAAGCACTTTATCCACTGAAGATGATTACGTTCAAGTCCACTTAAAAATACTTTATTTAAAGAGGCAGAACTGTCACTTCTGTGAACATTTTTCTGTAGAAATTCTGCTGCAATTTTAAATGGAATAACACTCGCTTTAACAGTGAAAGAAAACATCGTGAAGAAACGTGCACGCCTGAGAGTTTTCCATAATGATCTCAAATGCGTGTGAAATCTACCGATCTGCAATTGGTCAGCGTGGTGGATTAAGACTTAAACATTAATGATGATGATAGTGATACGTACATTCGCCCATTAAAAACTTAATAATATTTTGATGAGACTTTTCCATAAGCGTTCATTTTTGGATTGAACGCACCTGCCATCGTTATTAATAATTATTTAAATTAATTTAAGTCATTTTAATTTAACTTATTTAAATGTTTCTACGATGAAAACAAGATTTTTAGAATTTCACTTCTTTTACTAATTCAAATATAAATATATGATTGTAATAAGCTATAATAATATAGTACCGATAAACCTAGTTATAAAGTGAAATTCAATGCAAGATATACATAATAAAATATTTCCGCAGCACGTGGTACATTATTAAAGTTACAAAGTGATATGCTATATGTATTGCGTTGACCCAAATTATAATATACTTAATATTGTTATGATGAGTGGTAAAATCTGTGATAAACTGTACTTTATGTTCCCCTATGAAACATTTTACTTAATAGAGAGAAACAAAATTTTGGTGGCAGTAATTTTTTACGTCAGCGCACCGGTTTTTATGAAAAATCCAACCAACAAATTTCATACTACCATGCTTGTAGAAATATTCGTGTCAGGTATTTCCGAGGCTGAACCTAGCAGGTCGTTGCATAGTGGACACTATTTTATGGAATCGAGATGAATAGGTAATAGGTCAAGTTACTTGGTTATTATGTTTTCGTAGAACGTTCAAGCGGAATATGATATCAGTATGACCTTAATGACATCATCTCAGTCTTTTAACCCACCACTGGCCACAGGCCTCATAGGGGAAAGAGTTTTTTTTTATCAATTGGTTCATTAAACTAGTCACAATCAAAATATAAACAACAAAAACAGAAGAACAAACATGAGATAGTGACTTTCTAGAAATGATCACAGCAGGATGCACCTTAAAATTAACCTTACATCTAAATAATTTAATTAATATATGCGGTGTTTACCTTTAATAAGCTTAGCATTTAGATTTTAATACATTATTATGTATAAATTATTTTAGTCCAATTACAATGTCTTAAGCTGTTGGTAAACCTAAATAAAAAAATTAAAAAAAATACCTATAATGAAGTATTGGCCAGCTGTAGAACATAGATGCGCTGTTTAAATACGAGTTGGAGAGCATTAAAGATTATTACATATTACCACAAACATTCAATGGCAATAGACCAATGGTTTAACAAGCTTTCCTGACCACGGGAATGGGTGTGAACACTTGGCTGGTTCGAAGGTTTTTTAGGCGTGTTCCGCCTAAACTCGTAGATTTCGTAACCCTTCGTTGGAGATACCTTCCTTCATTATTAATAAGCTCACTACTAAACGATAAGGCCGAATTTTGTATTCATCTTCTATTGTCATCTTTTTGTGTATCTTGTTTGTGTCTTTAATTTGTTTAGACAATAAAGAGTAATGACAATTATGGCAACATTCCAACCAATAAACTAACACAGCAAATATATATCCTGATATACGCTATCAAACGCATATAACTTCAAAGAGCGTTGTAAATATTCATATGATTTATTGCATTTATGTATATGTCGGCTCTAATCTGTAGATACCTGTAGGTACCTGATCCCACTTTCTGTAGCGGCTGATTTTCGTAGCGGCGTAGCATCAACTGTAGCTACGCTTACGTTATATGTTCCACGTATTACTAGTTCGTAGCTTTGTAGGTTATTGGGCTACCTTACCGACAAATAGATATTAAATGTTGAAATTTTTTCATTAGTTATAGTTTTTTAATATTTAAAAAAAAACTTTTTTTTTTTAATCCACTACAAGTTAGCCATTGACGGCAATCTCACCTGATGGTGATGTAGTCTTAGATGGTAACGGGCTAACCTGTTAGGGGTATGGTAAACCCACACTCCTAATTGGTTTCTACGCGACATCGTGCTGGAGCGCTAAATCGCTTGGCGTCACGTCTTTGTCGGTAGGGTGGTAACTAGCCACGACCGAAGCCTACCAGACAACACTGATCGGAGGATGCTACCGTTTTAATTTAGAACACAAAATAGATATTTTTTAATATTTCATCTAACTGACTATTTGTAAACACACAAAATATAGTAAACCAATTTAAATGCAATTCATAACATATATCTGATATTCTGGCTATATACTATTCCGAAAAATAAAAGGAGTTTTTTAAACTTTTTTTGTTTATATAACTTCGTAACTCCATTAGATCTCAACTCATTTTAACAGTTTTTTTTTATAGAAAGGTGCATCCATTTAGTTTTTTCACTTAGCAGTCTACTAGCAAACCACTTACTTAAAATGTAACGATATTAGAGACATGCTAAGTGAAAGTGCATTAGAGATGTGGAATAAAAATTGTAAACTCATGATTTTTCCAGTCAACACTATTTTACTATTCACTACAAAAACAGACAATTTCACTCCATTCTTCATTGTTAAACCTTTCTTGTTCTTCGTTTTTCTCAGGAAGTATAAGATAAATTGCTGCCGTAAATTGAACGAATGATTATTCAAGTTAACAACTTTGTCTACAGCAGAGCCTAAAAGGTTCTAGACGTTTAATACGCCCGAGCACTTAAGCTCGGCATCTGTATTGTGTCGTATAAAATCGTTATGCCTGCCTGATGCAAGGCAACCCGGTTCGAAAGGCTCTCGGTTTATCTTATAAATTGAACTGAAATTATTTAATATGTGAATATGCAAGCTCAGACTCAATAGTAACAGAAAAAAAAGAGGGAATGGTACGTGCATGCGTGATTTATCAGTATATACGATTATATGAAGAAAACGAGACCGACTGATCCATCACGCACAGTTTTTACTACTGAAGATATCAGGCTAAAACTTTGTACACAAATGCTAGCTTTATTATTAAGCGTCAGTCGACAAGGTATATATATAATTGTACCCTTAAGTGGTATTTAGTGTATGAAAGTATGAAAGTCTGACAGCCGAAATACGAGAACGACGCACTTTTAGTGAGCAAAATCTGAGACTAAAGCCAGTTTTCAAATAAAGCATGAATATTTGCTAATAAGACAAACATGTGAATGGGTGTGTGAGTGATTGTTTTAAAGTGGGAGGGAGGAGTGCATGGTGGCTGATCAAGACTGAGGGACATGCAGGTTAATTAAATCCACGAGTCCTTTCGGTGAAAGATTAGCTACCTCCAGTTTTCATTCAATTCAGTGAAAAGTGTATGCAATCTTTTATGTTTTTGATATATAAAACTCATATAGTAAACAATTTATTATTTTACACCACCATACATTATTATTACAGAACTTCAAATTCGATACTGAAGTTATCCCAATCTAAAGAGTACATAATGTTCTCAAAGGCGTGTGAAGTCTGCCAATCCGCACATGGCCAGCGTGGTGGACTATGGCCAAACCCTTCTTATATTGAGAGGACACTCGTGCTCTGTAGTGAGCCGGTAATGGGTTGATCATGATGATGATGAAAGAGTTAAAACTATCTTACATCTACTTAGGTATAACAAATACTCCAGATTGCTGTCCTTGTGAGTTCACACAAAGAGCAACCAAAAATATCACTTTTCGGCTATGAGATTAAAATATAAATGATGAAAGATGTTTGAAGAATTCCTACACACATTACTCCTATTGGACCACTCATGTGTATATTGTTGTGTATCCACCAGAGCCTTTTTTCGCCGAATCTAAAGGCCGGAAACCTTTCACTTTTCGCTTTCTCATTGAAGCGCAATTACGTACCGCAAAACCATAAAACCCAACAAATTTTCCAACATTTTCATAGACACCACGTCGATTTTTTTTCAGATGCTACTAAGAAAAAACAAAATGGCGTTTAGTTTTGACCCAAATTGTTTGCTTTATCTTACTTAGCTCTTGAACCTTATAATTGCAATGCTTTCTTTGATTCTATTGTTCTAGTTGTGTATATAAAATGTTTAGTAAAACCTCAAAGCAGAATTTTATTTATTTATTAGGAAGCCCACGTTGTATACAATGTGACTGTTGACTTATATACTAACTTATTACTTATTTTATACTAACTTTAATTTTTATTTTAAATTTTTATTAAAACATTTATATAATTTTATATTGAAACCTTTAGTTAGTAAGTTTAGCTTTAGTTTTAAGTTTACGAATGTAGTTATTATCACCATCAAATCCCTATCACTATGTAAATTATGGACGCGTCAAAAGTGCTTTTTAAAGGATTATTTGAATTTGAATTTTTAATCATTGTAAAAACCCATTCGTTTGTGCAATGAATAGGAAAAGATTCCTATCGTATTGAAAACAAAACTGGAATAGGTACCACGGCACAAGCTTGTGTAGTGGCCACAACCAACAACGGTAATTTTATTCGTTGTAAAAATATTCAATAAACGTTTTATAATCGACCAACACACAATTGTACTAATGGGCTATAAAATATGGCTATAAATAGCCCTCAGGTATCGAAACAGGTTGTGCAATTTTGCGAAATTTAATATTTTTATATTATGGATATGCGATTGAATCCAACTAAATTGATATTGAACTAAAAACAACTGATTTACGTTTACGTACTCTAGAAAACTTGCATGATATTTTAAGCTATCCGGTTAATGCTAAAATAGTTGTTCCGTGAAGAGAAAGTATTTGTACGTGAAAGGGCATTTGTAATATAAGTATAACAAGCTTTATCAAAGTCTTTATCATACGAATATAATGTTTCCAATCAATGAGTAGATATAACACTATGTATTCCGAAATCTGATCGTGATTTGAAAACGTGGTATAAGTCATTAAAGCACATTTGACCGGTGAATCTAACCTCTTAATTCTTTTTTTTTTATTAAAGAAGATGGCTGTGCCTTCTAGTTGAAGCATTTATAGCAATATAATAACATATGAATAGACAATAAAAAGATCAATCACGGAATAGCACCACAAAAAATTATAATTCTGGTTTTATGTATCACGTGAAAAGGAAACTTCATCCCCCTCATTAATAATAAAAATATTAATAGTTAATATATAGGTAGTGCAGAAAGATGAAATTTATATTAATATTATATCGGTCAGATTCCGACCACTTGTCGACCACTTGTTATAATAAAACCTTACGAAGTAGGGCTACATTCAGTGAAAGCCTGGGTAACCCTCTTAGCTGCCTGCCTGGAATTTTTCTTAGAAAACTATATCGTTAGTGAAAAATTTCGTGTAATTAAAACCATGTACCTGTGTAAATGTAGGTATGTGGAACGAATCTTGTAATTTAAAATAGTGCAGTACAATTTCAGACTGCGTTACATAGTTGAGAAGTAGGTACCTGAGTATTTACTCAACATGTAGGTATACACACTTTTTTTAAATCTTGTTTTACTAAGCAAAACGGCACAATCTCTTTTGGGCTAAGTGATAATCAGGCTTGATTAGTCAAAATCCTCACCTTATAAAAAAAATTTACCTTTTACCATTTTAATAGGTATATTTATTTTGTTAAACTATACAACTGATTTTTAAATAAACTAAATAACTTTATATTTTTGAACTAGTCTCCATTATTTTTAATACGATTACAAATTATTTTATCCTAATGAAAACTAAAAATGCGAGTGTCAGTCAAACGTCAAATGGACGTAAAAATAATCCTACTTTTTATTTCAGATAACCCAACAAGAAAACTGTTAAAAATCAAGCAACACCAAGTTTAACATTATATGACTCATTCTTCATTATGTATAGAGTATGAGACTATGTATTAAATTTTCAAAGTAATCTTACATGACGGTGGACGTCCTAACCACTAGGCTATCACAGCTTCATGTAATAAAATTACATGAAGCTGTGATAGCCTAGTGGTTAGGACGTCCACCTCCTAATCAGAGGTCGGGGGTTCAATCCTGGGCACTCACCTAAAACTTTTCGATATTATGTGCTATTCTATAGGCAATTAAAATATCACTTGCTTCAACTTTGAAGGAAACCATCTTGAGGACACCTGCACATCTGAGAGTTCTCCATAATGTTCTACAAGGCGTGTGAAGTCTGCCAATCCAAACATGGCTAGCGTGGTGGATTATGGTCAAAAACTTCTCATATTGAAAGGAGACCCGTGCTCAGTGAGCCGGCAATGGGTTGATCATGATAATGATGATGATATTCAACACAGGAATAATATCATAATACAAATCAAACCAATGGAAAGGAGCTCCTGATTAATATTGTTGAAATTTGAATAATATGTATTCATTGTTGGTCGTTCCTCATTCCTTAATCTGATCTCATCAATTAATAATAGATTGACCTAAATTTGAAGGCGTATGTCAACAGCTTGGCTTGATTAAATTCTATAAGTAAATTAAAATGACAGGTCTTATCCGCCCCATACCGCACTTAAAAAGGGAAGTTTCGCGTATATTTTGGATATGGAAAATAAAACTATCCATAGACTAATTTAGTTGTTAACATTAAAGAATTGCCTCGATGCTCTTATGCCTAGCGTTATTTTCTATTGATCCTGTGATCAATAGAAAATAACGCATGGATCGAAAATAACGATCGAGGTTTTTCTGCCTAGAAATTTTTGATACCATCCCGGAGTTAGGATTTTTGTTACTTCCTCACCCGCGCATCGGAGAGCACCTTAAACCATCGGTCTGTTTATTATTAAAAATAAGAGGAGATAATAATAAATTAAAAGTCGACCACCCTGCAATGGAAATGGCGACCTTGCAACTTTAAACGTGCGATAACTTCAGTGCAGCTGTCAAATTTTATTTCTTCAGTTTTTTTTTAATACTCTACAAGTTAGCCCTTGATTGTAATCACACTTGATGGTAAGTGATGATTTAGTCTAAAATGGTAGCGGGCTATCCTGTTAGGACTATGGTATACCCATACCTCTAATTGGTTTCTAAGCGAAATCGTGCCGGAACGCAAAATTCACGTCACGTCTTTGGCGGTACGGTGGTAACTATCCACGGCCGAAGCCTCACAGCGCACGTACTGTGCCATGGAGGTCGCCAGATCTCTGTATAGATACACCACAGTACCTTGATCTAATAAAACAAGTTAGATATATTCATTACTTTCCTACATTGACCCAAATGGAAGTCTCGACCTTCGCAGTATAGAGTAGTTTGTGTTTTTGCCAGTGTGACCACACCACAAGTGAGACACACACAATCCGCTTCAAACCTGGTTTCGGGTTCGACATGTTAACGATAATTATACATCGAAAACATAGACAAAAAAAATATTAAAAATTGTATTTGATATGCGGTCAAGAAATTCGTAATACCAGCCCGGAGGTCAGATCTTGAAAAGGATTTTTTACGTCGTCCTGTTTCTCAGAGTGAAACGTTAAGGGCGTTTGTAATATGTCATGTATGTAATGGTAGTTTTGACGACCTCCGTGGCGCAGCGCGTGCGCTGTTGCATTTTAAAAGTTGGAGGTCCTGGGTTCGATTCCCAGCTCGAGTCTGGTCTGGTGGGAGGCTTCGGCCGTGGCTAGTCACCACCCTACCGACAAAGACGTGTCGCCAAGCGATTTAGCGTTCCGGCACGATGTCGTGTAGGAACCAATTAGGTGTATGGCTTTAGCATACCCCTTACAGGTTAGCCCGCTACCAACTTAGACTGCATCATCACTTACCATCAGGTGAGATTGCCGTCAAGGGCTAGCTAGTAGTGGATAAAATATATATATATATATTGTGATAACAATCATTAAAGCCTACCTTGACAAATCTTTGCAGCAGCAGCTCCATATCCCTCCAATAATAGAGGCTAGGCCCAGCAATGAGAAAACAATAGCATGGGTAGGACAAAGAGATTTACTAAAAAATATCCGCTGCCACAGAACAAGTAACCTGCGCTCAAATAATTTCCAGCATGAAAATGGAGGCTAATTTTATAATTAGCTACGTTCTATAAAAAAACATCTCGTGACCAAGTTTCTAAAAAGAAATATGTTCGCGAAATTTTCTGGCACCAACGGTTGTTAAAAATATTATGTAGAATTCACATTTATTCGAAAATGCATAATATTTAATATTCAGGTCGTTTTCTAATTTTGAGAGCAAATGTTGTCGCTGACATGTACCTACTAACATCATTTGTTATTCCCACTGAGCGGCAGACGATTCTACCCACAGCGAAATTAGTCCGTCTAGATTTAAATGAGATAATCTAAAGAGCTAACATTTGTAAAGGTTGTTCTATTTCTTTCCGTAGTACTGACCCTTTTGGGGTTCCTTTTTCTGTATAATGCCAACTGGTCATTCATGATGATGATGAATGATGATGATGATAGATAGATAGATAGATGGACTCTTTATTGCACACTACAAACATGAATTCAAAATAAATAAAACAAAAATTTTTAATAAAAAACAAATTTAATTTGCAAAGGCGGTTTTATCGCTAAAAGCGATCTTCTCCAGACTACCTTTTGTGAAAGGAAAGAGTTAAAAGGAGATGGGGATAGTGCTATAGCTACTATAATACAATAGAAATTACACATACAGATATAAATTACTAAATAAATAAATAAATATATACATAAATAAATGAACTATGTAGACATACACACAAGATTATATATTTTTTATTGCATATCAGATAAGTAATATTCTTTTAAACTATTGACGATGATCTGAACCTTAGTAAGCCTACGATTAGATAGAATTAAAATTTTCACAGATTGTGTAAGTATTTAGTTTGTCCAAACAAGCAACGTGCTCTTTGTTAGTATTTTTAATTTAATCTTAAGTATGTCATCACAATTTAACTCTTGACTGTAATCTCAAATAATGATAAGGGATAATGCAAAACTAGGATGACAGTGGGCTAACCTGTTAGTTTATGTTAGATTATGCTCATAAACGGTTTTTATTCAACATCGTACCAGATAGCTAGACCGCTTGGTGGCACGTTTTTATCGGTAGGGTGATAACTAGCCACGACTAGAGCCAGACCAAATAAGAAAATTTTAAAATGATAAATTCCCAAATAGTTAAATAGTATTTAAATTAATTTAAAGTAGAAAAAATAGCTTCTCAATTTACAAAATTTCCGACTGACTGCGACCTCCGTGGCGCAGTGCGTGCGCTGTCATATTATAATGTTGGAGGTCCTGGGTTTGATTCCCGGCTCGAGTCTGATCTGGTGGGAGGCTTCGGCCGTAGTGGGAGGCTTCCACCCTACCGACAAAAAAAGGGTCGCAAATTGATTAAGCGTTCCGGCACGAAGTCTGCATCATCACTTATCACCAGGTGAGATAGCCGTCAAGGGCTAGTAGTGTATAAAAAGGAAAAAAGGAAGATATATGATTGATATGCATTATTTAAACATGAGTTCATCAAACCGTGTTTAAATACCGCATATCTATCGATTTCTATAGTCAAGAATAAAAAGAAATGCTATATTGATCATCTTGTGGGCTAAAACTAAGTCCGATAGCCATTTTTAGAGCTATAAATTCAACCCTCGCTTGGGATTATAAGGGAGATGATAGATAGCAGCCGACAAACACCGCACGTATTTCTATGAGGCATTTTCACGATCTAAAAATGAAATCGTACCTACTTCAGTGTAATCTTGACTAAAACGCAGTATTCAAGATTTGTGAGAAGTAAGCTAAGGTAATTAAGTAGAGCTCAGAAGTGAATAAATTATCTTATATCCCTTAGTACAAACTACTAATATTAAAAACGCGAAAGTAAGGATGAATGTTTGTTACTCTTTCAGGTTAAAACTACTGAATGGATTTTAATGAAACTTTACAATAATATAGCTTATACATCAAAATAACACATAAGCAACAATTAATAGTCAAGTAAGTAGGAAAAATCTACCATTTCTGTGATAATTTTAATGTCATAATTTTAGTTACTTTCTACGCCACGCTAATATTAGGAATTTATAAATTTGTTAACGGATAATTTAAACATGACGTCTATTTTTATTTCTGTAATCTCGTTGAGGTAAGACGTGATATGTAATTTGTATTTCAGCACCACTTTATTAGGGCTAAGAATTACTCTCAGGCGTTCTTTGATGCCATCAAATAATTCTGTTCTTACAGCAATAATATTATATTACCGTTTGATAAGAACGTTAAAAAATATTTTTATCGTTTGTGGACGGAATGCGGTTGAATAATTTATTACTTCCAGCGTATTCTTATTTAATAACGTGTTACTGTAAACATTATTATATATGGATATAATATCCAATGTAACCTTTATATAATATTCCTGCAGAACATATGAGCAGTATATTTTCTTGTGTGATTTTTTTATTCAAAACTAGCTGACGCCCGCGACTTCGTCTCCGTTGAGTTAGTGTGTATGAAAGTGTGTTTGGTTGTCTACCAATCACTAAGCAATGGATTACGATACGGACTACCTTGAAATAATTACAGGATAATCTGTATGATTAAATGTGTGCAGCAGTAATAAAATAATAGCAAATGGACTCTTTAAAGTAAGGAACACACCTACATTTCTTAGACAACAGTGAGTTATTATAATTTAATATGAACTTTATTACATAGCAGTTAAGATCAAATTGACTCTACATTTTTTTTAGAAAGCTTTTATATGGGAAAAAGAAAAGGGCTGTTTTAAGGGTTTTTCCAGCAATTAAATTAATAAATAAATTTTTCTCACTTTTTAAACTTTCCCTAGACCTCCACAAATATTTCAAGACCAAGATAAGATAAATCCGTTCAGCCTTACTTGAGTTTTAGCGAGACTAACGAACAGTAATTGATTTCTATATATATAGAAGATAGAAGAAGAAGATAATGAAGTTGTGATTATAATGTGATACCTGTGCGAATTTTTTATTTAACATAACTAGCAGTATTATATAAGTGCTATTATTTTGCACAATCATAGTCACAGTATAGGTATAATATGTAATAAGTAAAATAGACAATATTACATTGAAACATATTTATGTAATAATATTATAATAATTATAAAGGAGCTTCGTATCCACTTAAAACGGGAGTAATATTATATTGGAATACTATTCCTAATAATTTTGTTCCATCCAATTCAGGATGAACGCTTTTGAAACGAAAAACCATGCCATTAAAATGAAAGCATATTTTCCACTATTTACTCGAGCGCGTGTAAAACCACAACATTACAATAAAAGCATACCGAAAACAGTTCCACCATATAATAACCTGGTTTGCCTTGGCCTAGAAAATACAGCAAAGTAGAAAAACTAGTGAGTCAAAGCCGTCATCATTTCAATGTCAGAAAACTCAAGTTAGAATATATTTTCGAAAGAGGCTGAACGAAGCAATTATGATACCTACTAGAAAACTCCGGTGCTTGGTCAGTGTAAAATTATCGTTTTAATTTTATATTATTTACATCGCTGGCAAATGGACAGACGAGTCACCTGATAATAAGTGAGCCTCCCAACCATAAACATCTGCTGCACCAGAGGAGAGGCTGAACACATTCTTCTACTCAGCATCATACTGGAACCGAAACCAGACTAGAATCAAATAAGGAATCAAATCCCAAGCCTCCCACTTTATCATAACTACCACAGTGAACGTGCTGCATCAAGAAGGTCGTCTATAAGAAATATATATATATATATATATATATATATATATATATATAATATTTAATTCTGTATTAATCTAATATATCTATATAATTTATAATAATCAATCAAATAATTAATCTTTTATATCTGAGTATTGTATTTTTTTTTAATTTAGAAGGCAGAAACTAATCTGTAAAAAAGGTATAAAATACGCCATCGTTAAAATCTGTTCCTACAGTAAAAAAAAATACAAAAACATCTAAAGAACATAATATATATTCTATTTGCCAACAAACTTTTTCAAATCAGTGAAGGCTATTCATTAAATTTGGCCATGTAATAAATCAACTGAAAAATAAGCAAGACAGCATTAAGAACTAACAAGAAAAACAATTTATGAAGTTAATTTTTAAAAGAATTTCAAGCTTACGAGATTATCTTTCTATAACGTTGTAACTTTAAAAAACTCGGCTTATCACTGTTGCAAAAGTACGGGTAACATCTATCTACAATATTTTATAGCTTGAAAGTTTGGCTTACAGTTAAAAAATATAAAAAAATTGTTTGTTGTTTAATATAACAATAATATTTAAATAGAGCAGAATTGTTTATTTATCGAATCAGACATACATACACATCATGATCAAGCCATTGCCGGCTCACTACAGAGCACGTGTTTGCTCCCAATATAAGAAGGGCTTTGGCCATAGTCTACCACGCTGGCCATGTGCGGATTGGCAGACTTCACACGCCTTTGAGAACATTATGGGGAACTCTAAGGCATGCAGGTTTCCTCACGATGTTTTCCTTCACCGTTGAAGCAAGTGATATTTTGATTGCTTAAAAACGCACATAACTCCAAACCCCTGACCTCTGATTAGGAGGCGGACGTCCTAAGCACTAGGCTATCACAGCTAACATACATACACATTACTTACTATCTAATACTTAATAATAACATTTTTAGATCTATGATGTGTAGAATAAAAAGACTCTGACAAAGCTGAATGTTGTGGATCCCTAATGTACCCACAATGTTATGTGGTATAATATTTCTTTGATACACATAGTAAAATATTAATATAATTTTAATACTAAAGGATGATATATTATGGTTAGTTCCCCGGTAGAATCCCAAGCAGCAATATCCTGATTTTCAGGTCGTACAAAATAAAGAGGCTTAGTGAAGAAAAGGGATGCAAATGACAGCTGCTATTCATCATAGCCCTGATTATATCCGGACGCCGCATAAAATATTTTGACGGCTTAAAAAATGAGCAGCGAATTGGGTGGCCGAGGGGATAAAGCAGAAATAGGCTTCTTTAAATAGTTCCGTAATCAATCCTAAAATTAAAAGGGATTCTAATTTTACGGCATTTTTTAAACTTTAATTTTTTTAAGACCGATCATTATTTAATTACATCCAATATAACAAATTAAATCTAAACTCAATCAAATCATTCTCGTAATTAGTTTTATGTAATGTAATAATATTTATGAAATGTAATAATGTAAGAACGCTTGCCTAGGCTAAGCATTTTCTAGAAAATGTAAAAACCGGGTTATTTTTTTTGTGATATTTCCTCATATTTCAAAAATTTTCTGACGTTCAAGAATGTGATTTTTGGATGTGTTGAGTTAAAGCGGTTGAGAAAAAAAAACGAGTATTGTTTCTGCACTATTTTATTTATAATTTTAATAATAAGTAACCAATGTTCCTAGTTATAACAGCCTGAAGGCCGAGATGTAAAATATTGAGATCGATTTTATAAAGTATGTAAGTTGTAGTGTCTCTGGAAAAGAAATATTAATTTCTCAAAATCTGAACCAGATTCAAATTCTTTAGTTAATACTGTTTTAATATCTGCGCAATACAATCACATATTTATACGTTCACCTAACTACATTCTAAAATTCTTTTGCAATACATTTCTATTTATACTGATAAGTTCAAAGTTTTTATACAGCTTCTAGAAAAACTCTATTTAATAAAAATATTTTCTCATTGTTTCAATGGAAGATAATTCTTCTGGTAACCTATCGTATCGAGCATATGCTTTCAAGTATTGCGAATTGTTATTATACGAGTAAATTCGAAAATATTAATATTTGCTTTTTCCTCTAGGCTACTACACAGGTCTTAATGAAATTAACGTGCATACAATTATTATAGCTTGCGCCTGTGTAAGAAACTAATTTTTATTCCGGAAAAGCGCAAAGTGTGTTCTGGAGTTAAATATATAATCTTTTTATCTGTGTACCGCAAAGGAAAATCGATTTTGAAAACATGTTTCATAGAAATTGCTTGTAACTGGCAAATAGATAACTGATACTTTTATCGTGGATAAATAAGCGAGTTCCACACTATTTTACAAAGCCGTTGTGCAAGTTGTATAGTAATAGTATTTTGTACGTTATTTAAAAAAAAACAAGCAAGCATTCTCAACGCATTACTGCAATCTTTAACGCTATATCAAATACCCAGAGATCTGGTTATCAGCTTAATACGGTTCCAGTTAGTAATTCAACAAGTTTCCCCGAGAGTGCAGCTGTATTGTTCTGTGAAATTAGTTTCATTTCATATACATTGTAACAAATTAGCTCTGCAAATAATACATCACTGTTATTTGATGGAAGTTATTGAAGCGGTGATAGCCTAGTGGTTAGGGCGTCAGCCTCGATCAGCCTGGTCGGCGGTTCGAATCCAGGCACGCACCTCTAACTTTTCGGAGTTATGTCCGTTTTTTTTTTCTAAATTAAGAATATCACTTGCTTCGACGGTGAAGAAAATCATCGTGAGGAAACCTGCACGCCTGAGTGTTCTCCATAATGTTCTCAAATGCGGGTAAAGTCTGCCAATCCGCACATGGCCAGCGTGGTGGACTATGACCGCACCTTACTCATATTGAGAGGAGACCCGTGCGCTGTAGTGAGCTGGTAATGGGTTGACCATGATGATTGTAGTATTAATATTTGTGTTGTCATTGATATTGCTTCCTATGAATATGTTACTTTAAAATTGATACCCTATCATTATTTCAACCAGAGAGTTCCACAGCTGGACCAGGTCTTTTGTAGGGAGTTCCAGAGTCCACGGTCTTCGGCCGCTTGTTTGCAGCAGCTCCCTGTGACTCATTAGATGTCGTCTGTCCACCCTGATAGGGTTCGACCATTAACTTGGGACCCCAACGTCAATCAGATGACTGAGCTGTGCCCCACCCACTTTAGTATCGTGACTCTTTGAACTATGGCAGTTAGTCTCGAATTCTACCTAGATGTACTCCGAGCGTAGTTCTCTCCATCGCCCACTCATTACCTCGAAGCTTTCTTTTATGTCAAATCAATGTAATGTATGTATAATATACCTACCTATATGTATTCATAAAAGAAGAATGTGTTTAAAATATGCGTGTGATAATATGCGTTTGAACGCCTACCAGTTTAACTAAAAATACTCTTTTGCGTTGGTTTTCTTATCTTTTTGTTGAAGATCTGAAATCACCAATAGTCAGTGGGTGAATATATAATAATACCTTATTCCTTGTATTTTACCTTGTTTAACCCCTCCACGCTTCAGCGCGATATTAATACCCGTTGCTGAGAAATATGAGGGATGAAAGTACATACCTAAATACTTTAAATTATGTGACTACTTTTTTGTTTTGCGGATTCAAATTCGCTATATAAATATAGTAAGTAATTGTCCATTGAAAAAATTACAACAGAGAATAATACATTGACTATCCCTGCTCACCACCCTCCTTTAGAGGAAGTAAGTGTTAAAATGTTTTTACATAGTCACAGTTGACGACGACCTCCGTGGCACAATGCGCGCGCTTTCGCATTATAAAGTTGGAGGTCCTGGATTCGATTCCCGGCTCGAGTCTGGTCTGTTGGGAGGCTTCGGCCGTGGCTAGCTACCACCCTACCGACAAAGATGTGTCCCCAAACGATTTAGCGTTCCAGCACGATGTCACGTAGAAACCAATTAGGAGCGTGTGTTTACCATACTCCTAACAGGTTAGCCCGCTACCATCCTAGACAGCATCGTCACTTACCACCAGGTGAGATAACCGTCAAGGGCTACCTTCTAGTGTATAAAAAAACAGTAGTTATGCAATCACATATCTTTACGTAATCACAGTTCTGAACGGCATTTAAATTCATTCTGAGGTGCAGAGTTCTAAGTTTTCTTTTTATAACTAAAGATTTTCTTGTTTTTTTTTTCATTATTTTTCTACGTATGTCATCTTCATATTCATGAAAGTGGGTACATTAACTATGAAACCTATAATGACCCGGTTATCGTCCCCAATCTAACATGCGTAATAGGTATATGTATAAATAATTGAAAATTATAAATTCTTATTTTGTATGTCCACAAATTGTTCTGCGGAAATTGTTACCGGTATTTGCATTGCAAATTAAATTACAATTCATATTAGGCTTAAAGCAACTAACAGGAGATAACATTTTAATACTCTCAAATAATCATTATAAAACACCTAAACTGTATACAGATGTGTTTTCTTTAGGCGACGTTGCTTCATATCTCGTCTTGATCAAATTGGTCTAATAAAAAAGAGAAAAAGACAGCAATCTTCAAATTCAACTAAAACAGCTTTATTCATGTAAACCTAGTGCAGGCATCTACCTATAACCTATACCTATAATATATTTTCCATTATTTTATTTATAAGCATGATTTATCCAGTACGTTATGTAAGCGGCAACAAAAATATGGTTGCAGTTTTTTATGACGTAGTGGGGATATCACTAGTTCGATTAACTATCGATAAACTGTAAACAATGGTAAAGCTGGGTTTGCCTGTCTCATACTACATACATTATAAAATTGGAGGTCCTGGGTTCGATTCCCGGCTCGAATCTCGTCTGGTGGGAGGCACCGGTCGTGGCTAGTACTCTACCGACAAAAACGTGAAAAAATCGTCAAGCGTTTTAGCGTCCCGGCACGATGTCCTGTAGAAGCCCTTTAGGAGTATGGGTTTACTATACCCCTAACAGGTGAACCCGCTACCATCTTAGACCGCATCATCACTTACCATCAGGTGAAATGCCGTCAAGGGCTAACTTGTGTATAGAAAAAAAACAGTGTGAATTATATCTTTAAAATTACTCCCATCACTCAAAGCAATATTGTCACCTGCGATGAAGCCCCTACTAACACTCTTCCTATTAAAGTTGTCGTCATATTTAAATGAAGTTTTATGTGAATTTATTCTCGGTTTAAAAAGAAAAAACACAAGAATAGACATGGCCAAACCGCCGTACCTAACCATTGGCTTTAGCAGACTTTAAAAAACTTTCGCCGTATATATTTTTTAATACATCCCGCTTATAGCTACAATGCGGTAAGGACAGCATAGATTATGGAGATTCGTCACACGTCGATCACATGTTCAAAACAATTCGTTGATCATCCACTAATCCATACAACATTGAGAGTGATTCAATAATCCCGCATGTGTATGTTTCAAATTTATAGGTTAACTAACTATTTATTGCAATGGCATAATCTTGCCTTTAATTAAAATTATATAATAAAAAATAAAATTTATACTAAGAAAGTCTTGCTATATATTTACTTCAAATTCAATTCAAAATAGCTTTATTCATGTAAACCTATTACAGGCATCTGTGAAGCATTGATATATCTAATATATTTTCCATTATTTTAATTCGTGACATGATGTTTATAACTACACTCGCCAACTTAAAACTAAAGCTTAAAAATCGCGTCTAGGTCTAAGAAGAAGCCCACAAAAAACTTAGCTAAGTTTTATGTTATCCATCCATCTATCTCAACTAGTCAATAACAAATTATAATTAGCTATGAATTTAGAGCGATTCAAAACCAAGCTTTTTTATAGTTTATATAATACTCAATATCGTAAAATAATTTTTCTATAAGCTTTCGTTTTATATTTCGTGTAACTGTCCAACTGACATGTATACACAAATTTGGTTAATTAAAAGGGTTACACGCGATCAAATCCACGGGCACTGCTATTAAATTACACACAATACTCTAATTCCTTAATCTAGCCATTATTTGTAAACTCCCTTCACGCCGAATTCGATTACAACAGCCGCAATATAAAATTAATGTCGAACGTAATTTAACTTTGGATAACTTCTATGCATAAACAAAATTTATTGAAATCCTTAATAAAACAAATCTCAATTTGTAGCCTTCTACAGATTTACATCCAATGCTTTTCCTCGAACACCTGTGTGAGAATCGTTTTTGTTTTGAGCAGAAACGTGTTCGAATACTTTGATGTTGTTATTTGTTAATGGTTCATCATGATCAACCCATTACGGACTAACTACAGAGCATGGGTCTCCTCTTAATAGGAGAAGGGTTTGGCCGTAGTCCACCACGCTGGCCACGTGCAGATTGGCAGACTTCACACGCCTTTGAGAACATTATGGAGAACTCTCAGGCATGCAGGTTTCCTCACGATGTTTTCCTTAATGGTTAAAGGACATTATTCACTTCAGGCATGTTTTCAGTATTTAGTTGGTGTAGAATGGAGACTGATGAGTCTAGTGGTCTAAAAGTTAAAGAAGGTTGTAATTGTACGTATGTGCATATTACAGGAAGTCCCAATCAAATTTACTTCTCTTGAGAAAGTTGATATGATCTTATACATCACGCTAGAATGCTTAGGAGCTAAACTAATATCGTAGAAAAAAAACAGAATGTACGAAAAAGAAGCATGAAAGTGGTTGAGTCATCTATGGTCCAAGAGTAATTTTACATCATCATCATCATCATGAACAACCCATTACCGGCTCACTACAGAGCTCGGGTCTCTCCTCCATTACCTCTCAATATGAGAGGTTTGGCCGTAGTCCACCACGCTGGCCATGTGCAGATTGTCAGACTTCACACGCCTTTGAGAACATTATGGAGAACTCTCAGGCGTGCAGGTTTCCTCACGATGTTTTCCTTCACCGTCGAAGCAAGTGATATTTTATTTTTTTTAAAACGAACATAACTCTGATAAGTTGTAGGTGCGTGCCCGGATTCGAACCGCCGACCTCTGATTAGGAGGCTGACGCACTGACCACTAGGCTATCACCGCTTCCCATCACAACTACAATATTATAGCCCTGAAATAGATAAATTTCACTAATCGGTAGTCAGTACATATAAATTACATATAAAATATATGTAATTTACAATATAGTTGGGTTATTATCAGACAAAGGTCTAATAACACTTAATTAAATAGGTTTTGATATCCTAACATAGCTTTTCCATTAGAGACTATGTCATAACCGTGGTAATTTATTATGATTGATATTCACTAGCAACTCGTTAATGACATAGCAAATGTCATCTGAAAGTATTAATATTGCTTTCATTATATATTTTACTGTTTAGTGGATTTAGTCTGGTGGCAGGCTTATGCCGTGGCTAGTTCACACCATACCGACAAACAAATGCCGCCAAGCGACGAATCGTTTTGGTACGATGCCGCGTACGAACTGCGTCTTTTATTATGCGGTTAAGGGGAAATTTACAAAATTAGCGGTCTATAACTAATTAAAATTTTCAAATTCAAATAATCTTTATTCAAATAGTCCTTTGAAAGGCACTTTTGATGCATCAATAATTTACATTGTAATGATTTAATGGTAATAACTACATTCGTAAACTTAAAACTAAAGCTATGAGGGTTCCAAACGCGCCCCGGTCTAAGAAGAAGCCCACAACAAACTTAGCCAGGTAAATTTTCTTTTTGTTATCACCATCTCACATGCCACTTAAAATTATATTAAGAGCTATCCCATTAAAGCAATATTTCATACCCATGCTTGCTTATCATTTACATAATCCTTTACACTATAGTAGGACTTTTCTACAAGCTAAAAAATGTATCCGGTATGATACAAGTAGAAACCGGTTAGAAGGATGAGTTCAACCGGCAACGCATCGGTAACTCTTCTGGTGCTGCAGATGCAGAGTTACGGTAGTCATTTAAAATCAAGTAACGTGTCTACTCGTTTGCTCGCGATCTTTTATATCATATATAAAAAAGTTAGTAAGAAGCGGTGATAGCCCAGTGGTTAGGGCGTCAACCTCGTAATCAGTGGTCAGCGGTTCGAATCCGGGCACGCACCTCCAACTTTTCGGAGTTATGTGCGTTTTTAAACAATTAAAATATCACTTGCTTCAACGGTGAAGGAACACATCGTTAGGAAACCTGCACGCCTGAGAGTTCTCCATAATGTTCTCAAAGGCGTGTGAAGTCTGCCAATCCGCACATGGCCAGCGTGGTGGACTATAGCCAAACTCTTCTCATATTGAGAGGAGACCCGTGTTCTGTAGTGAGCCTAGAATGGGTTAATCATGATGATGATGATGATAAAAAAGTATTTTAAATGTTTACTTTAGATTACATCGATCATGAACAAGAAGCTTAACAGCATGAGAAGTGTTAACCCTTTTTTTTTCACAAAAGTTTAATACCACATATACTGAGGGGAAGCACGAAGATCTTAATAACACGTGCTGCACTTAGCTTAACCGAACCGTGCCGATAATTGCTGTGTATTTGCTTGCCAAATTCCGTATAACTAATAGCCGAGAATACAGCCAATTTTCCAACAATGAACAAACAAATAAGTTTGTAAGTTGAAAATTTTCGACACTTACCTTGTTTATTACAATAGTTTATAGTTGAGTTGGTTTGCCCAACACTTTTATTATTTTTAATAGGCGCATTAAACTGGGGTGTTTTAATATTAAGTCAGTCTTTTTTTTTTTATTCGACTATATACAACCCATTGATAATCTCGCCTTTTGGTAAGTGATGATGCTCTCTAAGATGGTAGCAGTTTCTATGCGAATCGTACAGGAACTGTTAATCGCTTAGCAGCAAGTTTTTGCAAGCAAGATGAGATGGTGATAACGAAAAAAAACCCGGCTTTGTTTGTTGTGGGCTTCTTCTTAGACCAGAGCGCGTTTGGAACCCTCATAGCTTTAGTTTTAAGTTTACGAATGTAGTTATCACCCTCACATAACTACTATGTAAATTATTGACGAGTCAAAAGTGCCTTTTAAAGGCCTTGAATTTGAATTTAATGGTAATTTGCCACGGCGAAAACTTCCCACCAGTCCATCCCAGAGAAATTTCAGAAATGACGAATTCTAAGACTGCTGTCTACTTTTGATCTAAGTATGAGTTGATAATCATAAGATATAGCAATGGAAAAAAGCATATACAAAATAGAATGAGCATAGTAGATTCATATATTTTCTTTACTTTGCATAATAATGCTTTTATAATACACTACAGCTTAGCCCTTGACAGCTATCTCACCTGGTGGTAAGTGATGATGCAGTCTAGGAGTAGCGGGCTAACCTGTTAGGGGTATGATAAACCCACACTCCTAGCTAATTTCTACGTGACATCGTACCGGAACGCTTAATCGCTTTGCGACACGTCTTTGTCGGTAGGGTGATAATTAACCACGGCCGAAGCCTCCCACCAGACCAGACTCGAGCCGGGAATCGAACCCAGGACCTCTAACTTTGCGCCACGGAGGTAGTAAAAACATACGTAAAATACGCCATTCCATCAAATTCAATACATATAGAGACAATCTAGACAAGGCGGTAACATCATGGTGAGTGAGGTTTAGACGAAATTGTTGCGATACTCTCGCTCGTGAAGATAACGTCTTAGATCAAATAAAAAAGATATTGCTACTGCAGACTATTAGATAGAGTCTTATTGAAAAGTGAGGTGAACATTTTTCAATAAGTAAAAGTGGTTCTAATCTATAAAAGCTTGAAGGTGAATTGAAGATTGGTTCAACACTGTTCAATACTTCAGGGATTCCCGAAAACCATCAGCGCTTTCTTGCTAGTCGAGATAAAGGCCTTCATCAAAAAAAATGGGGTAACAATCATAACAGCTGTTTAAATGTAAGTCAAGGAGTTCCTAATTCACACTACACGTTCTCTAATAAGCAGTGTGCAATACATTTTGAGTAATTAGGTTTGACAATTATTTATCATCATGATCAACCCATTACCGGCTCACTACATAGCACAGGTCTCCTCTCAATATGAGAAGGGTTTGGCCATAGTCCACCACGCTGGCCATGTGCGGATTGGCAAACTTCACACGCCTTTGAGAACATTATGGATAACTCTCAGGCGTGGTTTCCTCACGATGTTTTCCTTCACCGTTGAAGCAAGTGATATTTTAATAATTTAAAAACGGACACAACTTCGAATAGTTAGAGGTGCGTGCCCGGATTCGAACCGCCGACCTCTGATTAAGAGGCTGACGCCCTTCCCACTAGGCTATCACAGCTTTTTATTATTTCTCGTAGGTAACTTAAGTTTAATAAATTATTAATAATTAGTTTTACTTCTTATCAGTCCTTCCCTATTCCAGACCAGTCTGTATAATAGTAGACTAGAACCGACAAACAAGCCATCGCTCACAGGCGATCAAAACAATATCGTTTAAATGTTGATAAATCATAATAGAAGCTTTGGCAAGGTATAGTTTTAGTTTGGGAATAAACAGAATTATTCAAATTCGCAGATGTAAATTAGACATAAACTACTAGAATTACCTCAAAGAGAATTATTAGTGTTGGTAGATATTTCCTGGCAAACAATTTGGTTACTTGATTTACTTAGTTGGGATTTATTTAGAACACTCTTGGCTTTAGTTAGTTGCCGAGTGTATCACCTCACGTATTAAAATAATGAAAATTATATTATATCTGAACGCTTCATACCTGTAATAGGTTTACATGAATTAAATTTGTATTTGAAATTTGAATATGTAATTTTTTTTTCATAAATTACTTCATTGAAACTGTGGGAAAAATTATTTTTTTGGGAATTTATTATTTTTGACTTATCTCTGATTTGGGCTGGTGGGAAACATAAGCCAAGGCTGGTTACCAACCTACCGACAAAGAAGTCAAAGCATTCCGGTATGATGTTGCGTAGAAATTGACTAATGCTATGGGTTTAATATATCTTCTATACTCCTTATAAATCAACAAGCCTCTCTACCATCTTAAACTGACTAGATGAGAGTACAATCAAGAGCTAACTTCAATAATATATAGGATGAGCGATTCAGTCAATCGACTGAACTTAGGCTGCAATACAATCAGACTTTTCGCAATTATAATATTTTTATAATGATTGTTTTCAATATAGGACTTATGGGTAGCTTAACCTTACAAGCCTAAAGCATCTCTTTATCCCAGCTCAGCCAAAATCAACAGCCGAATCCGATCTAGCGGAATTCAAAACATAGCTGAGATACTATCCATTCTAAAGACATACATAATTTTTAGCCGCTTGTTCGTGCGGGATTTGTATATAATCTCTCGCGTTTATTATATTATAGAATAAACAAGCCGTGAATTTATAGTCACACCGAAGAGTTTCAGTTTTCACCTGAATGGCTCAGGATGACAAAGCTTTTAATGTCATCCTGACCTATTCGATTGGAAGTGAAAGTGGGAGTGACAGTATCGCTGTACCTCCTACCTACATACTCTATAAATGAATTAACAGTATTACGATTCCGATAATACGATTACGATTTGATATTTATCAAAGCATAACTCGAAAAAATAAAAAATCGTACCGAAATAATAGGTAACTTAAATCAAATGATCAGTGTCCTTGACGAGAAATCAATATATAGATAGTGATCGTCTAGTTTTTATAAAAAGATTGCACAAATCATGTACCTCCAAACCTCTTTTGGCCTCCTAGAATGTACGATACTAGCTAATTTTACTACTAGCGAATTGAAATTTTTTTTTATCCACTACAAGTTAGCCGTTGACGGCAATCCCACCTGATGGTAAGTGATGATGCAGTCTAAGATGGTAGCGGGCTAACCTGTTAAGGGTATGGTAAACCCATACTCCTAATTGGTTTCTACGCGACATCGTCGGAACGCTAAATCGCTTGGCGACACGTCCTTGTCGGTTAAACATTAAGTTTATTTTAATATAGATTTTTTTTATATGTTTACTGTTTGAAGTTAATATTCAAAAGCTTATACTAATCCAATATAATTAAATTACAGACTGAACTCAATAGTGCTGTACTTTTTTTAATCTCTTTCATAAGCCATCTTTTATGTGAGAAAAAGTTTTTTTAACTCGAGCTTAAGGAACATTAGGCGTGTTTCACTTTTTGACAAGTTTGCATTAATCAGCGAAGCCACGCGGTAAAAGTTCGTACCGATAAAAAAATAATGACATTAGTATAAAATATATAAATATATAAAAGCGGTGATAGCCTAGTGGTTAGGGCGTCAACCTCCTAATCAGAGGTCGGCGGTTGGAATCCGAGCACGCACCTCTAATTTTTCGAAGTAATGTGCGTTTTTAAAAATTTTAAATATCACTTGCTTCAACGGTGAAGGAAAACATCGTGAGGAAACCTGCACCCCTGAGAGTTCTCCATAATGTTCTCAAAGGCTTGTGAAGTTTGCCAATCCGCACATGGCCAGCGTGGTGGGCTATGGCCAAACCCTTCTCATATTGAGAGGAGACCCGTGCTCTGTCGTGAGCCGGTAATGGGTTGATCATGATGATGATATAAATATGAATCATACTATATTAAGTTAAAATAAAATTTGTTTGTCTACTACCAATAAAATGGCAACAAAGTGTGCGAGTGGAATCTTTTTTGTCCGAGTACGTTCCATGACAATAAACATTTCATTTGTAATTTGGCGGAAACACCTTTTTGTAGTGAAACTATTTTTAATGAAAATTCCAATTTATTTCGCTTTTCGTAACTCGGCTCAGTCCAACAATTTATATTTGCATAAGAGTAACCTGTGCTCAAAGCCTTTGCATTTGAAGGCAAAAGTTTAATTCAACACATAAATATATATTTTTACGGAGCCATGTGAAAGGTTAGGTGCTTACTTGTAGAAATGCGATGTAGGGCATCTAAAACGTACCTACCACATAATAATACTAATGAAGAATTTATTTCATAATCGAGAATGCAAGAAAAATATTACGTTACCTCTACACACTATATGCGATGGCGGACAATGTTCCTGTGTTTGTATAAAAAAATCATCCCGTGGTTGTGTGATGAAAACGGAATACAATCAATCTGTGTTTTTGCGGTTTAGGTTTATTAGTATTTTTGTCGAGTGAACCTACACTGCGCTGTGATGTTTCTGAAAATTGCATTGAAGTAAAAAAATGTTTGTCATAATTAAATTTTCGCTCACATGAATTAAACTTTCATTCTTTTGTTTGCATTAACAAATTGAATCTAGGGAAGATAAAATATGTGAGTTTATTTCAGCAGCGAGTGGATTTTCAGAGTTGGGTATGGGGCACATTTTTATGATGCAGGAAAATAGTTCACAAATCAGCGATGAAGTAAATCGTTTGTATCCACCCGAGCGTTTGATCCATTTGAAAATACGGTTGTTATGACTTTTTTTTTCTATTTTGAATAATCTTTTATTTATTGGCTTGTTTGCACCGAAATTCTTAATAACATAAATAATCCACACGTGGAATTTCCAAATTACAAATGAAATAATAACTTTCTGTATTATGTACTTCTAAAGTGTATTCATTAATTTACAGTATTTTCTGTATTAATAATTGTATTTTAATAGTACTCGAAGGTTTACTATGAAATAAATAGAAATATAACTATATATATATAACGTTCGGACTTACCACGCAAAACAGGTAATGTGGGGTTAACGTACGTACTCGTATCTGTGACATGATGGATTAAAGTGTTTACGTGAAACACAGGCTTATGTGAAATAACAGCAATCTATTTAATAACCCACATATAGTACAGTAGTTACATTGGTCGCTATAATAAACATTCCTAGAACTTTGTTGTATGGAAGTATCGTTGAATCTAAGAACCACACTTTACCCGTATTTCATAGTGCCTATTATAATTTAAAGCAGGTAGTTGGATAAAATTTGATTTACTTTCAAGTCATCCTCAGTCTTCTAATGTTATACTGCTGACCACTGGTTTCCTCTCCCAAAGGAGAGGTTTTAAACGTATATTTAACCACCGATTCAGATCTGCCTATCTGATCTGATCTGCTAGCTGTGATAGCCTAGTGATTAGGACGTCAGCCTCCTAATCAAATGTCGGGGGTTCAAACCCGGGCACGCACCTGTAACTTTTCGAAGTAATGTGCGTTTTTAAGCAATGAAAATATCACTTGCTTCAACAGTGACGGAAAACATCGTGAGGAAACCTCCAAAGAAAGGGAAAGTTCTCCATAATGTTCTCAAAGGCGTGTGAAGTCTGCTAATCCGCACATGGCCAGCGTGGTAGACTATGGCCAAACCCTTCTCATATTGTATATTATTTTATCACCATGAAATAACTACTATGTAAATTATTGACGCGGCAAAAGTGCCTTTTTAAGGACTATTTGAATAAAGATTATTTTGAACTTGAATTTGATTAAGTGCTCTGTAGTGAGCCGAGAATGGGTTGATCATGATGATGATGAATTTAGAATAACGAATACAGTTTAACGATAAAAAGGTAAGTCTTTTAGACAAATAAAAATCACTGATTCTATGCGTATCGCCTACGCTAGCGTTTTGTTTGTTTACCACCCTAAGAAGAGCCATCACGTCCTACAAAACAAATTTATGTGCATGGCCACGTTCTGGCCATGGTTCGTGGGCAACGTATAGCTGCATTGACACTTCGACCTATTAAATACAACAGTATTTCAAAAGCTCTACAAAGCTAATGTTGAGAGATCTGAAAGGTGGTTGAGGCGTCTAATTGCACTCCCGACCCCAACGCCGATTTCATCAAAAGACGCCCTAACGTCACCCTTAGTCAACGTCCGAGCCTCACAGAAAGCCGCTCCCATTGAAGGATTATTTATTTAAACCCTCGTCATTTTGCCATTAAGTATTCAATACGTACTTAAAATGCATGCGATGTCTATTTTTTCCTATTTAAAAAAAAATCATAACCATGTTAATCTTATCAAGGTATTTAAATCCTGGGTGTTTTTTTTTTATATATACAAAGCGAGCAAACGAACAGGCGGGTCACCTAATGGTAAGTGATTACCGCCGCCCATGAACATTTGCAGCACCAGAGGTACCGCCAATGCGTTGCTGGCCCTGAGATGGGTGGGTGTATATTAAGGCATGATTTAAAGTTTTTTAGTTTTAGGTTCAATGTAAGGTTTATTTTAAGTTTTTTTCTGTCATCCCATTCAATATTATACCAATATTTCGTAATATAACAGGCATTTCCCTTGATAAGATAAAGTGTAAGTGAAAAAACAAATTATTTTTTACTTCTTAGAACATTAAGGGCAGACCTAAGAAGAGATTGGATGGAGTGTGTAAATGAGGATATGCGTGTAAAAGTTATGGGTAGTGTAACGACAGCTGATAGAAGTGAGTGGAAGAAGAGGACATGATGTGTCGACCCACATAGCGTGGGATTAGGGCAAGAAGAAGAACATTAAGGCCAAGTGCAAAGATTCTTTTTAAATCGACTTCTAGTGATAGCGAACCTTATATTTCCGTACAAACTCTAATATCTTCATAAAGATAGAAGTTTGCTGACTTAGATTAATAGAGGTTCACAGTGATTTATGCGAGGCGACGAAGATACTCTGTATAAACGGTTCAGTTAATGGTTCCTCGATTTGTCACTTATTAAGTGTTTAGTTATTTGTTTGTTCCTTGAACAGTCAGCTTCCTTCGAAAACTTTGCTAAGAAGTTAATACAAAGGATAAAAGCCGTCGCATGGAGAAAATACTGCAGCTTTACGGAGGTGGTGAAATATAAAAATTCAACGTGCAAATAAAATAAAATGCATGAAGTTGTAATGATGTAATTTCTAACATATTATGGGTGGCATTAAGAAAAGAAGATCCATTCAAGAATAACCATCGTGAATTGGCAGGCTTATTTTTTATAGGTATAGTCTCAAAAACCAGCTAAGTGCGAGGTAGAGCTCGCGATCTTTTTTTGTTATGTACTACAAGTTAGCCCTTGACGGCTATCCCACCTGGTAACGTGATGATACAGTATAGGATGGTAGCGGGCTAACCTGTTAGGGGTATGGTAAACCCACAGTCCTAATTGGTTTCTACGCAACATCGCGCCGGAACGTTGAATCGCTTGGCGACACGTATTTGTCGGTATGGTGGTAACTAGCCATGGCCGAAGCCTCCCACCAGACCAGACTCGAGCCGGGAATCGAACCCAGGACCTCTTTATAATGTGACAGTGCACGCACTGCGCCACGGAGGTCCATATTACGGTACCACAGTGAATTATGAAACACAAGTATTAGAAATATTCTCTGTGAAAATGTCAACTCCTACATATTACGATTCATACAATTCAGTCTGCTAGAGGCAGGTGGACATATGAACGTTAGAGCCTTAATAACAGAACAAAGATACCTTTCAAAGAACCTTTGGTGTCCTGTTACTTAAAATCAATTTATTCATGTTTCAAACAGCAATTTGATAAACGGTAAAACGGGGCTCATGGTGACAACTGTAGTAAAAGTATACTAAACAGGTACAAACATTACACCAACAGTTTTTATTCTTTATGTAAAAACCACGAAGGCCTAAGTAAACCGATCATAAACCGTATTTTTATGACATAAATCATTGTGCCAACTATTAATCTTCATCAACTAACCGCTATCTTTATGAAGATACAACTGAAACAGAAAGATAAGGGTCGAGCTCCTTTGAAGGGTCATTTTAATGCCCCACGTCACCGTATACGGAAATAGGTACGATACTAAACGATATAAATATAGAATATAGTATATTTTTATAACTAGTTGTAAGCTAATTTAGCACTATTTGCATGCCGGTTTTGCCTGTGTGTGACTGAGCAGTTTTGTGGTGTATCTCTATGCAAGGTTGTCAAATGTTTTGGCTGTTACCAAATAAATATAAACTTTATATAGTATGAAACATTGATTGTTTTTTTTCTACTTTCTTCATTTACTTCTTTTGTTTGCCTTTTAAAGAGAGGTAAGTAAGACACCTCTCTTTATCTACTTTATTTGTCTTATGTAAATTACAATGCGAGGCGATTAAATTTAATAAAACATAAATTACATTTTCTGTAAAATAATATTGGACATCCTAATCCGTAGTATTTATAATGTATAGTATAAATATCAATATAGTATAAACTAGCTGTTGCCCGCGACTTCATCTGCGTAAAATTGCTGCTTTCCCGTGAGATTGAGGTTTCCGTGCGGCCAATGCCTCGCTTCAGAAAGTAAGCTACAGGCAAATGTCAAATTGCCGATTTTCCGTCTCTAAATTAATAACATAGGACTTTCATACAAACTTCAAACCATTGTTTAATGTCCTTTTTCATCCAAATCTACCCTAGATTTGGATGAAAAAAAAGGGTATGCATGAAAGTCTGACAGTTTTTAAGTAATAGTTAGGGTGAGGAACCAAGTAACTTAGTAAAGAGAAAATAAATCCCATAATCTAATATGTTTTAAGTACCATCAAAATATAGAATCAAAATTACACTATAATAGACAGAAAACACATTTTGATTTTTTATAAATTTCAGTAGTAGTTCTGTATAAAAACAAAATAACTTTTGATACTACAGTTACGACCGGGCAGTAAGACGACGGGCAATTAATGTAACGATGAACCTAGCGTGAGCGAAGACGTGGGTAAAAGCGATCAAACATTTAACAATGTTCTCGCAAACAGCGCGGCCTCCAAATTCAAAGAATTTCAAAAATAGTCTTACAAATGCCAGCACAGGTTTAGTTATTAATTCCGCTGCAAATTTCTTACCTCAATAGACTAGCCCATCATCATGATCAACCCATTACCGGCTCACTACAGAACACGGGTCTCTTCTCAATATGAAACGGTTTTGGCCATAGTCCACCACGCTCGCAACGCACGGCCATGTTCGGATTGGCAGACTTCACACGCCTTTGAGAACATTATGGAGAACTCTTAGGCGTGCAGGTTCCCTCACGATGTTTTCCTTCACCGTTGAAGCAAGTGATATATTTTTTTTAAACGCATATATATCTCCGAAAAGTTAGAGGTGCGTATCCGGATTTGAACCGCCGTCCCCTGATTAGGAGGCTGACGCCCTAACCACTAGTCTATCTCCACTTAAAAAAAACAATATAATAAATCATAATTACAATGGACATATGAGATCGTCCAAGCCGATATCATGCACACATATATTTTTATGAAAATTGTTATAATCGTGAGTTTATATTGTGATAGTATTGGGTTTACGATGTTTCATCTCTCGGTTAAGAATATCTGTATAAAAACCATTGGCAGACAGTTTTCTCGTGTATCTTCCCATTATAGGAAATAACCTCATTTTCCCGAGTACGCTCACAGTTACTCAATGCTTTTTATGTCTGATGCTATCTTTTTGTGACAATATTTTCTTTATACATTTTTTTTCACTCAGGATTATACGGTAAGCCATAGTGGCAATTGACTTCTTAACTTCCTATTGGATCTGGTAAAAGAATCTTCGCCATCAACTACTTTTTTAATAATTAAGTATACAAATACCACCTGATGTATTAACCAACGATTTTAATACTCACTATAGGACCGCTTGTGTGTATACACCATAATATTGATTTGTTAATGATAGTCCAGCAAAAAGACCGTCTTCCTGGCGCAATGTTGAGCGTTTTGTACTGATAAATGACAATGTTCATTCCTGAGCACAGACAATTTGAACCTTCTCTGGTCTATCTGGTTGAAGACCTCAGCCGTGGCTAGTACTACTCTACTGAGAAAGACGTGGCGTCAAGCGATGTAGTCTTCTGAGACGATGTCGCGTGGAAACCAATAAAGTATATAGGTATAGATCTGCCATACTCCGCAGTTAGGCCGCTATCGGATCAAGCATCAATAGATAAAATATATATATATATATATATTCTTAAATCCTATTAGTGTTTCGTGTTAGGGTTGAGGTAAGGAAAACGGGTGAATCCACGAGTATTTAACCTACTTTTGCAATCTTTACTAACCAAAATAAAATTATGGACAAAACCGGTCCAGTAAAAGTTTGTCCAATATTAATTTGTTTCATATTTTCGAGACCCTTGCTGAATTTGTTTAGAGTCGAATAAAAATGTTCTACGTCCTTAATTCGCTTTAAGTGAGCGTAACTCCGTAAATTATTAATCTGCCTGACATAATTTCTAAGAGGACTGCTTTCCGGCTTTTAGATTTTAAATAGAGCGCCGTTGGAATAGTTTACGTTTCGCAACCGTTTAACCAACACGAAAGTGACCTTACTCGCATCTTTCATAATTTTCGTTAGTATAATTCATTATTGCATAACATTTCTTTTGCTGTTTTTAAGATTTTAAAGTTTTGTGGTCATCTTGGGTGATTGCCATTTACACACATCATCCCTTGTCCCTTTTCATCATCATCATCATTATCAACCCAGCCAGCACAGGTTTAGTTATTATTGTTCATTCCGCTGCAAATTTCTTACATCAATAGACTAGCCCATCATCATGATCAACCCATTACCTCCTCTCAATATGATAAGGGTTTGGCCATAGTCCACCGCGCTGGCCATGTGCGGATTGGCAGACTTCACACGCCTTTGAGAACAATATGGGGAACTCTCAGGCATGCAGGTTTCATCACGATGTTTTCCTTCACTGTTGAAGCAAGTGATATTTTAAATGCTTAAATACGCTCATAACTGAAAACTTAGAGATGCATGCCCGGGATCGAACCCCCGACCACTAATTAGAAGGCGGACGTCCTAACAACTAGGCTATCACAGCTCCATCCATGTAAACCAACTTATTTGTTATTAGGAAAAATAAAACAATATACATGAATATTAGTATTTTATTTACAATTATCAATTAAATAGTATATTTACAATTATTTAGTGCCTTTTATATCTACAAACGATCCCTGTACAAAAACGTTATTTTAAGGTACAATGTCTGGGTTTGACATCACACAAATTTATCAATAGAAACCCAAGGAACACTTAAGTACCCGACAAGGTGTAGCACGAATATTTTTAGGGAGTATAACGTCATGAGCGGAGCGACAAGCGGGGCGGACGACCGCGGCACACGCTCGTCAGACATCACGCTAGACGCAACGATAACACGTCGACCACTCGAGCCTTCATTTCTAGTTTCCTCTGCTGCCGACACGCTGCTCACTTCAGGTGGAACGCAATTTGGTATTTTTACCTAAAAAAAATAACGTCAAAACACAGCTAAGAACATGATAATCTTTTCCAATAAAATAATGTAAATCAAATATTTATGTACCAGATTGACATGAAATGTAAAATAATATCTGTCTATGGGATTTATCTACAGCGCAATAGATATAAACTAAGTGTAAAAAGTTAAAACGGTACAACAGATTTATTGAGGTTCTTATATTTCTTATTCAGTATTTCAGTACTCGGTAATTATTCAGTATCTTTGACCCAAAAATATACAACACACACACATATACCCATATTGCAAGTAGTTTTTACTTGCAATTACTTAAATATTTGGGTATTTATTTTACGGAACAACTTTGACATATATAAATGTATAGCAGAAATGACTGGTCTGACGTCTCCACTATTTGTGCTTGCTTAATTACTATTATTTAAAATTATGAAACATTTACTATTTTATATACAACGCTTCGATATAAAAGTTTATTGTATTTCGCTTAAGATAGGTGACCGAATTACTACTAATTTACATCAAACCTTCCTTCACACGAGCCTAGCAAAATTTGTGAATGCATAATCAGCACTAGCTTATTTTACACTGATGTAACAAGACCCTTTGATATCAGGCGTATACCGTGTGTAGGCGATTATAAGCTAATTAAGTATTTCACATTGAAACAACTACTCCAGCCGTAAAACTCTAGGGTTATTGTAAGTCTAAGTTACATAGTTCTTTGTGCTCACCTGAGGTTTTGTGAAGTTAAAAGTACTCTCTTGACACCGACGCGCTTGGTGAGCGAGGCACGCGGCATAAGCGATGGCGTGCGGAATGTAACTCTGCTCGACCACACCAGCGAATAATATTGTTGCCATTGGACCTTTGAGAGAATTTGATTCATATATAAAAAAACAACCAAACATGTACACATGCACACGCGCAAACACCCTCACACACTAAAGGAGCGCTTTCCCAGTGACGTGATATCAGCATGGGTTATGCCTGAAAATTAGCGCTGCAGGCAATTTTGACGCAGCGTCAAGCTGAGGCAGCGCCCTGTTCAGCCAATTTGTGCACGTATAAGTTTTTAGACGAGATGTATGAGTATTTTAACAGGCTGAATAAACGCAATTTTGGTCACGACGTCACACTCACATTTTTGTATCGTTCGATGGTGGTGCATTGAACGATATAAAACGAGCGATGAGAACCCTTTGCTAGTTTATCGACTATGCCTTTTTTTTTTTTTGTCGTGGTGGAAAAGCTTTATAGCTACCTCCGTACCCTTGGGCGGGAAAGAGGTTATGTTGGACTCCCACCCCCGAAGGGGGTATACCCGAACTAAAAACCACCACGGCATGTCCCTCTCGCAGGTTTTACTGGACACCCGGGGGACCCGGATGTTATCGACTATGCCTATGAATATAATGTAATATTGACTGTTTTATTTAATTTATTGTGATTCATTATATATATTAAGAGTTATGAAAGTTATTAGGAAGGAGTGTTTTTAAATAATTTATTTTCAAAAAACTAATTTCGGCCACATTTAGAGAGATATAGATAAAGAGAGAATAGAAAATTGGCAGTGCATTTGATGAATGTAGTGCAATAATGAAAAAAAATCCGTCTATCAAAGTTTTTATCCTCGCCATTTCAAATGGTTAATCATTGGCAAAACATTAAAGTAACAAAATTAAATACAAAAATTGGAATTTAGAATGATCTATAAAATCAATATCTAAATAAAAATCTCCAACTGACTGCGATGTTTTTCATGAAAGTTATTGGATATATTTTCGCCGAGCCAAACAGCATAAAGACATTGACACCCTCTTTGATGATAATATTAATTATATTCTGCTTTGATAAATAAAATTAGTTCAAAATTAATTGCTGTTTTAATAAAAATACTCGTTGAAATTTTGAATATATATTTTCGTGTTTTTTTTTATACACTACAAGTTAGCCCTTAACGGCTATCTCACATTGTGCTAAGTGATGACGCTGTCTAGGATAATAGCGGGCTAACCTGTTAGGATTATAGTAAACCTACACTCCTATTTGGTTTCTACGCGACATTGTGCCTGAACACTAAATCGCTTGGCCACACGCTTATGTCGGTAGGATGGTAACTAGCCACCGCCAAAGCCTCTAACAGGCCAGACTCGGACTGGGAAAAGAACCCAGGACCTCCAACTTTATAATGCGACAGCGGACGAACTGCCCAACGGAGGTCGTCGAATATTTTTTATTTATGATATACTTACCCAAAGCGTAAATAGGCACATCTTCACCACCATGCGTGGCCCACTGCCTTGGAACAGCCGCAGCATGCACTGCGTCAGCAGGGATGGTTGATGTTCCGTTTAATGGTAACGCACGGGGCTCCGAATGACCTGGCCCAGTGCCATACAGCAGCGTTGTGTATCGAAGGCCATCGATATCTGATACCACAGTGTCAGCACCTTTCAAATATAATTATAATATAACGCCAATTATCAATATCCATCAAACCGATCTAGATGAAATTGATACATACAACTAAACATTGTATCCTGAAAAACCACTAACGATCTCGGTAAATTAAAAAAAAAAACTAAATTATATATGTACTCCACAGCTTGACTGATTTTGGCAAAATGATACACAGATAAATCTTGCATCCTAGAGATAACTAACGGTTTCTTCGGATTTTATTCCAGACCTACGCTCATACTATTTTGGACCATCTACTACATCTGTTATCCTGCTGTATTAAGATTAATATGTATGTGTATATAGATACTAAAATTTATTATTGATTATGTGAGATGGTGATAACAGAAAAAAACCCGGCTTAGTTTGTTGTGGGTTTCTTCTTAGACCTGGGCGCGATTTGAATACTCTTAGCCTTAGTTTTAAGTTTTAAGTTGTCAACTGTAGTTATCGCCATCACTTCAGGATTAGAAATAATGAAATTAAAGATTCATAGATGCCTGTAATAGGTTTATGTGAATAAAGCTATTTTTGATTTGATTTGATTTTGATTTGATTTATGTATATTTGACTGGTTGTAAATAATAGCAAATTATTATGAGTATTAATGTTTAAGCATTTATTATGTGCGTATCGTAATAGCGAAAATCCTTTAGGTACTGTTTAAATAGTTTAATGTTACAATGAATAGTTAACATATATTGTAACATTTAAGGAAAAATAAACAATTTAAATGTACTTTAAAATTTTATCGTATACTTTGCCCGGGTATGCTAGTACAAAAACTTACCTAATATCGGATGCCCTCTTGGAGTAGCTTGACCACCGAATGTCATTACGTGACCATGATCAGCTGTAACAACTATAAGAGTCTCAGCTGGATTCACTTTCTCTAATGCTGCTAACAAAGCAGTCTCTAGTTCCAAAGTCTCATCAAGTGCCCTATACGGATTATTGTAGTGATGGGCGTGGTCTATTCTTCCACCTAGAAAAATGCATTTTTTTACTAAATCATCTTACAAACAGTCCATATTCATTGAGCATTGGGTATGATATAATTGAGCATGGTATAATTAGCTAAGGTCTAACAGTGTTTTTGGTACACGTTTTATTGCGGTTTTAGTAGACTAACTAAAAGGGAGAGTTCATATTTTATATTTATTAACTTATTGTTATTATCTCTTCTATTATAATAGTTATAAGAAACAAGCAAGAAAACCTTTTCCAACATTAACAAAACAATTTTACAATATAGGTATATAGTTTATCTTGCAAGAGTTGAAAGCGGACAGCCTGCTTAAAAGAAACCCTGAAATAACTAGTTTGAAAGAACAACACGTTTGTAACGTTACACTCTACAAACATATCCTATGGTGACTGCTCAGGGGCATCAAAATCTCGTTATTTCTCCGTTCTGCTATAGAACATATCGTATCAACGCACACAAAACGTTATTTATAGCCGTTTCTAAATATAGCTAATTCGCACTTCCGTTGTGTTCCTAATACTCGCATGACATAATTATCTGCAAATTAGCAAGTTCTATCCACGCGCCCTATTTTAGGATATTTATATTTATTAGGCGTTATTGACAATCTTAGATCTAAAAACAACTACGTTCATCATTAAGTCTGTCGAGAGATAAGATGATGGATGGAAAATCTGTAAAATATCGATAATACCAGAGAAATTTTGAAGCCTACATACACAAAATGCTCTACACTCTGGGTGTATGTCGTCTTGCAACGATTATGTATCTATATGCAAAATACTTAGTACTTATATCTCATAGGGAAATGTTCTAAAAAATTTGTTTTGTTCAATATTTCGGGAACTTCTTATTTATTCCCTATATAGGTAAAGTTTGAGACGTACCAAAGTATGGCAATATCAAATTATTACTTTAAGAAAGTTTGATTTTTACACCTACGCGCTTAAACCATCTCGCCGTGTCGCTATTATAAGGAGCGAGGTGCTGGAAGTATTCCGTAACAGTGGTAAAAAAATCCTTTAGTGTTTAAGTTTATATTTACCACATATCCTTACCTTCAAGAAGCAAAAAGAAACCCTTGTCATTTTTTGTTAATATTGCAAGAGCGGCACGAGTCATATCCGCTAGTGACGGGTCATCGGCTTTAACAGATGTACTTGCAGATGTGCCCTCTTCCGTGTCCAACACAGCACCACGCTCTGCATTGAACTCCATATGAGAGTATTCGAATAAACCTGTGTACAAAATAAGTACTTAACACTTGTACTGTTCTGAAATTATTGATCAAAGTTGCTTATCAAACACACTATTAAGGCAAGGTTGTGGATCAAGGAGCAATGTGAAACACAACGAGTTTTAATTTATGTTATTACTATTATTAATAATTATCAATTACCTCAATTTAGTACAATTTTTACCCTGGCCCCCAAACTAGGATAACCTCTTCCAATTGTGCAGCAAAAATAGTCAAAAATATTATGTCTTAAAGTTAGGCCCCAATCACATTCATACATAAAAGTGAGAGGGTGAGTGGGTAGGTATGTGTGTGAGTGGCTGTGTGAGTGTGGATGTGTGAGTGTTAATTCAATTACATATTAGAGAAAACTGTTTCGGTTTATGGTGACCCAATTATTTTTCAACATATTTATTTTTTATTATCCGTCTGGTGGGACGCTTTGGCCGTGGCTAGTTACAACCCTACCGACAAATACGTGTCGCCAAGCGCTTTAGCATTCCGGTACGATGTCGCGTAGAAACCAAAGGAGCGTGGATTTACCATATTCCTAACAGGTTAGCCCGCTACCATCCTAGACAGCAACATCACTTACCACTAGGTGAGATAGCCGTCAAGGGCTAAACTTGTAGTGTGTAAAAAAAAAAGATTCTGTGAAGTACTACCAATAGGTAGTACACAGTATCACACACTGCACATGCACTTTCAAAGAAAGCGGGTTGTACCTCAAAAGCCTTTATTAAGGTTAGGTAAGGTAAGGTAGAAGGACGGATGTACCAAGAGCGGAGTCTTATCAATCATTCAATTACTTTTGAACTTAGTAGTTGGCACCTTTCGGATACGGAACCCGAAATACTATATAATACAGTATATAAAAACTTATTGAATAAGATAATTAATAGTATAATGAATATACTGGACAAATATGTCGATGGAAAAATAAGTAAGCGATCATACGTATCTAATTCCGAAAAAGTAAACTGGTGGTATAACAAAAATCACGAATGAAGCATTTGTAAGTCTTATTTCAAAATTATTGCTAGCATGAATTACAGATATGCCACATTTTTTAAAACAGCAACGTTTAAAATATTTCAAATAAATATTTACGACGATAAATTAACTTTTGTTGGCAGGAAAATTGTTGAAATGTACAATTTTTTACGTGTTTAAAATATTATAAAACTAACAAAAATGAGTAGTAATTAATCATGATATCTGTTCAAATAACTGAAATGTTTATAGAAAACCATACTTTGTGTTTATTATATACCCGGCCCAACTTCACAATATTTCCCTAATGTGACTTACGCAAAACATTCTACTGACTCGTAACATAAACATGGGGCTCCGTGTTCTTTTCGATGTTAAGAAAGTATTCAGAAAAAGTAATATTCTCCATCCTATAGTCATATATCACTAAACATATAGGTCTAAGGTGATCTTAAAATATTAATCAGACCTTGGTTTGTAATAAAAACATAAGAAACGCCAACCTAGAGAAAATATTATAAATCAGAAACTTTTATATTATAACAAAAGCATAGCTTTTAAAATCCAAACTCATTATTTCAGGAAGAAAGTCGCGGAGTAATCACGAATTAAAAAGGTTTAAGAGGATTATACGGAAAACCCGCTGTGGTTATAATGTAAACACGGCTAAATTAAGTCTCGCGCAAATGTTTATAAAGGTTTGTATTACCGAGGTAACTCTCGCATGAATAAATACAATTTAAAAATATTAGCTGGCAGAAAATATAACACCACCAGGGAAAAAATGTCTTTTGACCAATTCAAAAAAATACCAATCAAACGTACCCGTTAATCAATAAATAGTGTTTTGTCTTACAGCGCAAGATTTCTTAATTTACAAAATATAATCACTCGTATGAAAAAATATTTTTTGATAATTATTATAATGTCCCTATCACTTGACAGAATCACAGTAATCAACATCATTACACACTTCCTTTAAACCTAAGCCTAAAATAGAATGGCTAACGTTGGCTACTTAATTATTATGATAGATATGCCAACTTGACGTGTGCTTATTATATTAAGGTTAATTTATATTTAAATTCCACCAAATTGCTTGATAATAATAAGGTGCTACTTAGATAATTCTGTGGAATTGGTCCAATATAACTAAAGCTCCTTATAGCAATTAGATGGACTTCAATATTACTTTTTCATTATAAATAACAAGGAATAAAAACGTCAATATATACTAATTATCTTTAAGACCATGTTTCAAACCGAGTCTGTACTTTATTGTTATAAAGGTATAAACTATCTTGTAATCAAGGTAAATACAGGTAAGGTATACTCATGACCTGTCGTGTTTATAGGAAGTACCATAAATGTATAACAAAACCAAGATCATGTTGTTATAATGATATATTCATCACATAACATTATTTTCATGTAATCACTGCGACATTTTTAGTTTTTAGTTTCGTAGTCAGCAAAATGAACAATCTCAAAATATTTGTCTTACATTTAAAATGAATACTTCACCGCTCATTTATTGTTTGGCAACTTGTTACGTTGAGACTTGAGCGTTTTCTCTATCTCCGCGTTCAACAAAGATGTTTAATGCTTTGAAGAAAAGTTCTGTTAATAACTCTTTAAAACAATTGCTCTTTTTTTCGTCATTATTTATCTGCAATTGTTTGTAATATAACTTGTTTTTTAAACGTTATTCTATCAACCGCACACATATATTTATAAAGATTGATAGCGTATATTTTATTTCAATTTAATTAACATTGCTTTTTTATATTTCAGAACTAGATTCGGTTGCTTTCGTACCTTAAATTGTTGACGTTAAGTTAAAAGAACTTTGTTAAGTTACCAAAAGTTAATGAAGCATAATAATTTGTGATAAAAATATATTTAAATGGAACCTTCTCTCTCAAATTATTGTACATCTCACAAATCACTGGCACGTGTTATTTCTATATATTAGTTTTACTAAACCAACACAACCATCAAACTGCCACTTCAATTTATGCATGTGATTGGTAATTTACGGTTCACTTTTTTAACTTGCAGCGAACAAATTCTGTTTTCAGCGTAAAAATACAAAAGGTATTTCACATTTTAGTATCGAACCACTCCACAGCCATAAAATTTTCACACTTTATAAAATTGGTTTCAACCGTTCAATATTTTATAATATGATGTGATGAATTTCTAAAAAATATCCTAAATTTCGTGTGTTATTTAATTTCTAGGGCAATATTGCATCGTTGTAGTTATTTGTATCTTCTAAGAAGTTTAAAGGTTGATTTTCCAAGTGAAAGACTTCATGACTCACTGCTAAACCTCCAATTTTATTCATTACAGATTTCCGGCGCTTAGTAATTTTTAAATATTACATCCGGTGAGAAAGAAACTCACAATTTACGATATTAAATGTTATTGACCGTTCCCTATCGAATAAAAGGAAAAAGCAGCCACATAATCCTTTCTCAATTATCAAAAGCTTCTGATGATTTGTAAACAATTTAACAATGTGGATTGTAAAAAAATTGCTTGATATTTTTATGATTAATAATAAACAGTGCACACTACTCGCACTTACCTAACAAATAATCTACTGTTCTTGGATCTAACTTAGCGAGTTGTTCCCTTGAATGAATGTACTGCGCCCGTAACCGCCTTCTCTTTTTTTCTCTTGCCCAGTCTTCTGCTAAATTTCTTCCATCGAGTCTTCTCCCTTCGCGATTAGGATGTTCTGGATCAGGAGTTATGGTTGGAAGAAAATGACGTCGTCCACCACCCATTATAACCTGTTGACACAAAATCTAATTTTATTTTATTTAATAACAAGTGTGTATATTGCGAAATTTTATCGAATAAAATAAAACATGGAGTCGTTTTTAATTTCGTAATTAAACGAAAATCTTAAACACCACGCTTAATTACCATCTCTTCAGGCTTTAGGAGTGCCAGTTTGGTTTTTGTGCATGTTTTAATTTGCTTAGTAATTAAACTCGGAAATAAACCAAGCAATTTCACTGTCGAACAAAAAAATTGTTCCTACTTTTTTTATGTAACATTTAATTATTTTTTAGTACTATTAGTACAGAGTTTTAGGACATTAAAAGTGACAGACTTGGAAATGTCTATCAATAAGTTCAAAGTTTTTATAAAACGAAAGCTTGTGGAAAAATCATATTACGATATTAAGGATTATATAAACGATAAAAAAGCTTGGTGGGAATTGCTCTATCTCCATAGGTATAATAATTTTTTATTCACTATGGTGGTGATAACGGAAAAAAAACCCGGCTAAGTTTGTTGTGGGCTTCTTCTTAGAACGGGGACCCTCATAGCTTTAGTTTTAAGTTTACGAATATAGTTATCACCATGAAATAACTAGTATTTTATTATTTGAATTTGAATTTGAAATAACTAGTGTGTAAATTATTGACACGTCAAAAGTGCCTTTTAAAAGACTATTTGAATAAAGATTATTTTGAATTTGAATTTAATTATGACAATTTTCTTATAAGCGGTTATTGATTTTTTTTACTTTGCACCACTATTCCATTTAATATGACGAACTAAAAACTCTTTTTACCTCAATTCTCTTGTATTTTCCATCGTGCACGGAAAAAAAGGTTATCGGAAAAATAATTATCGTGTCCCACGTCTAACCAAATGAGGTAGGGTGCCGATTTTCCGATGAACTTCTTTATAAGAAGACGATAATATGTTTTTAGAAAACACCTGCATTATAAAGCTAGTTAAAAACTATATTGCATAATTTATATCATATTATTTATAATATACGCTTTACTGGAAACAACTCGACGGAAAATAAAAGTAAAATAAGTACATTGTACTATGTACTTATTTTACTTTATGTAAAGAAAAAGGTAAGGATTTATTTCAGTATTGTATTTAACAAGTTTAAATACAAGTGTATGAAATAAATCGTGTTATAATAATACATTAATCAAGCTATTTTATATATATATATATATATATATATATTACTCTGGACACTCGGTTCTGTATTGTTAGGTTGTTAGTTGAAGAGGTCCTCTCACTCCAACATTACCATTATTTTTCACTGATATGAGGTACAAACGTATGCCCATTTTCGCTTAGCTTATTCGGTTGCCAGCAACGCTTACAAATGTAAAATCCAGCAAGCTTTGCCCGCACTAAAAGCTTATCGTTGCAAACAAGTCGTTGCGCAAATTTTTGTATTCCTTTTAGTAGAAATGGTGTAGGATAATAACGAGAACAATGGGGATGATTGTAGTAATCTGGTATTAAGTTAGTTACATTAAATTTTCTTACATTAATACTTCTCCCAGGCTCATTCTCTACCAGCTGTTGGGCGATGTCCTTGCAATCTCTCCGCACAGTCGGCGGTACCCGGCTGTCATCCTCCCAGTACCGCGAGGGGGCGTGCGCGTATAATGCCGCCGGAGTCGCATGGGTAATACGCGCTGTAGTCACGATACCACTTGACTTTCCTGCATAGACACTTTATTTTAGACAAGAGTTCTTGTTACTTAATTTCATAGTTTATTGCATGAAACTCGTGTTCTGATCGCAACTATATAACTGTATAGGTAGATACAATTAGCACCGAGGACAAACCTCTTTGGTTTTTTCGGTGCCTTCATTGTATAACTAATTATATTCCTTGTATATTAATAATAAATAAATAAATAATAAATAATTGGTTTATGTTTCAGCCATTTTTTTTTACCTTTACAAAAATATTATTTCGTTAAAGACAAGTTTTTAAAGTCAAACTTCTCATAAATTCACTGAATACAGCTCAACTTATCTATTACTCAAACTATTAAAAAGCAATCTAATAGATCGGTAAAGGTACAAAATAATGAAGGATGGTTGGTGGGTAATTAATTAAAAAAGGAGCACCCCTTTCTAATTAATTATATTGCTGGCATCGTATACTTTTTAACGAAAAGGAAACTTTGAACATATCTGGTTGATGTTATAATTAAATTAAATAACATAACATGTGCTACAAAAAGACTTGGACTTATAGCACTACAATTAATTTTGGCTAATGTCTAACCACTGTCTAGTAGTGGTGTAGTAGTACTCGCCATCACGGTATGATATAAAAAAATCCAGAAGATAATTAAATGACTTCTAATTTAATGACTTCTAAAGGAATCTAGGCATATAACTGATTCTAGCTACAAGTATTTTTCTTTGTATGAAAAATATAGCAAGCTCGTAAACGGTAATTAAGAAATTACGATGCAGTCTTAGGAGCTAAGAAACGCGTTCACCTTAGTTCTCATAATTGAATTAACGACTAAGTTATCGTTAGTTTGTGTTTTTAGAATAGGGAGTACTTAGACTTGACGACCTCCGTGGCGCAGCGCGTGCGATGTTGCATTTTAAAGTTAGAGGTCCTGGGTTTGATTCCCGGCTCGAGTCTGGTCTGGTGATAGGCTTCGGCCGTGGCTAGTTACCACCCTACCGACAAAGACGTGTCGCCAAGCGATTTAGCGTTCCGGCACGATGTCGCGTAGAAACCATTTAGGAGTGTGGGTTTACCATGCCCCTAACAGGTTAGCCCGCTACCATCTAAGACTGCATCATCACTTACCATCAGGTGAGATTGCCGTCAAGGGCTTATTTGTAGTGGATAAAAAAAAGAAAAAAAAGAATGAAACTCGTTTACATAAATCTATGAGTGAGCTAAGTATATAGGTCTTTATTTAATGATGAAAAAAATATTTATGACATAAACTCGTTTGCCTGCAATGTATAGTTATTAAAAATAAATATGTTATCGTTAGAATCGTTTAACACACACCAGCCTCATGTGCCCAATCAATAAGAGAGGTGACTTTCGAGTTGATAGCTGACGCGCAGATGTTGAACCGACCGCCGGCGTCGAGACCTAGTGTCTCATAGCGGGCCTTCACTCCGCAGAGAAGTGCTGTTGCACAGGCTGAAGACTCTCCAGTTTGAGCATCGATGTTGTATGTCTAGCAACAAAAAATAATAATCAGAATAATCTACAATACATGTACAATGATTTACAATACATAAGTTATGAGTTCGATTGATTTTCTTTTTTTCTCCACCCATTACGCGGTTTCAAATTACGTGATTTTCAACACAGAGATATCGGGTGGATTGATGTAGGTTACTATTTACTCTTGGACAGAGCTACAGTGCTCTATTTAAACCTATGCTTAAAATAATTTATGTAACATACTAGAAAGGTGATATTCGCATGTTCTGCGTCTCGGTTTTACCATTTAAGTCGACATTCGGCGATTCTAAAGTTTATAAGCATGAAGAAGTAATTGCAACATCAACATTTCAGTCAACAACATTTTACTAATTACTTTGTTTTTTCCAAGTGTAAATTTTTTAACGTCTTTAAAGCCAGTTAGATACAATTTTTACAAGCCACAGGGAATTTATACATCTTTATACATACTGTATGCGAATAGATTTTTGCCCCGACCACGCGTACGGTATGTGTGTACAAAAGAGTTAGGTTTGTAAGTGCGACTGTGCAAAACCAACTATTTGTTGTTGGTACACACAAGGTGAGGTGTGACACGGAAAGCAAACGTGTGCATTCGCGACTACTTTTCGCACTATAAACGAGTCGGTAACAGACTCCTTTATGCACTCCACGCGCCACTTTCTCAGTCGAGACGCGTCTATAGAGTTTAGCGTTGCGAGTTAAACGGACTCTGTAATGGTTTCGTTCCGTTTGCGGTCGAGGTCAGCAAGCTACTCACTTTAGCATCTGCTTTCCACAACAGTTAAGTTTCCTAGTTGCATTCCTTCTGAAATATTTAATATCTCATCATATTATCTATGTATAATAATGATTTATATAATAATACTGCAACTAGAACTAGAAACTATTCCTGTACATAGAAACGGAAGAATTTTAATATCGATATGGAAGCTTTACAGTTTTTCAGTCTGCCTATCTGTCTGTTTGCGTATCAAATGAAACTACTGAACTGATTAATTAATGTACAATTTTATGCACTCATAGCTGATTAGTCCGGATTTGATGGAATAAAGCTTTGTGTCGATTTACAACTCTGTTAAATGTAAACCAATTTTAATTTTTTTTTCTAAGTTGAAGAAAGGTTTAAATTAATAACTTTTTAAATTCATTTTTACTTAATATTTCATCATCATCATGATCAACCCATTACCGGCTCACTACATACAGAGCACGGGTCTCCTCTCAATATGAGAAGAGTTTGGCCATAGTCCACCACGCTGGCGGATTGGCAGACTTCACACGCAATTGAGAACATTATGGAGAACTCTCAGCCGTGTAGGTTTCCTCACGATATTTTCCTTAACGCCCTAACCACTAGGCTATCACCTAGGCTTAATATTTATTATATACGTAATTTGTTTCAATTAGTGAATAACAATAGAAAGAAAATACAATCTAAATAACAGAAAACCGACTGCATCGTTTGTGTACCTAACAATCTCCCAATGGGGAATTGATTTAAATAATAGAAAATTAATAAATAATAGGTACATGTAGGATGAATTGGGGCGTGTGCGTCGGTAATTTGGGTAGACGTGGGTAGTTTCGGGCAAAGAGACCAGATACTCTTGGTAGAACAGAATTACAATTATAAGTATGGTGATTTATAAGGAGCAGACTATACGCTCCACCAAGTACGACTATGCACTACCGCGACTGGCGTCATATATAAATTATGGCGCTGTTCTCCGACTGCCGTCATATATAAATTATGAACCCATTAATCATTACTGATATCTTAAACGTAAAGCATGTTTGTTTTATTACCTACGATGTCTCGACCAATTAAAATAAAAATCTAATAAAGGCAAAAACTACTATATATACCTATGCGGAAAACTAACAGTTCCTCCAAAAATGTTTCTGTAAAAACGCGGAAATGTAAACGATGGCTGCACAGTTTCTTTTAAACCTCCCTTTAAAACTTTATTTAAAAGTCGGTCGGCTATTAATTAACTGACTAAGTTAACATTGCTTATTCCTTCCGGTTTTATTTAAATTTACACCACGTGGATGAAGTCGCGATTTCCAACCAATTCCAAATTATACTCTTATGAACTCTATGTAATAGTGTTATTTTATTGTACAGTAAAATATACACAATTTAACTTTAATTACCATAATTTCCAATTTACAGGCCGTTATGAAGCACACACTCCTTTAATATTTCATAAGCATACACCGTTCAACAGTGATAGCCGTGATTATTTTAAGCAAACCGAGCTGAAATTTAATTAAGGTTAACTGTTAACCACGTAATGAACTGTGACTTTTAAAAACATCTCTTATATACAAAAATGTAACATCTCAGTAATTCCGAATTATTTATTTTGAATATTGCTCAAATTTTCACGAAATTATCTCGATGGTTAAAATTAAATTTGAATGATGTATTGAACATACCTTTATAGCTTAAAACGTATCGATTCCATACATTTTCAATGCGCTTATTTCCATTAATTAAATGTAATTCAATGGCAACTACACAAGCAAAGCTTATTAAGGGCTTACCTTGGCTAGTTTACGGGAGATTGGTCCAATTCTCATTCACTAACATCCACCCAATTCACGGTTGTTAAAATTAATTCGCTTGCATCGTTAGGACCATTTTGCAGTGAGCGATTGTTGAGTGGTATAATCACAGAAGTACAGTATTTCGTTTTATAAATCAAAAAAATATTTTTGGCTGACGTAAAGTTGCTGTAAACTAGTAGGTAAATGGATGGGTGGCCAACTTTGATTCTAAAACCATCGCATCGGTTGGATGTTTCAAAGTCTATAAGCGAAACACGTAGTTTTTTATTTATTTTATAGATATATAATTTTTGCGAATTAAAAAAAAACTACGATGATATTGCTTACTCGTTTTAGGATCATGACTGATCTCAATTTTGATTATCAGTCATTATCAACCCTCGTTGGTTGAGTATTTTGGATTACCTACTAACTAGATCACCGTTTGGATTTTATTTTTTCTTAATTAGTAGCCACGCAAAGAAAGAACGTAAATAAAGAAATGGTATAAATATTAATAATATTATAAAAGAACTAAATCGACTAAAGTTACTGTTTTCCGAAATATACACATGACATTACAGAAGATGACACATGCTGAAAAAAATCGCACGCTTTTGTAAGACATGTAAATTGTAACATCGACAATTTTGTCCATATGTGAATAGAACCATTGGCGAATCGGACTAACTAAGAATTTGGCGTCATGTACAGATACTTAGTGGCAATGTGAAAATGGGGTTAACAAGACTAGGGTTTTTATTTACACATGTGTTAGGTGAACAACGTACATAAGTAATGGAAACGTAACAAGGTATCTTTGTCTCGTGCATTCGCACGCCACAATGTTGAAGATTTAAATGGCACCAGAATTTATTTTATTCTGTCTATTAAAATTATTCTATACCATAGCTGCAAGGCGCAAAGTTAGAAAAACTTTCTTTTAATAATTGCAAAAATTCTTGAAAACAAAGTTACCTTAAAAAACCAAGCACATTGATTCAATAGCAGTGTTATTTCCTCCTTATATCCCGCCTGGCAATCTAATAAAATATATTCTTCCAGTATATTGTATATATACCTACTTCATAACGTTCTGATCCCTCCGGTCTTCATCGTCTCTTAGGACAACATTGTGTATTAACTTTGTTTTAATTAAGTTGGGCAGTAGATATGTATAAGAATCTTGATCTCATATACCCTCGGACCCTATTTTGTAATTTAATTATACTTAATGTTTGGTCAGTGTCTGGGTAAGATTAATTTGAGATCAAATATATTGGAATGGTTTGTTATCTTATAGCACGCGCCTATTATAGGATGTACTATTGATACAGCCATCTAAAAACTTTTGGTAAGGTAAGTGTACGCAAAACAGCATTTTATTTATTTAATACAGTAGAAGAAAACCCTAAACAAAGAGAAACAAAACACTAAATAATTTTCCAGGAACGACCTAAAATTTGGAAATCAGGAATTTTGTTTCTAACTATCGCTATATTGCAATGTATCTTTAACTGAATGTTGTGTTTACTTCGAGACGATTTTACATGCAATAAGCATGTAAATTATTATGTAATTATAGTGTAAGTAAATGTTAAAATCACTAGTAAATCTATTATCCTCCTTTATTGATTCAATTGCAGCATGAAGAAATATCTTAGGTTTGTTTCAAGTCAGTTCAATTAATCAATCAAAACAACAAAAACTGTATCCAAATAATTCTTTAAAAGGCACGTCACCCACCACGTTCTACCCAATTAATTTATGGCAATGGTTATCTTTTGAGTTGCATCTCCCTGTAATGGTAACTACCGAATAAAAATATAGAAAACCAAACTTACCTTTGCCAAAGCGACAGCGGGAAAAGTATCCCAAACTAAATCTGTGTCTTCCCCGGATTGCCCTCGGCGTTGACCACGCAGTATCCTGGCTGCTGTCGCTGTCGTGAGACTCATACCGTCGCCCACCACGAGGATAACGTTCCTAAGAAAAAAAAACTTTTACTCAAAAATAAAAAAAAAAACTCCAATGAAACTTTAAACTTAACATGCTATAATTTGCGATAATGAGATAAATGTAGGTAATTTTATATTTTATTGGGTATGGGTACTTATATTTTTAGTGGGTTATTTAATTACAAATATATTTGTAATTCTGTAATTCATAACTAAAAATTATAAACAGAATTGTTATTTTATTAATATTTTTTTGGATATTATTTATATAACACCTCGCTAATTCATCATAATATGTCAGATGCTCGTTTCGCTTCCAAACCATGTTATCAAGTGATAACTATTTTATACAACTAATTTAGAATTATTTTTCGTTCTATAACTATTATAGAAAATATTTGTAACAACACATGAAACTAAAGCAAATTTTGAATTATTTTGCGTTGTATAACTATTATAGGGGATATCCATTTTAACAAAACATGAAAATATTTTCATTACCCGTTTATCGCAGACAATATAGCGCAAATGATATTTTTAAGTAAGGATCCAGTAACTATCACTAATTGAGCAGAATGGTGGATCGGTGCTCGTATCCCCATTCACCTATGGCGAAAAAAAGCCATGCCTAGTATGAGGTCATTAATAGTATGAGAATAAAGCTTTATATATGTATTAATTATAAATCATGAACCGTTGCAAACTGATGTCTGATTATATCCAATATCATTAAAGTCATTGCAATGTGATGCCAGCTACAAACCCTTTGAACAGACAAAGGCGTGATACACTATGAAATGGACGAGTAAAAAGACGCGAAATGCATTTTGTAACGTAAAATTTCACACGCTTTTACACAAAAACTTACGAACAGCACTCGTGCGTTCAAAGCGCAGTATATATAATGCTAGTGATAAACTTTGAAATTAAAGAGTCTATGTAAGATAAGCTGTGTTGATGTAGGGGTACCACTGTTATCATCTAGATCAATTCTATACCGGCTCACTACAGGGCACGGTGAAGCGGTGATAGCCTAGTGGTTAGGGCGTTAGCCTCCTAATCAGAGGTCGGCGGTTCGAATCCGGGCACGCACCTCTAACTTTTCGGAGTTATTTGCGTTTTTAAAATATCACTTGCATCAACGGTGAAGTAAAACATCGTGAGGAAACCTGCACGCCTGAGAGTTCTCCATAATGTTCTCAAAGGCGTGTGAAGTCTGCCTATCCGCACATGGCCAGCGTGGTGGACTATGGCCAAACCCATAGTCAATGGGTTTTTTTTTGTTTTTTTTTTTTGAGTATTTAATTCAAACCTCCAACTAAAAATTGAATATTAAAAATATTTATAGGTATTAAATTAGGCGTTATCACGGTGAAACGGTAGAATGTAAAGGTAAATAGTCGAGTCAATAAATAAATTTCATTTCATACGAGAGAGTTTTTGATTTGTCAGTCTGTCTTGTGTACGGTTTTTAGCACAAAGGAATTTTAAGTAGCTTATGCGGAAAATTGCCAGAGTACTGTTGGTACTAATATGCTGTAAATTCAAAAGTAGCTCGGTTTATCTCTGGTAAACACATTTCATGTCTTAACTAGAAAAAATAATCCAATTAAACTTGGCAAGGACATATAATGCACTAGCCACTAGCCAAGCCTTTGCATTGGATAGAAATATGGGTGTGTACATATAAAACTAATTTTATTAGTCTTCAAGTATCCCAAAATAAATCATTTAAAACATTGTTTTATTTAGACTAAAAATTTCCATCGAAAGATTAACATAAGTAAACTGATTATCTATCCATTATTCAATTTTATAAGTAAAAAACATGCCTATTAAACAAATACCCTTACAATTTACAAACACACAAGTAAATTTCAAAACTTAATCTTATACAATTATGCACGTACAAAACATTTTACGCACAGACATAAACTTCAATTAGCTACGACGAAGACCTAAACTAGAAGCAAAAAGTAACCAGTACGAGCAACTGTACAATAGTCTGCCCAAAGAAATTGTAACAGAACTTTCATATACATGTTTTAAAAAGCAATTATTATATATTACCTAAATTACGATTAGTAAGTTAAAGTAAAAACAAAAACAAATCCAGTCACTAATTTAAATATTAATATTTTAGCAATGTAATTAGTTGTTTCTTCTAGAGAATAAAAGTCTTTAAACCTACAGTACTCTCACGCTATATATAGTCTTTTGCCCCTTAAAACAGACTAGGTATAAGAAAGTAACTTATTTGATTAGCCATTATTTCAAGCAGCAAATTTTATTTTTGTTATTATACGTGGAAGTATAAAATAAAACATTAAAATTATTGTTTCTTGATAAATTGTTTCTGCTCAAACCTATGGGGGCAGTTAAGCAAAACTCACGACTCCATTTGAGAGTTGAGACGTCCCGAAGTGTAGGTATCTCACATATATTTGTGATTCATTACAATAGGCGTCGCGAGTTCGTGACATAGATGTACGAGGGTACTCCTTATAAATAAAACATGAGGAACATCGTGTGTTTTATCGGAGTTCTTGCATATGGAATAGAAATCTTTATTAACACTAGGATTCTTGAGTCGTGACTCTTTGCTTAACTGCTTCTATAATTTTCTTTCAGATTTCCATTTGGCAAAGCATTTCCATTGTTCTAAGAATGCCTTTCCAATAGATAAATACTTAGTTGCTAAGGAACACCAAATCTACCAGAATAATCACTTGAATTTCATAGCTTACCTGACTTTACCACCAGACCTAAAAGAGCTAAGTTTATTAAGTTTAGATAAGTTTTCAACATATAGACGATGCGAGAGATGCAAACTAGAGATGCGCGAATCGCGTAACTATCGAAAGTATCGAAAGTATGGAGTACTTCAGCGATAAGAAGACGCCACGTTTTACTGCCAATACCCAAACTCCGTGCTAGTACTGAGAAATAAATAAGGTAAAATCTAACCTACCTATTCATAACCGGAAGAAACCAGCAATAACGAGTTAAAACAACGAATGCGATACGGAAAATGTTGACATTGTAACCGGATTTTTAGTCAAGTTACAACGAAAGCGTGCATAATAAAACACAAGGCTTTGATATGGGCTTAACCAAATTGCCTACATTAACCCCTTTTCTAACTGTAATCGAGCTAAAACCACATGAACCCGTTTCGCCCACATGAAAATTAAATTAGGCAATGAGATAAAATCTTGCCATGTTGGGAAGTATTATAATTTATAAACAATTTGAGGACGCGAGCTTAGTTACGCTTTTACTGAATATTGGTAGACTGAACTAAAAATAATTAAACTAGCTTGATTTATTAAATATATAACCCATATTATAAACGCAAACTTCTTTCTTTTTTAGTGCGGATTACTTTTTCTAGCATAAGTTACTTTAATCCCGGTGGATTTTTAGAAACCGTAGTGGTGTACAACCGTAAATAAATAAAAAAAATCATACCTAAATAAGCCTTCTCTCATTACTTGTAACAATTTAACAAGTATATGTTTACTTCTATAGGAAGTTATTATTTTAAAGTTATGTTCTATTTATTTATTTGATGTATGTGTTTAGCCTTAATTTTTCTTCATCCTCTAAGCGGAAAGCATAATTTGACCTCCAATTAGCTGTCTGTTATTACTAATAAGCAGGGAACATAGGAAAACGTGAGCAAATCAGTGGTAAAAAGTAGTTATATTACTAATATAATAACTGCGTGAGAACATTTAAACTTTTTACTAATGTATAGCGAGGTATGACATTAGAAAAACTTTGGTTCAATATTATATATATATAGGAATGACTGAAAGCCCCATTTATGGAAACAGAAGAACGTTACTGGAGTAATAAATTATTCCCTATGTTGTTGGCCGAATCAAAAAGCAAATCGCTACACCACCTGAATTAAATAGCAACAGAAAGATCAGTATTAACATAGTAAAGGTTTTGGCAGCCAAGTTTTCTGTTTTCCATATTAAGTTGTACGAAAACTGTCTTTTTGGTGTACTGAGTCGCATGTTCAACTTCGGTTTGCGAGTTCTTGGTATGATTTCCAAAAAATTGTGAGGCATTGATTTTTCTAGCATGAAATTTTTTGGCCGCGGAGACTAAGCTTCTAATCTTCGCTATAACTTCGGAGAGGAAGCCGGATCGTGGCGGTGAACTATCATATATAGGGGGGGGGGGTATATATATATATATTAGACTAGCTGTAGCCGTCTCCATGTCAAATTTTAGTGAAATTAGTCCAGTCGTTTTTTCCTGAAAGGGCAAACACCCATACATACAAACATTCGCGAACTGTACCAATAATAAACACTATTGTTTAATGAAAATATTAAGAAAATATTATCATTATCGGTTTAAACGTTCTCAAGATTAGCCTTACACCGACTGACAGAAAAATGACTTAAATTTTGTTAAAAATGGGCTGGGTTGGTTTAATATAACTGCGATTTCCCTTACTTAATCCCTTTACGTCGTCACATACCATCGAATGAGATTGTAGTGAACGTCTAACTAGTTGTTGATTAATAAAGTAAGCTAAAAAATCTTCTAAAAATCACTTGCTGTAAATCGATAGTGTTGACGGCAATATTTATAGATATACGTTTCCAACGCCAAATCACTCCTCGCCCAACCTTGACCTTTTACGTGATTTCAAACGATCCTCTGAACTCGGCGTCCACCCCACTTGTTTCATATAAGCCCTTAAGCTAACAAGCGCCCTCAAACGTAATGCTAACAATATTACATAAATATAAAACGACGCTATTGACGTTGAGTTTTGCACCTGCTAGTATCTATTTTCTGTTGTCCAAAAGTTATATATATTGAGTATTATTGTTACTCAGCAAAATTCGTGTTGCATTGGATGAAATGTATATCTTTGTTTTATATACATTGCGGGCAAACAGGTCACCGGATGCTAAGTTGTTACCGCTACATATTTATAGCTATTAAAAAATAAAAGTACACTCACTTTGCTACAGGATTTTTTTCTGAGGCGTACTGGAGACGTTTCTGAAGCGTCTCCTGGGCTTGTGCATACCAATATTGCCGATCTGAAACAAAATTAACGCATTTAAATGACCTTAAATCTCATTTTGTTGCTATACAATCTTTATCGGTGAACATGTCAAATCAAATCAAAATAGCTTTCAATTCATATAAACCTATTAGAGGCATTTTTAAATCGTTCAAATATATCACATTTTTCATCATTTCTATTCGGGAAGTGATGGTGTTAGCTGCACTCGCCAACTTAAAACTAAAGCTAAGAGGGTTCAAATGCGCCAAGGTCTAAGAAGAAGCTTACAATAAACTTAGCAGGTGTTTTTTTTTTTGTTATCAGCATCTCACATAATCAATAATAAATTTTAAATTATACCCTTAAATAGTTTACCTGCTGGGCTTGTATCTGAATTAATTAATTTATTATTTTCTTTGATATCGTATTTTAACTCTGTTTTTATTTATTATTTATGAATCGTCTTTTAGTATTATTAGATAGAAGGTATTGTGTTAAACATTCATGTTAAATTCATTGAATAAATTTTAGTGACCAGTGAACTGCAGTTTAAAAGCTTATATAATACAGCGTATAAAAATAACCAACAAATTAATTCACTTGGAAATAGTCACTTTGTAAAATTTAATTCTAAGACAAATATTATATCCAACTTTAGTAACTCAATACCTCTTCGCTCACCCATCGTCTTGGTTAACGAATCAAACATAACTAAACTAAATATTTATAAAGCAATAATTACATTAGTAGCTTTTAAAAAAACATCATTTTAATGCTTTATTACATAATCTCTCTAGTTCCAGCTAGCTACCACTAAATTACCAAGGCAAGCTGTGAAATAATTAACCGTTCCGTTGCAAAAACTCGACGACCCCTTTATGGTATAGGTGTAAGGAACTGCAATGCCCCTTTCATACCGCGCTTTTCTGTTATCGTCACAGGCTGATAGGTTAGACGGACTAATACCAGCTTGTTATCGAATAGGTCTCCATAACTGAAGATAACGATCGATGATATAATGTGGTAGGTATACGGTGTTTTCCAAGTGTGTTCTATTGGCCATATATCCTTACGCTTAAAGCGCTTAGGGGATCTTTACCATTGCTTGAAGCAGAATTACAATAAATTTGTTAACCTTCATGTTTTAGAATAACCGTTATTTTAGGGACATGTAGATTTTTTTATTCCACTCTTTAAATCTCACCTGGTGGATGGAGTTGATGATGTAGTGGGCTACTCCACTTATAGCAGATTTATAAGAATAGAATACAGAGAATATCACGTATTCATTTGTAGTATTTTATGTATGATACCAGCAAATTTTCTTAGTATCAATAAACCATACATGTTACTAGAAAATGTCAACCATTAAAAAATGTTCATTAAAGTATTCATTTGGAGAATATTGACATGGGAGATATTACATTAACACAAATGATTACTTGCTTAATTTAACTATTTTAAGTAGTAAAATCGGTGATAATGTCAGCTTTATTGCTAGCAACCCTTATATGCTAAGATATTAATGGAGTAACTAATTTTTTTTGGCAGCAATTTATACATATTTTTTCAGTATACTTACTATGCTATAAACAACTATCATTATAAAAAATCTGCTCTGTTTTGTAGCTTTCACGCAGTCAGCGCTTCACAGATTTGCCTTTGGCTATCTACGTTCCTAACGAATACTAGCTTCAATTTGCTGTGATATGTCCAGTGTCTCAGACAAGTTCGCTGATTACAGCGACCCGGTTCTACATTAGTAGAACCGTGTGAACCGTTGATGACTTGGTGTTAGGCAATCTACGGAGCTCGCCACAAATACCGTATCATTAAGAGCAGTTTTTTTTCTGTATCGTATTTTTTTACTAAAAGAAAAAATGCCGACAAACCAAATTATAATCAATAAAGGTTTCATTTATTTATGTATTTGAGAGTCGTCAATTTGTATGGAGTGTGTTCCATCTATAATATAATAAAACTGTAACAGCACGAATTCTGTACATTAAATACATTTTGAAAATTGGAGTATGCTTTACTATCGATACTGAGCATAAAACAATTTTATTTTATTTCTTTGTCACGCCGAAATTACTGGATAGATTTGAATGGAATTTTGGTATAGAAGTAGCTGATACTCCGGTTCAACATATCGGTTAGTTTCTATCTCGGAATTTAGCAGTTCCCTTGGGAGAGGGGATGAAAGTGAAAATGTGTATTTAGTTGTAGTTCATTAACGCGTACTCCGATTTCACTCATTTAGTTTTGCAATTATTTCAATGGCGTCGTTTAGTAATTCATTGCTTCGTGATTAGAAGCCAAACAAACATACTTTCACACACACTAACTCAACGCAGACGAAGACACGGGTGTTAGCTAGTATTCAATAAAATTGTTATCAAACAATAAAATAAATGTGGACAAGTATCCGTAAACTAAGCTCTTGCAATATTCGCAGTGTCCACAAGAGACTAAACAATACGTATTAGACATTCGTAGCGAATCGTGTGCTCCTTACAAACACTTTTGTTTTGAATACAAACACCGAACAAAACTTCTGTTGTTCCGAGTAATGTTGAATCTGTGTTACCGAAACACAGGGCTGTGGAATATACTTCAAAATAAATTTAGGTTATTCATCAGTAGTATGTTTGTTGCTTCAACGTATAATCGCGTAAGGAATACTACTTAATATATTACATACGTCAAACAATGGAGTGTTGTGTACAACTTCTAAAAGGTTAGAAACTCATGTGGAATTCCTCTTCTACGTTTTCGAGATTTACTTTCGATTGCTACAAGTATATAGACCAAACAAAAAAAATATTGATAAGACGACCTTATTATTATTTTCTGAGCTATCTCAGGGTTGATTTATTTGGAGGCTTCGGCCGTGATTGGTTACAGTATAGGTTAATTATAACTAACAAGCGCCTATCAAGCTACCTTCTTCGACTGTAAACTTGATGACTTGACTGATTGACTTGAATAAACCAGATGAGATCGCCGCCTCAGTGAAAAAATTAAAATCACAATGACTTATAGTTTTTCAGAGTGAAGAATAACTTCTAGCTATAAAAAAAAGTAAAGCAAATTCCTTTTCTTGCTCATAGAAAAGATCAAATTTCAGTAGAATGCAAAAATTTTGCTCTTTTCAGCTGACTGGGTCACAGATCTGACTTTGGCCTTTGGCTATCTACGACTATTAACTTCACTTTGATTTCATATGTTCAAAGTATCTCAGACAAGTGCGTTGTAATATAGAACTGGGTGAAATTGATTCCTTTGTGTTAGGCCTTCCTAAAGACAATTAGCTTAACATTGTTATGTATTATCATCATAGCAACCAATGGACGTCCACCACTGGAAATAAGTCTGTAGGAAACCCAAAAAGGGTTTCCTACAGACTTATTAAATTATTAATAGATTTGTTATTAAAAAGTAAAAGGCTTAGTAAAACCTGTTTTAGAAGGATACAATATAAAACTGATATTTTTTTTTATTAAATAAAAATCAACGTCGTCGCGGACATTAGCTATTTCGGGAGTGTGTTAGTATAGCTATTATTCGCAACTTCTTGGTACAGTTGAGTGCCACTTTTAATTATTTCATTTTTATTTTTCTATATGAAATATGAGTTATATGCAAAGGAAAAATCTAAGATATGAAATAGATGAATTTATAGAGTGGTAGTTAATTTAAGTTACGAAACTATATTTACATAATTACAAGATTAGACCTACTTTATTTAGTAGGTCTAAATTATTATAATATATTGATTGTATATATTAATAATGCTAAATGTTTAAATATGATACATATAATGATATTGACATAGTTTTTGAACTTTTTGGATAATTAATGGATATTAAATGTTATTAGTAGACATTTATTACTTATATATGCTTATATGTTACGCTGAATGATTCATCTCTAAACAATTTAACCCAGCACGAATGTTCGGCGGTTTTGTTTTGTGCAATCACTTTGATAAATGGTCGTTGTAAAACGAGTGTGTACGAGTGGATTTAGATTCTATCGTTTTTGATATCTACGAGTATATTCAACCATATGGTAATATTTACAAAACGCGTAAAGCGAACAATGGGTTAACTTGGAGATGTCTATCAATAAGCTCAGTTTTTACAAAGCAAAATCTTATCCTATTACAAAATTAAGTATTATATAAACGATACCAAAGCTTGGGCGTGAATTGCTATAACTAACATAGATAATTATAATTTATTATTGATTATATGAAATGCTGATAACAGAAGAAACCCGGCTAAGGTTTTTATGGATTGAAGCCTCTATGCGTTAGTTTTAAGTTGGCTAGAGTTCACCCATCGCTTCACGAATAAAAATTATGGAAAATATGTTATATAATATGAATGCTTCATAAATGCCTGTAATAGGTTAATATGAATAAAGATATTATTAATTATGATTGATTAATTGTCTTTAGTCTCTCGTCGTTAGTACAGAGTCGCATTTTAAAAATTTTTGGTCACGTCTCCCGGCGTGAGAGTGACTCCATCGAGCGTCTTGTCGTGCAGGGCAAGGTGGAGGGCACCAGAGGGCGAGGAAGGTCACCCATGCGATGGACCGATCAGATAAAGTCTGCTGTGGGTGGTTCTTTGCACGAGTGCACCAGACTTGCGGCCGGAAGAGGGAAGTGGCGAATGCTTGTGAGGTGCATAACATCTGGCCTCAAAGACATTGATTCGTGATGACCACGACCGCTCTGCAAAGAGTGTAACGACGAAGAAGAGAATTGTCTTGCATTTGTAACTATGTAAGAGGCCGGATTAAGTTTGTCTATATATGTATGTTTTGACTCAGAGAACTTGTTTACTGGTAGGTTTCTAGCACTACCTACCTGGGGAACTCATATTACGCACATAAGATCGTAGTCAAACCAATAAATATTAATTCAATTTAACTCTGACTTAATTTATCGTTGTAAATAAGAGAACAATAAAAGTTATCCCAACACTGCTGTACGTATATAATACTTTTACCAAGGACCGTCCTGATTTGATTTCTGTTAGATAACAAAATGGAGCGCGATGGCCGATGAATAGAAATTATGTCATTAAGTAATCTTTCTTGTTACTGTATCCCTTCCAGTTATTTGTGTTAACTTGCATGGCGACTGTCGTCTTCCACTGAGAACGTGAGTCTACTTAGTAAAGATTAATTAGGTTACTAATATATTTTTATGATCAACTATATTTTTACTGTTACGAGCTTGGGTTCTGGGATTGGAATAGTCAAACCTGAACTTGAAACTGGTATCTTTGTTGCGATGAACGTGTTACAATTTCGTAAAGGACTCTACGGGGTAATCTTTTAATATTTTAAAATATACTTTATCCTATAACATTTTAAAAAATCCAATCCAATATTTTTCTTAGAAAATCCCTTTGAATCCCACATTACTTTCGAATGTGTACATCACTATGTGTAGGTGTTAAAACCCAAAAAATATATCATTCAATAAATATTCCACTTTTCCGCTTAAATTTCAATAATATGTAAAGCCCTTCTTAGAAATTGATGAATATTAATGAAAACACATTCGTAAATTAATAGTATGAAATGCAATTTAAAGTTTAAATGAAACAGTGTCTTCCAAAAGAAAAGTGTAGGAATTTCATAATAGCTATTAATGCCTGTCAAGATAATCGGCTTTTAGCGGGTTCAATCTTATATTTGGCATCCCCCAACTTTGAGATTACTCTGTAAGTTTGTGTTTTATATATATATATAATATACAATCTTTGTTGTACATACACCTCAGAAAGATTCAAGAGATTACAGATTTAAACATTAAGAGATGTAGGTAAAAAAAGGAGGCCCTACCGCTTTAAAGATCGTGCCAAAATGCGTGGAAACCAGTGTATTAACAGATCAATTAAAGAGTCGATAACTTTTTTATAAGTAGCAAACATTTTTTATAAATGTGTTGCTAATAGAAAATAGGGTAGTAACTAGCCACGGCCGAAGCCTCCCACCAGGCCAAACTCGAGCGGGGAATCGAACGCAGTACCTTCAACTTTATAATGTGACAACGCACGCGCTTCGCACGGAGATTGTATTTAAAACGATCTCAATTAAAGAAAAATATTCTTTATCTTGTCGATAACTAACTATTTTGTTATCGTGAAAAAACTTTAAAATATTATTTATTGATTTAATATTAAAGCCAAATGAATTTGGGTATCATCATGATCAACCCTTTGCCGACTCACTAAAGAGCGCGGGTCTCCTCTCGATATGAGAAGGGTTTTGACCATAGTCCCCCATGCCATATGCGGATTGGCAGACTTCACACACCTTTGAGAATATTATGGAAAACTCTCAGGCATGCGGATTTCCTCAGGATATTTTCCTTCAGCGTTGAAGCGACTGTATTTTAATTGCTTAAAAACGCACACAACTTTAAAAGTTAGAGGTGCATGCGTCCTAACGACTAGGCTATCACAGCTTCAAATTGGGTATAGAACAATAAAATTAATATTGCTACTAAAATTACCTTGCGTCATGAAAATTGGGTGGCAATTGCGCAACATTTGTATCCGAGCAACGATGAAATTGAGTTCGTTTACTAACTGATATCAAACACAAATTTGAATGCGTTTCTGCTAATTGCTTTGACCTATCCAATCTCACACATACCTATTAATTCACTTAACAAAGTTCCAAATACAGACGGACCTCAATAATTTCACGTACAAAGGACGAACTGAGGTTGTGACCTCAATTCGTCCTTGGTGGCTAGTTAAATTTTATATATAGATATCATTATGCTAGGGAAAAAGTTATTGTGGAAGGAAAAATTACTATACGATTAGTACCTTTATTATAAACACTATTCAACTAGCTCATTATCTCGAGCACTATTAATCATCATCATCATGATCAACCCATTACAGGCTCACTACAGAGCGCGGGTCTCCTCTCAATATGAGAAGGGTTTGGCCATAGTCCACCACGCTGGCCATGTGCGGATTGGCAGACTTCACACGCCTTTGAGAACATTATGAAGAACTCTCATGCGTGCAGGTTTCCTCACGATGTTTTCCTTCACCGTTGAAGCAAGTGATATTTTAATTGTTTAAAAATGCACATAACTCTGAAAAGTTAGAGATGCGTGCCCGGATTCGAACCGCCGACCTCTGATTATTAGGCTGACGCCCTAACCACTAGGCTATCACCGCTTCCAGCACTATTAATGTTATATTACAAAATCTAACAGTTTATCTTTAGAAAGAAAACAAATAAGTGTGTTTTATTATTATTGCTATTGCAATACTCAGACAGTAATAAAACTCGCTTATCAATTTTACAATTTCATCTAGTCACTAAATTACGAAAAGTTTAGTGACTGGATGAAAATGTTTCATCCGTTAGGGAGTGCACATGATTACGACTTTTGCATCAGTGTTTAACGGAAATTAGCTTATCCTATTCAAATGTTAAATATTTAGGCTGACATACAATTAGGAATACGACCACTAATATGCCACTAGCTATTACATCGGAACTCGTAGTTATATTTTTTTAACCTTTTTATAAAATGGGTCGTATTAGAAAGTGTTTTTTTTTATAAACTACAAGTTAGCCCTTGATAGCTATCTCACGTGGTGGTAAGTGATGATGCTGTACAGGATGGTAGCGGGCTTACCTATTAGGAGTGCGCCAATACCACGCTCCTAGTTAGTTTCTACGTGACATCGTGCCGGAACGCTAAATCGCTTGGCGGCACGTCTTTGTCGGTAGGGTGGTAACTAGCCATAGCCGAAGCCTCAGCCGGGAAACAGACCAGACTCGAACTCAGGACCTCCATCTTAATAATACCACGGAGGTCGTTAAATTCCTGTATTGTTTGGTGGCATATAAACAAAATTAAATTTGGTGGGATTTAAACCGAGACAGACAAACCACAGACTTCGGTCTTGTGGTTGCATCTATCAGATAATCGATAAGAAAAATTTAATTTTAATCGTAAATTAATTAAATAAACATTATTTTCTGTTATTTTATGTCCGTATAGGAAACATAAACATTTTTCTATAGGAGTTAAGTTACGAAATTGCCAATGTTCTCAGCTCTCACTCCCGGTTGTAATCAACGAAAAGAAATAAGTGTCGTTAAAGCTCACCAACCTGCGTGAGAGAAATATGATCATTGCTTTGACTGTAACGATAACTGCCAGTTTTTCTGTGTTATTTTCAAAACTCTATTTGTAATTTTAATTTAGTCTAACGGAAAATAAAAGTGTTCTAAAATTTCCTCTTCTTGTCTCGTCTCTGATTGATCATTAAAACCTAACACAATCGAAAGATTAATCAATAAAACTCTGCATTATAGGAAGAGCGTATTCAAATTGACCGGACAGCAAGCTAAGAGTGGTTGCGCGAATAAATTTGCTAGAAATTCAATAGGAGACTGAGATGTAATTTATACATGAAACCTGAACGGTCCACTCAGAGAGCCAACATCAGCCAGGCCAAGTAAGACAAAATAACTCTACTAATTTAGCGATGCAAAACTACAAAAGTAAGCTTGTACAAAATTCCTTTTATAGCGTTAAGGATTATGTAAATGATATACAAGCTTGGGTATGAAATATTTCTCTAATGAGAAAGCTCTTTTAAGTGTGATTACGAAAAGAAAATTTACCTGGCTAAGTTTGTATTGGGCTTCTTTTTAGACCAGGGCGCGTATGGAACCCTCGTAGCTTTAGTGTTAAGTTTACGAATGTAGTTATCACCATCAAATCACTTCTATGTAAATCATTGACGCGTCAGAAGTGTCTTTTAAAGGATTATTTGAATAAAGATTATGATTGATTGATTGATTGATACGTACCGTAAGTTTCCTTTACTTCAGCGTTCATCGGTGCCGGTGAAAGAACCCCAGTGTTGATCGTGCCCATCATGATCACGATGTAGCACCAAGCACTCATGGTTGACAAGCTTCATCGGTGCTGAAGTACTCTTCGCAGCATCACAACAGGAAATCAAACTTTTCTTGCTCAGTTTGCTTGATCAACTCTTGAATAATTTAGCTGAAAAAAAACATTCACATTCATTACATTGAACGGGGATTCTCAGCTTGAGAAGAGTTTTGGCCGCAGTCCACAGCACTGGGCAATGGTGGATGGGTAGAGTTTACACGACTTTGTTAACATTATGGAGGACTCCCAACCGTGCAGGTTTTTTCACGATGTTTTCCTTCACCGTTAGAACAAGTGAAATTTAGTTTAAAATTTCAAACAGTTATGTGAGACTCCGATAGAAGCTAGTGGAAACAATTAATCCGCACGAGGTTGCAAGGACACCAGTACCACGATCTTCAGTAATGCAGGAACGACTGGAGAGAGAGAGAGAGAGATGCGTGACTCCAGTCGTTAGTTTACTACGCTTTAACGCCATAACTGGTTAACCAGTCATCATAAAAAAATTTAATATATAAAGCTTTCATTCTTATGATGAACATAGAGCCAGAGGGGAAAACGAAGAAATCTAGCATGATTATTAAGCTAGTGGCTAAACTCAAACGAATTTATTTATTTATTTAAAGTACTTACTACTGCTACCATCTACTTTTGATATGTCAACTGTTGTTGTGACTGTACAACTGTTGAACAAGCAGATTCTGAGAAGAAGCAAGAATTTCTGAGATATGCAAGAAACAGAGAAGTTCCTCTTTCCTAACAAAATTTTATGATTATTAGTAAACATTTGTTTTTTTTTATTTGGTAGAGATGAAAGCTTAACTGCCTTCTCCTAAGCAACTTGGTCACAATAAAAACAAAATAGGAATATATGATATTGAAATGATTTTTGCATGAGGAAATTTAATTATAGCAATCAGGCGGGTAATAGCTAATTAACTTTTTGTTAAGTATCTGTTTATTTATGTTTTACCTTTTAATGAAACCGATTTTAATGAAATTTGAAACAGAGATGGCTTACATGCTTAGATATTTTTAGCCTGGTAAAGGCAGTTTTTTTGGAATTGTAAATATCCCGAAACAAACGCGAATAAAGTCGTGGCTTATAGCAAATATAACTACAATAAGTAAATAACTGAAATATTTAATATTTTTCCCAAATACTTAATATTATTTATTGACTTGTGTAATCGAGGAAATTTTAATTTAGTGATAAAAGCGGTCAAGATATACGGATAGAAGATAAACCAACAAACAACCAGGGGATCCAATAAGTATTTCCGTTTTCCATAAAAAAGGTAACCCTCGTATAAAATATATTACATATACTAAGTCGGTGATTCGAAAAATATACCGTTTCCTATCAAAGACAGAAAAAAACAACTTTGAAGCATAAAATATTGAAGTTTATTCTGACTTTAGGTATATTTACGTAGAGGCAATTCACGTGTGTTTGACAACACAACTTTAGGGGATGGAATTAGAAGTTAGAATCATGATAATGAAAAGGTACCAGGAACACAAGATAACTAATATTAATATAACAAATAATAATAGAACCAAGAAATTGAGACATATAGGACCTATAATTGTTTCGGAGCTTCCTTACGTTCATGATCATACTCAAGTACTGTTTTTTATTGTACCTTAATAATTGTTGGTAACGATGGATAAGTAGATACTTTTATAGTCAACAAAAAATCTTAGAATTCAAAATTCAGGGGAGTGGTGGGAGTCTTACAGTAGATTTTTACTAGCCTACCTACTAACACGTGTCGCCAGGCAATTTAGCGTTTTGGCACGATAACACGCAGAAACCAATAAGTAGTATATTTTTTTTCCACTAAAAGTTAGCCCTTGATGGCAATCTCACCTGATGGTAAGTGATGATGCGGTCTAAGATAGTAGCGGGCTAACCTGTTAGGGGTATGGTAAAGCCATACTTCTTATTGGTTTCTACACGACATCGTGCCGGAACGCTAAATCGCTTGGAGACACGCTTTTGTCGGTAGGGTGGTAAATAGCCACGGCCGCAGCCTCCCATCAGACCAGACTCGAGCCGGGAATCGAACCCAGGACCTAAGAACTTTATAATGCAACAGGAGGCGCCACGGAGGTCGTCAATATATAGTATGAGTTTACCATACCCCTAAAATATTAGACCACTACCAATTTAAACTGCATCATGACTAACCATGAGACATTGCCGTCTAGGGCTATAACTTGTAGTAGAAAAAAAAATTCACTTCTTTCTACTTTTGAAATTTCAAGAAAGTTTCCTCGGAGAGCAGATTTTGCCGAGCAGAAAACGCAAGAAACTCACTATTTGCAATCATTTTATAATTTAACAATAGTTTTTTGTTAATCTTATAAGAGATAGAGCGATATAGTATGCTTATATACAACTTCGTCGCAATATTTAATAAAAGTAACTACGTATAAGTAATCTTATATTATTTCAATAAATGTATTTGAAATTATTTCTATGTGTTAAAATTTAATTATAGCAATCTGCTAAATGGTGTACGTAATGCATTTACCTAATATAAAGAGAAAGTTAAATTCAACTGAGTGAACAAGAAACGACATCGTTTCCACAGTTAATCACTCGCTTTCCGTTGAATGCTAACAATTAACATTCCGCGGAAGTTTAGTTTGGGAGGATTTCTTGGGTATAATGTGGTATACCAATTGGCAACAATAATCTATAAGGTTTAGTCTACAGTTTATAAAATGCGATCCTGAGTTTAAATCTAACGACGTTTCTTGTCTCTATTTTATTGCTAAATATCCAAGCCGTTATTCTGTATAGTATATTAGATTTGCACCCATTTACTTTATTCCAACTTATGTTAAAAATGCGAAACACTTTACGTTAAATAAGGACAAAGCAATGAGCGATTTTCACATAGCTTGCATACTCTGGCCGGACATTGGATACTTATTATCCCCAAAAAGAACCCGGGAAACGTTTCCGAGGGATTTAAAAATACACCCTTTTTTTACCGAAGTACAGATAATATTCGGGTTCCCGAGGGATTTTTAATAAACCGATATAAGCGCGTAAAAGTTAGTTAAAAATATTATAATTTCGGCATAAAGGTAGGTGTTAATATACACAAGATACCTTTAATAAATGATCATATTTCAATCAGTGATTTTAGCAATAAATGGAAATAATAGAATTTAGACTTATATCATGATAATCTATTATTTATAGGTAAAGCTAAAATGTTACGACATCGCGAAACTGCAACTTAAAACATAGAATGCTCTTTACATATTTCTTAATTGCCCAAGTCATCTTCACAGGCTATATATATTACACAAAAACAAAAACAAACAAACTTAGCCGGGTTATTTAATAAATAAAACTTTAATAGTTATATTATTTTCTATGAAAATATTACTGCTTTTAAAATGATAGCCGGACAGATATCTATTAACTTAACTCAAATAGATGGAATTCTAGTTGTTAGTCAAACTAACAAGCTTAACTTGAGCTGAGACGACAAGCGGATTTCCGAGAAACACTCCGATGCACTTCGATTCGATGCTTCTTTGTAGGAATTGTGGTTTCGAGGTTAGGATTATACAAAGTTTTGGTTTCTTCTATCATATAGGTACTTACTTAAAGCCTGAACTTATATTTTTAATATAGGTATATAAGTACTTAACCATACTTATTTCTTTATTTATTTAATATTTGTGGGAAGTCTGCCAATCCGCACATGGCATGCGTGGTTGACTATGTCCAAACCCTTCTCATATTGAGAGGAGACCCGTGCTCTGTAGTGAGCTGGTAATGGATTGATCATGATGAAGTACTTAACAACAAAATAGCGTAAATAACTTTGCTTTCTTAAATATAAAATTAAAATAGTTATTCTATCATAGTAAATGCGATTCATTTTTAATCAGTTTGACCAATTGATTGCTTAGTTCTGATAAAAGGGCTTAAGTGATTAGGGCTCATTAAAATAACAATTTAAGCAGCTTTATCGAGTCGAGCTAACAGGTAGCTTAATTATCGCAAATATTCGTTAATTTATTAAGAAATATATTTGTTATAATATTAAATTAAATTAGTTAACAAGCTACTTAAAAACTCTATAGATTTAAAAACGGACAAAACGTTATCCGAACATATTATTTTTCGAGCGAAACTCCATTCTTGAATCTTAAAACGTTACATATCACTATTAAAATACGTAAGTAGTGAAATCGAACTGCCAAATCAAACCCATCATCGCCATAATTCATGAAATCCAACATACTTTAAAACTAAGTCCCCAGAACAAGGCGGTCAAATAATTGTCTGTTTCTATAAAAGACAAATGACTAAATGACTAATAATGAATAGAAGCAGGCGTTACTTTGCGGAAGTCCATGATAAACAATAAACAGCAAGTATAATTTGCTATATTCCGCCGACAACCGGGAGATTAGTATAGTATAACACCACACAAAATGCTGCTGTTTATTGACTAAAAGACTAACTGATCGATCAAAACTCAGCCAATTTAGCAAAACATTTGGTATACAGACAGTCTTCATAATGTAGGCTTTCGCTAGGAAAGGAGTTTTGAAATTGCATCTCAAAAATGGGAAATAGGAATTTAAAATTTAAATAAAATTGTCTCAGATTGGAATAAAGAAAAATAAGTCCGACGAACTTAACGTGACCGGCTAAAGCGAGTGTTATATTTATCAAATCAGATGAATTTAGAAGTAACTACAGAATTCGAGTGTTGCGTTCAACCTTGCCTCTACTAAAGCTTTCGCATAGTTTCAAAGGATTCTGGGATATTTGCGTTCTACCAATTTAAGTAACCTCTGTGATCTAAGCTACAATGCAGAAATTAGTTTATGTTCTGGCGATTAGGTACATATTATAACAATCCTTCTGTTTTTGTTGTCCACTTTACTAAACAAAAGGGACAGACTTTCTTAACGCATTGATCTGTAGATCCGTATTCAACGAAAAGGTGATTGACCGCAAAGGTACCTTTTATTTTTATAACTACCCTACAATACTGATCGCGGTGGGAACGCAGCCGTGGGCAAATTTTAGTACTTTATGTAGGAATAACGTGGTTACTTTACTGAAATAAAATTCCATCATCTTCCAGTTGGCATCAAGTTTGAGGCTGCAAAATTTCTTGACCGCCATAATTTTGATATTGAAGGACCTTTCCAATATAGCTAGAGACTAACGAGTAGTATTCCAGAAAGTAGTAACTTCAAAATGAAGTTGGGACACTTTTAGATTATTTTATTCAATTTTGTTTTACCGCTTTGAACTTCTGAAAACATCTCCCGATGAGGAATCTCTGAGACTCGACTGTTGAATTCCTTACAGAAAATGTACCAGATTTCTTGGATCATTGTTGCAAACTCCAACTTATCCTTTTTTTTACTGATAACATATTCAACACCCTTTATTCCATAAGTAAGATTGATATCAACGCAATGTTTATTATAGTCTGCTTTTAAATCCTTTAAATCAGCTCTTATTATGGATATCCAATCAATCTCATCATAGTTCATAATTAATCCATTATTCTTGTTTAATGATTAATTTATCCGTAAGCCGACAGTCCCGGTTGCTGGCACTTACATGTGATAATATTCATGAAAATCCAATGCACTAGTGTAAAATGGTCTATACTTGAAAACACACTCATCTTTGAGACAAGTGGCCTGTGCTCAGAAATAGAACGCTTAGAGATTGATGCTTTTTATAACGATATCTAAAACATTTCTCTATAATGAGCTATATAAAATTTAGATTGAATTTTCTTTTTGTAATATAGTAATATTTTTTATGTTGATAAAAGAACATCAACCAATAAGTTACTTTATTTTCGTAACTATCACGCATCCCTCGATAACTATTAAATAATATGACCAAAAATGAACGTATAATTTACCAATATGTGTCTCCATTTCTCGAGTAACTTTGCCCCTTGACGCAATAATATTGGACAAGGGAAGCATAAATGTTATGACTAATAACAAACCTTGAATGTCATCTACTGGAATCTAATTTCTTGACTCCGATTTATTTACATTTCCTTTATCTATATCTTTGCAAATAAGAGTTGTGTAATATGTGTATACTAACACAATTTTTTAGATTGGAAATGATGAATAACTGATTACAGGAAGAGAGAAGTCGGTGATTGGATATTTACTAAATCATTTATTAGATAAGCCCTTAAAATGAAAAAGTGATAGGGTTATTTTTGTATTCATAAAGAATGTATCCATTAAAAAGCTTTATTATTTTCCGCCCGCCCGTCGGACATCACATAAAAATACCATACCTAACTTCATAAGACTGAACCCTTTGATTACCAAAACTTAACTTGACTTAACTAAACCTATTTAAATATTATCTGTCACCGAAAATAACGTGTGAAATAGAAGACAGACCCTTCAGCGGGCTTTCTCTTAAAACTATCAGATAGTTTATTAAATAACTGTAAAAATATTCACTGAAGATAAGTTGCTTATAAACCCAGCATCGTCGAATTATATTTGAAACTACTTCAAGGCCACACATAACTCGATTTTCAAGAGTTATTGCTGAAATAGCTTGTTTTACCACCTGTACTTAATTTTACTATCTGCACTAGATGAACAATTTGAAGGAAAAAAGAGGATGTACTTTATTGTACACCAAGAAACTCACAATACTACCATACGTACCAAACAATACAATTGTACTAGCTTTAGCTTTATGGCTAAAAAGTAATCTTTGCTAGAAAACCAAACTGCAGAGGACATAACTAGCGACAGGTGGGTTACAACTTGTGTGTGTGTTTGTATGTCAGAAACTACCAGAAAAGATAATTTGCGTCAGGTAGCCTTTGTGATACCTAGCTGACATATATTAAGTACCTAGACGCAGTACCCAATAAAAATAAAACTTTTGAGTAGAGCTAAGTTGTTTTCTCGTTCCTTAGCCCTTAAATTTGATTGTGGCATCATTCCATATTATGAACAGTCCTAACCATAACTAACTCTTCATCATTTTTTTTACATCTAAATAAATAATCGTAGTCTGTTTTTAACGAAATAAATTTAAACATGTCTTTATTTATTACTAGGTCCGATTGAATCTTTCAAACTGGCATTTGATCCTGTTCTACATATACAGAGAATACCTGAACGTGGCGTTTATCTCGAGTACTCACAAGAAGCAATCCCCGAGTCAACACGGCAACACATAATCATTCAACTCTATGGACGGTGATACCTACTCTACACCACAAGCCGGTAGGAAGCGGTCAACTTACAATTAGCTCAGGTTTGCTCTGCATAGAACAGTAATACCTTAAGACTGTTGATTGTATTTTCCGTACCACATTTCTGACGCTGTGATAGCCTTGTTTAAGACGTCAGCCTCCTAATCAGAGATCAGGGGTTCGAACCCGGGCACGCACCTATAACTTTTCGGAGTTATGCGCGTTGCATGTGCAATTAAAATATCACTTGCTTCAACGGTGCAGGAAAACATCGTGAGGAAATCTGCACGCCTGAGAGTTCTCCATAAATGTTCTCAAAGGCGTGTGAAGTCTGCCGATCCGCACATGGCCAGCGTGGTGGACTATGGCCAAACCCTTCTCATATTGAGATGAGACCCGTGCTCTGTAGTGACCCGAGAATGGGTTGATCTTGATCATGATGATGATGATGACATTTCTGACGACAAAAATATATATGTTATTGGTATGTTCCAGTTACAAAATTGTAATCCCTACTCGTCCGCGATTTACAAGTTACGGGTCTAAAACTTACTGCGCAAACCACTATATATATAACTATATTTGCCAAATTTCATTGAGAATTAAAAAACTAACAAACAGACACGTTTTGATATTTGGATTATGTAAGTATGGATTTGAGGAACCGCAGGGATACGTAAGTTATATATTAAATAAAAGTTACATTTTAAATGAAAGTGCCTGTTATCCCTCATTGTTGTCATTATCTTACACTATATGGATTTGGGGCCAAGCACATTCCTTCCTATACCACAATTTTAATCAACATTTAAATGAATAATTACTTTCAAACACACAATCCATTTTCAGTCTTAAACTCGTACCGAAATATTACGTATCATAAAGAAATAAATAATGCTCAGTATGGATTATGTAGCACGTGAAAGTTAAATTTAGTTGACTGTATATTTTGGACAATAACTGAAGTAATATTCCTGTCAGTTTTGCCAGCGCACCTGAGAGGAAAACGACGGAAACTCGGAATTATGATAATGGGCTCGTAACAGCTACGCATGAAAAGCCATCGTAAACACTCGACCAATATTTTAAGATTCAGTGCGGCGCGCTTAATAAATTTGTACCGAAAATGTAATTTATTTTTTATTTATGTTACTTTTGGTGAAGATTCATTTGGCATTAAATCAGTTAACCGAGCGCTCAGTTACCAAAATATATTTTTGCTCAACGTCTGAGCACATTTCATAGGGATCTGTTTGATATTTTATTGCTTGCAGTTTGTTGCGTGTGTTCAGAGAACAATTAAAAAAAAACAATACCCGCAATTCAATTTGTCAAAACACGTTTTCAATAATTGGAAAAATATGTTAACAATATTTTAGTACCAGTATTATGTGTTTCAATTAAATACACCACAATTTCGCACTAGTCACTCTAAACTTTAGTTAAAGTTTTAAAGGTTTTCATTTAAACGGGTTTTCAATTAAAACACACCTAAGTTAATCCCTGTTATTGTTCTCTTAGAACTGTTATAGGAAGAAAACATTTAATTTTTTAATCTTATATGCTTTCGTTTGTTTTAAACTTATTGTATGCAATATACTCGATAAAGATCACTATAACCCAAAACAATTTATTTATCTTTAATATAAAACTTTTTAATTAAACTGTCTACTGACTTCATGTAATTTCGTGACGTGTTCAGATTACTATAAACTGTGTTTTTATTGTAATAAGATGCAATGATATACAAGAGATTAATACATGAATGAAATAAAAGCTTTGACTTCGCTTTAAAGTATAGGGGAACTATATAATGAAATATATTTCTCTCATGATAGTACTGCACTCAGTATATAAAAACTAAATTGGCTATTTGACTGGCCAGACAACTTTTATGTACCGAGTAATTATTGTCGTCTGAACTCCTTGATAGTTGTATTAAAACGCGCCATTTTACGAAAAGAAGTGCCAGTAATATTATAAGTACTATTTGGAACAACTGTAGTATATTTTAATTATTTGCATAAGGTTGCAAATTTAATGTTTTTTTTTATTCAACTAAAATTCAGCAGAGCAATGATATACCCAACAAATTTTATTGTGTACCTGACACAGTAGGTATGAAAAAAAACTCAAAGCGCAAATATTACAAAGCACCACATGTAATGACTAACAATTTACTCATAGACTAGGCATAATATTCCACTGCTTTGTTATACAAAACCAGAAAACTACATCGCCTTTTCACACGCAACGATAAATTATTTTTCATTTGATTTTCTTTTGATACAACAAACGTGATAAGGGGTTTCATAAATAGTTAATTTAGGGTCGGGGTTTTGTTAATTATTTCAAAGCTACCAGCTAGCTGATGCTCGAGACTTTATCCACGTGGACTGAGGTAAACATAAAATCCCGTGAGCAATGTTCATAACCAATTTTTATAAGACATTTCTGTTGGTTATAGGTATTAAAAGATAACATACAAAAATATTTACTCGTGAATTTATAACTAGTATGTATATAAGTACCTACTTGTTACAATGAATAGTTAACCGTTTAGTATAACTGTTTGACAAAGTGGTTATACTAGGAACGAATATGCATCTCGTAGTCTTGGATTCGAATCCAAATGAGCCGTTACTAATTACTTTTTGCTTTTAAAGAAACTTGTAGAACCCGGAATTCGGAATTTAGCGCTTACCATCCCCATGCCCTGGAGAGCATGTTAACCAGTCCCGGTTATAATCTCTATAATCGAATAACATTTCTCCTGTTGTGAGAGAGAGAGAAATTTGTGCCCCGCACTTAAAATTGAGTGAGCTGTGGAAGATATGTGATATAGATAGTAGATCCGTTATTCATATTCTTATATTTGAAATACATAATGAAACGTGCACTCCATTATATCGTACAACTGGTATCCTGAGTTCACGTTTCTACAACATTACGTAACAAGATTATGATTAAGAGCCCCAGACGGGTTAGAAACTAGTCGAGCCATACCTATAAATTTCATACGTGAGCATTGCCAGCGTAATATTCTTCATATACTCGCAATATGAACGCATCTAAAATGTATGTCTTCTTCAAGATAGTGTAAGGCGAATTTATTTTTCATTCGAGATTTTGAGTTCTTTTACCTGTTACTCGAAATCCGAAAAAATACAAACCAATTAGGGAGCAAATTTTTTTATTTATTCTTACACAACTTGGACCTTGTCTACAATATCACCCAGTGGTAAGTGATGATGCAGTCTTAGATGGTAGCGAGCTTATTTATAGGCGTATGGCAATTATATTCATCATCATCATCATGATCAACCCATTGTCAGCTCACTACAGAGCACGGGTCTCCTCTCAAAATGAGAAAATGAGAAAATGTCCACCACGCTGGCCATGTGCAAATTGGCAAACTTCACACGCCTTTGAGAACATAATGGAAAACTCGATGGTAGATTTCCTCACGATGTTTTCCTTCACCGTTGAAGCAAGTGATATATTAATTGCTTAAAAACGCACGTAACTCCGAAAAATCTGAGGTGATGACGAAAACTAAAGATGGGGCAACAACTTAACCGGTTTTTCATTCTACTACAAGCTAGCCCTTGACTGTAATCTCACCTGGTGGCCAGTGATTAGGCAGTCAAGTTGATAGGCAGACAAACCTGTTAGGAGTAAACTCGTAATTAGTTTTTACGTAATATCGCTAAATTGCTTGGCGACACGTCTTTGCCGTCTCGAAGAGAGGAGCCTTCGAATTTGAGCAAAATTAAACTGGTGAGAGCTCTGTAGTCTCTATTTTTCTAAGATAAAATTTATTACATTATTACATAACAGTATAGCACGTATAACGATAACTGGAATGACAGGTTCATTCGTGCGAATAATACGGGATAGGAGATACGTGTGCAATAATAAATCTCGGATCTAATAGTTTAGTTTTCCCCAGTGTTGATATCTCATACATGATCACATGTTATTATGTAATGTGATTACACTCGAAAAGCCCGAAAGCGTTTAGCTCGCATTATGCCTCCATTTAGAGTAACATAATTCTTACCATACCTTATTTTTTGTAGACTTTCTTGATGAATAATTATAATAAATATAGATATAAGATTTGATATTCCTATATATTTTATTTATATTCTTAACAAAAGACAGGACAATTTTGAGTCGGTCTTTATAATGAAGAGCTCCATACTCTTAAAAAATCTATGATTATGGATTGCAAAGGCGGTATACATTTTTTTTCCAATTAGCTATCTTAACGCGCCGACTAAAACCAGCGTATTTTATAATAATATATAGCATGGCGGCCATTTTGAAATTCGACCTCTTTGTTTTTAATTATTTGTTGTTATAACGGCAAATAATAGGCACGATGTTGCGCAAAAACCAATTTCGAGTATGGCTATACCCCTAACAGGTTCGCCCGCTATCATCCAAGACTGCATCATCACTTACCATCAGGTGAGATTGCCGTCAAGGGCTAACTTGTAGCATATTAAAAAAAATACAAATATAAATAGAGCACAAATATAAAAACATCTTTTCATGATGACTTATGTTAAGTTAAGACACGTCCGACTCCATTATAAAACTATTCCATGGCACGCGATTTTAACCAATAACTTATGAACGAAGCACTATTAACTTTTTATTAGAGTTTTATCGCTTATGATGCTTATCATAGCCTGACCTAGTTCAGTTAACCTTATTATGGTAAACTAATTTCAGTAACTTTTTTACGGAGGTACCTACGCACGGCACTTTTAATAGAAAGTGCGATGCAAATTACTTTTAATAACCTAGTATCTACCTACTACTAAAGAGCTTCGGAGATGGGCGGTTAATCCACTTAAAGGTTCTAGGAATGCAGTTTAAATTTTATTTTTCTTTGACTTAATATGAATGTTAATAAAGGACCAAAGCATCTATCCTGAAAGAGCTTAAAATAACAACAAGGTTGTCGACTATATGTCAAAATCGCAACTTGGAATACTTCGGACACATTGCCCGCCGTAGCCCTGGGAATTTAGAATAGCTACTCGTAACGGGTAAGGTGGAGGGAAGAAGGCCAAGAAGACGTAGCCCCATGCATTGGCCCGATCAGATCAGCACTACACTCGGTACATCATTCCACGCCGCACTACATAATGCCGGAAACAGAATCACCTGGAGAAACATTGTACTTGTTGAAGAAGGTGATCCATGCTAAGGATCACGACCCTCAGTAATGAGGATGATGACGCAGAGAAAGAGAAATGTTTATTTTGCTGTATCGCGTTGGTATTTCAATGAACGTAAAACGCTCACAGTGGTACAAATGATTCCAGAAAATCTTAAATATTTCTCCTTTAATTAACCATCATCGTTAGCTTTTTGCCGTCAAAATGAGCAAACAACCCTTCCGCTGGTCCAATGATAGCGGTGGGCAGATTTATTAATATCGTAGTTTTATATTTACTTACTACTTACTTTACAACTGGTTTGTGGTTTTACCAATTTTCAAGCTCTTGACTACGATCAGTCTAGTAGATGATGAAGATCATAATCTTAAAGCGTCATGCTCAACCCATTACCGGCTCACTACAGAGCATGGGTCTCCTCTCAATATGAGAGGGGTTTGGCCATAGTCCACCACGCTGACCATGTGCGGATTGGCAGACTTCACACGCCTTTGAGAACATTATAGAGAACTCTCAGGCGTGCAGGTTTCCTCCCGATGTTATCCTTCACCGTTGAAGCAAGTGATATTTTAGTTTATATTTTAAAACGCACATAACTCCAAAAAGTTAGAGGCTAGCCCGGATTCAACCCGCCGACCTCTGATTAGGAGGCTGAAGCCCTAACTACTAGGCTATCACCGCTTACTAGGCTATCACCACTTAAATATGTAGTTTTTACTCTGAACCATCTGTCTGTTAAGACAGATGTTAGGTGTAGGTGTAGATCACGAGGCCTATATACATTTAGAACTACCTGCATACGAATGCCTACATAACTTTTCTAAGTTAGCCGATATGGATGGGTGAAACATAACTTCATACTTATGCAAGAAACCAGACAATACATAAACAATACTGTTTGTAAAGTATAAAATATGTTAGTTAGAAATCCTAGTAGAGCCTTGCGCTGACAGTCGTCAGCCAGTAATGCATCCTGACGCGTGGTATTTGAAATCTCGCGTGCCACATAAAACGCGACCGCGACCGCCACAGTGACCGCTTCCGCCTCTGTTTGAGGAACGTTTAAAATCAACAGTAACGACAAACTCACAGAGGGATGTTTAATACGTAACTAATACGCTTCCCTGTAAAATTCACACAGTTAAGCTTAGCAACATCATCTGTATCACAAAACGTAGCAATTATTTACTTTTTGTTCGTGTACGTTATATTACACGAATACGCCAGCGGGAGTAATCCGAGTCTTATTTAAGGAAAGGTAATTTTACTGTAGTGTATTGTCTCAATTGCGTCATGCGAGGGAAATAAACGGGTTTGTGTTATATTCGATGCTCGTAGCTGAAAGTGAAATGAAACGGAAATTTATTTTTTGTTTTCAATGTCAAATTAACGCCTGACTGCGATCAAAGGGAAGTGCGCTAACGAGGGGTACGTAAGTTTATTGTGTGTGGATACTGACTGCTGCCTGCGACTGCGTCTGCATTTGTTTCGGTATTTACGAGTATAAACTTGCCAGGCTAGATTTTTATGGGTATGGCAGATACACGGAACCCATATTATATACCGAATTATTGGCTTATATTCGGAATCGTACCAAAACGCTAAATTGGTTGTTAATAGGGGGATATATGGGGAAGTTTGTGAATTAATATTTTTAAATCATTAATTCACAAATTGCCGCTGCTGAGGTTCGAACTCGGGAAATCCCACTTATAAGACTGCGCATCTAAATTATTTTAAAGTCATACATATTTTAACCGTGTAAAGGTTTTAATACACGACACGGAATTAGAAAATGATACATGAAAGCATTAAAATAAAAATGATTTTATTTTATTCAAATATTTTTGATGATGGTGATAACTACATTCCTAAACTTAAAACTGATACAATGAGACTCTCATTGTATCCTCTCAGTTCCAAACGCATTCTGGTCTAAGAAGAAGCCCATAAAAAACTTAGCCGGGTAACTTTTCTTTTTGTTATCATCTCACATGCCACTTAAATTTATTCAAGCGCTTTATCTTATTAGAACAATATTTCATACCCAAGCATTAACAAAATCCTTTTCACTATTACAGGACTTTCCAACAAGATGATGTTTTTGATAAACTTTAAACTATAATTACTTATTCAATTACCCTTGCCGAGAATCGAAATCGGACAATCCTACTTATAAGAAAACAATGTTCATCACTGAGTCATTCAGTGTTCAAAAATTAAGTCACCATATGACAAACACATATTACTAATGCTAAATTGTGGTAAAAAAAAAATATCACTTTCTTCAACGGTGAAGGAAAACATCGTGAGGAAACCTGCACGCCTGAGAGTTCTCCATAATATTCTCAAAGGCGTGTGAAGTCTGCCAATCCGCACATGGCCAGCGTGGTGGACTAAGGCCAAACCCTTCTCATATTAAGAGGAGACCCGTGCTCTGTAGTGAGCTGGTAATGGGTTGATCATGATAATGATAATGAAATGATGGTAGTGACCTTAAATGATGGTGGTAGCTTTTTTCAATAAATGTAAAGTTTTATGAGCTTTTCGTTTTATTTTTTTTATAATGTAATTAATTATTTACCTATTTATCTATCTGCGTTATATCGTTAATTGAGCGTTTGGAGTCGAAGGCTGTGAGACATTTTTGATATCGAATTTGCGGAAATTGGAGACCCATACCCACAAACCGCCGGCTATTAAGAAAGACACCCAGAGGGTATTGACACACGGTCACCAACTAACTCGACAGTAGGCAGACTCGTTTAATACTTTTTGTGTTTAGGAAAATGGAAAAAGGATATTTTGAAATGGGACAGAATAAATATCCCATTTATATATTTTCTTTGAAACGTTTACAGCCTCCGTATCAATCGTAATAGTGTCCCAAATGGAATTATAAAACTTTTGGGTATCAGGTAAAGTTTCACGGTTCCGAGATTTTGGAGCAGATTTTATGATGGTAGATAATGGTCATCGGTGGTCATAAGGGAATGGACAAAATAGCTTAAGGGAAAATGAACACTTCGAGGAAAAAGTAACACTGAAAAGATCGAGTATTATCGAGATTTTGACATCGTAGATTTGTTATAAATAAAATAATAGAAAAAAGGTCCTATCTTATTTGTTATGACTTAAGGTGTTTGTATATATTGAATTAGAAATGAACACTTATGATTTTGCTAATAACTTTTAAGCAACTAAGAGAGTTGTTAGAAATTAAAATATTAATTTTTGGTACAGTTCGATAGCACCAAATTATACCTAGACACATTATACCTCCGTGGCGCTGAGCGTGCGCTCGATTCGATTTCGATTTCGGGTTCGATTCCCGGCTTGAATCTGGTCTGGCGGGAGGCTGCGGCCATGGCCAGTTATCACTCTACAAACAAAGACGCTTCGCCAAACAATTTCACCTTGCGGCACCATGTCGCGTGAAGACCAATAAGGAGTATGAGTTTACCATAACCACAATCATATCAACCATATCAGGTTCCCACCACTATCTTACACTGCATCGAGATTGCCGTCAAGGGCTATTTGACTATTTCATCTGATATTTAGTGAAAGTGCAGTACTCAACGCAAGCTCGCTAACCTGGAAGGATTTTTAAACACATACCCCTTATCAGTTTATAACGTCATCTTGTTGGTGAGCTTCAACTAACTAAAACTTAAATATAATTTAAAATTTCAAGAGTATGCTTCAAATGAAGCATACTCTTTAAGTTTTAAATTACTTGCATTCCACGGTTTTTACGTCAGTGCTAATAAGTCAGTTAAGTCAGTAACGCCAATTTCCTTGTTCCTGGCTTGTACTGAAAATTTCTCAAAATAGAAACTCATGTAGGTGTTTTAGACCCGAAACATAAATCGGACCCAGGACAGGATCCATAGTTAAACCTCCTAATAACAAGACCTATATTTCCCTATTATAAAACAACGATATTTATCTCATATTTTATAAAAGCACGGTTCCAGCAATGTTCCATAAATCTACTATAATTTTTGTCTAATTTATTCATGGAAATTTTACATGAACTGGCTTTATAAAGCTTCCTTAATTGTTCGTGCTAGAGTCTTATGCTCAAACAAACTCATAAAAATGAATTATATTACTATAATACATTATTCTACTCAAGTAGAGAAGTCCGTATACAAATGATAAAATAAACTAAGCAATATTTATTGTTTTACTCATCTCCTTGAATTTCAAATAGGTTTAAGTGCATATCCACTTGGATTTTTTCCAAAAGAAACATCGTGTTATTATACAACAACAGAAAAGCCGCAGAAAGATTGCCAACTCACAACAATAGTGCACCCAACAACAGATGCAGTCTCAATTGCATTGTGTTTTAAATCGCTGTAGGAAAACCGCCCTGGAACTTTTATGTAAATGCATCCATTTAGATAATTATAGACGAGTGCACTAAATCAACATCAACTAAAGTGGAGGCAGAATTTTATTGCATAAAAAGAGCGTTTTTTATTTTATTACTAGATACATGTGAAATTTTCATTTCATTTTATTCATTTGGTTTACTTACGGCTACGCTTACATTACATTAAAATAGAACTTAAATTTAACACTTATAGTTTAGTGCTTACTAACTCGGCTTAAACAATCATGATTAACCCATGACCGGCTCACTACAGAGCACGGGTCTCATCTCAATATGAGAAGGGTTTGGCCATAGTCCACCACGCTGGCCATGTGCGGATTGGCAGACTTCACACGCCTTTGAGAACATTATGGAGAACTCTCAGGCGTGCAAGTTTCCTCACGACGTTTTCCTTCACCGTGCAAGCAAGGAAGTGATATTTTAAATGTGTAAAAACGCACATCAATCCGAAAAGTTAGAGGTGCGTGCCCGGATTCGAACCGCCGACCTCTGATTAGGAGGCTGACGCCCTAACCACTAGGCTATCACCGCTTCCTTAAACAATCATTATATTGTAATATTTTTAATGTTTATACAGTGGATCGTTAGTTTATCATACGAAATAAATAAATGTAGTGCCCATTTAAAAGAACACAACTTTTATAAACTATGTTACAATAAAAATATATAAAAAGTGATGAGAAAAGTGCATCTAATAATATTAAAATATAAACTTTGACTAAAAACGTAAACTGAGAGAATATATTAAGTAAAAGCATCCTCGTATAGTATATACTGACATAATTAATAATGTAATAATAATATTCTTTAAAGCATAGTTTACATTTCATAAGTATGAAGCCCTGTGTCCTGCGATAGTTTAAACTGTGTTACAGGAGACAGTGTCTTCCCTATTATCCCTATATCCCTGACAGTGTTTTAGTCAATCGCATATTGTTGTGCCATACATCTATATGTATGGCACAAAAATAACAATTAACACAACCAAAATAAAACAATGAAAAATAAAATAAAACAATTAAGTGTGTATGTATGATTTTCAGTAGCGTAACCGTATTACTATTAGTAGCGTAACCTTACACTAGGTTACTAATAATAATAATCATATTTTCAAAGTACTTATCAGTCTCCTAACTTGCTGATACTGATCTAAATTATCAGTAGATTGTGAATAATTAAAAAGCTTAGAGTTCGTTAGAAAGGGTAGGTAACGAATAAATTAGACTCTAGATTACCACTCGGATAGCATTCAATTAGGTAAATTTTCGCTGTGTAACGATGACCGCGCGACTGAAACTCCGCGCTAACTCAACTAGGTTTCTGAAGCTATAGTGGACACTTCCAATTTTCAGTTCCTTCCAAAATCAAGTAAGCGAGTTTCGCACAATTTTATCAAGAAGAATATTAGAGATGACATGCTTTATGACCATCTTTAAATTGAACCGTTTGTACTAAGTCTATAGCATCCATTATCATCGTCTTAACCTTATTAATATTCCACTGCTGGGGATAGGCCTGGACATTCTTTGATTCTCCAATGCAGGAAATCGTTTCAGCGATTATTAAATAACATGTTATTTTAATAATAATAAATAAATAAATATTAATTACTCGAGATCAATGGCTTACGGTGCTTTCCGAGTCATGGAGATTGGCATAGACGAACTGCAAAGTTAGAGAAAGAAAGGTTAGGTTAGGTTTAGTAAAGAAAGTAAAGTATGTTTTATACATTTCTAAAACAAATAGTCAGTTGATAGATTTTAATATAATTATAGTCATACATAGATTCATTTATCAGAAGTTATCCTTGCTGTCTTTGAAGATAGACCATTTCAGCCAAATTTCAACTATTAAGTACCACCTCTTTTTTAGCCTGTTGCATATATTAAGACGAACAAAGCAATCATAAGATCACCTGTTGAGATTTTAAATTTAAAGTTAAAAATTTAAGTATAAATTCACGGAACGTAAATTGAGTAATTTATTCATCAAAGTTGAGGAGCTCATTATTTCATGCATGCAAAAGTACAATTCATAAGTTGCAAAAAAATCCTAAAAGTCTGATAATTTTTTGTTAGAATTTTTTTAGGCTGTCGAAATTACTCAAAAAATCGAAAATCATGACTCCAAAAGTATAAAAATTGGCTGTATATGTAATACATCAACTAAATGTATTCATCAGATATGTACATAACATTTTAAACGTAGACTTTGGAAACAATAATGAAGAGAAAGCTAGCAAGTCACTTGAGATTATAACTATTTCGATCTCCGCCGAAAGCTTGTATGACAGTATTTCAATCACGGCGTGACAAGCAAAAGATCTCATTATATCCTTTGAACAAAGAAGGCGACTCCGGAATATTGTCTTCTTGTTTACTTTGCGATTTTCTTTTAGGGTATTTTGATTTTATCGATGACGGGATCTTTTAGTTTAATCTCACCTACCTCTTTATCTATTTATCTACACTTATAACAAAAAGACGTCTGCTGTTTCTTTATTTTAATTTTTTGTTAAATTGAACGAGGCAAAACCACTTAGTTTAGGAAGGCATATATATATATAGATGGACTATATAATATTATAACACCATGCTACAACCCTAAGTAATGAAATAATGAAGTAAATGTATAAATACCGTCTTCAGGTGATGCGATGCGGTGAGTCATGATATATTGAGAAGAAAAGCTACAGTTTACAATTTCAGCTAGAGCATAGATTGGTTTAATTGAGTTAGTTACCTTATTAGTTGCAATTTGTCGTATGCGAATGATTTATTCGAAAAATTTATAATAATAGGCAAAAGTCTATCTCAAGCGATGAATATCTATCCAAGAGACCAAGATATGCCTTTTATTTGAACAACGCTTCAAAATGCGATGTTAATTTTAGAACATTTTATTTATAGTGATTTGGTGATGTGATATGATATGCTCTAACTTTTATTTTAAGAATAACTCACCGAAAACATAAAGGCAAGTACTTTAAATTAACAAAACACAATAGCGACAAACAAAATGTTAATAGCAACATAGAAAAAGATATTACCCGTAAAACGTGAAAACGCATTAACATTACTGTGGTGTAAGCCTACATTCGCGGAGATAAGATAGCGAATCCCACTTTATAGAGACAGGCCTTCTATGAGTACGCATAAAATGTAAACGATCTCAATTCTCAACATAAATTAAAATAATGTACAAGTAAGCCAGCTGTCTACGCTATGTGTTTAATAAAATTAATGGTATTTTTTAAAATCAACTAATACCTTTCTGGGCGTTTAGATTAGCAATAAAAGAGTTTCATCCCCTAAGGGTTCTTTAGTTCAAAGACTCCCGTTGACAGAAAAATGTAGGAACAAACCGTTCCTACATTTTTCTGTCAACGGGCCGCAAATAGAAAAATTCATAGAATGTATATTTATATTTATCAAAAAATGTAATAAAAATAAAATAAAGTTGTTGTAAATGTAATAAAAAATCTATACAAGGAATGTTATGTTCTTTTTTTGATAATAATGCCAGTTACATGTAGTGTTAGTACATATTGCATCGTGGTAGGAAACCCTCAATCCAACTTGCAATTAGCAGGTTTTATTATAAAATTTTATTTATAAAGATAAATTTAAAAATAAATCTATAACATATTGTTAATTTCCATCGTATACCAAGTGCCTTGCAGATTAATGCGTAAAATCATATTCTAAATGTTTTCATGAGACACTTTTTTTGTACACTTATGACGCACAACTTAATATCAATGCAAGACTAGTTGAAGCTCTTTGCAAGTTACGCAACATATATAATAAAGAATTGTTCGTTTAAACATATAACATTCATATAGACAATAAACAAAAAAAAGTACATTTTCCACTCGTAAGTCCGTAAACAACATGCTTTTACAGAGCGCTTAGGCCATTCTAAATCATTTTTTTCAATATATCGCGGGCAAACAAGATAACGAGTCATCTGATGTTAAGTGATTACCATCGCTCATCAATATCTGCAGGACCAGAGGAGGAGGCGTTGCGTTGCCGGCTTAACCCATTCCTTAAATCGGTTTCTACTTGTCATCATACCGGAACGCAAAATCGTTTGGCGATAAGTCTTTGCCAGAAGGGTGGTAAAGCCGCAGCCTCTCACCAGACCAGACACGAGCTCAGGAGCTGATTTTTACTAATACAGCGCAGCGGACGTTGTCGTTAGTAAATAAGAACAACAACAAATCGAATATTGTAGTCAAACAAATTAATGCAGTGGTATTTGATCGTGATTATCCAATAGAGAGCTTTCGAGATACAAAATTATTAATAGGTATAGCAGAAATACTTTATCAATATTTCCATAACCTTGAATTTAAATTATTTGAACTCATGTGTTACGTATTGCTCTAAATATTCATTTATTTCCCATACATATTTCTTGCACAGTAGTTTGGAATTTATTAATAATAAAGTTGAATCAGTGGTATGTCTCTTTGTAAGGCAATCTATTTTAGGCAGTCAGTCGTAGCTTCGGCCTGGTGGCCTTGTTAAACAATAAGCTAATCTCCTTAGCACAAATTACCGAAAGAACGCGTAGCGTTTTGTATTTAGTTCCGCGTCGCGAACAAAAGTAATGGATTTCAAGAGGGTTTCGGAGCATAAACCCTCAACACTGCTTGTATTGCAATTTGTGGGCCTTAATCATTATTATCACTTGTAAGTGATAATAACCAAGAAGTGCTCTGAGTCAAGGTGGTTGAAACTGGATACCTATTACCTAACTCCGGAACGGTACTTTTTACTTGTTTACAAAAGGAAACCCAATACAAATGTTTGGCTTAACCGGAAATGGATCTTTACTTACTACTTCGTGTAGTAAGTAAAGTTCCATAGTACGAAAATCACAATCAGGGGCGGTGATAGCCTAGTGGTTAGAGCGTCAGCCTTCTATTCAGAGGTCGGCGGTTCAAATCCGGGCACGCACCTCTAACTTTTCGGAGTTATGTGCGTTTTTCAAACAATTAAAATATCACTTGCTTCAACGGTGAAGGAAAACATCACGAGGAAACCCGCACGCCTGAGAGTTCTCCATAACGTTTTCAAAGGCGTGTGAAGTCTGCCAATCCGCACATGGCCAGTGTGGTGGACTATGGCCAAACCCTTCTCATATTGAGAGGAGACCCGTGCTCTGTAGTGAGCCTGTAATGGGTTTATCATGACGAAAATCACTGCCCACGCAAAATAAATTTTAGCTAGATACTCATCAGCGATATCCTTTTAAGATTCGTAGCATCAACTGAAAATAATTCTTAGTCAGCTAAGCGTATAAAACGTTGCCTCATTTTGAAAGCTTATCAATATTTAACTTTCTATCTACATAACTAGTTCTAAGTTTATATTTAATTTGAGAAGCTAGCAATCTCAAGCAGTCATTATTATTCAGCTGGCTACTTTCACTGTTAATTAGCCGGTGACCTACTTACTTATTATTTCTCTTTTTATGCAGTTCACTGAGGACTGTATAATTATGTTTTAAGAACAAACCGACGACTACTTTCGTGCTTTCGTGCTAACTAGAACTTATACTTAATAGAAAAATAAATATTAAAAGTGAAGAGTTTTCTTTTTTTACAAATAATTAAGTGACTATTTGATTCACCCTTAAAGTTTATTTGTTTGTACGAACTCAATGTCGTTAACTAAACCCAATTGGTCACAACATGTGATATGCAAATTGTTGGTTAAAAAATTCATAGTACGCGTGCAATCTTGAACCTAGCTAAGTTGGCTGTAAGCTTCTTATATCTAGGAGAGTTTGAAAATCACCGCGCGGTTAATTTTAAGTTATAAAAAGCACCACACATACTATAACAATGCCATAAATATGTTTGAACGTTTCATGGATGCCTTTCCTTGGTTATTTTGGTAATTTTTGGAATAAAAAATTATATAAAAGAATATTTAAACTTGGAAAAACTCGTAATTTGGTCAATTTAATTTATCTTTAGCTTCCAACCGTTGCCGTTCCATAAATTATATTATGGCTTCATTGGAAATACATATATACATACAATGTTACAAGTACATCCATAATAAAATATCATTCATCATCATCATCATTAACAACCGATTGACGTCCACAGCTGGACATAGGTCTTTTGTAGGGAGTTCCAATGCTCACGGTCTTGGGCCGCTTGCTTCCAGCGGCTCCCTGCGACTCGTCTGATGTCGTCTGTCCACCTAGTTGGGGGTCGACCAACGCTACGTTTACCGGTGCGGGGCCATTCCAGCACCTCGGGACCCCAACGTCCATCGGTTCTCCGAGCTATGTGCCCCGCCCATTGCCACTTCAACTTCGCAATTCGCTGAGCTATGTCGGTAACTCTGGTAATAATATATATTCCAAAGTAAATGTTTGGTTATTTTTTACGCCTAAACCACTGAAGAGATTTTGATAAAATTAGGTAAAATGATGTTTATACAATGAGTTTTGAAAATATGCACCTATCTGCATTATCGACTGAAATATAGCCAGATATATCAAGCAGCAAGACTTTATTAATTATCCACGAAGTTAAGTACCTACTATTGAAAATCGAATATTAAAAAACAAAATCAGGAAAATTTCTGTTTACATAATTGGGAGCGGAAAATCCACAAAGATAACACATTTGTAGAAACTCAAAGCGAAATCTAATTTTGTTACACCTTCCCTCAGCGTATTTTGCAAGAGATTTGAACACGCAAATGTTCTCAATATGTACTGTTATCCCAAATGGAGTTTCGTAATTTCTTTACGAAGAATTCCCTGTTTGACTAACTTGTAGGAATATTAAATTGAGACGGAGGGAAACGTAAACTTTCCCACTTTTTTCGTTAATAATAACTAAATATTCTAAGATAGTACGCAAGAATTTCAAAGATATTATTAATAATTCTAAATTGTATCCGTTGGTTTATCATTATTTTACGCAGCAGAGGAGCATATTTTGTTATTTTTAGCAATGTGATAAGTATAAGCCCACAGAAATACTATGTATGTGAGGTTCTTTTTAACTTGTAAAATTAACGGTAATGAATTCCTATTGAATGAATTCCGTTGCTATTTCTTTAGCATTTTTTTTATTGTAGACAAATTAATAAATAAAAAAATTAACAAATTAATAAAAATATTTATCTCTCCTGTTGATACACAAAAATTATTTGCGCACAATTTTTTAAATACTAACATGAGTTTTGTACTCCAGTGTAATACAATACACACAGGTAGACGACTCAAATTGTGTTCAGACTAAGGACCTTTCAAGCATGTGACCAATAGGGCACGACTGAGGTTAAAGGTGCCCTGACGCTGATTTTTAGTGGCCGCCTTGTCTTACGAACTACGACGTCACTCGCTTATTGTAATATTTATATACTGTAATTAACTGTGTATGAAAAAGAAAATGCAAATACGAAGGAAAAAAACCTAAAAACAATCTGAAACATACTTATCGTATTAACGTGTATAAGTAAAATTAATGATTAAACGAACTTACCTGTACGTGAAGTTCTATCATAATTATACGAAGGCTTCGTCCGAAGAGATTAAGATATAAACACATTGTAGTTACACATCCGGTGTTGCCTTTGCGCACTGAAAGTTGAAAGCCCTAACTAAAAAATAAAAGATAATTTAGTTTTTAGGTGGGGGTAGGTACCCCACCCCACCTTCATTTTGTATCGTGTTCCGTCGCTCATTTAGTTCAGAGCCTCGATCTTTCATTCCTGTTTTTTGATATTTCAGGACATGGCTAAGGGTTTTTTTGGGAGGGTGGGTTGTTAATCTCTTCGGACGAAGCCTTCGTATAATTATGATAGAACTTCACGTACAGGTAAGTTCGTTTAATCATTAATTATACTCAGGCTTCGTCCTCGAGATTAAGATATAAACACATTGTAGACTTTGAGAGCTACTGAAATATCAAAGAAAAGTCGTGTAGTGATACAATTAGAATTATTCCAAATCATTATGATTATTTGCTTACTAGAAAAACATCCATTTGAATTTAATTTTTGATTAAAGTTTTACTTGGTAGTAAAAATTGAGTGCCACACTATTCATCTCATGGTAGATATAATTATGTGATCTGGCTTATCATGTTTAATTGATATTTAAGTATTAAAATTATTTTTAAATTAATACATTAATCTGTATTTCTCGGATATTTTTAGAGACAAAGCAGTAATTCCTTAAATGATTGTTGTTTAAAATTGGCCTGAAGGAATCGTCTGCCTCATGTTGTAAATTTATAGATTCTTCCGCATGTTTGTAAGTGCCTCAGCCAACGGTTTTCTAAATATCCAAATTAAATCCTAATTTGAGAGGTCGCATAACGGCTGTTCTGCGATATAAGGATCTATCCAACACTCACCCGGGCAAGTTTTACCCAGCTGCCTTTTTTATACACAACATGTTAGCCCTTGACTGCATCTCACCTGATGGTAAGTGATGACGCAGTCTAGGATGGTAGCGGGCTAACCTGTTAGGGGCACGGTAAACCCACACTCCTAATTGGTTTCTACACAACATCGTGCCGGAACGCCAAACCGCTTGGCGACAAATCTTTGTCGGTAGGAACCTCCAATTTTATAATGCAACAGCGCACGCGTTGCGCCACGGACGCCTAAGTCTTAACAGAAACTAATTTCTGTGGTTTCTATAAACCGATAAATAGGCTGTGGCCATTACCTCAAAATGGACTGGTTAAGATAAGATATGGTAAAGGTTAAGACTGGGCAAATAATTGAGATTTGGTGGTATAGCACATATCTTGGATATCTTTATTAATCGAGGAATTATAATGGTGATTTTGTGTGAAAACATCTTTATATTATTGATGTTAATTTTTGTCAAAATTTCCATTCGATGTACTTTCACCAGGTGTAACAAGGTGCCTTATTTCCATGAAAGTTTCTCTAACCCTATACTATCGTCAGGATACCAGGAAACAGCTTGTTTAAAACTTAAGATCTATCTCAATTATTTATTACTTTGGTAATGGAGGAATTGTAACAAAACCTGTAAAAACCGTTTTATGATCTCACTATCGCCAATTTCTTCTGAAAGAATCAAGACTAAGATCGATCCGTTTAGAGAGCCAGTGCTAGTCATCCGAATCGAACAATGTTGTTAAAAATAATATCACTTCACTGCTTGTAGCCTCAAAGATATCAATACTTTTACTTAAACAAGAACTACTTCTTGAGGCTGGTATTGTATTGCTTTCGTTGGTTTTCGAAAAGGAAAACCATCATAATGTCAAGAGCCGCTAAAGGAGCATTTCACCCCGTCCCGGGTAACAGACCAGCGGACAGGTTAAACCAAAGGTGACTGGAAGCGGATAGAATTGTTTGTATATTAGAACAGTTTGATAAAATTAGCTTCCTGTATACAGGTTACCAATTCTGGGTAAAATATCCTGAGCCTTCTCGACCAAAGAGGAAGGAGGAAAAAGACAAATCATTTTCTGACCCCGATATGGGAATTGCATTTATGATCGTCACTTCAGGATCTCCAAACCAGAATCTATAGTTGAGACAGTTTCTGTTGACACGACTAGCGAGATTTTCTATGTCCAATCCAAACGTCTTTGTTTTTTGATTGAAAACAGAGTAGCTAAATTCCCTTTCTACTTCTGGATAAATTCTACCCGATTCCTTATCAGCTACTATCACTAAACAAACACATACAAACTATGTATGTACTACGCATATAAAATAATACTCCTAGATTGACAGTATTTTAATTTGCTTCATGGCGGGGGGGGGGGGGGGGTCCTGGATGCCACCCATCCTATTTATATGTAAGTTTTAAGTGATGCAGCGAAAACTTTTAGATCAAAATGTGGTTTGTACATGCCCCGTTGTCTATGTTCCCCATTCGCCTCGGACCCTATCCCCCCGTAGTCGAACTATCGCTAAAAAATATAACAGTAGTCGTTATATTTTATTTCACTAAAAAGATTATCTAATGCATTATTAGACCACCTATTGATTTCGGATAATAAGAAAGCCATAAAATTATCAAAGTTTCGGAGTTCCTTTAAACATCTTCCGAATTATATAGTAAATAATATCTAGTATAGCACAGGAACATAATGAACTAACCAAATTACCAAAATCTCCAATTTTAAACTAATAATCTCTGTTGTAGATGGCTAATTCTAAATCTTTTGTGTATATTACGTATGTAATTTAAATATTTACAAGATAGTTTAAAACCAAATTGCATTTATCAGTATTTATAATGAAAACCTGAGGCTGATTATTGTTGTCTCCTTACAGCCAGCCACAATCACAATAAGCAACAATCACAATAATATGATGATTTGTAAAATATCATCAAATACTAGAAATATAGCCACATGATCTGAGCAGCCTTATAACCGGTTTCATTGTCTTTGTGAAAACAAAAGGTGCTGTGTTTAAATTAAATGAATAAAATGAAATTAGCTTACTCTGCTCCGTTCGTAATTCTATTAAGTATAATCCCCTGTTTACCGTTATGTTTAGCTATCAAGAATATACTTGATATAAACTAGTCTTCATAGGGATAATTGTGAAAAGACAGTACCAGAATATAGCAATTCATCATTACATTTCTTGAATTAATATGTTTCGGAGGAAGAGTAACTTTTTGTACCAGGGAGTGTGTTCAATACTCCACTATAATATAACTCGTCATCATCATCATCATCATGATCGACCCCTTGTCACTCTCCACAGAGCACGGGTCTTCTCTCAACATGAGAACGGTTTGGCCTTAGCTTTTCACGCTGGCCCTGTGCGGATTGGCAGACTTCCTTCGTCCCGTTCTTTGAGAACATTATGAAGAACTCCCAGGCATACAGGCCTCCTCGCGATGTCTTCCTTCACCGTTGAAGCAAGTCATATTATAATTGATTAGAAAAGCACGAAATTCCGAAAAGTTAGAGGATTCTCATTAGGAATTCGCCTTAACCACTAGGCTATCACAGCTTGATGCAATATAACTATTAATCCACGGTAAAATAGTTGGATCAGCAGTGAGTAATGATCAGGTTTTATAAAATAATAAAAGTACCGTCTATCAGCATTGTCTTTTACCAGGCCATCTATCGACGAAGGCGGTAGCTTGTCCGTGGTGCTGGTGCTGTGGAATGCTGAGGTCGATAAGACCTCCGTGAGCTGATTGCGGGTGGATCATTCGGCGCAGGTTCTTTTGTCCTCTGAACCTCCATTTGCCTGAAAACTCGGGGAAGGAGCCCGCCAGTCTAATTTATTTCTCTTTTTAAATTGAGCAAAATGAAGTTTTGGCAAACTATTAGTAATCGGAATGTTGATAGAATCCATCAGCAGTTGAATTATCTCGGTGTCCAGTCTCGATGATCGGTGATTATTACAGTGATAACACTTCCTCCACAGGATAAGCGCAACCTAGCTTTTTGACTTAGTTTCGCTCACTCTTCAATATTCATCGCATCCATTGGCTTGCAATTATATTATGCTGGGCTGGGCGGTAAAAATATCTCCGTTAACTCCGTAGGTCACTTGATATAGCTGTCTTAGCCAAATGTTGTAAACGAATGGCCAGATCGGATTGAATCTGTTTGCCATTATTTATAAAATGGAGTCCAGAGTCCAGTTCATTGGTCAGAGATATGTTGTCAGTTCAACCAAGACTTCCTTTCGTTGCGTAGAACCAGTAAGAGGAATTGGTTCCGAGTGGTTAGCGATAGTGGATGGAAGTGCATCCGCTGTGTATGTTTGTGGCATTGGCTCATAAATTTTTTCTTCTTCTTCAGATTAGTTACATATTTTATTAATTACAACCAATTCTTATCTACCGCTGTTATTGCAATGCAACAAGCATGCTGATGCCAGTTGGGTGTGTATATACAACACAGGTATTCAGCGTGTACGGTGAAGTGACAATCCCTCAGATTGCCCGCATCACTCGTGTGGCCTCACGTATACTAATAAAGTAACAGTCCTTGTGACTGCTCGCAGTATTAGCCTTGCACGTGAGAATTTAACCGATTACCTCCTTGTTTGAAGTGTTAACCCCAAAAGTTAACCGCAACAAAACTTAATGAGGTACGTTAGTATATTATAATACTAGCCGTTGCCCGCGACTTCGTCTGCGTAGAATTACTGATTTCCCATGAGATTGAGGTTACCCGTTTGACCAATGCCCTGCTTCAGAAAGTAAGCTAGGCGATTACCTCCTTGTTTGAAGTGTTAACCCCAAAAGTTAACCGCAGCAAAACTTAATGAGGTACGTTAGTATATTATAATACTAGCTGTTGCCCGCGAATTCGTCTGCGTAGAATTACTGATTTCTCATGAGATTGAGGTTACCCGTTCGACCAATGCCCTGCTTCAGAAAGTAAGCTAGGCGATTACCTCCTTGTTTGAAGTGTTAACCCCAAAGGTTAACCGCAACAAAACTTAATGAGGTACATTAGTATATTATAATACTAGCTGTTGCCCGCGACTTCGTCTTTCTTTGGATCTCGATGTAAATCGTTTTCTATGAAGTATTCTTTCTTATTTCCTTACATTTTAAAAGTAAACGAACGTAAAAATTCGTTTTCCCCACGACTTATATTTTCACTAACGAAATTAATTTTAATATATTTAAAATACGTGCGCTCGGGCAGAGCACTGAAATGTGAATGAGCGACGGAACACGATACAAAATGAAGGTGGGGTGGGGTACCTACCCCCACCTAAAAACTAAATTATCTTTTATTTTTTAGTTAGGGCTTTCAACTTTCAGTGCGCAAAGGCAACACCGGATGTGTAACTACAATGTGTTTATATCTTAATCTCGAGGACGAAGCCTGAGTATAATAAATTTAATTATAATAAGAACACAATTACAACAGAAAGTACCTACTAAAAATTTATATTAAGAAAAATTTAAATTTCACTTTTTAGCCCTTTCTCTCAGAAATGTGTTGTTAATTTTTTTCTTTCTGAAATTTTCATAGGTGCGGGCTAACCTATGAAAATTTTACCATGTTAGACTACATCATCACTTACCATCAGGTGAGATTGCCGTCAAGGGCTAACTTGTTTAATAAAAAAAATAAAAGAAATGTGTTAATCTCTCTTATTAAACTCCAGAGAGCATATAAACACTACTGACAAAGATAAAATATATCGGCAATAAAAAGAGCTTTGTCACTAACATAAAAAATATATATTAGGCATGAATCCGTTTTAACACCTGCAAATGTTTGCGGCAGAAGACATTTGCGGAATCTAATTTCCGGTTGCACTGTGGAGCTGTTCAGAGTGATACAATTTAGGTGCGAACGGTGTTGTCTGTAGAATTAGGTTATCTTCAAGGCGACACATTATTGTGACAGTGCAATAATTTATATGACAAGCACATAATCTCTGTCAAATATATATATAACTTACATACGTATCATGTCGAACAAAAAAGAAATTTTTCAACAAAGAACATGTAAATCGGTCGCATTGGAGATTGAGTTAAGTTACTTTATACAAATAATTATTTAAAATGCTCTATGTAAACTTCATACAAAAAATTAAAACTTTTGTTACGAGGGTTCTTGGTTTGAAATTAGCCCAGAACTAACTTAGCCGAATTTAATTTTTCAGTTACTGCTTAAAGCTACCAGCTAGCTAGTTAAAGCTACCAACTTAAATTTATTTCTTTCTTTAATGTAATCTGTAGCAACATCGATTTTGATACATCGTACGTCTGTAATGCAACAATCCCTATGATCATGCTGAAAACCATTACTGGAGTAAAATAATATATTGTTAGAAATAATAACCTCCTTTTTCTTACAATCATTATTACTATCAAGCCAGTGCCGGCAAACTCATCTTTGTCGGTAGGGTGGTAACCAGCCACGGCCGAAGCCTCCCACCAGACTCGAGCCGGGAATCGAACCCAGGACCTCTAACTTTATAATGCAACAGCGCACGCGCAGCGCCACGTAGGTTGTCAATCAATAGGCTATCACATATATTTATCATAACGACACGGTGTCATAAAAAATCAAGCTGAGAGTCATGAACCATGATTGAACTATAAGCGAGACACGTAAAAACCGCAAGCAGCCGTAAACAAATTCATCGCGAATAAACTCATGTAAATTTCATTACACATATTAGGCAGCGAATAAAAGAGAATCACCGAAGTTATCCAGGTAAGTGGTTTCGCGGTAATAGCATTGCTGCAAAGTAATATCGCGTGATTGTGCGACTGTCGTTACTTTTTATACCTCTCATTACCCACGCCTATATTATAGACATCAAGAGCTACTAGAGACATAGAAGCAAGCAGAGTACCTAGAGCTAGATTTTCTACTTTAATTTGTAGAGTATCGAAAAGATTCCATCTAGTGTGCAATAGATTACGCTTCTTCGGTTTGATACGAATTGAAGATAACTTTCACGCGGTCGAATAAGTGGAAAATTTAACACTAGGTACTCAGATTATTTATCTATATAATAGAAAGAAATGAAAATATAAAGTTTCATTATAGGAAATTTGATGCGAAAGTTTTGTAAATCTATCTTAATCCAATCAACAATATTGAAACGTGTATCAATGTCTTCAGATTCACAATCTGTTTTTTAATATACTTTTTATTTATATATATTTTAAGCAGGCAACACCACATAGATCCGTCAAACGTTAAATGATATTTGATATAGAGAAAGCAAATTCAAGTTTGTGTTATAGTATATGTATATGTATTTCATCATGATCAACCCATTACCGGCTCACTACAGGGTACGGGTCTCCTCTCAATATGAGAAGGGTTTGGCCATAATCCACCACGCTGGCCATGTGCGGATTGGCAGACTTCACACGCCTTTGAGAACATTATGGAGAACTCTCAGGCGTGCAGGTTTCCTCACGATGTTTCCCTTCACCGTTGAAGCAAGTGATATTTTCATTTAATATATGTATTTATTTATCCAATACTATGACAAGAGGTAGAATTTAACCGCAAAGTACAATGTGCCATACAAATTTAATCAGTCGTAGAAATTCATGGTTCATATGTTACGAATGATAGCTAAGACTGTGGGGTTAAGGTGCTAAGGCGGCGTTACCCGGTTAACCTCAATGTATCTCTCTTAGGTACATACGAGTTTATAAAGAAAAATCCTCTGGAGACAGACTTATTTTCTTATTTAAAAGATCTTGAAAGATACAGCAGTCTTGCAGGCTGACAGGTTCTTATGAATGGAGAATGGAGGTTATTCTGCACTCCGACATTACTGTGCTCACTTTAGAAAATCTCTCTTGATATGTTTATCGCAGCGACTCCATAAATTTAAATACCACATTTATTTGCTATATTTCTGTTTGCGGAACATTGTTCAATAGCAACTATACTTGTTATGTTTTTTACCAAAAAAAAAAACGATGAGTTAGTACTCGGTTTAGTACATTTTTAATTCATCCGATATCTTGGTCAGGTTTCGTGGTTTATTACTTTGTGGGAAATGTTTCGGATTAGGTTCTATAAAAATGTCCAATATTTAGTTTTTTTAACTTACTTCAATACTTCACATCTTTTTGAATATATTGAGCTATTAATTTGCCTTATCAAATTCATAATTATGAGTAAATAGGCCATTAGTGCAAAATATGAAATATATAGATAGAATAACGGAATGTACTTTGTACGAAAACATAACGAAGCTATTTTACTAGTATTTTAAACTAATGTTGCCTATATTACGCCCGTGGTTTTTATCGTTTCTCTTAATGTACCTTCTTTTGATAAAAAATTTCTTCAAAATAAGTTGCAGCAAGGATGCCAAACTAACATAATATAACCATTATTCTTCGTTACGAATATTAAAGCGGTAGTAGACAAGTTTGAAAATTTCAACTCCTTTCACGGTTTATGAGATATAGTCCACTGCCAGACTGATGGACGAACTTATGGTCACGCTAGGCCTTGTCCAGAAAGGCCTTCTTGTAACGAAACCTAAGAAAAAATTAACCGACACTAGCCTAGTGAAGCTGTGATAGCCTAGTGGTTAGGACGTCAGCCTTCTAATCAGAGGTTGGGGGTTCGAACCCGGGCACGGACCTATAATTTTTTGAAGTAATGTGCATTTTTAAGCAACTAAAATATCACTTGCTTCAACGGTGGAGGAAAACATCGTGAGGAAACCTGCACGCTTAAGAGTTCTCCATAATGTTCTCAAAGGCGTGTGAAGTCTGCCAATCCGCACGTGGCCAGAGTGGTGAACTATGGCCAAACCCTTCTCATATTGAGAGGAGACCCGTGCTCTGTAGTGCCGAAAATGGGTTGATCATGACGATGATGATCGTTCTTGAACTATAACAAGGGATTCAAGCAAATATTCTGAAACTGAACGCAAAGAACGTAAAGTAACAGTTCAAGAACTCCATACCTTGAGGTAGCATAAATTGACCTAAATGCCTACAAGGTTACTCAAATATTCATACAGTCGCCTTCTGCCGTATGTTTTGGCATATTGTAACATTCTATATCCCTGTTGACGTTTACGGATTACTAAATAGTGTCTTCACATTTATGTATATGAATACACAGACATTGGATATGTCTGTCATACTAATGTAAAAACTTACTGCTTTTTATGTAGTAAATTGTTTTCTCGTAAAAGATGAATGGGATTAGCATTTGACTGTAATAAGTATTCCACTCCTTTATTCTTTTCACATTCTAAGATGGCAGCGAGCTAACCTGAGAGGGTTGTGGCAGTCTGGAAGGATCAATCGCTTGGCAACAAGACTTCGTCGTAGGATTGTAACTAGGCACGGTAGAAGACAACATGGTTTGGTGAGAGGTCAAATACAATTCAGAAATAACAAATTCCTAATTTCCCACTTATAAGACATCGCTCATCGCTGCGTCAAAATGGGCTACTATTTTTTTTCTCGTTTGTACAATCCTCATGGATACCTCTGCGCCACGGGGAGGCACAGGAGTTAAGTCAGACTCTTACTATCTAAAACCCCCCATATAACGGTGAGTAAGAAACTCACCATTATATGGTGGAGCCACGGGAAAGCTTTCACATACAACCGCAACACCACCATCAGGTGTCCGCCACAGCTGGCCCTCCTCGGGCACAATGTTCCCAGTTTCACCTGTAAAATGGGCTACCGCAGACTAAGTAAATTTATACTGAAAAACTTTTGTGTTTTCTTCAAATACAGATCGTCATAATTAACAACAGTGTCATATTAATGGTGATTTATTCCACAAAAACATTATTGTTAAACCGCCTTCGAAGTTTCGCCATCTAATATGCCTTTTACCTAAAAGCAATAACATTTAAATGAGTTCGTAAAAATATTAGCATAAGCCCGTAGCTCGTGTGAAATTCGTGTTTATTAGACGCTGTAAGTTTCAACATAAATAATATGAACACTCAATATAAAACGACTGGTAGGTACTAAAATGTCTATGATGTTAAATATTTTTCGACAAGTTTATTACTTCGAGCACCGCGTGGTGAACAAACAAAAGCCGTGAAATTACATGAAAAAATATTTTGAGCATGACTTTATGGATTTACACCTGGGAAAGAGGTTTAAATATTTTAATACATAAATATCTGCTATTTTTGTTCATCATATTTATATATTTATTATGTTTGAAATAATATTGATGTTTGATGCGTTTTATTTTGAATCAAAATAAAAGGACGGGCGAGTTAGTAAGCGATATATTTAACCCACTTCTATAAGGTTCCTTAGTCAAAAAGGAATTCGGAATAAAACCGGAACAATGTTATTAAAACTTTAACATTAATATCTTATTATACCTATATCTAGTTATAACAAAAAGAAATACACAATACAATTTCATTACTTCCGCCTTTCTTTATAAGGGGACACCCTGATCATCCGTCCATCCATCTCTCTGTCAGTGGGCTTTATATCATAAAAAGTATCTATTTCTCGTAAAAGGTAGAGTTGTAATTACAAAGTGTGTTTATCTACTGCCGCAATAATAACAAAAAAAAAACTTGAGAGGTGTCAAGGGACACCCGGATGGAACGAAGTTCCTTTCGATTAATTAGTGAAATAATTGTAATAAAATTTTATTTTATTTAAGTTATAATAATATTTTTTTTATTATTATCAAATATAATGTTATATAAACTTAATCAGTAGGCTCAATTTTATACTCCATCCGCAATATCCGGAACTTGTGCAGAAACACTGTCAGGATTCATTATTATTATTATTTTTTATTATTTACAAAAAACCTGTATACACTCAACAAAAATAATCATCGCGACACCACACTGTTCAATGCGAAATAGAAATGAAAATATCTGGCTTGCTTTCTATAAGAGAGAGAGAGACAGACAGAGAAACATGCGATGCTGCACAGCTTACAATAACAAAAAGTGTCGTGACAACTTTTCGTAAGAATTTTTTCCGTCTAGCCTCCTTTCACAACGCGCGATAAGGAACTTCGTTCCAATAATGGTAATCTTAAATTGGTGAAACTTATTTTATAGAATATTTGATCTTTCATATAGAAAGCTTTGCTGGATTAAGAGAAAAGAAAAAACCACGAACCGAAATAGCGCTCAAGAATAGTTTACAATACTCGTAAAATACTTATATCCCATTTGTTTACAATTATAAATTTCATAAAGCAATTATGTTAATTGCTTAATATGTTAAAAAAACTGTGAGGTATTAAGGTAAGGCTAAAAAAACTACATGTCCTAAATTTTAATAGAACCTACTCCGAAACATTTACCTCTAAGTATTAAACCACGAAACGTGACCAAGATAGCGGATGAATTAAAAATGTACGAAGCCAAGAAATCATGGATTTTTTTCGTGTAAAAAAATCACATGACGTATAGTTGCTATTTTGATATATAATAATATCTTTAGAAACCCTGTGTGTCCTTTTTTCCGTGTATTTTAATTTTATAATTTATATTAGCTAGTTATATTAATAATTTACAAACTTATGTCTTTTCCGCATTAATACCTAAACTAAGATTGTTTAGCAGTACGTCACACTCCACCTGACTATAGTAAAATTGGTATACCATCTCTACCCGTTCTATTGAAATCGCTGTACATTGGGTTAACAAATACAAAGCTGCATTCCAATATAGCCGTCAATATCAGAGCAACGTCTATAAAAAGACGAGAGCGCATCTCAACCGGGATAGGAACTTCACTGATGGAGTGCCACTAGTGATAAACGCCAATACCTGTGCACATGCTGAGAGAAATTTAAAAAAAGGCACGCTGATCGTCGTACAAAGCATTTTTCGTGTTCTAAAGCGATGCTATTTCACAGAGATTCGGAATTCTGAAAACAGATATGGCGTTACTTAATCATGCCCTATGTCATCTTACCATTACGGTATAGATTTTCTTCATGATACCGATTTTGAAGATGGATTCAGCTACCAACGCGTTGGCTGCTTTTGTGCTGCAGATTTTCTTGGGCGATGATAATCACTCAACATCTGGTGACTCATCTGCTCGTTTGCAATTACGACAATCTCACGTGATTTTTTTTTTTTTTTATCGTGGGTAAATCCTCATGGATACCTCTGCGCCACGGGGAGGCACAGAGGTTATGTCAGACTCCTACTGACTAAAACCCCCACGTGTTCCTACTCACCGCTGTATGGTGGAGTCACGGGAAAGCTTTCGCATACAACCGCAACTCCACCAGCGGGTGTCCGCCGCAGCAGACCCTCCTTGGGCACGATGTGCCCAGTTTCGCCGGTTAGAGGTGTGCCGGAACAACAGCACACCAGCCAACTTGAGAACCGTAGTGTGAGTGATGGACGGCCCCGTTTCCATCGCCCACCAGTCCTCCGAAGGCACAGGAACAAGAGAGGTGGAAGAGCTCTCTCGCACCCGGCCTTCCATCGCCGACGGCAAGCGCAGCGAACGTTAGCCGTCCACCCCGGCCCACCAGCCCCATTCCTGGACGGGCCAGCCCGCCAGTCCCATACCTGGACGGGCCGCAAACCTCCAATGGGGATGACCAGACCAGTCGTTACCCCCACCTCCAGCAGCAGACTGCCGCCCACCCCCGCCTGCCAGTCCCATACCTGGACAGGCCTTCCACCACACGGGGTGATACACCCCCTGGGTCATCCACTGCGCCCTCAGCTTGGTCAGAGGGACGCGCGGAGACCCCCTCTTCGTCGGGTCATTAGCCATCGACTAACAATCTGGCACAAAAGAAATTGTTAACCGATGTTACCAGGGTGCACCGGCCCGAATGCTGCTCTTCCCCCCGGACGAATCAAGAGGGACCCACAGCACCCAGGCACACGTGGAGGTTACCCGACCTGGCACCCCAATCTCACGTGATGGTAAGTGCTGATGCAGTCTAGGATGATAGCGAGCTAACTTGTTAATGGTTTAAAAGAGTTCACGTATTATTCCAGTATTTATTCATGTTATAAGTACGAATGAGACAGTATTAAACAATACCAGAATTATAATTAATTTATAACTAGCGCTTCTTTTTTTGTTTTCTTCCAACCTGTCATTCCGTGTTGATGACATGATGTTTTAAATCCAGTTCATAAACTATAAATTATAAACGTCAATAAGATACTATTGAATTCTATTTTTTTCTAATAACATATTTATTAATCAGACTCCTTTTTTTAAATGGTTAAGACGTTTTTCCATGTTATTTATGATGACATTAAAAAGGGTCTTTATCGTTTAAATAAAGCGACATATCGTAAAAATAATCAGATTTAACTTATCTATAATAGTTTTAGAAGTGGTTTCCAATCAAAAGGGCACGTAATCCTTTGTCCCCTAAAGACCATTAATTACAGTGGTGCCCATAATGTAATTGGGACATCCATTACGTATAATTAATGACTATCCCAATAGAAGTTAAGTCTCATTTAAGTTTATAATTGAAGTATTCCTATGATAATATGAGTATAGGGGAAGGACGATAAATCTCATAAAAGAACCTAATAAACCGAATAAAAAGTATAAGAAAAAATTTCTTAGTAACAAGAAAAGATGACATGCCCATGAGACTAAGGATAAATAGTGACACTGAAAATAAAATTCTAATAGCAGTCCCTAATATTATAAGTAAAGCACTTTTCTAAAGAAATAATGGGGAGGGTAGAAAGAAATGTTAGTTTACAACAAATAAAGTATCGACTTAATACTGGAAAAACGAAGAAAGGATCTTAGTACCAATGATTGATATCTAATGAGCCTTGAGTCTAGAGCTTAATATAGCTTAAAAAAAAATGGATACATTGAAATCTGCTTCTCTGATTACGAAACTTTTACAATAATTAACTAATCTTTATGCTTTAACCGAGTACCTCTTTATGAAGAGATTTTCCTTGAAATGTAAATCTTTGTATCATATAATGCCAACCATCTTAAAAGGGATCAGCTGTAATCGAAAGGACGCGTTATCCTTTACCCTATTTAGATAATTAATTATGGTGTAACCCACGATGTATTTAATGTGCACATACTTATATAGTAAATTGAAGTTATATCTTAATTTACTAAGTAAATTAAAAATTTCACGTCTTTACCCAAATATTTCCGCTAAAACAGGAAAATATCTACTATAAACATTTTAACGTCGTTTTTATGCAATTGCGTGGTTTCTATCACTAAATCAATAAACAATGACAGCTGTAAAGAACGCAGCTGTCGTAAATTATTATCGAACAACGGTTTATTGGAAAATCAATCTTTCGCAGATACGTATATTATGGATTTTATGCCTCGTGCAGATCGCATGAATGCGTTTCCCACTCGCAAGTAGACCTGTTTCATTTCGCATTTTAAGCATGAATTCATCACGGCGAAGCTCGACTTTACCATCAATTTAGTTTCCTATCGATTACGTATGCTATCACGGTGAATGGCGTGATGCTAACTTGTTCTGTCATACGGTAATTCTTCTATCACATTCTATACTGTTTTAATGTTTCACATCTGTCGGGAGTTCAGTATTTTTTTTTAAATTAAATTGAGAGGCTTTTACTGTTCTGAGATTGTAGTGTTTCGGTAGTAAAAAACTATCGAGTGCAATCTCGTACTAAGGTTGGTCGTTAACATTTAATGCCTACTCATGTCACTAGCCATAAATTTCTTGGCAGCTTCCCCGCATCGTAGGGTTCGATATCTATCTTATCTGTGTATACTTTGGCTACCAAATGGATTGGCTTTACGATGAGACTCCGAATGTTTTTATGAATTAGATAACACAATAATATTATCTCTAATAACGTGACAAAGAGCTTTAAAAAAGGGCAACTTAAAAAAATACATTATATATTTTTAATTTTTAAATGACTCTTAACGTAGTCACCTATTAGTAAATCGGTTGAAGTCTTAACCACGAGATAATCACTGTCACGCTAATATTCTTATACGTATTGTCGCCAAGCGATTTAGCGTTCTGATACGATGTCGCGTAGAAACCAATTAGGAGCGTGGGTTTACCATACTATAACCTAACAGGTTAGCCCGCTACCATCCTAGACAGCATCATCACTTACCACCAGGTGAGATTGTCGTCAAGGGCTAACTTGTAGTGAATAAAAAAAAACGTATTTGTATTTAAACAACCATTATTAGTATTTGTATAGCCAGGAATAGTTTTCACATTTTATTGTTAGTTTACGATTTAATTAACTCCTTGAAAATGGTTTTATTATGAACGCTACAATATTCATCGCAGGTACTTTATTATTTCAGTAACTTCAGTAACAAGTATGTTTCTCGCTCAGAGACGTGCAATAATAACTAGGACTCAGTGGTGCACTAAATTATTATCGTAATTTTGTTCGCGTTGCTTTATGACAATATGGTTTATTTTTTGTTTTATGGTTTTAACTGACGTTTTAAAAACCGTATGTTGTCGTTTTTTTCGTGTAAATATATTTTTTAATCTTAATTTAATGCTATAATAATTCATTTTTGACTAAAATTAGTTTAACTGTTTGTCTATTCATTTTCATACCCTTATCCCACGCTACCCGGGCACGCACCTCTAACTTTTCGAAGCTATGTGCGTTTTTAAGCAATTAAAATATCAGTTGCTAAAACGGTGAAGGAAAACATCGTGAGGAAACCTGCATGCCTGAGAGTTCTCCATAATGTTCTCAAAGGCGTATGAAGTTTGCCAATCCGCACATGGCCAGCGTGGTGGACTATGGCCAAACCCTTCTCATATTGAGAGGAGACCCGTGCTCTGTAGTGAGCCGATAATGGGTTGATCATGATGATGCTGATGATCCCACGCTATGTGGATCGACGCAACATGTCTTCCTCTCCCACCCACGTCATCAGCCGTCACTTCACTACCCACACCTTTTACAAGCATATCTACTTTTACACAACCCATCCATCTCTTCTTTGGTCTTCCTCTACTCCTTTGCCCTTTCATATACATTTATAACATTTGTTTCTTTCAGCATTATATTACCATACCATGCTAGCCCATTATTTTTAAATGTACTGTTAAACTGTACCTAGAAATCATAATAAGAATTTAAAACTAGAATAACGACGTTCATTTCGTTAATCCTTTCATTAGCGGCTCAATGGAGGATTTTCTCTTTATCCCTTCTATAAAAAGAATACTTTCTTATCATCTTTATTGGCGATCCTCTTGATCTATTAAAGCTGAACCTCGGGGCATTATTAAAAATAATATTATGATATAAAATTGAAGCGGTAATAGCCTTGTGGTTAGGGCGTCAGCCTCCTAATCAGAGATCGGCGGTTCGAATCCGGGCACGCACCTTTAACTTTTCGAAGTTATATGCGTTTTTAAGCAAAATATCACTTGCCTCAACGGTGAAGGAAAACATCGTGAGGAAACCTGCACGCTTAAGAATTCTCCATAATGTTCTCAAAGCCGTGTGAAGTCTGTCAATCCGCAAATGGTTAGCGTGGTGGACTATGGCCAAACCCTTCTCATATTGAGAGGAGATTCCTGCTCTGTAGTGAGCCAAGAACGGGTTGATCATGATGATGATGATGATGATGATATAAAATTGGATAAGGAATAAAATTAAACGACATCCAATAGCGAGTAAGAACGACTTGGCGCGGTTTCGTTAGCAATGTATGTGATGGATTGTGTAAAAGGAGATATCATGTGCTTTGCGGTCGAGTGCGCAGGTGTTCCTGTGACCCAGCCATCAGGGGATTCGAAGGAACTGGGTTTAAGTGGGTATACTGGTTCCAGTCTGGCCGCTGGGGAGTCCCACATACCCAGTCGCAGTCTTGCCTGCGTCACTTCCGGAGGGGATGCGTAAGGGCATTTCCCAGCGTGAAAAAAAAGCAATCTATGTTCTGGTTATTAGAACATTAAATAGCATTGCATGTTTACCAATTTATGTCTCTGTCAAATAAAAATCGGCATTTTTTTAATATACTACAAGCTTATTAAGCCCTTGACGGCTATTTTACCTGATGGTAAGTGATGATAAAGTCTAGGATGGTAGCGAGCTAATCTGTTAGGGATATAGTAAAGCCACACTCCTAATTGGTTTCTACGCGACATCGTGCCGGAACGCTAAATCGCTTGGCAACACGTTTTTGACTGTTATGAAAATAAAGTTGAAATGCCGCACCGAAAGGACACGATTTTAACGCGCACACTGTAAAAAAGACACCTACTATGCTTAATACGCCTTGTTTCATAGCGCACGTGTAAAAGACCCGAGAGTAACGAACTTAATATGAGTTAATAGTCATAACTACTTATTATTTCTTAATATTAACTATCAGATTCCCAGTATTATTGTGGAAGAAGCCATGAAAATGTCCCCCATATTCACCGAACACTTGATTAAGTATGAGATGTTGGAAAAGGAGACGAATTTATAGCGGTATGTTTTTATTGCCATCGTGATAAACGAAAGGAGGATCTTTTACAATATACTGATAACAATGTGTCTATTTTGTTACTTGAATCGATCCATGGTGTCATTCAGAGATTTATTCAGAGTGTGTTTTCATTCCTATCGGATATCGCCGCTATCTATACATTTCTTACAACGTCATCATCATCATGATCAACCCATTACCGGCTCACTAAAGAGCACGGGTCTCCTCTCAATATGAGGTTTGGCCATTGTCCACCACGCTGGCCATGTGCGGATTGGCAGACTTCACACGCCTCTGAGAACATTATGGAGAACTCTCAGGCGTGCAGGTTTCCTCACGATGTTTTCCTTCACCGTTGAAGCAAGTGATATTTTAATTTTTTTAAAACGCATATAACTCTGAAAAGTTAGAGGTGCGTGCCCGGATTCGAACCGCCGACCTCTGATTAGGAGGCTGAGGCCTTAACCACTAGGCTATCACCGCTTGGACTATCATCTTACAACGTAAAAAGCATTAAAACATACGACAATTGAATATCATAAACTTTACCAGCGCAGAGTTACAATCCTAAGGAGCCGTATTTTCGAAGAATATCTCACAGATTTAATTAAACTTAATAGATGCTCCTATTACATTAAGTGGCCCTGTAATTTTATGTCTTCCGAAAGGGGTCAAAGGGTAAATATTGTTTTGATTAGAAAGCCCAGTTACGCTCTCAAAGCAATAAAATGAAGTTAAAAGTAAATAATGACTATAGCCTAAAATCGTATGCCTTGATGATCGGAGAGCACGTCAAGCTAGCCCACATTTGAGCAAAATGATGGTTCTATTCCTTAAACACTGCCTCCTATGAGAGAGAGAGGGAAAGACAAAGAGAGAGAAAGACAGAGAGAGAAAGAGAGAGAGAGAGAAAGAGAGAGAAACATTAATAGACCATTCTGAGAACAAAGTTTCGATTGCATTCGAAAAGGTCTCCAATTTTAGCAATTTCATCTTTGGGTAGCCTTTATCGTGCATCTTTGGCCGATATCTCTCTTACCTTGCGAAACAAGAAGGTGCATAAACTGATTGATCAAGTTATTTAAATTGTAGCAAATGTCTACGCAGGGCCTACGGCTAACAGTAAGTATATAATCTATCTATATTTGGATTTATTATAAAACCGTTATCGAAACTTCTGTAGGTACATTGAAATATTTGAAAATAATTTGATCGTGGAAAGCTATAGTATCGATATGGAATCCAAAATAGATTTTTATCTTATTTCGGTCTTTCAGATTGCACACCACGCAAAAACAACGGATTTTACTGCAATTTAAGTATTTTTTTTAACTAAGAAGTAATAGGGTCTTTTTGAACCATTTTGGCAATTTTTCTTCATAAAGGAATCAAGTCTATTGAATTTAATTTTTTTATAAGAAAGTTTGTTTCATTGGTTCTTGGTTAACTGCGTAAAAGCTAACAAAGAATGCGATTTCGACTGTTTTTTTATTCCACTTGCAATCAACTTGTTAGCCCTTGATAGAAATCTCACCCAGTTTTAATTGAAGATGCAGTCTAAGATCGTGATAGGCTGTAAGATTTATAACAGTAAGGCCATACTTTTTATCATCCTTTACGCAACATCTACTTGGAGGCAAAATCTCCTTAGGAGGGCCTAAGGAAAGCTTTCATACTTAAACAAGAAAGGAAGGCTTTCAAGGGCAAATTCAGTAATTATAAATTCAGAAACTGTCCGTACCCAAGGTCGAACCCAGTAACTCCCTATTATAAGACGAAAACACGTTCGTTCTTAGAAATTGAGAAGTCATGTACATATAAACAGATTTGTTATATATTGATATTTAGTTGACTAACTAGCCAATCGCTATACGAGATATTTTATAGACAGTAGCAACACTTTACAAAGAACTCCTATAGAAGTCAGTGTTAGCACAAGTGATACTTTAAGTTTTAGAGCTGCAATTGGTGAAAAGTTATCCGTAAGTGCTTTCACAATGCTTCTATTCAAATTCAGATATATGAATTCAAGTTAAAGTTTTGGAAGCCATTAGGAATCGTATAATATGGATTTCTACACGTAATGCATCTAGTTCGAAAACCTATAAATAATTTATAAGAAGTATGTTTACAGAGTTAAGGATGATTTACGCTAGAACGTGCGGGCGCGAGCCGAGCCTCGTACGAGGCGCGGACGACGCACGGTTTCGAAATTTTACGAACATTTTATATGAAACAGTTCATGTTTAACCATGTGGCTCATACCACATCCGTGACACGGACGCCACGTCCTGGCATTAATCATCCTGAAACCTGCAATGACAAACATTACATACAATTTAATTCTCAAAACGTGTAGCTCGTAATATTGTGACCAATAAACAGAAACTCATTATAAGACTTGAATATACTTTATTCAATTAATTCAGTTGAATTTATTACTTGTAAATTATTAATTAAAAACTATTAAATGGTTTGTTCTGACTGATTGACAGCTCAAATAGCTGTTCATAGAAATTTGAAATTTCTAGCCAATAATTTTTAAAGCACTTTCGAGTCGTACTGAGGAAATTTATTTTTCAATTTCTACCTCGAAAAGGGTTAAACGGGGAAGAAATTTCAATTTATGATCATGAAATTGGTATCCGGGCTTACGGATGAAAATTAAGATGTAGGTATATCAGGAATATATCTATATCTTAATATAATAAACTTTTATATGAAATATCGGTGTTTTTAAGTGGTGCCTGGGTTCCAAATTTTGAAAGAAAAGCTTCATAATTTGTTTACGTATATATTATAAGATACAGGGGATGAAATTTTATAAAAAAATACTTTGATTTTAAAGTGATATAAATATATATGAGTGGTGGGGTGGTATCTTAGTTTGTGATTCATATTAAGATTCATCGTTTGAAAATAGGCAAAAGTTGTTGTTAGATTTATGATCACCCTGAGGTGAAATTTCACCTGAAATGGGATTGAAATATACTGGATTGCAGTGAAACTTGGATTTAAATTTTTTATTTCCGAATAATATTCGTTTAATTTTCGAACTATATTTGTAGCGCGCTTGCGATCAAATAATTTTATATAAAACACCGCAACTTGCTACCGAAGTCGTCCAAATGGCTCGACCTTTTTTGCTGTTTCTATTGTTTGTATTTAAGTGGTGATAGTTAAGATAGGATATTTATTACCGCAACCCATTGCTGCACCACTTTAACTAAATCTTATGGTTATGCTATTATATGCCGATTCTGTTTTATTTTCAAGACAATTGACGTGAAACAGCATACCAAACAATTTTCATAAAGAAAAATGGACTTAATCTGAGGACCAATGCTGTATGGTCTTCGCCTTGTATGCCTTAATGGACTGATTAATCGGTCCATTGGGGCCAAGAGCTAACGCTTGATATGACACGTTCTAAAAAAGCCTTTGCCTGCTCCTAAGGTTTGTTTTTCTGTATCGATTTATTTAATATTGATAACATAAAATAACATATCAATAATTGTAAAGACTTTTATTACATTATCAATATTTTCTTTCTTAATTGTCTCTTACGAGTCTCTTATAATTTGTAATTTATGTTTGTTTAAGTCTTAATTTATTTGTTTCTTCATCCGAGCATCTACTGTAAACCTATATTGTTAACAGCGGTGAATTTGATTGAACCCCACGATACAGAATTACTTAGTATGGGTCCCAACGGATGTAAAGTTGTTTTTTGACAAATCAATATAATATATATTATGTTTGCCTGTTACAAATTGATCACGAGGGATAAAAATAAAGTCATTTTATGTTAATACATCATTTCTACTGATGACGTTGGTCTTATAATCTGTTTTCTCGTAGAAAGGTAATAAGAGTTAAATTCGATTATAAACATTGTTTTACAACCTAATTTAACAGTTCAATTTCTGAACCCTGCCTGAATTCTAAGTTCCTGGAGCGGTAAGCCTATTTATTGCTGTATACCTTTGAAAATTGCTTGGATTTGTTTTAATAGTTCTATTAGCATTTCAAAGGAAGGTGAAAACGAGAAACAACACTCTTAAAGATTACAACTTTTACGTGAACCGGTAAGCGGGTCGTAAAACATTTATTCCAGTCGTTGTGACTCCAACAACGGCGTATGCATTATTTATCTTATAACATAAACACGATATACGCAAGCATCTTGTATATGGTAAAATTTTACGAGGCAATTTGTATTGTACTGTTTTTCAGTTAAACGCTTGTTTAATATTTTTCTAAGTACATAATAAAGTTTCGATGTTTTTAAGTAATCAATAATTTTGTTATATTCTTGTACAAAATTATACGAAATTTACTATATATAACACTCATAAAATAAAAACAAAAACGTCGTCGATGCCAATACAAATTCATATTTTGAAACAAACTAATAGCCCCACTTTTTTATTATTTACATCAAGTGCCAATAAGCGGGTCACCTGATGTAAGGTGAATACCGTCAGTCATGAACATCCATAGCATCAAAGGAGCAAAACGATGCGATACCCGTTGGGACCATTCTCCTAATCGGCTTCTACGTAACAATACACCGAAACACTAAATGCCAGTAGGATGGTAGCTAGCCTCAGAAGCATCCCACCAGACAAGACTCAAGCCGGGAATCAAACCTCAAACCTACCACTTTATAATATTGCAACACACGCATAGAAATCTTCAATGAATGAGTGTCATAGTCCTATGTCTCACAAATCACCTTGAATTTATAATACACAAATTTTTGTGTCTTACGATATGAAACTAAAGAACGATATTAACCCCAACTTACTGGGATATACTCTTACTGGGAATGAAAGGGAATTTGAAAATTGGTCAAGTAGAAAATGGTGTTTTGTTTTATAACAGTCGGGTTTTGAACCTTATATATGTAAATACATATTGAAAGTGTGTGTGAGTCAGAACATTAATGTCGAACTCCCGGAACATTGGCTTTTCATAGTTCCATACTATAGACCGTTATTCTATAAAACGTTACTGGTTACGAGAACTTGAATTTGCAAGAATGGAATTCTGTATTATTTTTAATTAATATATAGGTATTGTTTGGTTGGTAAACTCAAAACATTTTTAATAAAAGCAAATTCAACTCATTTCTTCAATTTTTCGCTTTCTTCAGAGCAATCAGAACCTGTTTTAATTAGAGCCAGCTTTTTCCACTTAACACTGAACAGAGCAAAGGTTAAAAAGCAGCTGCAATTCCAAATGCGAATTGTTTTTAATTCTTATTTTCCCTGAAGTCCCATCAAAAGTAAAAGAAAGGCTTTTGAGTTTTAGTGCCGCACTCTAAACGCAATTATGATGTTAGGTTTCAATGTTACGCCACTAAAACTTAAAAATTGGCACGTAAGAAAGGCGAAGCAATCCATGTCACGGGACAAGAAAACAGGCAAATTTTCAAACTCAAGTTTCAAAAAATTCATTCAAAATAGCTTCATTCATGTAAACCTATACAGGCATCTATGAAGCCTTCATATAAAATGTATTTGTTATTATTTTAATTTTTGAAGTGATGGTAATAACTACGCTCGCCAACTTATAACTAAAGCTAAGAGAGTTCCAATCGCGCCCAGGTCTAAGAAGAAGCCTACAACTAACTTTTGTTATCAACATCTCGTATAGCCAATATTAAATTATAATTATCTATGAAGTTAGAGCAATTCACCCCTTTTTATCGTTAATATAATCCTTAATATCGTAATCTATGAACTTACGTTTTATAAAAACATTCAACTTATTGATAGAAATCTCCAAGTTTCCATTGGTAAAAGGTTTGCAAGAAACTTACTATTAAAGTAGTAAATACTTCATATTCAATTGATTAGTAGTACTAGTGACTGAGCAATTGTCAACCTCTCCTGAAGATGCTCCGTTGTCGGAGTGAATCGTGCGGTGAGATAGCATTGTGGAAGATATGTATGATGTGGTGTACAAAAATTGAAGGGATTATAAATTACACCCTGTAGTTTTGCCAATTTTACTTAATTTTAATATTCGTTGCATACCATGGGCTTCCGTAAAGTAACTCTTCCTTCTTCTCACAATGCTTCCATTCAATTATCCGTAGTCGAATGCGAAGTACAAAATAAAAACTGTCTGTTTTGGTGAATTCTCTTTATAAAAGTAGGGCATTGCTTTTCACTTCATACCGTTAGCCTGCGGCTTTCAATGAGATAGAACCATTCTTCTGAGGTCAAAAACATTAAAAGGGTCTTTTGTTATTCGTTTGACCTATGAAAATAGAAACTATGCTTAACTATTCGAATAATTCTTCTATAACTAAGTACATACCCATTTCCACTGTATTTTTATTGTAGTCTAGTGGTTAGGACGCCCGTCTCTAATCAGAGGTCGGGGTTCGATCACCTCTAACTTTTCGGAAAAATTATGTGCGTTTTTTAGCAATCAAAATATTACTTGCTTCAATGGTGAAGGAAAACATCATGAGAGAACCTAAATACCTGACAGTTCTCCATAATCACAGTTCAGTTAAGACAGTTCGAAAAAGCCTATGAAGTCTGTCAATCAGCACATGGCCAGCTTGGGCTATGACCTACCATTCAGTCTCGAATAGAAGTATGTGTCAGCGAATATGACATCGATGATTAGCTGACACAAAGAGAACAGTTCGAAGACTTCTACTATACAACACTGTCCCAGGCTGAATTGTTGTTGAAACGGAGTGGTAGCAGTGGTGGTGAGGTCGTGACATGTTCCAAAATATGCGTAAATAACAGTCAGTTAGATCAGTTAAATTGCATACTATAACGGCTAGGTGTGGCCATCTCATATTGAAAGGGTGATCTGTAGGGAGCCGGCAATGGGTTGATCATGATGAAGAGGATTATTATTATGTTCTGTTCTATAATATATCAACGTTTATTAAGGCCAAAAATATGTCACATAAATGGGTTCATTAGAACACTCCCTTTTCGTCTATAAGCAGTGAGCTTTTTTTTAAATAGTGCCACTCATTAGCGCCTTTGTGTTACTTTTAAAAGGTTTGAGGTTTTGTTTGACCGACAGTTTTAAAATAACGTTCATATAGTTAAAGCATGTATAGCAATAATGGTTCCTATAATATTAAGTTTTCGAACACTAGCTTTTCCCGCGACTTCACTTACGTTATGTTATGCTTCTCACTCCAAAGAATAAAGACTACCATACGAATTTTAGTATTAAAATATATTGTTTTAGAGGCGCCGACGTAATAGTAGCTATTTGTATGCCGAATTTAAGTCCCATCTATCAAAAAGTCAACTTTAACTTTTTATATTAAACGACTTCTCAATATTTTTGCATCGCTATTTATAGTTTTAGTGTTATGGTCTTAGAAATAGGTCCGAGTTTGATCATCGGCATTGGTATTAGGAATTTATCCACTTCATAATTTTCGCCGGTGTGATCTAGTGGGACGTTTTGGACATGGCTAGGTCCGACTGTACTGACGAAGTGGCCAAGTAGAAACCAATACGGGGTATTTATTTAACTGCCATACCCCTATTTAGAAGCCACAGTAATTCAGAAAAAAAAATGCGAATGGTGTCAAACACTCCTTACTTATATTATAAACGCGAAAGTTTATGTGTATGGATGTATGGATGTTTATAAGTCTTTCACGCAAAAATTACAAACCAATTGTGACTGAAATTTGAAATAGAGATACTCGTATATTATGCACAGAATTAACACATAGCCTACTTTTTACTGTGGGATTTCATTTTCATTTCTCTTCATTTATTTATTTATTCGTTGCGAATACATCCAGCCATTTCTGGCGTACAAATATAGAACACATAAAATAATTATCTAAAGGTCAATATATATCGAAAAAAATTAATAAAATTAAAATTAAGACATAATATCTGGTATTATGTCATCATTTTTTTTTTTTTTAAATAAATATTTAAAAAAAAAAATTTTGAATAATTATTTAGAATATTCCAAAAACTAGTTATAAAAGCAAGTGGTAAATAAACAAAAGCGAATTTAACCTTTAAATAAAGAGGTAACAGCGTATTTGGCAGATATGCTTAAGAAGCACGTTACACGTAACAGCAAGTATAAATCCGGACTCATCAAAGGATTATAATATAATAAGGCACATACGTGAAACTTACAAGAAACTTTCGGATGTGTGCGTGACAACTTTGTGCACAAAGTACTCTCAAAGTGCACTCTGGATAAACTGGAGGCTGAAAAGGGAAAGAGAAGGAAGACGTACGTGCGTATTTTAAGCTCCTACGTACTTACCGTTACCGCAAAAAAGACGTCGCATTAGGCCGGATGGGTCAAGAATTCCTGGATTTTGGGCCTGTTTACTTAGAAATTCACGGTATCACTTTAAAAGACTTACGGGTATCCTACTAATTCGCATGGTATCTTGTTGATATATGTTATGTTTTTATTAGCAATTGTTAAGTTTCGAGAGTCGCGCTGACGTTCTATACAACAATACTAAAGTTGGCTAAAAATCAACAGCCATCTTTCCTATATTTTTTACACGTCCCGAATTCACATTGCACGAAATGAACATGCGAAGTAGCACAGGAAAAACATACACCGAAAATTTTATCCTTGCAAAGTTTCGACAGTGTTAATAAAATAAATTTTGTTAAGTCTATATACTCCGCGAATTCTAACCTATACAATTTTAGGGATTAATATACCTACTAGGTTATAGAACTTCGTTTATTTTTATAAAATCACATCCTTTTGGAGAAGATACTTTATTAGATACATTTTGAATTCCCTATTGAGATATAATATAACGTTAAATAAATTTATTCCTATTAAGGAAATACACTTTCCAATACCAAGGGAATGATGTTGTTATCACTTTTTAATCGCAAATTTAGTTTAATAAAATTTTAACTAAACACAAAATCTATAGTCCAACAATATTCTAAAAGAATTTTCAGTGCTGACAAATCGATTATAAGTGAGGACGACATACGACGTAAGAAACCTGCAATAAAGAGCCGGTCCTTATTCCCACGTTCGCATTTACCGGAAGTGATGCGTACATCATTCTGTTTTCTCCTTTTCACGCCTTCCTATAGTCATGTTAGCTGAATAAAATATAAATATGGCTCCGTACCCATTCCTTTGTTGGCAAGATTACCCTCATTTGACATTTAAGGATTAACATGTATTGAAGATCACGATGTACTGTGCTAAAACGTTGAATACCAAACTGAATTTATGTTATAATAATTATTAACTATAACTATAATTTTATTGCATAGATCACGATTCAGACCAGAAACAATAGGGCATTGTTTTTTAATTAGTTTTTTCATTTATAATTTCTTAATATCAAAATAATTGTTAGGTATTGGGTTTTCTGTCAAGAAATTTTCAGTACGGCTCAAAATCATAAAATAGTTGCTAGCCCCAGTGTCTTAGAAAGCACGTTGGACCGCTAGACCTGGATATTATCATTCATGATCAACCCATTCTCGGCTCACTACAGAGCACGGGTCTCCTCTCATTATGAGAAGGGTTTGGCCACCACGCTGGCCACGTGCGGATTGGCAGACTTCACACGCCTTTGAGAACATTATGGAGAACTCTCTGGCATGCAGGTTTCATCACGATGTTTTCCTTCACAATTTAAGCAAGTGATATTTTAATTGGTTAAATTATATCTATTAATTTTATTCTACGCGACATCGTGCCGGAACGCTAAATCGCTTGGCGACACGTCTTTGTCGGTAGGGTGGTAACTAGCCACGGCCGAAGCCTCCCACCAGACCAGACTCGAGCCGGGAATCGAACCCAGAACCTCCAAGTTTATAATCTGACAGCGCGCGCGCTGCACCACCGAGGTCGTCAAAAATTAGATATTATCATTAGCATGTGTTAATATGATTAACCTTGAAGGCCTGCCAACCCACATTGTATTCAACATGTGGCATGATTTCTCTGATGCCTGAAAAAGATTAGGCCTTAGCTCAAAAGTGAAACAATAACAGCCATAAAATGATGGTCACAAATAAAAAATTACGATCAGGAATAATGTTTTCTTTTGGCATTCAAGGTGTCATTGTTTTTCTCCACTCTCTTTCTTTATAGAAACGTAATCCCGCTTTGATTAGACTCCGTTTGTTACGCTTTGGACGAAACAAAAAGAATTCCTCAAAAGTCGCGGTGCCCCGAGTCTTTTTTCTTTCTTCTCACAAAGGAAAACTCACAGGTCAATAACACAGTTGTTTTTAGTCAAACAATCGTCTACGTAGAATAAAGTTCGTCATATTGTTCATAATATCATATTCAGTGTCTATTTGTTTTTTGAAGCGGTGATAGCCTAGTGGTTAGGGCGTCAGCCTCCTAATCAGAGGTCGGCGGTTCGAATCCGGGCACGCACCACTGACATTTCGGAGTTATGTGTGTTTTTATAAAATTAAAATATCATTTGCTTCAACGGTGAAGGAAAACATCGTGAGGAAACCTGCATGCCTGAGAGTGCTCCATAATGTTCTCAAAGGCGCGTGAAGTCTGCCAATCCGCTCATGGCCAGCGTGGTGGACTATGGCCAAACCCTTCTCATATTGAGAGGAGACCCGTGCTCTGTAGTGAGCCGGTAATGGGTTGTTTATGATGATGATGATGATTTGTTTTTTTATAAATCACAAGTTAGCCCTTGACTATCTCACCAGGTGATGATGCAGTCTAAAATGTTAGCTGGCTAACCTGGTGGAGGTATGGTAAACCCATACTCCGAATCGGTTTCTACGTGACATCGTGCCGGAATCATTTGGCGACACATCTTTGTCAGTAGAGTGGTAACTAGCCGAGGCCGAAGCCTCCCACCAGGCCAGACTCGAACCGGGAATCAAACCCAGGAACTCCAACTTTATAATGCGCAAGCGCACGCACTGCACCACGGAGACCGTCAAATCTATTTGCTCTATAAACTATGGTAAAAACGTTAAAACATGCCGCAGACCTAAATGTTAAACCCACACTCATCACACATGCGTTCAAAATACGCAGAGATTATTCGCTATTCTATCACATTGTGTCAATCAAGTTAAATTTAATCTAACTAAATATTAAGATGAAGAGAACTATGCTGAAATTTCTATTATATCTCGAATTAATAATTTTGTCGTCGAATATGCATATTACGCAAGACACGTACGACTTCGCGAAAATTATCATCTAGTTTACAGTATTACCTGTTTACCAAATCCATAGAGAAACAGTTATTTATGAATCTTTATCAATGATCTCTGACAAAAACACACTTAAAAATTTATTCAACTCAACAAACCGTTGTACTCTTTGCTGGTAGATAGACAAATATAGATAGACGCCCGCATAGGTGACTAAATAGAACGTAGTGTGAATGTAGCAGTAAAAATTAACACTTTTATTTAATATTTCTCTTTTATGCTGCAATGTGTACTCACAATGGGACCCGCATAGGAGTTCTTGAGCAAATAACAAGCGGTTGCAGCGTCTAACGACCCGACTAGCGCCTGCACATTGCGCAAGTGGTAGATTCACTTCACTTCTTTTTATTTATATTTTATAGTTGAAACACGGCGCGTACATAAAAACAGATAAAACAAAGGATATAGTTAAAACGAACCAACATAGTCATCCCACAATCGAAATACTAAGATAAAACTACAGTACCGTGTCTATTTTTGTGATAATCTCCTTTGTGGATCTTCCATTAGGCGTGACGTTGACGAAGTGCAAAGTGCTGATTTCGCACTCCTATAAGCCAAATAAAATGAGATTATAATGGGATTGGGATCGAGATAACATCTTGTTTTCCGCAGTACACTATAATAGATATAATTTTATCCATATCAAATATTAAGCTGAAAAATTGGAAAATTGTTTTTATATAAGTCAACATAACATATTATTTTTTATTTTTGCTATGTGTCTTAATTATATATGTATTTGAGCCCAAATCCAATGGCTCCTGTATCGTGGGTGCCTATTAATAATATCACAGTTTGTAATTTTTGTCGCTCGGTTTACTAAATAACAAACAAATTAATGCTTACTAAGTAATTTATGTAAACGTTAAACATTGTTTTATAATAGTTAAGCACATCTAAAATAACTTGCCTTATCTTGTTAATCATACACACACTTCACATTCGCTGAAATAGTAATTAGACTAGGTTTTGTATAGGTATCTATGTCTTAATTGTGTTTTCTTTTTTACGCTATAATTGTGTTTCCGTTAAAATCGTTTATCGTTATAATATCAATAAAATAATTAATCTTGAGAATTTTTCTTTTGCACTTCTAGTTTGATTCACAGCGTTTCTTTCACAACTTCCGGCCATAATTCTTCTTGACATCGTCATAAACATTGACCCTTGACTTAAAATTAGCGTAAAGGAATCAAGAATACGTAATCAAATGCTCTAATTATAAACATTATGGATAGATTGTCTTTTATCGTACGTTAAGTGCAAAGTTTTGCCGCGTTTGAAAAATGGGTAAAACCCACCCACTAACCTAATAGTATATAACTGAATAAAGAAGTCAAACTTTCAACTCCACCGCTCTTCCAACAGGTAAGAAACTTTGGCAATTGAAAGCGCTGTGGCTCCTTGAATTTCCAATTCCTTAAGACCTTTTAGTGCATTTCAAATAGTGCTATTTTACAACGAGCTTCCATTGTTCTTATTACTTATAGATTGCACAGTTGTTGTGGTTGAAAATAAAACAAACATTTAATTAATGTAATAGGATGACTTGTCTTCGACGGTAATTTAGGTAGACGTAGGTAGTTTCGGGCAAAGAGACCCGATACTCTTGGTAGAACAGAATTACAACCGTCCGAATGTAATGAATGCAATGCGCCGTCCCGCGCCGTTGAGTCTTATAAGAACCTGCATACGTCACTTAGTGTTTCGAAAAAAGAAGGGGCGATGTCACTCTTTTTTGCGTAAAAAGAAGGGGCGTTGTCAGTCTTTTCTGTCGTACATGACTCCAAAACTAGATGGCGCTGCTCTCTGATTGCCGTCAAAGGAATTTACTAATTATTATCATTGTACAAATTTTGAAAGGGTACTATTGTGGTTTGATAATGGTCTCATTTTATGCTAGTTATGCGGTTTTACTAGAGGTTAAGTCTTACCGCCAAGATATTTAGCGTTGTGGTACGATGTCGTGCTAAAACCGACTAGTCTGATTGCATCTTCACTTTAACTGTGAAAATGAAAAAGCTACTTTTAGGTTTTTTACCCGTGAATAGCTTCATGCACGCTTAAACAGGTAAGGATTCATACCAACTATAGCTTAAATCCTGACTGCTATTAGCAAACTAAAACTTAGCAAAAATTACAACATCTTCCTACTCCTTCCGCGTCATCACCTACTCGCAGTAGGAGCGACGTCGGAGCAAGACCACTTGACGGGAAAGTAACGGCCCAAGTGGTCGGCTTGCCACCATTGCGCGAGTCACAGTGCGCAAAGAAAGGTCGGTCTTTCGCTGCCCACCAGTGCCATGAGTTAGGCCCGCTCGATCGACCACTGGACGCACGAGTCCAGCGTGTGCTGCGCCGAGTCCTGAGCGTAGCCACACTCATGTAACCTATACCCCTAATCAGTTTCCACCAAACCACGTCTGAAGGCCCTCAGCAGAAGACTCGTAGTTTAAAATATACAAGAATAGGAATAAACAAAATATTTAAGAATTATTATTTACATGAGCATTTCGGTTGTTCCTACAATTATTATTAACACCCATAAAATGGACTGATTCAATGCAATGGCATACACATTAAGATTTGCATAATTGGAATTGACGTCCATTGTCTGTGTCTCCAACAATCGAGGCCTAGTAGGCATTATGTGGAGTGCAAATTTGGCAAGTAAACATTAATCTAGTCCGTATATTACACATTAATAAAAGTTATCACTACACACTAAACTATTTAGACTTCCAATTTAGAATTCCACGAATTATAATTTCCCAAACGAACATCTTGTTTGGCAGGCAGACTCCAGATTTTACTTCAGGACTTCGAAACTTAGATATTTTTTCAGAATTTTTTCCTACATGTCTATCCCCAAAATAGACTTACTATTGGTTGCTAATCATGTATTAATGTTAATTTTTACAACATTCTGACATAATATATATATATATATTTTTTTTTTTATTTTGGTCGTTTTTGGTATTTTGGTCTTCTGAGGATCAATTGCAATAGCACACTAGGGGCCCTGGTTCCTCTCAAACCTTTATGCCATCGAAATAAGAGGAAAGGAAGACCGTAACGATCCTCCTAATTAAACAACAGACATGTAAACGATGCGGGTATTTGGGTCTGTGATACATTGCGGGCGATTATTTTTGTTTGTCTATTATTATATCGAAACTCGGAAATTAGCGAATTTTTAATTTGGAAAGATGGTTACAGGAATCATAGTCATATTAAGTCTCCACTGTCCATCCGCATGTCTTTCGGTGGGTTCTTTTTGATGAACCGTAATAGAGAAATCCCTGCTGCATTTTTTTTATACACTACAAGTTAGCCCTTGACGGCTGCCAATCTCAGCTGATGGTAAGTGATAATGCTGTCTAAGATGGCAGCGGGCAAACTTGTTCGGAGTATGGTTAACCCACGCTCCTAATCGGTTTCTACACGACATCGTGCCGAAACGCTAAATCGCTTGGCGACACGTCTTTGTCGCTAGGTTGGTAATTAATCACGGCCGAAGCCTGCCACCAGACCAGACTTGAACCGGGAATCGAACCCAGAGCCCCAGAGAACTTTATAATGTGACAGCGCACGCACTACGCCACGGAAGTCGTCATTTTCCACAGTATGCCTTTCTATTCTCCCTATCAACACTTAAAGATAATCCGCATACAACTACTTACGTACTTGATTACGTAATTTGGTATAATCGAATTTAATATTTTCCACACATCAATAAGCGGTCAAATTGAAACCGATCAGCCTGAGATCAGCCAAAATTACATTTAATAGTAGGTACAGGCACCGTATAATGATACTTAAAACAGGAAGGAGTACAAAGTATCGCACCACAGGTGTAATAAAACGTGCCTTATTTATTGTATACTACTGAAAACGTGTTTAAAAAGAAGTTTATTAACACTGCGAAGTGTAGAGAGCATTTGCTACACTTTATACTCTCCGACCGTAGTGACACTAGTTTCATAAACTACTACACTAAACTAAAACTAGCTATCTATGCAAAAGTCACGTACTATTGCTTTTTTGTTGCGTGAAATTCAACAAAGCAACAAATATAGTTTCGTTTTAATAACATTAATATTATATACTAGCTGACGCTTGCGATTTCGTCTGCGTTGAGTTAGCGTGTGTGAAAGTGTGTTTGTTTGTCTTCCAATTACAAAGAAATGGATTACTAAACTGACGACCTTGAAATAATTACAGGACAAACATTAAAGTATCTCCTTTTTAACAAAAAAAAGTATAATCGGAGTACGCGTTAATGAATTACAACTAAATACACATTTTGACTTTCATCCCCTCCTGCAACGAAACCGTGCTGAATTCGGGGATAATAGCTATTCTATTTGTTGAATCAGAGTACCAGCTACTCTTATACCATAATCATTCAAATCCATCCAGTAGTTTCGGCGTGATGCGCGGCCTAGATACAGACAGGCAGCAAAAAAACAACAACAAAAATGTTTTGGGCAGTATCGATAGTAAAGCATCCTCCAATTAAAATTTTCAAAATATATTTAATATACAGAATTCGTCTTGTTACAGTTATATTATATTATAAATGGGTTGCAATATCACTTGACTTTAAATGGGCGTTAGTCATAGAATAAGCAACGTTTGTAATTAAAGATTTACCCCATGTATTATTCTTCTTCTCGTTCCCGTTTCTGCTCCATTTCAAAACAAAATAGTCAAAGATCCCTCGGGAACCATGGATCTTTTAGACAAGCTCATTTTACGTCATTTTACTCTCATGGGAGAGAGTGATAGAGGATTGACCCACCACGCTTCAATACGGGTTGGCCAATATTAACACATAATATCACACGTAATGTGGCTAAAATTGGGGTCAACCAAAAGCTCACTGTACTATCACTGACTTTATTTATAATGAAAATCGCTATATATTTAATTTGCTAATTATTTTTTATTAAAAAGGTTTTTTTTTCTATTATAGGTATCACGTCGCTTTTTGATTGAGCCAAATAATTTCCTCGTAACCTAATTAACTTCGTTTGAACTAATTACCAACAGTAACTTTTCCATCTGGAAATAATTTTCTCTTATCTACAACGATATTCGCCAACTTTCTAAGTAGGTATATGTTGACTATATAGTAGAATTATATTAACGACTATACTATATATAAGATAGGATCTATATAACATTTATGTATACGCATTTTCTCAAAGAAGTTAGCTCTATGTCCACACCATCGAACTCAAAAATACATGTTAAATATTTTAGTTGTTGTAATATAATCCGGTATATGTATTTTCTCTTACATTTCAACCCTTAAAACGATGCCGTTAAATTAAACCAATTAGTTCTTTTAAATGTATTATATAACAACATCAAAATAAGTCAAATTAATTTCTAAGATCTAGATCTCAATATTGCCCAGGAATATCAAGAATTTAACAACAGTTAAATTGTTGGCGGATCATGGCAATATCATTGTCGAAAGTCAAAGTTATAATAATATTTATCCAAATTTGCTAACAAAAGGCACCTTGAATACAAAGCTACACCTTGAAAATATACAAATTTGTCATTTCAGTGAAATAATAGGGATAACTTCATTCGTACACTTAAAACTACTACGTGATTTCTGAACGCGCCCTGTCTAAAACAAGCCGACAATCAACTTAGCCGAATATAAATTTGTTATCTCTATCTCTCATTGTCATTTAAAACTATTTAAATAGAGTAATAATTCATATTACTCTATTTTACCACTAGGGCGTCAGCCTCCTAAACAGAAGTCGGTGGTTCGAATCCAGGCACGCACCTCTAACTTTTCGGAGTAATGTGCGTTTTAAAATAATTAAATATCACTTGCTTCAACGGTGAAGGAAAACATCGTGAGGAAACCTGCACGTCTGAGAGTTCTCCATAATGTTCTGAAAGGCGTGTGAAGTCTGCCTATCCGCACATGGCCAGCGTAGACTATGGCCAAACCCTTCTCATATTGAGAGGAGACCCGTCCTCTGTAGGGAGCCGAGAATGGTTTGTTCATGTAGAATAATTCATACTCCAGGTGTTTTATTTTCATTCACATAAGTAGTCCTTAATACTAAAACACGACTTTTCTATTGGCTTACCTACCATTAATATACTTACCTGTCCTATTAATTTATTGAGAAACATATCCAAGATGTCTGCTGTTTCCGTTATTTTATTATAAATTGAATGCATTACCCATTAAATGGTTTACTTTCACATTTTTTGCCCGCAGGAAATTGGGACTGTCCACCCCAGTGCCGTGGAGAGTGCATTAAGCTTGGGTACAAATATATTATGTTAATAATCGTTAAAGCTTGCTTCCATTGCATTGGGACATAAATAGTATTAGGAAGATCTTTTAGCACTAAACAGATAAGGGCTGGGGCAAATGCAATTTGGAGCGAAAGGCTGTCAGGAATCATTTACGTCAGTTTTTATTCTTCTATAAGTTAGCCCTAGACTCAGCTAGTCAGCAGTCGAGGATGGGTAGGTTGGTAACTAGCCACGGCTTAAGCCTCCAACCAGTCTGGACTAGAATCTTCTGGGATTAAAAAACCGTTTGCTTCAATTACAAGACAACGTGCAATATGTCAGGGAGGAGTTAAATCTGTGGCATATATGTCATAATTGACAAACGCTGGGATAATCGCCTTGACCGCTAGAATTTCAGAACGTACGAATTTCTTTCTCTCAAGTTTTAAATAAAATAGAAAACTCATGCTTAGGGGTAGCATACTACTTCTACATAATGATCTGGAATACCTATTCAGAATTGAAATGCCCTTTATAACCAGACTTGCGATTTATATTCTCGGAATGCATGTTCGCTCAAAACAGGCGGATAAAGCTGCTTCTGAATGGATTTAATGGGTTAAACTGTAATGGCTCTCTGAACTACGATAAGGTCATTTACGATTGCCAATGTTTACGTAATTGAACATTTTAAATTATTAATGACTAATGAATCATTGAAGCTTGAGTCGAAAGTGTAGCAGATATTATTTATTCGTTACCAATTTAACCCCCGATGCAAAGATTATTATGTTTTATCGTTGTGTGTGTCTATGACACCGTTGCTCTTAAACAAGTGAAACGATTTGGATCGCGTTATTTTATTTGAAAGTTAATTTTCTGCTGATATATTTTTTCAGATATATTTTATCTAAAGTGTGGTGCGGCCATTCACTAGATATCTTCTTTTGTTTTGCTCTTACGCTATATGGGAAAACAAAATATCTTCTTCTTCCACTCGCTACTATCAGCCATCGTACCCACACCTTTTAAACAATGCATCTATCTCTTCTTTGGTCTTCCTCTACTCCTTTCCCATACATATAGGTATAACATTATTTTGGTGACATTTCATCATTTGACCATTCACTGAATAAAAATAAATAATCGAATATTTTGAAATATACTCAAGCGGTATCAAATGGAAGGGCATGATTTTTATATAAAATTAGACATATTTTATTTGCATTAGAGGATATTAAATGATTAATAATGTTTGTTGATTTGTCCGTCAATTACGAAACAACAGTACAACGGATGACGTAGTTTTGTTTTCTAGTAAGAATGTTATACACTTCTTCGGCCAATAAGATACCATATAGGCCAAAGAGTGACTTCTTTTTATCTCATAAATTTCGTATGAGATAATGCCCTATTCTGTTGAAGTATCTTCACACTAATAAGCATTCGGGTTTGTAACTGTAAGCTAACTAATAATTTTTTTAATACTTACTTGAGTAAACATATTCTAATAAATTATATTTCAAATTTCATTCGTTGACTTATTCATTAAATTTAGCTACAAAAATTATAATCATACCGTACTAAAGGTTGGAGTCTCGTCAAGACGTTCTAATGAAAATTCCACTTTAACTGTATTTGAGTATCGCCTAAATACGTAACGAAAAACTTGAGGGTCTTATAAAGAACATGATAATAATAAAATATATTTAGGTATTCCTTGGCGAGCTTTGTGTTATTAATTTATAAACGTAACTTTTTTACTGTGTTATAAAACGTAACCATATTTTATAAGCCATTTTTTTCTACTCAACGGTTCCTTAGTTTTACAACTCATAATTATTAATTGTGAATTATATATTCACAATTAATTAATTTATAATAAATTAAATTAATTGTTTTATGCTCCTCAATTATGACTCTTCAAAACATTGCTTTAACATTATACATTCATTTTAGTCGTAAAAGCAATTATGTGATAAGATGTATACATAGGAAAGCTAAAATCTATAAGAGATCTCTTCCAGCTACCTTCAGATGTAATGTGATATTAACTGTTTTCTAAAAAAGTATACAGAAGTCGTGACATTATATTTCTATTCTAGTCTTGTTTTTATGTATAGTGAAATAATAAAAATGTTTATGCCAGCGCATATTTGTTTCCCCCTTACAACACCACAAACCAAACAACCAAACCAAACTTACGCAGGCGTAGAAGCGCACTTAAATAAATTAAAAAAAATGTTATTTGTATAAATATTTTTAAACTATATTCTACAGACCACATACACAGAAATGATAAACATATCCAAAAACATTTAAATCCGTCTGAGCCCTTCCTCAAACTATATGATGTATAAATATATTTATGTAACTTTCGGCTTAGTGCTTGCATGAATTGATATTTGTAATTTGAAACAATTACGTCCAGTATTATAAAATAAATAAAAACGCCTTTTATTTTTCTTATCAACATAAACTTAAAAGCGCAGTCTTGCCTGCATCGCTTCCGGAGGGGATGCGTAAATTTTTAAATTGTGTAAATTAAATGCGCATTTCCCAGCGGAAAAAAAAAATGGCGGTAACGTACGGCAATATGGCGGCTTGGCATAGACAAATTGGCGCACTCGCTGATGTGTCATCCGTTACAGTATTCAATAAAATTGCATATGTTCCTCGGCTATGACACTAAGTTGACCTTAAGTAATCTACTATGGAGATCCCTGATGTTATCAATACATAATATAAAAATATTGTAAATATTAAAATAACTTGAGAGAGGGTTCCCGCCCTCAGAAGGTTCCGCTTAAGGGATAAGAATAGCTGTTAGCAATAATCGGTTTTAAGTAGGTATACCTATACGACCTCGAGAATTGTAAAGGGTATTAAAGATGGAACATTGAGGGTAGAATCTAGGTCGAATACGCATGCGAGGGTTAACAACAATGTAGTACCTATTAATAGCCGGCCCTACCTTCGGCATAGCAAGTTGACGGTATTTGACCCAAGACTGAATATCCTGAAACTTCTTATAAATACTTGCATGTGGCTTCGCTCACATTTAGTTTGCCGTTTTAGTGTTCTCGTGTCTAATTTTAAAACTGACAGACCGTCATACAAATTACAAACCAGAGTTTTTCACATTTTTGGCGAAAGTTGTTTTTTAAACAAATAACCTGTTTGAATTGTCAGAGGCAAAGGTGATTAATTTAATCACCCGTTCACTGATAAAAAAAGATTGTCCGAGTCGAGTGAACATTTCATTGCTTTAAGTATTTTGTTTGATTCTAATAAAAAAATAATAGTCTGATAAACCATACATGTTACTAGCGATAACGTAAAAAATATTAAAAAATGCTTGTTAAAAATTACCATTTTGGAATATCACTGTGTAAATATAGTAAAGTTTCATAGAGAGTTCAGACTTGTCTCTGAATTGTGTACGATTATGGACTTTATACAAAATACAAAGTACTTGTATCTTAAAGGGAAATGTTCTAAACATTATAGTATATGTATTATAGTACTGGAAAGCGGCTCTTAAAATAAAGTTGGACACGTATTAAAAATTGCTAATGATAAAATATATTTTTTCTTAAATCTCAATGTTTTCATAGAAAATATATAATTTCTACATTATGAAATATAATACGACTCCATCGAGTTTAAATGAGATGGAATAACGGCTTAAAAAATAACTAGGCCAGTACAGGAAAAAGTCTTAATTTGCACTGGATAGGAGGAGCGGGCACCCATTTTTCACCTCCTAAATATTTAAGGTGTCTTTCAACCTTTTTCCTCTATTAGAGAACGATATGTCGTATGAAGAACTGTACTAACAGTATAGTTATTTAGAAAAAACTGGTCTACAATAACCATCAAAAACCATAAATTCTTGAAGACATTCCAAGATATTGCCTATTTATCTATGGAACAATTTTTAAGCAATCTATGCAGATTATATCACAGGTGATATTTAACTCAGAATTAATCTTTAATAGAATTAATAATAAACACTAGATGGTAAAATACTAAAATGTGTGCTTGTTATATGTACTACGAATATAACATGTCATCTTTCATACTCGCTAGACCTTGCTCCAACGGACTACAATTTTTTTCGTGATTTGGATAATTTTCTATGTAAAAAGAAATGTCGAATCTAGATCCCCAAAGTCCAAACGTAAAGATATCAATGAACTTCCGTTTAGATGACAGCAATATATTAATGAGAATTGATATTTTCATTACAAATATATATTACATCTTTGAATAAGACGAGTTTCAATTTGTCAGTACAAATCAGCAATTTCAGACTTTAAATATTTTCATTGCTTTCACTGACGTTAGTATCCTCACTATAATTATGATACAAGTTTCATGCTATTTATTTAACCTGCCATATTTTCTAAAGCAAAATCTCCATTAGCCTTATAGCCTTTTTGCTGTCGGATTGTACAAAAACTAGACATAGCTTTTAGAGCAGGTGAAGGTTGAAAATATTGAATTCAATCGACTTAGGTCTGCTTATTTAAGCGGGAAGCTGAGAGGTACGGTTCTAGCAAAGATAAATAAATTCGTAGTCCATTTATTTACTATATTTTGACGACCTCCGTGGCGCAGCGCGTGTGCTGGTGCATTATAAAGTTGGAGGTCCTCGGTTCTATTCCCGGCTCGAGTCTGGTCTCGACAAAGACGTATCGCCAAGCGATTTAACATTCCGGCACGATTTCGCGTAGAAACCAATGATTTGTATGGGCTTACCCCTAACAGGTTAGCCCGCTTAGTCAGGTGTGATTGCCGTCAATAGCCCGGTTACGCTGTAGCAACCAATAGGGTTTGTACAGCTAATAGACAGTCCGAAAAAAAAAACGTCAATGGCTTACTTGGAATTTAAAAAAAAGTTTTTTTTCCCGTCTCATCTCTGCAGAAATTGGTGAAAGTCCCATAACCTTTTTAATGTATATATATATAGTTACCAAGTTGTTATAATTTGGGAGACAGTATTCTATAAGAATTTTACGATTATCAGACACAAAATCATTTATATCAAGAAACATGAAACCCACAATTGAAGGCCTTCTTGGAAAGAAATAAAACCTATTGTTATAGGTTAGGATATTGATCTCTTATACGAGTATCTATGAAACGAAAGTAGTATAATTTAGTTAACAAACAAAGTGTGTAGGTTATAAACCAGATTCACTTATTTGTGATTTAATGACTGTATTAGCTAGGCTTGTCTTCTTAAATAAAAGGTTTAAAATTATTTCGATTAATTTATTTTATTTATTTCTTTGTCGCAGAAAACTAGCCTCACATTAAATACTACATATACCATACTAGAACTACAGATACGGAAGGCAATCGATCAATGAATCAAAAACTTTATTCAAATACATTGTAGTGAGTTGAACTACGAGTAACTAGTGCGTATAATCGTAAAGTTAAAAATAAAGCTATGAGGATTAAAAACGCGCCCTGGTAAGAAGAAGTCCTCTAAAAACTTAGTCGGATAAATTCATGTAAATTATCAAAAACAGAAGTTTAATGGTTTTAAATATCTAACTAATTAGGAACGTACTAATAACCACTAGGTTATTAGTACGTTCCTAATTATACTCGATAAATAAGTACGTTTATTTAAAATTTAGTTAAACGTACCTATTGCAAATATCTAACATTGATATAAGCCAAAAATATCAAAAAAATCCATTTATAACTGTTATATGATATCAAATTTTGCAAACATTTAAGTTTGAATGGAAAATTTAGTTTTCCAACTCTGGTTTCCGTGCGCACCGCGGAATTTGGCACTCGGATGACTGCCCGTTGCGTCGGTTTGATTTATGATGCTTTTCCACTTTAAATAATAACACTGAATTTCAGTTACGATGGCATCATACGCCAGCTATTTATAGGCCTGAAACTTTTACTAATGTACTACGCCTTATGTTATGCTGCATCAACATTGAATGTCCCACTTCTAGCAATAGGCATTCTTTCCCACAAGGCAGAGCATATATATATAATACTAGCTGTGACCCGCGGTTTCATCCGCGTAGTTCCCGTTTCCGTGGAAATACCGGGACAAAATATTGCCTAATAAATTGCAAATTGACTCTTTGAAGTTAGGAACACACCTACATTTCTTAGACAACAGTGAGTGATTATAATTTAATGTGAACTTTATTGAATAGTAATAAAGTTCAAATTGCCCCTACATTTTATTTAGAAAACGTTTATATGGGAAAAAGATAAGGGTTTTTTTTTGGGTTTTTTCTCACTTTTTAAACCTTCCCTAGACCTTCACGAACATTTCAAGACCAAGATAACATAGATCCGTTCAGCCGTTCTCGAGTTTTAGCGAGACCAACGCACAGCAATTGATTTTTATATATATAGATAATATAAATATATAATAGTTGGTTTTAGCTTTATAATATAATATAAAGCTAAAACCAACCACGCTGCTCTCGGTTTAAATAATGATAAATAAGATTAAGACCAAATTGAAGCAAATTGAAACAAAGCCACTCATCTTTTTACATTAATTTGAATTAGGTTGTTATTGTACGTCGTAAGATTAAATTTAGAGTCTAGGAAACTATATTATTCATGAACGAAGTACCTCTAACGATCCAAAAATTAAATATTAAAAACGTCAAACACAAATCAAAAGAATATTTTTTAGATGAGTTGCATGGTTGACTCATTTGTGTTTACCGTCTAACTCATTTTAAAAAACGTTCTTTTCTTGCCTTAATATGCTTACTCAGTTCCTCTAGTTTTAAGCCGTTAACTTCCAGGCTAGCACCGAGGACAAACCTATTCGATTTTATCGATGCCGTTATTGTAATATAAATTGTATTTTCTTTTTATATTAATGAAAAAATAAAATAAAATGAAAAAAGAAGGAAATTACTTTCTTCAGAATTACTAGAATTCAATAAATGGTTTATTTTTTTAATTTAGCACGCCATATTCCAAGCATTATATGGCAAACATTTACGGGACTGAATACATTCTATTAATTACTAGCTGATACCCAACTTCGTCTACGTTGAGTTAGTGTGTGTGAGTGTGTTTGTTTGTCTTCCTACGACCTTGAAATAATTACAGGATAAACATTATAGTATCTCAGTAAGGTATTCGACAGAATTCGACCTTTTACAGTTTTATTATAGACTAGCTGTAACCCGCGGTTTCACTCGCATAGTTCCCGTTTCCGTGGAAATACCGGGACAAAATATTGCCTAAATATCTATAGCCGTCTTCAATAAATTGACTATCGAACATAGAGTTTGTTTGAGTTGAAAGAGTTTTTCACATCGGACCCGTATTTCCCGAGATTACCGCGTTAAATAAAACAATTGAATTTAACTGATTTAGACATGATGATGACATGAATTGAAATTTGTGCAGCGGTAATATTAATTGCAAATTGACTCTTTGAAGTTAGGAACACACCTACATTTTTAGACAACAGTGAGTGATTATAATTTAATATGAACTTTATTGAACAGCAATAAACTTCAAAGTGACTCTTCATTTTATTTAAAAAACGTTTATATGGGAAAAAGAACAGGGCTGTTTTTAGGGTTTTCCTGATAATTATTCGAATTTTTCTCACTTTTTAAACCTTCCCTGGACCTCCACGAAGACCAAGATAAGATAAATTCGTTTCGCCGTTCTCGAGATTTAGCGAGACTAACGAACAGCAATAGATTTATATATATATATATATATATAGATATATATATAGATTAGTCTCTATATAGCTATCGTTCACGTTAGATAAATAAATGGTCCATTGTATTCTTATTATATTACCAGTCCAATCGACTGATTTCGCAATCAACTCCGTCAGTCAGTTACCACTCGTAGTGTGAAAATTAAATTTAGCATTTTCTATTAACTATAGCGTCTGCCTTTCGCAAGCAATTCCGTTACTAAATGGGTACATATTTTATTACTGCCCCAGAGATACGCGGTGATTCAACGAAGTTTTTCTACGCACCAGACTTTTAATATTGGAGTAGCTGTTAGCTGGTGTAAACAAGAATAATCCTTTATCTTCTTTCCTTTGAATACATCAAAGAAAGTGTCTGCCATTAATAAAATGTAAGTGATTGAGCCGGGTGCAGGTTTGACCCGTCTTATAAATGTTGCCTCATTTATTTTACCCATGTTGTATTTATATAAGAACTTACCCCTAATCGGGGAAAATATCGATATAGATTTATTTTTTCTGTTTTTTCTTTATATTTTATATGGTCCGTGGAACTGTGAATTCTTTATTCAAATACGCTTTTCATTATAGATTTTTTATGTGTACGTTCGTTTACTACTACGCTCCTGATAACTATTCGAATAAGTACTGGTACAAATTTAAAGCAATTGAATGTATTTCATATTCACTTATTATCATCATCATCATGAACAATCCATTACCGGCTCACTACAGAGCACGGGTCTCATCTCAATATGAGAAGGGTTTGGCCATAGTCCACCACGCTGGTAATGAGCGGATTGGTAGACTTCACACGCCTTTGAGAACATTATGGAGAACTCTTAGGCGTGCAGGTTTCCTCAAGATGTTTTCTTTCACCGTTGAAGCAAGTGATATTTTAATTTTTTTTAAACTCACATAACTCAGAAAAGTTAGAGATGCGTGCCTGGATTCGAACCGCCTACCTCTGATTAGGAGGCTGACGCACTAACCACTAGGCTATCACCACTTCACTTATTATCATTATCTTATAAATCTGGTAGCTTTTTTCATATTATGCAGTTCAGATCAAGTTTGAGACGTAGTTTAAGTTACCAGGGGGTAGGACCAGGTACCTTGCGGAAATTTCGTTTAAGTTTAAAATAATTATTGACTTGTTTATGGAACGAACGATAAAATAGAACAGACAATATTAAAATACACTGTAACTTAAGTGGTGTTAAATATGTAAGGAGTTTGATGCCCTAAAATGTAAAATTTTAAACGTATTTTCACAATTTTCAGGCGCTATTAATAAAGTGTAAAATGTTTGTTCCAAGCAATGTTTATTTGTTTCACGGTAACGGGTGTGCCCAATGGCGCTTCATTGCTGACGTGGAAGATAAATGTCGCATACCTACTACAAAATATCAATTATAAGATAAGTTAAAGATAAGACAACCAACATCGAGGTTAAAATGTATTTTATCTTAATTGTAATGTAGTTACAAACGGTCCCTTTAGAATAATTTCTGTGAGTGCGCCTGCCGAAACCAACAGGCAGAGTTAAAAGATTCTTTGTTCTGGGTAGTCTGGATTTACCCCGTTTACCATGGCTGGCCGTGAGACTAATTTTCTGATGAATTAATGAGTAGAGATCTGATCAGAACTTTATTCACTATCGACGATCAGAAAAGTTCTAACGTTCTGTAGCGTCGACAGCGTCACCGACTTATTAGAAGCGAACTTCAGGCACTTCAGAATATTTATAGTGAGCTGTTTCGAACATACCACAGCTTTATAAGATAAATCCTGACAGACAAACAAACATATAATTCTCTTACAAGATTTTTTGTATTTTGAAATAATTTCGTACAGTAAGAAAATTATTTTTTACTTTCAATTAATTTTTAAAATCAGTCGAAGTGAAAATAAGTCATTTTTAACTTAACTAAACCCATTTATAATAGATTCAAAACTTCACTATCACTCGGGAGGCAAACCATCTCGTATGAAATAACTCATTAATCCCTTGTAAAACAGTCTAATTTCATGCAATAGGAAAATAAATATAACCATATAATTAATAAATATTATGGGATAAACTTCCGTCTTCGGCTGTTGAATCTGAAATTTAATATAATAAAGTATTTTGACCTCCATTCATTACGAAAGTCGGCGCAAACGCTATTCTAATATCAAAAACGAAGAAGAACCTCTTTTTGTTCCATGTGCCTGATTTTTTAGCTTTCCCCTGAAAAGGGTATGTGTATGACAGCGGAAATCAAACTACGCTATTAGACAACATTTCAGTTCGATCGCGCGTGATGACGATATGCGCTTTTCGGAAGTACACCCATATTATGTTATTAGTATCCTATAGCTGTAGAAGCTTTGATAGTCTAGTGGTTAAGACATCCGACGTCCGGTTAATAACTTGCTTCAACGGTGAAGGAAAACATCGTGAGGAAACCTGCATGCATGAGAGTTCTCCATAATGTTCTCAAAGGCGTGTGAAGTTTGCCAATTGCGTGGTGCAATTATAGCCAAATCCTTCTCATATTCAGAGGAGAACCGTGCTCTGTAGTGAGTCATAATGGGTTGATCATGATGATGATGATCCTATGCTTCGCTATGCTACGTAGCGATAAGGCCGTCAATTTATTCTACTATTTTATCTTTATTTAATGATTTGTGTTGTACAATAAAAGTGTAACCATTCATTCTATCATTCATTCATTCATAGCTTATCATATATAATCAGATAGCAATCGGTTAATAATATCTCAACGCCTGAAAATCAAAGTGTTCGAACAGTGTGTGTTGACATATTATTGTGTCACTGGAACGTGATCGCTATCCAAGCCATGAGCCGCACAAGAACGCTCAGAATCACTCATCTGGCTATCGATAGAGATATGTTAGACAGCAATAACTAGGTTATCATCTCAGAAATTATAAGGTCCATGACTGAACTGAATTGTGAAATAAAATTGCAACAAATTGTAGTATTTTATTTTATATTACTTATGATAGATAGGTGTGCCAAAAAGTTTTTTAATTTTTTTTATTATGACACTGTTTTCTTTTTTTGTAAAAGTGACAACTTCACTTGTTAGATAATTATTGTACCTATAAACCAAACATCTTACAAGCGATAAAGTCAAATCGATTTAAATTTATTGAGGTAAATTAATCATTTTGGAATATCATGTAATAACATGGACACACATAACATGAGGTAATTTATAGATAACTTAGACCTCTTTGCTTCTTAACATACTAAAAACAAAGTATTATTTCAGTACCAAATTTGTGATAAAAATAAGAAAATAAATTTGGTTTTTAGTATGTTAAGAAGCAAAGAGGTCTAAGTTGTCTATAAATTACCTTTTCACGCTTTTTAAAGTGCTCAAGTTATATGTGGCAGGAAACACAGAAGCTGAAAGGCCTTACACACCTAAGTGGTTCGTATGAGAAACATGGATATTAAACTTTTCGTGCGTTAATGGAATTCCAACCACATAAGGACGCTACCGCTCCCGGTATCGTACCTGTGTAGACATTGGTAATTAAGTTATTATACCTGTTTATGTGTCAATGTGTTCAATAATGCTTAGCGATGTACGTAGGTACCTATTGTTGCACGTGAATATTCCACGGCTGTAATAATAGCATCCTATTTACTAAATACCAGGGGTATATTTAATAAATTAAGTTAGTTAGTTAGTAATTGAATTTCCTTTTTTCATGTAGTTAATAGGTTAATAATATATAACAACATAAAAAACCAACCACCAACGTATTACCGCACAACAACGTATAACGTGTATATATATATATATATATATGTGTGTGTGTGTGTGTGTGTATACTATATATATATGTATAGTATAAATATATACGTTGGTCACTAGTGCTACCAGTGGGTGACGAGGTACATATAGAGTGTAGCGAAGTCGGTCTCCCGAAAAAGACGTTTTTTGATCACTACGCTTGCATCACTCCTATTTGCTTATAAATAAACCTAAAGGTAAAAGAAGGTAAAAAGCTGCATTCAATATTTATATTGGATCTAATCTATCGGATGCTGTAGTGAGAGCAATCACTCAGCGCTATTGATATATAATTTATTGGATGCAGCAAAATTTCACCAATTTTGTTTAGAAGCACTTGAATATTTAAAACGCTTAGTGAGTCAAAGGTAAACCGAGCTTATAATGTTGCATGGATTTGAACTGTAGTGGTTGGATTCTCGGTTGAGTTAATCTTTATTCTAAAATGGCATGGAATTCATCTCGTCCACAGACATGAATATATTATTGTTTATACTAAACCTGCCTCGTTTGTCTTGTGGTTAGCAATTTTTTACTACAATCACGGGTCTAAGGTTCAATACATTAGTCGGATTGTCGGGTCAGTGTTTACCAATATATGCAAGAGATTATTGAGTGTTTACGGGGAAAACAGTATGCAGTGGGACTCCTGCTGGACATGACGAAGGCGTATGATAGGGTGTCACACAAAATCCTGTTAGAGAGAATATACAGCTCAGGAATTAGAGGAAACGCATACAAATGGCTAAAATCTTACCTACAAAATAGAACCCAGTATGTTCAAATGCAACATTATGACAATACCACACGCGAAATCTCTACGACGGATTCAAACATAGGGACCAGTAACTGGTCAATACCGCAAGGAAGTGTGCTAGGCTGTATACTTTTTCTATTATATATTAATGGATTGCCTAATGAACTGAGCCCCGCCTGTAAAGTGGTCATGTTCGCAGACAACGTAGCTATACTCATAAAATGTTCAACTATTAATGAATGTGAACTACAAGTAACTCGAACCTTAGAAAATACACGAAATTGGCTGGAGAACCACCATCTACAAATAAACTTAAAAAAGACAAAAATAATGCAATTCAGGCCGTGTCAAAAATTGCCATTGAACTTAGATCTGGTGTCAAAAAAAAATAAATATTGAAGAGGTACCGAACTTTAAGTTACTTGGTATAACCATCGATACCCATTTAAATTGGAAGCAACATATACAAAATGTTAAATTGAAACTTTCGCGGTTTGTATACGCTCTTAGCGTTCTTAAAGCAAATACTAACTACGAAACAGCATTAGCCGCGTACTACGCATATGCTTACTCATGGCTTAAATACGGCATAATACTCTGGGGACAAAGCACGGATGTAGGGGATCAAATTACCGTTAACTTCGGATATTAATTGTTAAAACCCATAAACCCGCATAGGAGCAGTTTAGTTGTACCCAATATATCCTTCTCTCCTATGACAGAAGAGGCCTTTGCCCAGCAGTCGGGCACGCATAGTAAAATGTTGATGAAAATTGACACAATTGCTCATGATTTACCTTCTTATACATATTTGAAACCAGAACATTTATTATATTTTTAGTAACAACGTTTGCCCTCGGTAAACATTCTACTCAAATAGCGACTTTTGTACTTAACTAGCTGTTGCAAGCGAATGCATTCGTTTTGGTTTTGAAATCCAGCGGGAAGAGTTTATTTTCCCGGACTAAAAAGTATCATGTCCGTCTCCAGGGTGCAGCAAGCTATTTCTATGTAAAGTTTGTCAGGATCGGTTTCGCTATAAGCATAACAAAGTTTTTTTTTTTTTTTTTTAGAACAAGTAATCGTTTTTGTTGTTCATTTCCAGGACATAGCTATATATGTGCCAAATTTCATGTAGATCGGTACAGTGGTTAAGCCATACAAAAGTGAGAACTTTTTTTTTTAATCCACTACAAGTAAGCCCTTGACGGCAATCTCACCTGATGGTAAGTGATGATGCAATCTTAGATGGTAGCGGGCTAACCTGTTAGGGGTATGGTAAACCCACACTCCTAATTGGTTTCTACGCGACATCGTGCCGGAACGCTAAATCGCTTGGCGACACGTCTTTGTCGGTAGGGTGGTAACTAGCCACGGCCGAAGCCTCCCACCAGACCAGACTCGAGCCGGGAATCGAACCCAGGACCTCCAACTTTAAAATGCAACCACGCACGCGCTGCGCCACGGAGGTCGTCAAAATAAACAGACGCAATCGCATTTTAGTACTGGCATGGATACGAAAATACAAACAAACATGTTAAGCTACCATAGCGTGTGAATACAGACAGAAAACTGGATACAGTTCACAGTTCGTTACGGTCAAAGTGAGACTTGACACTATTACGACCCGCCATTAGTGCGATGCACTATTTGACATAAAGAGGTCGACAAGTGACCTCTTTTACTCGAAAACTGCATCGAGATTATAACATGTTATGACGGAGGGGAAGCCATATATTGACTTACTAACTTTTTCTAACTCACTCACTCACGTTTATTTCGTCTGTGTCTTTAATTTGATATTTCACAGACCTTCATACTTATACTTCATACTACAAAATAAGTGATTGAAGCACTAATTTTGTCTTAATGTGCAATAATCTTTTCTTAGCGGCTTTACCAAAATAGCTGTTTATTAATATTTGGACAGCCTTATCTAATGGTTAAAACTGTGCGTTGTTAATCAGTCAATCAGTCAGCGATCTCTCTCTTTAAATATACAGATCCATATAAAACTGTGATTTCTGAACCTTTATTTTCTAGGACATTTATAACTAGATTTACCTATACTATAACTACGTACACACCATAATAGATTTTGTTATGATGATTATGACAAAACTTTATACAAGCATTGCGAAATTTATTTTTTAAAGTCATAGACAAAATACAATATATGGAAAGAAAGAAAGATATATTATGGGCTGCCAGACAGACGATATGACATTTTTTGACATACCGAAGGATTATATTAATAATTCTAAAACAAATCAAACAATAATACAAGAAAAATATTACTGCTTGATTTGGTCATTAGCGCCCAATTCTATAACCAATTGTAACATGTTTAACTTTTAGCAGAAACACCAAAAATCCCGTAAAATCAAATCAGTTGGAGGATTAAGCTACTTTTTATTATAATGCCCCTTATTACTTCATAATTTGTCATAAAAATCTCCTTTTTATCTTCCTCTTTACGATCCCTCTATTTTGCCTTGTATATAATAAAATATAATTAGTGTATTTTCCTTATTCTTAGAATATTTCCCTAAGATCAAAGAAAAATAATAACATCAAAACACAAACAAAGCTGTAGGGATTATAATATGTTTGAATTTGATTCAGCAATTTGTATACAAACTGGGTATAAACTATACCTTTTATATTATTATTTGGAATAGTTACGACGCCGAAGCATTCGCGTACAAAATAAAGCAGGTAAGATCTTACATAGCTAGAATATTAATGTAAAGGTAACTTACAAGTCACTGAACAAAAGGTACTTATATATCTAGAAAATATTTTCATTTCATATTGACAATATTGGATAATACAATTAATCTCAAAGCTTATATCAAATCCATTTATTTGACAAGTTTGCAAATAACTAAAAAGATTACCTAATTCTCTAAGTTTTTTTCTAAAAAGAAAAGCCTTAATAAATCTGATACTATATGATCTATTATTCTTATCGCTGTGAATGTAACATTTTTTTATTTACCTACCTACTCGTTTCAATCGTTGATTCTATGATATATTTATACGTATATTTTATCTTATGTCCACATTCCATTTTTTAATGATTTTTATCTTTCTTCACTGATAGACGACCTCTGTGGAGCAGTGCGCGCGCTTTCGCATTATAAAGTTGGAGGTCCTGGGTTCGATTCCCGGCTCGAGTCTGATCTGGTGGGAGGCTTCGGCCGTGGCTAGTTACCACCCTACTCACAAAGACGTGTCGCAAAGCGATTTAGCGTTCCGGCACGATGTTGCGTAGAAACCAGTTAGGAGTGTGGGTTTACCATATCATCACTTACCATTAGGTGAGATAGCTGTCAAGTGATAAACTGTAGTGTATAAAAAAAGCTATCAGGTGGGTACGAAAGGCATAACTTACAGGAGTACTTACTGTCAGAAATGTGAAACGATTCAACTTCGTATTGCGGGAGACACTTCTTCATATGAATTCGTACATTTTCCCAAAGTTTTCGTGTCTAAGGGACAAATTCTTATTTTGCAGGCCCTTATGTAGAAGATTGTATGTTATTGTCTACCTCTCCGACTACTGATAACTTCCCTGGCACAGTGATTAGATTTGTGATCTTATAGGTGAGGAGAAAATTCAGACATTTAGCATTTCTCGAGTCTGGTTGGATACCATTCAGACTAGAAAATCCCTCTGGTCTGGTTTGGAGTCTTCAAGCTTTGTATCTCTAAGCTTTTTTGGTTAACTTGTGATCCGTTGATACCCATTAGGAGTATGGGTTTAAAACTGCCATATCCCTAACAGATTAGCCAGCGGGCTAATCTGGTGTTAAGTGATAGTACAGTAGCGACTGTACTATCACTTAACACCAGATGAGATAGCAGTCAAGGGCTAGCTTGTAGTGGAATAAAAATAATTAACAAACCAAGTTAGTTGCGTAGAAATGAAAGGGGATTTTATGTTACGTTTGATCTTATGTTAAGATAGTGTTACTATTTATAATATCAAGTACCTTTAGCGGAAGTTTAGTAAAAGTTTAGCTTTGAAAAGCAGACCATATAAATTAAATGCTAAAATCGTTTCGAAACAAATATCACTTTGACACACGTCCAGAGATGATAGAGAGATAAGCGAACAAATTTAAACGATAAGAGATCCGTTTTCCTTGTAAAGTAAGGAATCGGCAAAAGGATCAAATAAGGCTTTATTTAAAAATAATTTGTAACTCCTTCTTTTCTTTGTAAAAAAAATCCCTATGAAAATTTACGCAAATTATTTTTATCGCATTAATTCCGCTTATACCTTTTTCCAAGCGACCGTGTCCAGTTTTTCGCCCAATAAAACACGACAGAACAAAGGTCTAAAAGTTGGATTAATGAGGATTTTTATCTGCATAGAAAAATATTACTTCAGGCGGTGTTATCTCAACATAACAGGTGTGGCAAACAATTGAAACGAGCGATTTATACTAACATTTAAATGTTTTCATTTTTATTTTAATACTAAGTTTTCGTACGGCGTAACCAGTGTGTACTAATGAGCAGTCTTGTATCCCAAACCCTCACTTATAATATTGCGTGCACATACAAATATTACAAATGCGAAGGTAGATGTTTGTTGTAAAAACCATGGAAAAAACCCGCCTTTTTTTCAACACTTTGAATTGGTTACGTCTTTAAAACACTAAGTTTTTATAATAATAAAAAAAAATCGGGAGAAAATTGTATTATACTTAACACAGAAAACGCAGACTTCACCTCACACCTAATCATGCAAATATTATATGCATAAAATGACTTTTTGTTAAAATGACAATTGATCGATCTTTGCTGAAATATTTTGCTTAAAATACATGTGTGATTGTTACGAGAATCATAAAACAAAAACCATACGACATCACAATATTACAAAGCAAAAAAAATACTACAAAAGAAATTCGAAAGATTTGTTATGGTGAGTTTGTCGCTATTTGAAATATTTATGCTGACCACTGAGCCTGGTTCGCTGATCACCGACATTTGATTAATAGAGGTCGACCGCTGGAAATGATGATACATAATAATTTCAGATTGACATTGTATACCGAGCTGTAATGATAACTTATTATGATTTAAGGGAATTGATAGGCGTAGGTACATCAAACAATTAATTTTAGTAACCCAATATCGAAGTGGGTAATACAATGTTATAGTCATCTCATCAACTGTAAGGAATAAAATATACGATACGGCCAGGCACTATAAACTTATAATGAGCTATGAATTTCATTTCTTACAATTTTACAATAAACTACCGAAGAACATCTTGGAGAAATAGAAATTTCAATAAGATCAAACTTTGTGTTGTATCATAAGACTTTAAAAAAGTGTAAAGTATTAGGTATTTAAAATATGTAAAAAAAAACTTGAATTATTGCTCAAACTAATTGGTTCGTTGCTGTTAAATAGTTTTAAAGAATACTAAGATATGACGACGAAAAAAATAAAACTCGGCTCAATTATTGGGGACTTATTCTTAGACATGAGCGCGTTTGGAACCCACATAGCTTTAGATTTATGATTACGAATGTAGTTATTATCACCATATCACGGCAATGTAAAAAAGATATTACACACCCAAATCTATTTTGGTATGAATGCAAACACGTCTTGATAAGAATGATAATATTTTTTTTTTTGTTTAATCTTCTGTATACAAGATAGCTAAGAATTTCGATGATTATCATTATCTTTGTTAATTTTATTAAATGATAGGCACAAAGTAGACGACTTCCCAATTCTCGTTCAAAATTCCAAAGTTGATCCGCCCAAAATTTTTTAAACCTTAATTATCGTGGTCGAACTTACGTGCTTCTAGTAGATAATATATATTATGATTAAAACAAAAATTCACAATTCAATCAGTCGTATTTACAGTAGAAGATTTATTTATATACACCAGACGTACAGATCTTTCCTTTCCTTTTGTAGACGAGTAAAAAGTCTTTCCCCATAATTTTGATAAATAAAATATTGCTCTATTTTTTATGTTCGAACAAATAAATATGCAAACTTTTCTTCGCCATTTCTGAGATACGCAATAAGAATAATAACGAGATATTTTATTATAAACCAACTAAAAGGGCAAAGTGGATTTCTATTCGACTGGTGTATATATTAGTAGATGTGTAGATAGACTATGTTGATCGCGTTTGTTTCGGTTTTAAAACATGCCGCTTGAACTGTTTATTTTCCGGTTTTAAAGTTTGTAAATATTCTATGTTTATTATATCTATTCTATGTGGTAAATTCTGTCATAATCGATCTTGTGGTTTGTATAATACAGATTATGTCTGTGATTACAAAATAACTGTTTATTATTAAACTGCCTACATCGTTGGTCTAGAAATAGGTAGGTAGATAAATATATATTTTTTTTTTTTTCTTATAACGAAAATTAGACTTGCTTTTGAATATAGTTATGAAGCCTAGGTTGGAGCTCGCTTATTCAGAAAATGCTTGTCCACTCACGTTTTACGTCGCAGGAAACAGATGCTGGGAGGGCATTCCACACTTCGAATCAGAAACGTGCCTAGAAAACGTTTTAAAGAGAATAGGCATAAAATATGCGATAAATACAGCTTTGTACGGAGACGCTATCTTTCTTTCCAGTGAAGACCATTCCAATGAGATTATTACCTAAGTCGACGCTTTTATGATTTGAATTTGGAACTTTCCTGAAAGTATGTGAACTCCTAGTACAATTAAGTATCCATTACTGCCTAGGAACGATATCAAATTATTACCTTTGATAAAAGTTAAAAGGTATTTTATAGTTCGATCTTCCTTCCTAAACAGTGGCGTTAAATTCTAGCCTTAATTATGAAAATTGTTTGAAATCCAACAGATAAAGAGATACTTAAAAACCGAGTGACTAACCAAGTATGATGGTTCATATTTGGTAGTATTTATTTAATAATTAATTTTTGTTAATTAATAATGATAATAAGGTAAATAATATCTTAATTATAACATCTTATTATTTTGAAAGACGATTCGCAACCTACCTGTTCAAGGTGATTCAGAAATATACCACGGCAAATATCTTATGAACGGCTATAAAACTTGAAAGTTCGAATAACCAATTCAAGAAGTAAAGAATAATTATTTAAAGAAGAATTTTTGTAAGTACGAGTATGTAATATTACTAATTCTTTCAGCACAGCACTCGTAACTTTCTCGCGAAGAGTCTGCGACTAAAATGCATAATTTGGAAGTTGTGAGCTGTATTAATATTGCGTCTTAGAGCATACTCGAAAATCTTCACTTTGTATGGTTTTAATAATATATGAATTTGTCCCCGTGTTTATCGGAAAAAAGGGTGTAGAAAGGAAAAGTAGGCTGACTCAAATGAAAGTACATTTACCTCCGTAACAAGAAAACCATATTACCTCACGTTATGCTACCCGATAAGACCGTAATAGAAAAACCGTAAAAGACCTACAAAGCCAAAAAGGGACGAAGCCACGGACAACCAATGGTTTTATCATCGCACCCTTGAAACGAACCTTCAACGGGGATAAATTAAATCAAATTCTTGTCATTCAAGGGTTTCAAGTTTAACTTTGTAGGATGAATTAAGCAACGTACCTCGAACTTTACATCGAATGACGTCGAAAACATACTGGTTAACCATTTTTTGTTCACCTTTATCCGTCTATCGTTATTAAATTTTTAACGGGCTTACAGAAATTTGATTACCAAAAGCGATGTTATTTGCAAAATTGATAATGATTGGTAATCAGCCAATAAATGAGTATAAACAAAGATCTGCGTCTTCAATTCTCAAACGAAAAAAGAAATTGCTATCTAATCAGAAATTCAATTTGACCGTGATTGAACTTTAATACGATACATAAAATATATCTTTCCGCAATTGCTAGCTTCGAAACACGCGAATAAGCAATATATAGTTTATTGACTTCCATGATTAATGGTTTAATAATGGTTGTATAAAATATACGAGTACTTTAATTAATTTCAACTAATGCACATTTAACAGCCAAGGAAAATAGTATAGCTTGCTTTGGTCTAAGTCTTCGAGGAATACCTATTTATTATTACATTTTAATATCATTCTCTACCTACGGAATGTTGCACTGCTACGCAAAGAATTCATCAATCATATGTGTTAGAGATGGAGAGTATAGGCGAACCATACTACACTACTAGAGAGAGTCAGTTAGTACCAGTTGTTCTAGTAATAATAACCGAGAACTAGCACGACTTGACGTTTTCTCCAAATCCCGGTGATGCTTGAGTCCATCCATATCTTGGTGACGCATCGCAGTCCCGAACTTGGATTGAAATTGACTCGTCTGCGTAATTTACCAGCAAATTTGCCTATATTTAAAAACAAATCAACAAATTTATGATAGTTTTTTTTATACACTACATCTTGACGTTCTTGACGGCTATCTTACCTGGTGGTAAGTGACGATGCAGTCTAGGATGGTAAACCCACACTCCTAATTGGTTTCTACGCAACATCGTGCCGCAACGCTTAATTGCTTGGCGACACGTCTTTGTCGGTAAAGTGGTAACTAGCCACGACCGAAGCCTCCCACAAGACCAAACTCGAGCCGGGAATCGAACCCAGAACCTCCAATTTTATAATGCGACAGCGCACGTACTGCGCCACGAAGGTCGTCAAGTCACTTAGTCTGTACCTAGCTACATTTTATAGATAGACTTGTATAATTAACTGCCAAGAAGACAAGACGAATGGAACTAATTTAGTAGTCATCTAGGAATCAGGACCTCCCCGCTTTGGAACTCGACACTAGGCAATATCCGGATATTAAAACCGCAGCACACGTGCAACGGTAATCATTTGAAAGCCTTCGTTTAATTTTGCGACTACATTAAACTTGGGCGGTTGAAAGTTTTATATGCAATGAGAGAATAAGTTGGATATGAGACCGGGGAGTAGTGCTCCTTATGTCTATACGTTCCTAACTATTTTTTTAAAGTAATCCCAAGATATATATGTAGAAAGTAATTCTAGTGAAAATGTTTCGATCATCTTGATATTATAATTTTGCAGATTCTACTGTTTTTTGTGTGTGGTTTTTGTAAACAAAAAGGTCCAAAGCGAAATCTCACAGTTAAAGAAATGCACAAATTCGCTAAGATTTCTATCACCATAGGCTTTTTCAGCTCCGCTTAATAGTAAGTTTACTATCTAATTGACAATAACCAGTGAAGACTTAGTGAAGTTTCCGTTCGTCTATCCCTCAGTGCTGTCCGTCCTATCCTCTGTCTGTCAAAGTTCTTCAACTACTGAATTAGTTAACGTTACTCACAATCCATTAACAGTATCTGTAATCTGTGACCCAAAACAGAATCATACATCATAAAAAAACGAGTGCCTCCCATACAAGCACTGTCCAAAGCGAAAATTTTAGTTAAAAAAAAAAACTACATTTTTCACTCTAAATTTAATTTTCGGCTTTGGCTGACAGGATTAGTAAATTTATTAATTTTCAATCATCATCATGATCGACCCATTCTCGGCTCACTACAGAGCACGGATCTTCTCTCAATATGAGAAGGGTTTGGCCATAGTCCACCACGCTGGTCATGTGCGGATTGGCAGACATCACACGCCTTTGAGAACATTATGGAGAACTCTCAGGTATGCGGTTTCCTCACGATGTTTTCCTTCACGTTGAAGCATTATATTTATATTTTAATTGCTTAAACACGCACATAACTCCGAAAAGTTATAGGTGCGTGCCTGAGTGCGAACCATCGACCCCTGATTAGAAGGCTGAAGCTTCGATCAGTTTTTAAATTCTACGTTTCTTAATTTAGCAGAATAAACTTAACTTAGGCTTAGGCTTAGGTATATAAAATTTCACCCAGGTTAACTCATAAGACCTCGCCTCGTTTCTGTTAATACATTTAGCTATCGAAAGCGGGACACGTAAGTCTTCGTAATCTGATATTATTTATGTAACAATTAGATTAGCGGCGAAAATAAATCGTTGTTTCCAAATTAGGTTATTATCACATGACAAAAGATCAATAACACCTGTGAAATTAATCGAGTTACAACCGCGTTGTAATGACCTCCTTGGCGCAGAGTTTAGCGGTCATATATAAGTGGGAGGTCCGGGGTTCGATTCCCGGTAGGGTCAATTCAGAAAGTTCCTCTGCTCTGGTTTTGTGGGAAACTTTAGCTGTGGCTAGTGATGTAGAAACCAAACAGGAGTATGGAATTACGATACCCCTAACAGGTTAGCTCGTTACCATTTTAGAATGCATCATCGCTTACCAGTTGAGATTGTCGTCCAAAGCTCACTTGCAGGAGAATAAAAAAAAGTTTAAGTCTTTCCGTGAGACTCGAATGAACCAATCGATAGATAGATATTTGTTTATCTGGATAATCAAAATATATGTGTCAAATATTAACAAGATCAACACAATGGCTAAGCCAACCAATAGCAAGGAGCAAAGACACTCGCATTTATAATATTAGTAGGAATTTTGGTAGTGGCTCTGAATCCACTAAGAAGGACATTTCTTTAAAATAATCGGTCAAATATGCCACGTCGTTCACTAGAAGACAGGTTAGCATGACTAGGAAGCACGTTTGGCTTCGTTTTGCGGTATGAAACAAAGCATTTTAGGTTTTGCGTTTTACTTTTAAAACATCCAAAGTACTTAAGTGGAGTTGGATTTATGTTATCCACTACGGTCGGGACACTGGGGTGCATACATATTCAAGCAGTTACAAGCGTTAAAGAACCTTAAAGGTCGCCAATCCGCATTGCAGCAAGGTGGTCACACTACTAAATCTCTCTATCCTATGGGAGTGGACGAATATTCTAGAAGTGAAACATAACTTGGTAAAAAACAGTAGCAATTCCGGCATAGGAATTGGGAGACTAACCAAAGTTATTGAGTTATACAAACATTGATTTTCAATTGTGTAGGGAGAAACCATCCTAGATTTTCTCGAGCGGAAAAGTATAGCAATCACGATACCTCTGGGAATCTGCTGGAATCAAATGCACTATATTCGATCTATTTTAGAAATGTGTTTGAGGAGAACGTGACCTGGTTGCATAGATAGGTACACAAAAAGATTGGATTGATCAAGCAATGTTGACCTAAGTCGACAAGCAGAAGGGTAAACTCGACCGTGTTCCACTATAAAATTCTTGTTATACGTAACAAGAAACAATCTCTTGATACGCCGCGGTCTCTATTTCACCATTATGTTTTTGGCGACTTTTCGCTAGTGGAAAATAAGCATTAAAATTATAACTCCAACTTTTCAATACCAATTCCTAACTATCATCTAAGTGTTTTTTATCTAGCCGACCGATATTCTCTTACTGCTGATTCTGTAACATAATCAAGTCCAGCTTCTCAGTACTTTGGAATTAGGAATGTTGTAAATGTAAAATTATGGATTTTACAAATGGGCACCGTTATCATATGTTTATAATAATATGGTACTGATTCCACATTCCACATTCTGAAAGTTAAATTATTTAAGATATTACGTTTTTAAAACGAAAATACTAATCGTCGGCTCAATTTTAAAGTTATCATATAGAACCAACTTAAATAACAGAGGAAAAATATTGAGCCTCATAAGGGATTATTATAGTTAAGTACACGAAATTATTTTAACTTTTATAGAATTTTAAGAATTGATTACGGTTTCGGTTATAATTTTATATCGGACATTCAATACAGAAATCCGGTATATGGATGGTTTCGTTAAAAAATACGCAACTTGAAACCTACAGAAACAATATTAAATTGGTTCAAAGGCAGACACAGGATCGCCATAATCCTCGTGAAGACTCACGTTTAGACAAACGACTGTAATCTTGATTCCGTTAACTTAACTTAACTAAACGCGATTGAATATAAAAAGTGCCGTTCTAAGCACATCGTAACGTAGACACTCTCACCCCAATACGGGACAAAGCCCCTCACAACAATATGAAATTGATCACTATATACGCAATCGCAGCCACTGTAGCTCCCCCTTGCTTATATACGACGCACACGGATTGCCAATCAGACTACAGATTGGAATAACCTTTTCACAATTGAATGCCTACAGTGCTATTCAAAGTGCTACGAAATAAAAATTCTACACTATTCCATTAACGATACAGGAAACACCGACAGAAAGAAATATGCCTTTGTAGTAATCAGATGATTACTACAAGGGATATTTCTTTCTGTGGTATGTGATATGTGTTATCGTCTCGCGACAACTATACCATTTACTTTACTGGATGCAAAAAGAATTATTGAAAACAAGACAAAAAAATACTCTTTTATTAACCCTAAAGGACGGTATGTGACAATTTCCATCATATTATATTTATATATTTCTCTTCATAAGAACCTTTCTCAGACAACAAAGAATCTGTGAAAATAAGGCTAATTGGTCCAACCGTTTCGGATTTTGCACTTCCCAACACATTTAACGATTCATCGATATGTATTGTATATAGGACATGGAAACAGATAGGAACAATATGAAACGGATCCATTCAAAGGCTGACGCAGCCATTGCGTCTAATCTCTTGTGTTCACGAAACACAGCAACCATAATCCGACGACGATTGAATACCCAAACTAAACACTCAAAATAGTAAAGTGATACAAAAACTTATCTAGAACAGACCAATTGACGAATTTATTTATATTTCATATCATGGTCTCCGTCAATATGGACGAACGGTGAGCGTAGACTAGAATTAAGAGCTTAACACCCCTGTCCTTTTTATTCCCCAAAACTTGCATTACATTTATCTGTATTAAAAAAGTGCTCCACACATTTATAGGTACATACATATAGATAGTAAAATGCTATATATATTAATGGAGTGTCTAGTATTTGCAATTCTGGTGCTAAGTACGATTATCCGTACTGGATCGGTATTCAAGTTCACTACAACGTCGACCAAGTAGTGAACTCAAACAATATCCCAAACGAATAATGAAATATCCTTTATACAGTTCACATGGAATTTAATATTCACATGTCATTGTGTAAATATCCGCTGAGGTGAGGTATCCGGCACTGGATTGTATTTTCACACAAAATAATAGAATACTTTTATGCAAATTCGTTATTGACTCTACAGAATGGCCTATTCTTTATAAAATGCTATGGCTTTTACAAAACATAAATTTTATAAATTCACGCTATAAAGCAAATATTTTTGATTTATAGCGAATAGTTACGCAGTAATTGCTCTATTCTTGTTGAAATATCAAACAAATAAAAGCAAACATTCCCTTGTTGATAAAATAAGTACCTACTGACATTCATAAAAACATGTCCATGGCCTACTCTGATTTATAAACGCAGAAGTCTAATCACTGAATAAAACTAGATGAATTTTGGCATAAGGTAATTATAATAACGAAGACATGTCATTAAAAATGCAATTGAATCAGTTTGAAATTTCTATAAGTTAAACCGTCGAGCTTAACATGAGCGAAGTTAGCTAGCAGTAAAGGCTGGTAAAGTAGTTCCAAGCCCTTCAAGATTGCAGGGCTTCAATTACCTACCACATGCATTGCATCGGAATGAAGTTCGTACAAAATTCTATACACTGAACCCGTATTCACTGATTATCGGCAGACGATTGTAGGTATAAACGGCAGCAGTGGCCTCTCCAATACTGATGAATGGACAGATTCAAGTGGCAAAACTTGTTGTTCGATTGATCTACGCAAACGAATAAGTATCGGCAGTCTAATGATTCTAACTAAAAAAATTACTCTTATACGACACTAAAAAATAAAATATGTGACAAAAGCATATTCAGAATGGTTGTACATTTTTTTATATTTTTAAAAGAGATATTTCTTTATTACAATAAATTAAATCCAACACTAGTTTAATTAGGAAAGACAAGGTCATTTTATCGTGTTGACTTCGTAATAGAATATTAAATTTCGAGAAAATACTGAACAGATAGATTTTGGGAGGATAGGATAAAGAAGCTAGGTAACAAGAGGAACCAATAAAAAATATCTTGAAAACATATTTTATACCTTTGCTAAAGTTGATGCTGAAAGAAGCTACTGTAATATTGGATAATATTGTGATACTTCAGCGTATTATTCTCTCCTTCAATAGAGCCTTGTTATCGTATAAGCACTTAGAGTGGGATATAACAAAATGGCCCAAATCCAATAAGTGGTCTGCCTTCTGTTATACTGCCAAGTATTTTCTCCGAAGAGATTAAAGTATTTCGGTTTTAGTTTAACATTTTATAAATTGTATAACTGAACCAATGACTTGTTGAATTAAAGTAGGTGACATAAAGTATAATAATAATTTAAAAACTCAAACAAAATAAAACATATAATTATATATTTTACAATACCTTACCAATCCAATGAGCGAGTGATTAAATTATAAAATTTGGATCTGTGAATGTCCAGAATGCTACTGATTTTATTATTTTGCATTATAAAGATATGTCTGTTATTCAGTTGTCATTTAAATTTATTAAAAAAACCAATGGTCGAATGTATTTTTAAAATCAGCCAGTTTCTAACGCCCTTTAATCACGCTTAACACCTAAATAATTCAGCGTACACAAGTAAAATTTAATACTAGGCACTTACCGAGTCACACGAATATATTTTTTTCTATATTTTCTTCAACTTATGTATCACTTTAGTTTTAGGCATTACGAATATATCAGTACATTAAAAATAATTATAATGAGTCACTGAAAGTTTTAAACACTATTTTCACTTAATTACAATGTTTATACAAAAACTTTAAATGTCACTACGAAACCTCAATTAATAAACTTGTTATTGTCTGCTTTAAAAATAAGCTTGAGTTCTCTCTTCACTATAGGTATATTTAAATTTCGCGGTTATTTCGTCAGACCAATATCGGGATCACATCTCTAGAGTAAGCCAGGAGCGCTTTCCGGCGAATCTCCGAACAAACTGGTTCAAAAGTGTGGTAGACTTTATTACGCATGCGCCCTATGATTTACGTCACGAAATTTCATAGAAGCTCGTAAAGTTTTATTAAAAGTTTTGAATAAAAATAATATAGGTACATAGAAAAAATAAAGATATCTTATTATTTTGAGTCTAAATTTGAAAATTGCTTTTTATTGATGTTCAAATAAATAAAGAAACCAAACCGAATCTCATATTTTAAGTATAAGTATGAATACCTATTTAAAATTAAAGTAAAAAGGCTTTAGAAGATTGTATAATTATAGATCCATAAGCATAAATACTTATGAAAATATTCTTGAAAGAAAAACAAAAGGATCGTAAATTCCGCTAGATAAGTTGAAAATGCGGCTAATTATAGCTTACGCGAAAATAAGTTTGCAAGCCGGAGTTTTAAGTAAGCAAAAGTGTACTTGGTCGGTATTTTTAAAACAGACCATTAATACTAGGCATGGATGGTGTGACATCATCGAAGATATGACTGAATAAAAATATCTATCCAACACTGCTGACTCAGAATTATGAAGTTTATTTCAATAGTAACTGAGTTTGACCTGTCAATCACATACTAAACTCGAGAGGATGATCATCGCAAATTATGTATGGAAAAATACACAGTAAACATTGCCTGGCTAGATCGCTTATATATGATCGCGTGTGGTCGCTTTATGACACGCCAGTTGTGTTGGTTTAACTGTGCATCCAAAACACTCAAATTCGTGTCGCGTGACTTATCAGTGTCATTTATGTCATAATAGGAACATCCATCCAACACCCCTCGCCCGTATTGTGTAACTTTTCTGACACTTACTCACCTTATATACTTGAGCAAGAATTGTCGACTATATACTTGTTATAATGTAGGTACATATATTAGTGGTTCTTTGCTTGAAGCAAAATAAGTATAGATTGATTTTTTGGTTAGCAACTGTGTTTGACGACCTCAGTGGCGCAGCGCGTACGCTGTCGTATTATAAAGTTGGGGGTCTTGGGTTTGACTTCTGGCTCGAGTTTGGGTGGGAGGCTTCGATCGTGGCTAGTTACAATACTACCAACAAAGTCGTGTCACCAAGCGATTTTGCGTTCCGGCACGACGTCGCGTAGATATCAATTAGGAGCACAGGTTTTCCATACCCCTTAACACGCTACCATCTTAGACTGCATCATCTCTTACTGTCAGATGACATTGCCGTCAAAGATCAACTTGTTCTGTAAAAAAAGTAACTCAACAGCTAGGTTGTACCTATATAGTTGGACAGCTTTGATGGCATGGGGTCCATCACTACACGTCGAATACAATTTAATTAACTGTGCATACAAAACACAAATTTTAGATTTCAATCAGAACACGTGGTGTCGCACTAATCGGAATGATATGTTAACCTTGTGTTTCTACCATAATCTATGTCTATATGTGTGGATTTCAAATTACCTCATATTAACTTCATATTAGGATTATTTGCAAAAAATATAAAACAAAAACCCGATTGTTTTATTTGTCGGCCTATCCGTAAATCATACAGAAAGTTGTGCAGGCTATTTTTTATTTCAGAAATCCACGTTGAAGGATGTTGAAAGACTCCAAAATGTAGAAAAATTAAGTACGACTTTTGATCAAATATGATCAAATCAGCAGTATTAACAGTTCGTAAATACCTCGCATAGAGTTTTATTTCGAAAAACAACCATCGAGGAAAAGGGGCGCATAGTTAGTTTGAGAAAAATTTCCACTGACAGAAACGCAAGACGCCGTTAGTTCTAAATATTTTATTAGGTCTGAGTTATTTAAAAGTAAAATATTTATATATATACCTTCACTGGCCCGAGGTATGTGAGTTTGTAACAAAGGCTGTTTCCGTAAATACCCGGGCATGTTTCTCGGGTGCTTTATTTGGATAAATAGAATTCCATATTTTTCTCCAACGCGAAGTGATTGAACATACAAATAATCAAACTCAATTTTGTAGTTACACATCCTTGTCCAGTGTTCATGTCCATTGAAGACACATAAACATGTGCCTTCAAGATCAGCCAAGTGGTTTATCCGAATTGAACCTATGTAACAAATAAACCCACAAACTTCGCATTTATTCTGATGTAAACTGTGATAGCCCAATGGTTAGGGCGTTCGCCTCCTAATCAGAGGTCGGGGGTTCGAACCACGGCAAGCACCTCTAACTTTTCGGAGTTTTTTCGGAGTTTTGTGTGCGTTTTTAAACAATTAAAATATCACTCGCTTTAACGGTAAAGGAAAACATCGTGAGGAAACCTGCACGTCTGAGAGTTCTCCATAATGTTCTCAAAGGCGTGTGAAGTCTGCCAGTCCGCACATGGCCAGCATGGTAGACTATGGCCGAACCCTTCTCAAATTGAGAAGAGAACCGGGCTCTGTAGTGAGCCAGCAATGGGTTGATCATGATGATGATGATGATGATATTATGATAATAAAAAAATAGCGCTATAGGGCTTTTTAGGGAAATAGCAAAAAGATTAGTCGACATCACAGGAGACCGAAGAGCTGCCAGCTACCTCGGATAACGAATTAGTCTTGCAATCCAAAGGGGAAACGCTGCCAGTATCTTCGGAACCTTGCCTAAAGGGACTCCTTTTAATAATATATTTTAGTTATAGTTTTAGTTTTAGGTTCCATTTAAGGTTTATTTTAAGTTTTTAAGTGTTTATAAATCAGTTACATTGTTTTAGTTGTTAATTATAATTGAATATTTTTTTAATTAATGAGAAAAATACTATCTTATATATTATGTTAGGAAGATTATATACAGTATATTTACATTGTACGTTGGAGACCATCAATTTTAGATCATAAATTTCCTTGGCAAAAAAACAGAACACTTTTGACGCAGCCTTGCGAACCGACATAACGTTCGTTCAGAAAATTCACACACTGTTTTAAGCTTGCCTAAAATTATGGACCGGTTTGGACTGGTGTGTACGAAAAAAGGAAAAAGCCAATTGGCATCGGATGGAAATAGAGGCGTAAAAGTGAAAAGGAAAAGATTAAAAGGAAGTAAGCGATCAGAATTCGTATAAAACATTGCTACTTGCTGCTATTTTGCTCTCCGTGTTGAATATTAAGGATTTTCCCAATACGTTTTAACTATCTTGCAATGAGAAAGGTTTATTCTCTTTCGTATGTAATAAATTATTATTGACCTGTCATATGACAAAAAATGGCATCGAAATCGAAATAATATGCCCTCGATAAAAATAACGTCAACATAGTTATCTCTTGACAGAAAATCTATTTTATAACATAGAGAGATAATCAGAGCATAGACCCACAGCGCTGTTTAAATGTGAGTATGTCTTAACGATTAATATTACCATTAAAGGATGATAACCAAGCTAGCGTGCTCTCCTATGAACGCAGATCCATTCATCTTAGAATTTTTGACCCCACTCAGCATCATATCCAGGACTTACAAAACAAACGAGGCAGTTGTCTCCTATGAGACAAGAGTGGTATCCCCAGAACATCACCCAGCCTTCACAATAGATATATCAGGGCTTGGAAACTCAAATAACTTTTAAACCGGTTTCTATGATTGATTCTGCTCAATTGATAGAAATAAACTAGTTTATCGAATTTAAATATTAGCCCATATTATTACTTTCCGCCCCTACAGTACTTAGAAGAAGAGTGAAATATATGCCAAAAAATAAACAAATTATTGAAACAGCGGAACGCTCCGATTTCTTCCAGTTATTACTAAAACATTTCTCTATTCGCTTTTTATAAAACCTAAGCATGAGTTACTTAGGTTAATTAATCATTCGCTTATGTACTCGTAAGTCAACCAATAACAGATATTATTCCGGTTTGTTAATATAAAACGTTTAAGCCCTGAGCCAACCGCAGGGATAGGTATAGATGACAAGAACATTTCTATACGGATTTGCTATTTATACGGTCTTACGTCTATTTTCTTACAAAATTTTTATTTTTAGGATAACGTACCTGAAGGGTGCCATCGAGAGCCTGTTCATAATACCCTACTACCTGATCATGAACATAGCAAAGTGAATAAGTTTTCAAAGAGTATGTATTTCATTGCCGCAATAACAAAGTATATTAAAAAATGAAGTATTTATGTAAAATTAATGTTACTTTATATATTTTTATTTTATGTTAATATTTTATAGATTTAGAAATAAGTTTCGACATAAAAGTTTGCATACAAGTTCTGTTAGCGACTCAACTACCAATACATTAATTTGAGTAGCGTTGATAGTTCTAGGTTAAAAATTCTTCTCTCTCTTCTTATTAGAGAAGAGAAGTGCCCAGCTGTGGGCCCTAAAAATTCTGAGGACTGCTACTAAATACTACATTACAAAACTTAACCTTTCTGCACACCCTAAAACTTTGTCGATGTAAACTTTAACATGCTATCTATGCCAAGACTCATACTCTTCTTTCGGCGCATTATGCCAAAAAGGGGTACAAAGTTTTTTATTAATTCTTCACTAATAATAATAAATAACTAAATAAAAAAAATTGTTTTCATACCTAATAAGGGCTTCTACAGAGCGTCCAAATTATATAATTTTTCATTATTTAAATTCGTGATAACTACATTTGTTAACTTAAAACTAATGCTGGATATCCGATACAGTTAAATCCGATACGGATATAATTTTATGATTAAGTTATTGTGCTGTCTGTTAATATTTCGAGACATGCCTTTGGCAAAGCTGAACGAAGACTAAATGCTTTTAAGCTTAACTAATAATCTCCTTTCACCTGGCGCAAAGCTCAAACTAAGAAACAAGATTAAGCCGAAGGAAGTTAATGTCTAAATAACTAAATTTTAAAAGTTTTTAATTAAAGCTCATTTAAGTATATGGTAAGTATAAACATAAGCTTTTATACAAAACTAACGTTACTTTAATTACGCACTGCAGTGCGTCGGCTATGTTTGCGATTGCACGTGGTGTTTTATGCGTTCATCCGCAAACGTGCCGCTTCTATGATGAGAGGCAGGCTAGTGAGAAGCACCAACACCCTTCTCAGTGCTTTTGCATACAGGCTGGGTAGCTCACTCTGGAGGTGCTGGGACAGGGTGCGCACGCGCATCGAGGGGGCAAGTATTTCGATTTCGATTGTGTTATAAGAAGTGTTTTTCTTGTAGGTACTAAGATAGGTTAAGATGTATTACTAGCACTCTATGGGGCGCGTCCGAAATAAAAAAAAAATATTATTATTAATTAATCAGGACTTAGTGGAATAGGCACATTTGCATGAGGTAACCCTTTATCTGTTACCACATTTATTGCTCATGCAGTATGCTTATATTTCGTGCACTCAAAGTATTTCGAAGTCAAAATAACACAGAACCCTTTGTGGGTTGTGTGTTTTATGCAATTTTTGAATTTTAATTTCGATGAATTTGATGATTTTAATTTCCGTGGCGCAGCGCTGTGCCATTAAATAGTTGGAGGTCCTGGGTTTGATTTCCGGCTCGAATTTGGTCTAGGTGGGAGGCTTAGGCCGTGGCTTGTTACCACGAAGACTGTTGTGTTGTTTACTGACGAAGACGTGTCATCAAGCGGATTAGCGTGCCGGCACAATGTTGCATAGAAACAGCTTATCCCGCTACCATCTTAGACTGCATCATCACATGCACCAGGTGAGATTGCCGTCAACTAACTTGTAGTGGATAATAAAAGCCTAACCTAACCTAATCGGTTTCTACGCGACAACGTGCTGTCTTTGTTGATAGGGTGGTAACTAGGAACGGTCGAAGCCTCCCAACAGAGCAGACTCGATTCGGGAATCGAACCCAGAACCTCCAACTTTAAAACGCAAAAGCGCGCGCGCTGCGCCACGGAGGTCGTCAAAATGTAAAAAATCTAAAATGCACTTTCACAAAATTGAAATACATTACCAAATACCGGAATATTTATATCTGCAGGTACGCAACGGATATCATTAGAGAAAAAGTTTTAGCGCCCGCTATTCCGCTTTAGGCATGAATTTAAGTTCGGTAAAAAAACTTTAGTAATATTTCAGTTGTGCAGATATTTATGTTTTGTAGGTAAGCTCTTATATTTTTTTACGTTTTATCAGACAGATCTTTGCATTCAAACTGAACTGCTTAGTTGAAGGCGAGATCCTGGGATCGATTCCCTTGACCGGGCCAGGAATTGCGAGGTGACGCGAACTGGGAAAAGATTTGTACCAGCCCGGAATTAGAAATTGCCTTAGAGAGTGAACTTAAACTAACTTCTGCATGTGATATTAATCGTTTAATAAAATGCCTTGGAAAGCACGTTAAGCTATCGGTAGATGTGATATTAATCGTTAATATTCTCCTTCCCGTTCGAATTGATTTAAGTTTTCAGTGAGCAAACCTACCTTTTGCGTTTTTTTTATTTATAAGGTTTTAATTACGGCTTTACTTTGGCCAAAATTGTACATCACGTATTAACGGATCAGTGCTGGAAATAGGTCCACTCCCTAGCTGATCTCATGCGGGTGGGCTTTAGCGGTTTTTATCACATTTTAGCATAAAGCGTGAGTGGCTACCACCAATTTGATAAGTAATGTTTTTGAGATTTGTTTTTTTTTTAATTTTGATACATCTACATAGCAGCGAATCTCAATAATGTTGATTGCTAGTTGGTATATTATTAAAAACTCTGCATGTAAAAAAAAAATTATAGCATGACCTGGGAATCGAACCTCGTGAACCTTAATTGTACATGCCAACCACTAAACAAGCGAGGAATTTCCTTCATTGAACTACTGTATTAATGTTCTAATCTGATCTGTTACAGTTATATAAATATATTATCACATATTTATATATAATCCCATACTTAAGGAGATCCAAAAATAATATTTTCCGACAATAATATTTTATTGTGCCGTTAGGGTTAGCTTCTGAATGAGGCCATATTCGAGTGACCACTTGAAACCTTATTACGTTCCAAGCACTCCGATCGATGGAGCTGAGATTTCATGGGCATCAAGCAAAAGGTACAAATTAAATATCGCAATTTTTTTTATATTACATCGCGAGCGAACATGTAGGGTCACCTAGTGTTAAGTGATTACCATGGTCTATGATCATCTGCAGGACCAGAGAAGACACCGCTGCATTACACACACACACGGAACATACGGAAAGTTAAATCACTTGGCGGTATGTCTTCGCCAAAACGGGGGTAACTAGCCACGCCCGAAGTCTCCAAAATCGAGCCGGGAATGGAACCCTTGACCTCCCACTTTTTAATGCAGCAGTGCGCACGCTAAACCATGGATGTTGTCAAACTAAATATAAAGTAGTAAAGCCACAATCCAAAAGCTGACGAAATATTAATAAATATTCATTACTAATCATTATCACAAAAAAACCTAATCACTTCTCCATAACAACACTACTTCTGTGTGATATCAACGTCGTACCTCAAATACAAACCAAATTAAAGGAGGAAGCAATTCACTAATATATTTACACAACATAACACAATCTACTTAGAATCTTTAGGCACTTTACCAACGTGGCAATATATGCCTTATATGTATAGACATCTGTACACCCTAATAGACATATAGATGTCTATTAAGGTGTACAGATGCGAAAATTTATATTTTTGGAATCTACTTAAATGATCTTTAAATATATAAATTAAAAACCTACCTTAGTACTTGTTAAGACTATTTGACTTGTTAGAACCGTTAGTATGAGATTTATATGATTACAATCGTAGCGTCGATTTCGAATATCGAAACCATAACGTAACTGTACAATGAAAGGTGCCAACCTAAATTTGTTTTGATGGTCTATAGTGACCCCTACGATTGTGATATGCCAATCTTGTTCTAAGGCCGAGATATATCAAGCGAGCTTAGCCTTACCTCTGACTTATGTTGAAGTTAATAAATATTCTAATAGATACATATTTATAAATTTATTACGGAAAACTAACAGCTAATAAATTTTTTCATTCCCATTTATTAACATCGTGAGTAATGTAAATGTTTAGGTTTTTACAGGTTTTCACAATGTTCACAAACAGTTTCAAATACGATACGTCTTAAGTCATTTTTGCTTGAGCCAATTTACAATATTGATTACTGCATTATAAAAACCGAAAAATTAATCACAAACTAATCACAGATTGGTTACATAAACTTAATTTAATTTAATAAAATATTTAGTAAGAAGCAAATCTTTAATTTGTATATAACGTTTCTCATTCGAACCAATCAATCCTGTTTCGTATTTGTAGGAATACACCCAATTTAAATAAAAGCTTGTGACTAGAATGAATGGCACAATGCTTCGTTCAATGATTGAAGTGCTCTTCCATCACAAACCTGGCAAATAAAAAAACACTGACTAAGCGAGCGAGCTAGAATCGCACACGGAGTATACGTAATACTTCGGTGGTAATAATAATCACGGTACAATATAAAACATCAAGTTATATCATCGTCATGATCAACCCATTCTCACTACAGAGCACAGGTAGAGACCCTTCACATATCGAGAAGAGTTCTCAATATGTGAAGGGTTTGGCCATAGTCCACCACGCTGCCCATGTGCGGATTGGCAGACTTCACACGCCTTTGAGAACATTATGGAGAACTGATGTTCGAATGGAGGATTTTTTCCTTCATTTGCTTCAAGTGATATTTTAATTGCTTAAAAACGCACGTAACTCCGTTGAGTTATAGGTGCGTGCCCGGGTTCAAACCCCCGACCTCTGATTAGGCTCACTTCCTAACCACTAGGCTATCACAGCTTCAATGAAAGTTATATGTGCATTATTAAAATCGATCGATAAACACCAAAAAATAATTCTTGTACCGAGACCCCTTTAATATTAGTGTAATAACATAGCTTAGAGTTTCAATGTAACGTATCAGAAACAGAAAAGCAGTCGACAATTTATCATAATCATCACCTCCTGCTTCATAGATGTTTATATGTTACACCCTCAACTTGCATTTATCATCACCGAGACTGAGGGCTTAACGTACTTTAGGCACCGAGGTACAAATGCTAATTACCTAACTTGAAATAAGAAATGCATACAATTTTATTGTACACCACACAAAAGCAAAGTAAAAATAATAAACTGAAAAATCCCATTGAATAGTATGCAATAATAAAATTTACATCTAACTTAAATTTAGACCTTCAACTTGGCTGCTTTAATTATACGATGAACCCCAAATAACCCCTGACCAACCCTAACCTTATTTTTCATTCATGGTGGAGCTTTATAGTTACCTCCGTTCCTTGGGCAGGACTAACAACCAAACTATAAACCATCACCAAACCTAACCTTACATAACCTAACCCAAAATTTTTTTCCCGGTTCATCGATTCTCATTAAATTAAACCTAAGAAACTACCACTAACAACGCCTACTTATCTTCTTTAATAAAGTGAACTGCAGAGTTCCGTATGTCGCAACTGCCCAAAAATGGAATCTAATTTCCCTTCATACAATAGGTGTGATTTTAGCCTGACGATATGCTTGCACAGAGCCAGATTTTAATAGTTACGGAAACTCGGAACGTTAAAGCTGTCCGCTCATAAATCTGGCCCCAGTTTTGTAAGGCACCCGGCGCGTTCATAAATTGCATTTGTGGTCGCCCTGGAACGGGCACAAGGCTGGTATTCACTTGTTTTGCTTAATTCTAAGGTTAACACTTGGTTAATACGTAAACCTATTACATTCTGGAAACATATGCGTATGCATAAGAAGTGGGTCTTGATGATCATTTGCCGGTTTAATATTGCTTGAAAAAAGATTTTTTTTTAATATTCATAAAATCAAATATTCTAGCGGGATATAAAGTATTGTATAGGATGTACAGGATACAGTCTGTTGTCTTTAATTTTATAGATTTCATACTATTCCTACTAAAAAACTCTACTTATACATAAAAATATGTACATAAAGAAATCCAAAGATTCCTTTTCGCGAGTTTTGTCAACCTAAACCACCAGTGCAAAGGTAAAAAAAATCTTATCCATCTCGCCATCTCCTAGTTTTGTGACTAAAGTACGGGTTTTTTTTTTATTATAGTATATCCCTATAATATATATGTCTATAGTAAATATCTTACTGTATATTACAGTAAGGTACCCATACCTAAACTAAAAATACTGTATAAGTTTTTGATTATCGCTAAATTCATGAATTAAACATCGTCCAAAAACGAACTCTACACAAAATGTACCTTTTTTTGTGGGGTCGTTACTTCTTCTTAGATACCCGACACGACGACCCGTCAGGACGAGAGGTCGGGTTTATGTGGAATTCATACCCACTAAAACCCCCTCGGTGGCCAATCGTCAGTACACATTGGGCAGCAACTCCTAAAAGCATACCGGGGCCACCCATGTGCGAAACGTCACAAAAAATTTACAAACAATTTTTAAATATTATTACAAAGTTATAAGTTGCTACTTCAAATTTCACGCCAGAATTCTTATTCCCAAAATTTCAAACTCTTAGGTAAGTACGCAGTTTTTAAAGAACGTTTTACAGATTCAATTCGCATATATTTGGTTCCACAATTATTTCGGCTTCTGCACGGCGCAGTGCTGAAAAGTTTAATGGATTTCTGGATGAGACAAATGATTATTTATGATGAAAGTACTTCCGTAAAGCTTCTTCGAATAACAAAAAGAGATTTTGTTTCGGTAACTCAAAACAAAATCATTATTCAAACATTCGTTTTACGGGCTCTTGTACTCAAATATCAAGTGTCTGTTACATTTGGTATACCTCACCGACGGACAGAATCCAAGTCACATCCGCGTTAACATCAATCTGTAACTTTATATAGAGAACTAAGCGTTAAAATTGGACAAATTCAACCGCATAGTCAAGTTAGATTGCTTAACAAGATACACTAGGAACTCTGGTCTCATTACCGTGCATTGGGAGACCACGATAAGGCGTCTGACCTGGATATTAACAATCAAATTTAACTATAATCGTTAACGCTGCGGTAATCCGCATTGATGGTGGCATAAACTTATTTACCATCATCATTTTGATGACCTCCGTGGCGCAGTGCGTGCGCTGTCGCATTATAATGTTGGAGGTCCTGGGTTCGATTCCGGTTGAGTCTGGTCTAGCGGGAGGCTTCGGCCGTGGCTAGTTACCACCCTACCGACAAAGAGGTATCGTCTATGGTACGGCGTACGTACTGTACGGCGTCGACAATACCGTATATTAGCGTTCCGGCACAATGTCGCGTAGAAACCAATTAGGAATGTGGGTTTACCATATCCCTAACAAGTAAGTCCGCTACCATCTTAGGCTGCATTATCACATACCATTAGGTGAGATTGCCGTCAATAGTTAATGGAAACTGCTGGAAATAAGCATATATATACTTACAAATAATAATAGACTGAGTAATCATTAGATGAAGAAAGCACCATCCGTAAATCAGACTTAAACTACATGTCTAGTCGTTCAAAATAAAGTATTATTTGGAATTTGAATAACAATTTGTCTTGCCACAAAGAGAAGAGTGTCGGATAAGGAAAATTGCCTGTAAAGACAAAGCGGAAATAATATGCGCGACATTGCGTAACTCATGCTTAGAATTGGGAATCCTGAACGAACGAAATATAATAAAAGGGAGTTAAAATGTGCTTATTCGTTATTGGCTGTTTTCACGCCTACTTGCTGTTAAAAATATTTTTGACAAGCAGTTATCCACGAATTTGCCCGTGTTTGTTGGTTTCTTTTTTTATTTTGTGAAACTGTTTTCCCGAGTTAAAAGTGTGTGTGTGTGTGTGTGACTACTAAACCAATTTGTCTGACATTTGGAATGGAAATAGATAACCTGGATTTTACTTTTTATCCTGATTAATCTATGGCTCCCGTGAGATTTGTGAAAACCGAATTTAAATTGATTTACTACAACTATAGCTTTACTTTACTATAGCAATCATCCGCGAAATAAAACCCTTAATCTAAGCGAACGAAGTACCTGTTTGTTACCCTTTCACGCCGGAACATCAAAAACAATTTGGTTGAAATTCGTAATAGAGATATATACCCAGGATTAACACATAGGCACATTTTATCCCAGAAAAATCTATGGTTCCCGCGGGAATAGCGAGAAACTAAATCTCACGTCGATTAGCTATAACTACGGCTTTATGTTCTGAGAGAAATAATAGTACCAAATTGCCATAAAAAATAACAAGTGACAGTTAACATCAGCTGTCTATGTAAGATCAACTAGGATCACGGATTACTAGGGCATTAGAACGGGTTCGTAAGTTCCTCGATAGTAAAAAAAAAAGAATCACACTCAATACTTGTTGTTATAATGCAATCACATGTGTGCTGAATTAAAATATAATCTATAAAACTTAAAAAATATATAAATTGTATAAATATTAGTGTAAATGTTTGAGTTTTTACATAATATCACATTTATGATTTATTCGATTAGAAATGATTACTTTTGTATGACATTCAGAAACCGAAACTAATAATGGAACCTGGATTGATTGTGGATTACACTTTGGTAATTTTTAGGTTACTTTGAAATAAAGAAGAAGAAGAATGTTTTTATTGAAATTATATTTATTTCTCACAATTATAAGCGACAGGTACTCTTTATCGGTTATAATATGATGTATCTACCCTTTTTTCGAATAATCCTCTAAATACTAATTCAAAGGTTATTTTCATAAAACTTCTTAAGATATCGTTAGTCGTCGCTCTGCAAGTGATTTATGGCTGAATTTTCCATCTCCAAATTATCTGTACGGTTCGATCCATAGTGAATGTGGGTGTTATCAATTGCCACAGCTCGTAAACACCCAACTGGCAAAGGCATACTTTAATTTATTTTTGCTTTTGTAGTATAGGATTTATAGGATAAGATTTACTGTCTAACAACTTGACGACCTACGTGGCGCAGCGTGCACGCTGTCGTATTATAAAGTTGGAGGTTCTGAGTTTGATTCCCGGCTCGAGTCTGGTCTGGTGAGAGGCTTTAGCCGTGGCTAGTTACCACCCTACCGACAAAGACGTGTCGCCAAGCGGTGAAGCGTTCCGGCACTATGTCGCGTAGAAACCAATTAGGAGTATGGGTTTACCGTACCCCTAACAGGTTAGCCCGCTACCATCTTAGACTGCGTTAACACTTACCATCAGGTAAGATTGCCTAACTTGTAACTTTTAGGGCTAACTTGTAATGGATAAAAAAACATGTATATTTTTTTCGCTCTTACTGTTGATATATCCTATACTACGCATAGATACATACGAGTATAAGAACCAAAATGTCCTCTCAAAGCCAGATAACATATAAGCTTAACCTAACAAGACCATGCGGGCAGGCGGCTTACTCCTAATATATTTCAAAATGTCGACATGTTGATAAAGTGGTTTAGATCTTGACGCATCATTATGCCGACAAGACCTTACAGCTTTACGATACATTAAGTAAGTGTCGTGTTTACTTTGGTACCTATATAACTAAACGTAAACCATCCAATGGGTAAACAACTTACCTAGTTTGGGATTTTGTTTTACCTGCGTTAACAATATAACTACAAGTTAGCCCTTGACGGCAATCTCACCTGATGGAAAGTGATGATGCAGTCTAAGATGGTAGCGGCTGTTGTAAGGGGTATGGTTAACCCATACTCCTAATTGGTTTCTACGCGACATCGTGCTGGAACACACGACACATCTTTGTCGGTAGGGCGGTAACTAGCCACGGCCGAAGTCTCCCACCAGACCAGACTCGATCCGGGAATCGAACCTAGGACCTTTAACTTTAAAATGCATCAGCGCACGCACTTCGCCGCGGAGGTTGTCAGTAATATATTATAGCACTTTTATTAAGCACAATTTATCAAATTAAAACAGGATTTTAAAACACATAAATCATCATCAGTCTGTACATACCTACAAAAATACTAACATTAATCGATCAATAATGGTTTAATTACTAACTTTTTCATTCGTTTAACTTTAAAGTATACAAATTTGTGAAAGCGGACGCCTTCCGGAAGATTAATTCTTGCTTTTCGCAGTAGATTTATAAGATAGATTGGAAAACTGTGATCGGACACGTCTATCTACCACTCAATTCCGTCTGTCGTTTGTCAATGTCGCTTTTTATTGAAGCGGAAATACTTCTGAAAGATAACAAAACGCTTACCGTCACCCAATGCCTTATTAAAATAATAATGAATGCGTACGAAGATTAGAATAACATTATTTTTTACAAACTATTGATTTTTTTTAGTGTTTACTTTTTCGTACATTATTATTATTATTATTATTATTAGCCCGTACTGTCCCAATGTTGGGCAAAGGCCTCCCTTTCTTCCTTCCATTTGTCTCTATGTAGGGATATTTGGGGCCAAGCCGACATATAGGCATCGAGTTCGTCACGCCAACGACGCCTCGGTCTGCCTCGTCGTCTTTTTGTTTTTGGTGGCACCCAATGTGTAGCGGCCTTTGCCCAAAGTTCGTCGGACATGCGCATTCTTGGGGCAGCCTACAGCCCAATAGAACGCGTCCCCAGGTGGCGGATAGGGGCACACCCGCTAGGTATCCTAACAAGGGTATCTCAGGGTAGGAGGGAAATAAAATACCTCCCGCGGACCAAAAGGCCGGAAAGCATATTCCGTTATCAAACCCCTGCTACAGGCTACTCTGACTTATTCGGAGCTCAGGCTGTAGAAGGAGCTGTACGTTAGGCTGGAACGTACAAAAGTGCGGCGGTGGAGGAACCCTACGGGGTCAACAGTGCGGCATACTGTCTTTCAAAGAGAATTGAATGACACAGCGCTAATTTCGGGCTTATGGGTGGTAAGCTCAATAGAGGCCAAATTAGCAAGGTTGACATTAGAACAGGATGTGACCCTATGTTGATGGTGGAGGAACGTATTTTAGCAAACGTCAACAGCAGCAACTAGAGGACGGGTTTCGGCTCGGCCACTGTTCACTCACCAACCCGCATTGGACCAGCGTGGTGGGTTATTTGTCCAAACCCCTTTCAACCTACATGAATCACGACAAACAAACTAGACCCCAAGTACCCGGCGGTTCCTGGGGGAAGGATGCTAATGACAGTAGGCCGATTCCTCCTGGAACTAGGGGCAAGAATCTCCGGGTGGGTGGATTTAACTGTCAAATGACCCAAGCTTCTCATATTACGGACACCGATACATTGAACATAATGACCTACAACGTTCGCACCCTACGTACCGAAGAGCGATTAGTAGAGTTAGAAAACGCACTTGAAAATGTCAAATGGGATGTTATTGGTCTTTCAGAGGTTAGACGGGACGGAGAAAACACTTTTGAAAGAGACCAGTCAATATTTTTTCATTTTGGAGTAAGTGGAAGCAAACATGGTGTAGGATTTTTAGTTCACAAGCGATGGAAGCATAATATCTTAGAATTTGTTGCACTATCAGAACGAATAGCTATATTAAGATTACAAATAAATTTTAAACAAGTTCTTACAATTATACAAGTTTACGCTCCAACATCCTCTTATACAGATGCAGAAGTAGAAGATTTTTACGATCAACTCGATAACGCTTATGATCAACATAAGGGAACTTGGAATCTCATCTTGGGTGATTTCAACGCAAAAGTTGGATCTAAACATGACAACGACGATGGGAAAATTCTCGGACCTCATGGTTTTGGTTCCAGAAACGACCGGGGAAAACGCCTATTACAATTTGCCTTTGGACAATCCCTTAATATTAGCAACAGTTTCTTCTACAAAAAACCACACCGGCGGTGGACGTGGCTGTCTCCAGACGGCCATACCAAAAATGAAATCGATTTTTGTCTCTCCTCCCATAAAAATATCATAAAAAATATTGAAATATTAAATAATTTTAAATTCAACTCAGATCACAGAATATTGCGCGCTACAATAAAATTTGACTCAAAAATGCACAGAATGCACTTAATTAAGAATACAATACGACGAATAGATAAGATTTCACTTTTGGCCAATAAAGAAACATTTTGTTTGGAATTAAAAAACAGTTTTAGCTACCTAGAATCTACACTATGCGAAGAAGTAACTCAACAGTACAATAACATAATCAATAACATAAAAACAGCTAGCCAAAAGATTAAACCTCTTAAGAAAAAAGAAAGAAAACTGTCTAACGAAACCAAAAAGTTAATAGAAGAGAGGCAACAGTTAACCCGTAATACACCAGAATACACATCAAAAGATAAAACAATCAAAAGATGTATACGAAAAGACATAAGAAATTCCAATACGAAAATAGTACAAACAGCTCTTGAGAAAAACACTTCTCTTAGGGCCGCCATTCAAGGTATACAGAGTAATAAAACTTCGATTAATGCGTTAAAAGATCATAAAGGTGTTAAGCAGACAAATAGGTCAAAGATTCTACAAATCAGTACCGAATTTTATAAGCGCCTCTATTCTGATTCCGATTATAAATTAATAATCCCAGTAGATACTACATTAAATCATGATATAAGCCCGATCGACATCGAACCTATTTCAAATTGCGAAGTCCATCGTGCACTCTGTAGTATGAAATATGGTAGGGCTCCCGGAGAAGATGGAATAACTACAGAAGCATTAAGATTAGGGGAGACTGTATTACTTCCACATATAACAAAGTTGTTTAATTCTATTTTACATTCGGGTAATTTACCTGAGCAATTTTGTCACTCAAATATCATTTTACTGCACAAAAAAGGTGACAAAACAGATGTCGGTAATTATCGTCCCATCAGCCTTGTATCACATTTATATAAGACATTAATTAAAATAATAGAGTTTCGAATATCGGGTCAATTAGATAAAAACCAACCTGCTGAACAAGCTGGCTTCCGACGTGGCTTGTCTACCACTGATCATCTCCATACAATAAATCAATTAATTGAAAAACATGTAGAGTTCGACCTTCCACTTTATTTAGCATTCATAGATTACTCAAAGGCATTTGACAGTATAAAACACTCCAAAATTTTCGAAGCTTTACATAGCCAAGACATTCCATCACAATACATAAAAATACTACAGCAAATATATCACAACAGCACAGCATCCATTAAAGTACATTCCACGGGGCAGACTTTCCACATTCAGAAAGGCGTAAAGCAAGGAGATCCACTCTCTCCCAAACTTTTTACTGCAGTTTTGGAGGAGGTGTTCAGGAAATTGTCAGTAAGATGGATGGGAAAGGGCATCGTCATGGGAGATAAAAGGCTTTCTAACCTTCGATTCGCAGACGATATAGTCCTTTTTGCTTCATCAGCCTCTGAGTTGGGGGCTATGATTGCTGAGCTCAACGAGGTAAGCGTGGAAGTCGGACTTGAGATGAATATGTTTCGTACATTATAAGAAATAAAAAATCTAATACTTACTCGTAGTAATAAAAAAGAGAAAATCAAATAACTTTAAAATTTGAATAAAAGTTCGATATGAAAATACTCTTTACAAAAGATTCTTATTAGATTCGTTACTACGTAATTTTTTTTTTTTTTTTTAAGTTTATAATGAAAGGTAAATTAAAATAAAACACAGACGACAATTTAGTTCATATAAAAAGATCGATTGTCATTCTCTTCTCACTCGAATACTAGACTATTCAGACCCGTATTTAACAGTCAATATTGGATAGTCCAAAGGGTTCGATGTAGCGCCAAACCTATTGAACCAATTTTAATAAATGAAGTGCTTAGTCTACAGTTCTGGTGAAAGGCTACAGACGTCACATAAAATACAAAATGGCTGATATCATCATCGTAATCCTCAGCCTGCATGCAGGGCATAGCTAGCTTGTAGCTTAGGGTTGACATGAGCGCAACAATATAATGTTTTGTAATGATCTCGTCTTACTCATAGCAGTAAGCTGAGAAAATGGTAGAGATAATTATCTTTTGAAATATATAATGAAACAGACAAATGTATCGAGATTAGTAACGCTGTCTTAGATCTAAAAATTACAATAAGGATCTTACCTTTCTTTCGTTCTTAATATATTAAACTAGTTGCCCGCAAGTGGTTTTTCGCAAATCCCGCATGAGCTTGACATGTTTCCAGGATAAATATATAGATTATCCAGGGTATAATCTATCTTTAAGACCGCCTTTGCGCATTATGTTTGTTTTTTATTTTTGTTTCATTTATTTTAAATTCAAGTTTTTAGTGTGCAATAAAGAGTTTATCTATCTATCTATCTATCTTTAGTCCAAATTTCAGCCACATTGGTCCAGTAATTTTTGCGTGAAAGAGTATCAAACATCCATGGATGTACCATACATACAAACTATCGCGTTTATAAAATTAGTATAATAATTGTAGGACAAAGGTAGTCGTCCAATGCAGAAAATACGTCTTTTATTCCAATTTTCAGTGGCATGTTTAAAGCCTTTCAAAATATATAAGCTGATTTTCGTATTTCCCTCGCAATATAAACAAATATTTATTTATTGTTCTCAGGACTGTCATCTGTCTGGATTTTCCCGGATTTGTTTCTAGTTTTGAATACCGGACGTCCGGAGGTGCTTATCAAAGCGGCGATTTACAAGCATTACGGTGAATTTTGAACATTTCAATTGCTTGAATATTTGATGACCTATATTTTTTGGCTACCCAACCTACCTAAAGCGTAACTTTCAATAATTTCGTCAAATATTAAAAACATGGTCGCCTATGCAGCTGATAAGAAAACTGGAATCTCTCAGACGATAAAGAGAACCTGTCTGCTTGAATAATAGACCTAAAATCTTTGACATGACTCTGAAATAAAGATATCCGTGGAAGAACCAGAATAACCGATAGGCAGGTAGGCATATACCTCAAAAAGGAAAAAAAATTGCTATACTCAACGGAAAACCAGAGCGTATATTAACTAAGTCAAATATTGGTTTTGTATGGCGAGTTTTGCTCCAAGATTCTTAATCAAATGTTCATTATGCAGCGTTCCCATTAAGTTTAAAACTCCCAACAAGTTGAAAACTAAACAATCAAACTAGAAATTTTACTTTTTCAAAGTTACTTAAATTTTTTGCTTAGTCGCAGCGCGGTTAGATTGCAAAAGTAGGTAAGTTTTCTTAAAATATTTTATTATATAATTATTTTATCATCTCTTCTCATAACATTTATAATGATGTTTACCAAAATTAAAAAAAAACATGAGCTGGATTCCATTCTAAATGGATTCGTTTGATTTCTAACATAGATTCTAAACCGAAGTAACTTCAAGCCAAGCGAAGGCTTCTTTAGATATTGCTCCAAACTTTTCGCTATTAGACCAACTGTGATAGCCTAGTGGTTAGGATGTCAGCCTCATAATCAGAGGTCGGGGGTTCGAATCTGGGCACGCACCTCTAACTTTTCGGAGTTATGTGCGTTTTTAAGCAATTAAAATATCACTTGCTTCAACGGTGAAGGAAAACATCGTGAGGCCAGTGCTCTGCAGTGAACCGAGATGGGTTGATCATGATGATGATGATGATTAGACCATTGACTTTGATTTCTTTATCATCATTATCAACCAATTACTGGTCCACTAAAGGGGCACGGTTCTGCTCTCAGAAAGACTTGGGTCTGGCCGTAGTTCAGATTTAGTTATATTTTATCAACTTTGAAAAGATAATGTTACGTATTAGGGATCGAACTCGTTCCTCACGAAAGGGACTCCACGTCTTATCCACTCGACTATCCCCGAAAGTTAATTATGGTTAGTTACTAATATAAAATATTAATATTGAGTATTTTAATAATGTTTTATGATTCCCCAATAACGAGTCTTGCTTTCAAACGAGGTTCAACGGTCCAAATAACTAATCAGTCGATGAAAACTAATTAGGTCCCTCCCGAAAGAGAAGCCGCCGATACATAAACCTTCTCGTCCCTTGCAATATACCTTGTGGTCCCTAAAATATGGATTATAATTCTGAAACAAGAGCGTCAGCAATATGAAAGCAATAGGTACTTACGTAAAATACGTTTATTATTTTTTTTAATAAGCATTACTATATCAAGCAAACGTCCTCTTACCTTAAGCCAAATGACACAAGCTCATCCCATTTTACCTGTATATTAACAGCTTGGTATATTACGTAAATATAGGTCGACCTATAAGAACATTAGTGACACGAACCGCTCTGCGAAACGACATGCTGTTGTCGTCTCCAAGATTAATACCTCGCGCCGCCAGATTCAGCGATAAAAGCGCCTAGCCGATATTTGGATGAAGAATTAAGGCAAATTAACGTGGGCTGAGTTGATCAAGCGGCATTAATTATGACTTATGTTACTGTTTATCGTACTGTTGCATAAAGTTATTTATCTTACTGTATATAACACAACATGAAATGCTGTATTAGCCTAATGGTTAAGACGTCCACCACTTAATCAGAGGTCGGGGGTTCGAACCCGGGCACGCACCTCTATACCTATATACTTTTCAGAGTTATTAAAATATCACTTGCTTCAACGGTAAAGGAAAACATCGTGAGGAAACCAGCTTGCCTGAGTTCTCCATAATGTTCTTAAAGGCGTGTGAAGGCTGCCAATCCGCACATGGCCAGCGTGGTGGACTATGGCCAAACCCTTCTCATATTGAGAGGAGACCCGTACTCAGTATTGAGCCGGCAATGGATTGATCATGATGATAATGATGATGATGATGATATAACACTAAGGCTAACTATCAATGAGCACAGCTTTGTAGGGTTCGCAAGATTTAATCTACTAAGTAAACATTTTAAGGGCATATTTTTTAATTAAAGAACCAAATACGTTGATAAATTGCAACTTAATTTTAAAACTACAATTCTCGTATGATAAAAAGTTGTAGTATCTAGAAATATTTTATTAAAAGTTGTAGTATGTCTATCTAGACACATTACAACCTTTTCATATATTGTGATTTGAAAAAAAATGCTTACGCCAACAAAGATGCTGAGACAGTAAGCAGACCGAAATAAAAGTTTTTAACAATTGCAATAGTGTTATTAAGAATTAACTAAATTAGCACCTACATATTTCTAGGTGGTAATTTTCATTACAAAACTTCGATATTAAAATCGTCGTACTTTTGTTTCACTCCCGTTGATTTACGATTCAGATAGATAATGGCAGTGCTTCGTGACTTTGACTTTAACTTTTAAATTATAATATTGGAAATTCCTCAAATGTCAGTGATTAAAACTCTCGTTTCGGGGCTCGAGTTACTTAAATGCCTACTTTATATTAATGGGTCATGCACCCTTTCAGATTTTTATCGAAGTTCGTGACGGATGAACAACTTTGGCGGTTCGAAGGTGACTTAAGCATCCTTCGTTCACAATCCCTATCATTGAAAAGAAATAATAATTATTAATAAACTAACGGAAATTGCATTCTTAATAAGATCATATAAAAGGTTAGCCATGAAAACTTGTATGTATTATAGCTATATTTATATATTTTTTTTTTACTCCAGCACGATTTTTTACCTGTTCAGCGGCTTTAAAGCATTGATATCGTTAATGGGTAAGGGATATCCTTTATCGGTCTCTTAGCGCTATCTTATCCCTTGACGACAAGTCTTTACTGGTAACTAGAAGAGGCTGAAGCTAGAAAAAAAACCAAATAATTAAAAATTGCCGAATTAACTTTGGGGATCGAACAAAATACCAATTTAAAAGACCAAAAGACCACCGCTTGTAGGAAGTCATCGATTTGGTCAAATGCAACTACCGTATAAAAAAAGTTATAAACCTTGTCCGTTAAATAAAAATGCATATCTGCGACTAAGGTAAGGTTTAATTATATTTTTATTTGAATATTTTAATGTTCTTTTTCATATAATCTGTTTTTTTTTTTATGGGTGTAGCTGTGATAGCCTAGTGGTTCGAGCGTCAGCCTCCTAATCAGAGGTCGCGGGTCGAACCCGGGCACGCACCTGTAACTTTTCGGAGTTATGTGCATTTTTAAGCCATTGAAATATCACTTGCTTTAACGGTGAAGGAAAATATCTTGAGGAAACCTGCATGCCTGAGAGTTCTCTATAACGTTCTCCAAGGCGTGTGAGGTCTGCCAATCCGCACATGGCCAGCGTGGTGGACTCTGGCCAAACCCATCTCATATTGAGAAGAAACCCGTACTCTGTATTGAGCCGGCAATGGGTTGATCGTGATGATGATGGGTGAAGCCTGAAATAAATGAAATTTTACTTTGAATAAACGCTTTATTAACAACCTTAAATATGTACTGCCAAAATAAAACAGGTAAAAGTTAACTTGGTTTACAATTTTTTTAATTAAAAGAAGTGCATAATACTGTTTTCATTATGCAAAGTTGGTAGTTTCCCCGGGATGACGGCCACACCATTCAGCCAACCGTCGCCATTTTTTAAGTCCACAATCGCATTCCAAATATTATTCTTTAATTTCAAAGACGAATGTTTTTGTTGCCGCTACGAGATTCACAAACTAAGAAATAATTTAATTATACGATACTTTTATAACTGTGTTAAGTATGTTTCGTTTGTATTAATTTTTTCTTTAGACTAGTGGTTTAGGCTTGAAAGGGTAACACGCAAACTGAGTTGCTTCAAATAATTGCAACCTAACGACCTCCATGGCGCAGCGCGTGCGCTGTAGCATTTTAAATTTGGTTCCTGGGTTCGATTCCCGCCTCGAGTGTGGTCTGGTGGAAGGGTGCGGCCGTAACTAGTTACCACCCTACCGACAAAGAAGTGTCGCCAAGCGATCCGGCAACCGGCCATCTTTGCCAGGTTCCTACGGGAATGAAGGAAACACAAACAAGACGCATTTTTGATTTGTATGCAAAGTTTTTTTTTAGCTCTCGACTGCATCTCACCTGATGGTAAGTGATGAAACGGTCCAAGATGGTAGCTGGCTAACCTGTTAGGAGTATGGTTAACCCATAATTGGTTTCTGCAAGGTATCATACCGAAACGCTAAATCGGTTAGCGGCACGTCATTGTCGGTAGGATGGTGGCTGAAAACACCCACAAGACCATAGTAATTTTAGGAATTACTCTATGTTTGAGATGTACGAGTACCTTATTCATAATTAATTAAATATAATAATTGTCCTCACTTCTCATGCTCAGTCAGTGTGTGTGTGTGTGTGTGTGTGTGTGTGTGTGTACGGCACAACTGTTGCAGCAGTCTAGATTAAATTTAGCACGGAGACAGCTGGCATCGCGGAGATGGGCTTGTTGTATCGGAAACCATGTTTTGTTACCTATTGACGGCTCCACCTCTAACTCATCGTAGTAAGGTTTTGTCCAACAAATCTTTTTTTTTCCACTACAAGTTAGCCTTTGACGGTATGCTCACCTGATGGTAAGTGACGATACAGTCTCAAATGGTAAACCTGTTATGGGTATGGTAAACCCATACTCCTAATTGGTTTCTACACAACATCGCGCCGGAACGCTAAATCGCTTGGCAACACGTCTTTGTGGGTAGGGTGGTAACTAGCCATAGCCGAAGCCTCCCACCAGACTTTATAATGCGAATGTGCCACGGAGATCGTCGTCTTTTCTTTTTGGTGATATTTTTTAGCCCGGTACCTAAACAAACGGTTCCTGCTAGATTTACATATAACACAGAAAAGGCGAACGAAGTCACTAAACGTGTAGTTTTATGCATGAAACATTTTATCTCAATATTTCCGAAGATTTTCAGTTCATCTTTGGACTGGTACATCGCTCTGCATAATATTCTACATTTGCTTACTCGTCCATATCGCAGATCAGCTAACTAGGCGGATGATTGTTCTGCCTGCACGTATTTGAACTGTATGAATTTACGTTCGTTACACATTTCCATATAAAAGAGCACAATGGGTACATACTGGTGTGGTACATAAATCTCTAAAGTAAACTTAATAGGTTCAAAAAATGATGTTATCATTTGACAAAACCTTTGAAACAAAAAATAGGGTTAACGCCATGCGAATGGTAAAAAATATGCCAAAACCAAAACAACTTGTCTTGAAGTTTAAATAGAATATGTGACGACATGTTGTGTCGACCCCACATAGCCAAAGAAGAAGTTAGTTTAGTTTAGAGATTTATTATTGCAGAATTGGCACCATTGTGCGCATTTCCCAACCACACTGACAGAAATGAATTTCTTGTTTTTTTTTTTATTTATAGACTAGCGTTTGGATGCAATCGTCTTTCGATATACAGGATGAAGGACTACGAGTATTTAATACATAAAAATAAGCGTACGGTACAATAGAAGAATATTTGTTAAATTTTGACTTCAGTAAACGAATGCCTAACTGCCTTCCATTACACATTGGTCCGACAATGTAGCAACGTTTTAGAAGTAGTTAATAAAGCTTCAATATGCCACGTTTTCTAAATTGAGCCTAAAAGTTTTGTTAACGAAACTCATAAAAAAGTTTTCAACAAACTTCAGGCACGAAACCCAATCAAATTCATTTGCTTTCACGTGGCTGTACGTAAATGTACCTGGGTTGGTACGTAAATATACATTGGCTAAAACACAGTTTCTGTAAATACCTACATATTTATTTACATCATCATCATCATGATCAACCCATTGCCGGTTGACTACAGAGCACGAGTCTCCCTGTCAATGTGGGAAGGGTTGGCCATAGTCCACCACGCTGGTCATGTGCGGATTGGCAGACTTTACACGTCTTTGAGAACATTATGGATAACTCTTAGGTATGCAGTTTTCCTCACGATGTTTTCCTTCACCGTTGAAGCAAGTGATATTTTTAATTGCCTTAAAATGCACATAACTTCGTAAAGTTAGAGGTGCGTGCCCGGGTTGGAACCCCGGACCTATCAGCTATCACTGCTGCATGCTATATATTTATATATATATATTTATATTCACTTACATATAATACGTTGCGTCGCTAATATGCTCATAAATTTTATCATATATACCACGACAACAAACATTATCAACTACCACCAATTATAGAAGAGCAGGGAATAAAAAGCTAACCCGGCTTTTAATCCAATAAACACTTGAAGCGGAATAATTAACTAGACAGTAAACTGGGGATCTAAGTAAACTTGTTCTAATGCCTCATTCTAAAGCTGCCATAACTAATTCCGTCCTCGGATCTCGCGGCGGGAGGCATTAATCTTGCCACGTCAGCAGTGGAATGCCATTTTGCACGACCGCAGTGTCACGAACACACCTAAAGCTTAGAAAGGAAACTTTTTTCATCGCTTTTAATGCCTTTTCTTAAAACCTCCATTCATTGGTTGTGCGCTATATTCAGCATTTTTTCATTATTTCACAAAAACCGTTTCTCTAGTGACGATCTGAAGGATCAAAGGAAATCATGAAATGCAAAAAGATACAGCGACAACTTATAACGACTGCAAACAAGAAGTATTTTAAAATAATTTTCAATTGATGCAAATGATGTGGTTATTTCAACTCGAAAAGTTCAACTAAACAAAAATCACGATGTCACACATCGTTATTTTGTTAAGATGAACAATGAAAACAAGTTAAGATGGAATTTTAACTTTTGTTTTTATAACATTAATAAGGTTATTGCCGAGGGCTTAATCTGAAACATTTATGAGGCATTTGTTCAGCAATTACTCAGGTTTTATATTTTCCCTTCGCATGCACAATGATTGGTTTCTTAAAAACACAACGTATATTTCTCATTCCGATTCATAAAATAATCTGGTGTATTTTCTTTGTAGTACGAAGAATCTTTAATATACGAGTACGTCGTAGTGTGGATGGGTACTTTGCCGTTCGAGTGTATCTACATTTCAAAATATTCCAAAGCAATAAAGGAAAAATCTTTATAAAACGACTTTTGGATGTCCTTCCATTCATCGATGTCACAGGATCATTCACTCCATAATTTTATATAGGCATAAAATTGGTTGTGAAATAATATATACAAATAAATAAAATTGGAGTGTCTGTTTATAATATTGAAATAACCGATTTTTATTACATGCATATGAATATCTACATATACATACTATACGGTACATACACCAAAATGACATTTTTTTAAATTTTTGTCTGTCTGTCTGTTTGTTCTGGCTAATCTCTGAAATGGCTGGACCGTTTTTAACGGGACTTTTATTGGCAGGTAGCTGATGTAATAAGGAGTAACTTAGGCTACTTTTATTTTAGAAAAACGCGTACTCCGATTTCACTCATTCTCTTTTTTTTTAGAAAGGAGATACTTTAATGTTTATCCTGTAATTATTTCCAGTAATTCGGGTTAGTAACCTATTGCTTCGTGATTGAAAGACAAACAAACACGCTAACTCAACGCAGACGAAGTCGCGGGCGTCAGCTAGTAACAAAATAAACCCGCAAGGCTGGATTTACAACGCTCGTGTGTCCAATCAAATAGTAATATTTAATGAACCATAAATAGAACGCTACTAAATGTATATAAATCTTAAATATAATAAAAATTTTATTGATGCGAATATGAAATAGTTTAAACCAGAAGCTTTAGCTAATTAAAGTTTAATTTTAGAATTTCTTCCTGATCAACCCCGGTTGAAAGAAATGAGTTGCTGCATGTTTTTATTTTTATACAATAAAAACTAGCCCTTGACGGCTATCTCACCTGGTGGTGATGCAGTCTAGGATGTTAGCGGGCTAACCTGTTAAGAGTATGGTAAACTCACGTTCCTAATTAGTTTCTACGTGACATCGCTAAATCGGAACGCTAAATCGCTTGGCGACACGTCTTTGTCGGTAGGGTGGTAACTAGCCACGGTCGAAGCCTCCCACCAGACCGGATTCGAGCCGGGAATCAAACCCAGGACCTCCAACTTTATAATGCGACAGCGCACGCACTGCGCCACGGAGGTCGTCAAAAATATTACATTAAATAGACTCTAGCTGGCTTTGAATATTTAAATTTATTAGATCAATATAAAATAATTCAATACTAGGACAAGCTTACACACTGGTGTCAAATTATTTTAATCACCCAACCATGGCTATGTTTGTACCCAATGTTAATCAAAAATCTAACGTATTTCTATAAACTTATTGAAGACATAAGCAACATTTTCTCCATGCAATGCATTCATCCATGCAAACAAACGTTCGTCGCACTCTCGACATTCATTTTGAAACTGATAAAAATAAACATCGAACTTAGTGAGTGTCTGATTGTTGCAAAAAGTCAGACATCTACACTAACTTCACAGTCAAAGTTAAAAATCTGTTGCCAGTATCCTGAAATAGCAACCGGGGACCGTGTCCAAGTAACCTTTCTTAGCAAAGTAACCACAGTTTTCCTTGTCGGTAACAAAAAGTGTCCAAGTCTGTGCTGCACCTAAGCGAATACATTTTCATCACTTGCACAAATGTAGACACAGAATATCGTCACTTACTCGTTTTACCTCTTGACTTGACAACAATGAAGTGAAGGAGCTTTGGGATACATAATGTAAGTCTGATGACTCGACACTAATCTCGTTAAACTTCGAGATACAGTGTCTTGCCGTCTTGTCGTGTCACTTTTAACATTTGCATTTTGCACTCAAGTATTTCGAGTTTGCCATTCGTGTTACTCCTATCTCTAGTAAAGAGCTCTGCTCTACTTACTTTCATTGCTTGCTCAAATTCGAAGCTCAATAGGCGTTGACAATTTCTCTCAATAAATAATAAGTATATGAAAGTGAATAGAAGCTGTGATAGCCTAGTGAAGCTGTGATAGCCTAGTGGTTAGGACGTCCACCTCCTAATAAGAGGTCGGAGGTTCGAACCCGGGTACGCAAATCTAACTTTTCGAAGTTATGTCCGTTTTTTAATTAAAATATCACGTGCTTCAACGGTGAAAAAAAAAATCGTGAGGAAACCTGCATGCCTGAGAGTTCTCCATAACGTTCTCAAAGACGTGTGAAGTCTGCCAATCCGCACATGGCCAGCGTGATGGACTGTGGCCAAACCCAAATTGAGAGGTGACCCGTGCTCTGTAGTGAGCAGTGATGATGATGATGAAAGTGAACAATTAAATTGACACTTTATCCCAATAAGATGAAATGTCAAACAGCAAAACCAAAAAGAACGTCTAAACCACGTCTCATAATAAAAAGTAACTATAGTCATAGGTTTCTTTCTGCATAGATTTATGCTATAAATAGTACTGGTTTCTGAAATTGATAAGGTAGAAATTAGTAACCAGTAATATAAAATACAACCAATTAGGAGGATGGGTTTACTTACTTACTATACCCCGCATCTTAGACCGCATCATGACTTACCATTAGGTGAGATGCCGTCAAGGGCTAATTTGTGGTGTATCAAAAAAAAAACTGTATGCGCGTGGTATGCGGTCCTTTTTTGTTTAACCTTTAAGTTATAGAATTAAGTACCTCCTGAAAAGAGGTTAGTAAACAACCCACTAAAACTTAGAAACGTGCTGTAATACAAGTATTATTGTAAGTTACAGTTCTTTTTATGAGCAATTTGTTTTATTTATTGTCGTTGCGAAATAAAATATTGAGCCATAAATTATACCAGCTTATGGCATCGGGGAGGCATAAGCCCGACAGCTAGTTGTCAGCAATCTATCAATCATAGTGATTATTGCTGTGGCTTCTAAGCCGCTTTCACTTATTGATCAAATATTTACCCAGCCACAATTTAGAGTTACTCTTATATCATGTATATAATACAGACTATTGAAATCTATTATATCTAACCGTTTTTAAGAACTATGGTATACTATATATATATGTTAGACAAAAACTGTACAAGTTTTAACCTAAAAAAAATAAATTTTAATAATTCGTTCGATTTGATTATGGCTAGGTTTTACAGCAGATGCCGCGCATTTGGGTTTTTTAAACCATCTGAGCAATAGAAAAGAATACTTTAAATTCTGAAAAAACAAACATATGTATTAATTAAGGATCTAGTCTAGTCAGAATCGCATTCACTTACAAGATCTAGGGTACTTCACTGTATATAAAAAAAAATCATAAAAGTTACACCTTTATGTAATAACCAAAACTATTGATATTTTACATTCAATTTTTGTACCCAAATACAGACAGATAAAGTGCATAAGATTCCCGTTCAACAGATGGCAATAATAAAAGCACAGTGACTCAGCGTTTTCGAAATTTCGTTATATGCACATTACCTTATGGTAATAATATAACGTTTTGATATCAAAAAAATAACCTAAATAAAATTATTTTTACTCTCTATAGTAGAAAAACAGTGGTTGTAGTTTAAACGATTATATTTACACAAGTGATCTTTGCTCATTTTATTGTTTTAGGCGTACAACGAGGGAGTAGCGTAAGGAATATAATCCAGTTTTGTAAGTTTAAGAACATAGTTAAACCTGCGAAACACTCAGTGGCTTTAGGAGATCTTACGCTTACGAAATAAAATATTATGTTCTAACAATATAAAACTCGCTTACTAATATCAGATGACATTACACAAGATCATTATCTTGTAGGAAAAAGGGGTTCTAGGACGTCATCTATAAAATATATCAGCAATAATCAATTAATGTAACCTTTATCGTCGCTGTATAATTAATACGGTTGTAACGATTTATTATATTATTTAAACGTGCAATAACGCGATAACATGTAAATGTGTGTGATTATTCGACATATTAATCGCGGATCCCATTTCACTGTAAATATGTATGTTGTCACCGAGTATTTTCATATGATAGCTTTGTACAGTTATTTTTCTTAGAGTATTGATTCCAGGAATAAGTTTTATCGTTATCAGGAATACTGTCAGCATAGTCATTTAGTTACCTTTCTAAATAGCCTCATAAAATATTTTTATTTTTGGTATGTATGTTATATAAACCCAATCTCATATTAAGTTTAATAGTTTGAAAAATTAATTCGAAAGAATAAACTTGTAGTTGACATTTTATTTCTCTAAAGGCATGCCTAATTTATAAATTAATAACTCGATCACGTCTTCACCGTAATGGAATCAATCCGTTTTTGGAATATTTTAATTTACATCTTCCCCGCTCCATTACACTTTTGCGCATTAAGTCCAAAATTAGGAACGAATAAAATGTACTCAAACAACCTAGTTATGTTCTAATACAAAATAGTACCTAAATTGTTTGGAAAAAGGTTTTTTATATTGTATCTATTTTTTTTTATCCACTACAAGTTAGCCCTTGACAGCAATCTCACCTGATGGTAAGTGATGATACAATCTAAGATGGTAGTGGGCTAACCTGTTAGGGGTATGGTAAACCCATACTCCTTTCGGTTTCTACGCAACATCCTGAACATACGTATACATACGCAACATACGTTCCGGAACGCTAAATCGCTTGGCGACACGTCTTTGTCGGTAGGGTGGTAACTAGCCACAGCCGAAGCCTCCCACCAGACCAGACTCGAGCCGGGAATCGAGCCCAGGACCTCCAACTTTTTTATAATCTGACAGCGCGCGCGCTGCGCCACGAAGGTCGTCAAAAAAATTTACAGTCCGTTATCAACACATCTCAGGCAAATATCAACTCATTACAAGCACGATATTGCGCTTTTTCCACTTTTCTAAATCCGCAGACACGCCCTCTTGCACACGGTCAAAATAATACTTAAACTTCGATTCAGCTCATATTTTAACAGGCTAAATACTTAGCGGACCACCCTCGTAATTTTCCTACACTTGGAGTAATAATCACATATGTAAATCGGAAATGCATAAATACATTTTCTTCCTTTCTTCAGCATCTTGCCGGTTCTAAATTTTTATATTAATTTTGTTTTCTTTTATCTATTCCTTAAATTTTGCGTTGACAGTTTTCCCATATCTTACTAGCCCACAGTCGTTAACAGTAGCAAATTCCCTAAAACCAGCTCTGTTACCGCATTGTGACTGATGTTACATAGATATGCCAAATTTCTCTTAAATTGTATGATCTGGCATGATAGGTGATGAAAAGATAAGAACTGAAAAGATAGGTTTCAAACTAAGAACCGAAAATCAAGACAGTCTGAACTGGGTTAGCATGCAGGCATGAAATAGTTATAGCTATAATTTTCTCAACCTACCTCCATGATATAAGACGAGAAAATGGGTAGACAATAATATCGTTGCACGCACATGGTTATGTTTAGAAACATCTTCTCTTATTCCAAAGAAATGTGAAGTTAATACTGCCATGTTTACGACTTACACAAAAGTTAAATATTTGAAAGTACACAATTATTTTGAGCTTTTGACACTTATGAGTAAGTTGTGTCGTCACATAAATTCTGCGAACAAAACATTAGGCTGTTTTCCATCAGCAAAAACAACTTTCTAACAAACTGGAATTTATTTAATTTTAATTGTTTAGGTTATAAAAGTTATAATGGAAAATTATTTACTTTCATTAATAATTAATATACAAATCATTATAATTAGCCATATTTATACGATAGTCAGTTGAAAAACACCAAGAAGGTCAAATCTCTAGTTATTATTTAAGCATCGCAATACTTTGTTGCCAGGAAGAAATTGCTAAATTTTACTGATAAGGCTGCCAAATTATACCTACTATCTAATCGCTCTATTGTATTGGCATTTTTTTATTATCCGTGTACAATAAAAGTGTATTCATTCATTTATTCATCACTTTTTATTTCAAAGCTGTCTGCCCGCGGCTTAGCTCGTAAACAATTTTCAATTTTCCCTGGGGAACTATTTAAGGAATCGGGATAAAAGGTAGCCTATGTTATTTTCCATGTCGAAGGCTACATGCATTCTAAATTTCATCCAAATTTGTTTTTGCATGACTGTGTAACAAACATCCACAGCTCGAATTTATAATGTATATAGGATATAGGATTGAAAGATATTGAATAGTTCGCTGAAGCTCTGATAGCCTAGTGGTTAGGGAGTCAGCCTCATAATCAGAGGTCAGCGGTTCAAATCCGGGCACGCACCTCTAACTTTTCGGAGTTATGTGCGTTTTTAAACAATTAAAATATCACTTGATTCAACGGTGAAGGAAAACATCGTGAGGAAACCTGCACGCCTGAGAGTTCTCCATAATGTTCTCAAAGTCTGCCAATCCGCACATGGCTAGCGTGGTAGACTATGGCCAAACGCTTCTCATATTTAGAGGACACCCGTGCTCTGTAGTGAGCCGGTAATGGGTTGATCATGATGATGATGATGATGAATAGTTCGCTTGAAAATTTTATGATTACCGGCATGGTAGCCGATATAATTTCAGTTTGTTAGAAATCTTTTAACTAATTAAACTGCCGGTTAATGACGAGCTCTGCAGCTGTATCGGTAACTTTTGTTCTTCTAAGATGCCCTCACTTTTTCTCGTTTTTTACTGTACAAGTTAGCCATTGACGGCAATCTCACCTGATGGCAAGTGGTGATGCAGTCTAAGAAGGTAGCGAACTAAACTGTTACGGGTATGTTAAATCCATACTCCTTATTAGTTTCTACGTGACATTGTGCCGGAACACTAAATCGCTTTGGGACACGACTTTGGCGATAGGCTAGGGTAGTTACCCTAGCCTATTCCTAGCCTGGCTAGTTAGCCAGGGCCGAAACATCCCAACAGACCAGACTCGAACCTCCAACACTAGGAACGTCTCTGAGTCGACACCGGCAATAAGCACAAAAAATAAATTACTTATACATTAATATTTTTAGCTGTATCAAAATACAAAGTTATAAAAGGCCTCATTGGCCTATATAAGCCAAATTAATTCGTAGAAGGATGGAGAAACGAAGCGTCGGTGTAAGCAATTATGAAATATCCCAGCTACAAATGAAATAGTAATCGGCGCCACTATAAAAGGCAATCTTACAATGGTAAAGTGACGCAATCGCTGAGAGAAAAGAGCGTCACGTTCTTTCCCTCTCAAGCAAAGCTATTGACGGGTCCTTTGTATTCTTTATACAGGTTTCCTATAATGGGTTTTAGTGTTAACCACCGAGCTCTATTGTGGAATGATAAATCGATACACACCAGATTTTCCTTACGGTAACCTGTTTTTATTCATGGGACGTTCTCTTTTATGTATTTCTAGATTTATAACGCAATATGTACTATATATAACCAAAGCTTTTTTTTTTATACACTACAAGTTAGCCCTTGACGGCTATCTCACCTGGTGGTAAGTGATGATGCTGTCTAGGATGGTAGCGGGCTAACCTGTTAGGAGTATGTTAAACCCACGCTCCTAGTTGGTTTCTACACGACATCGTGCCGGAACGCTAAATCGCTTGGCGACACGTCTTTGTCGGTAGGGTGGTAACTAGCCACGGCCGAAGCCTCTCACCAGACCAGACTCGAGCCGGGAATCGAACCTAGGACCTCCAACTATATAATGCGACAGCGCGCGCACTGCGCCACGGAGGTCGTCAAAGCTTTGATAGCCTAGTGGTTAGGACGTTCGCGTGCTTATCAGAGGTCGGGGGATCGATCCCGGGCACGCACCTCTAACTTTACGTAATTATGTGCGTTTTTAAACAATTAAAATATCACTTGCTTGAACGGTGCAAGTCTGAGAGCTCTCCATAATGTTCTCAAAGGCGTGTGAACTCTTGCAATCCGCACATGGCCTGCGTTTTAGACTATGGCCAAAACCTTCTCATATTGAAAAGTGACCCGTACTCTGTAGTGAGCCGGCAATGGGTTGATCATGATTATGATGATACAACCAAATGGCTTCGACATCAACTAGGCCCAAACTCTATATGAAATGAGCCAAGTAAACCGCAAAAGTTTTGTATTTATTTTATTGTATATCTCATATCTCTCGATTTCTATTTAAGGTCAGAAATTTTCTTCTTCAGATTTACTACTTTACACGTGTTCCGAGTGATCTGACGCACGCATATTTTCCAGTCATTTTTATTTTGTTTAACGTTTAGAAAAATATATAGATCTTCGAAACATTTTCATATATATATATATATATAGATCTTCGAAAGTTTATATTCTCCTGTGATAATTATCAATTTAATTTGGTATTTAGGCTAGAGGTCTGAGACCGGTTATATTCATAGGAAAAAACAGACCTTAACGAAGCAACACGACGGCTTAGCGGTGAGTAAGTATTAATCAAATAATATTTTTTTTAATATTTTGATACCTGTTAGTTTTATAGAGTTTATAAAACTATGATAAATAATGAACGTTATGATCCTAGTGTACTTTTATGATAAGTATACTGATGCATAAACAAAATGTTTATCAAAAAAGAAACTTGTTAGTGAGACTTATCTGGGAAAAAATAATTGTGTGAGCTCTGGGACAGCATATCATATAAACTGGTCCAGACCGGATCCGGATGTGACCCGGATCGGACACGGACCTGAACTTGTGTTTTATATACAACTGTAGCATTCAAATATAATTATTGTGAAAGCAAACTAAAAATATTCAAAGAATGTTTAATTGTTGAGGCCATGTTTTGTTTAATATGATACATGCCATAATTATGAATTAATATAACAGCTATTTATCTGTAAATATTTACTATATTTTAGGAAGCATATTTCACCGCAGCCTTCTACCATCGATTGGTAAAGTAACATACACAATGGTTGTTTTTATGAAAAAGATTGCTTACAACCTTTGCATAGAAATGTGCACAAAGTGTTCCATGATATTAATAAACAGTATATATCTATATATCTATAAATTACTAAATTGACGACCTCCGTGTCGCGGTGCGTACACTGTCGCATTATAAAGTTGGAGGTTCTGGGTTCGATTCCCGGCTCGAGTCTGGTCTGGTGGGAGGCTTCGGCCGTGGCTAGTTACCACCCTACTGGCAAAGACGTGTGCCAAGCTTTTAAGCGTTCCGGCGCGATGTCGCGTAGAAACCAATTAGGAGCGTGGGTTGGCTGCTAACAGGTTAGCCCACTACCATCCTAGACAGCATCATCACTTACCACCAGGTGAGATAGCCGTCAAGGGCTAACTTGTAGTGTATAAAAAATACATCACACTGAAAACGCATACGCCCACAATTGTCATATGTATTAAATCATCATCATCATGAACAACCCATTACCGGCTCGCTACAGAGCGCGGCTCTCCTCTCAATATGAGAAGGGTTTGGCCATAGTCCACCACGCTGGCCATGTTCGGATTGGCAGACTTCACACTTTGAGAACTTTATAGAGAACCCTCAGGCGTGCAGGTTTCCTCACGATGTTTTCCTTCACCGTTGAAGCAAGTGATATATATATTTTTTTAAACGCACATAACTCTGAAAAGTTAGAGGTGCGTGCCCGGATTCGAACCGCCTACCTCTGATTAGGAGGCTGACGCCCTAACCACTAGGCTATCACCGCTTCATGTATTTAATAGTAAAGAATAAATGTGGGAAGTTTTAAGGAAACGTCCTTATTATAAACTTTAGCAGCACACCAGTTGTATAAACTCTTCTTGGTTTTTATTTACAAAGTCGTACATGCATGAATGTTGCTTATCAAAAGTTTTTCCACCAAGTCTTCTTTGTTACGTTATTGTAAGTATCGTTTTACTACAATTTAAAATGTATTGTCGAATTTCTTACACAGTGAAGCACACATTGTTGTTCGTACTTCAAACAAGTACTAATCTTTGTGTGTTTTTTATTTTACTAGTTTAAATGATCTTCATCATCATAAATGCAGCTAAAAAAAGAAATACTAAAACTACTACTACAAAGTAATGTTTTTAACCCCTTTTAACACTTAATAATAGCAGCGATAGCTTAGTGGTTAGGGCCTCCGCCTCCTAATAAGAGGTCGGGAGTTCGAACCCGAGCACGCACCTATAACTTTTCGGAGTTATGTGCGTTTTTAAGCAATTAAAATATCAGTTGCCACAACGGTGAAGGAAAACATCGTGAGGAAACCTGCACGCCTGAGAGTACTCGATAATGTTCTCAAAGGCGTGTGAAGTCTGCCAATCCGCACATGGCCAGTGTGGTGGACTATGGCCAAACCCTTCTCATACTGAGAGGAGACCCGTGCTCTGTAGTGAGCCGGCAATGGGTTGATCATGTTAACACTTGCACACAAATACATACTCACACAGAAACTCACGTATACACACACAAATTTTAGTACGTCGCTTTCGACTCATAACAGTTACCCACTTACTCATATTATATCCTATTATTGTTAATATTTAGTTGTTGTTTACCTTGTCAATTTCACTTAGTTACATTTATTTTTAATTTTTTACCTATATAACTATGAACATATTTAGTATATATTGTGTAATCTCTTTGACCTTTTTTGTAACTTTCTTAATTGTATACCAATGAGATGTAACGCTGTTGATTACTTTCAAATAAATAAATTAATTAAAATTACAAACCACTATAGAGCACAGATATCTCCTCAGCATGAGAATGATTTTAAGCGCAATCCGCCATGCCGGCCATTGTAATTTAGTAGCTTCAAACGCCTTTAAGAATATTATGGAGAACTCTTCGGCGTGCAAGTTTTTTCACCGTTAAGGTAACCGATTTAAAAAAACCGTAGTTGTAAGGTGAAAGGTTGGTGCCGTGGGTCAAATACAGCCCCACGAGAGATATGTCGAATCGTAATAATCGTTTTCAATTAATTTAATAATAATTTTACTTTCAAATAATTATCAATTTCCGCAACCACAAACGGTTAATTGATCGTAACTAGATACAGTGACCATTAAGTTACACTATTAACCGTGAACCACAACGTTTATTAAGTGGGACAGATTTACTGTTACAACTCTCACCATTATACGTATCATACGAAAAATATGGGGTTTTATAGTTAACTAGCTGTTTTACTTACTTCGATGAAAATTATCATCATCATCATCATCATGGTCAACCCATTACCGGCTCACTACAGAGCACGGGTCTCCTCTCAATATGAGAAGTGTTTGGCCATAGTCCACCACGCTGGCCATGTGCGGATTGGCAGACTTCACACGCCTTTGAGAACATTATGGAAAACTCTCAGGCGTGCAGGTATCCTCACGATGTGATGGAAATTATAATATTTATATATTTGTGATAACTGACCGCTTTATCTAAACATTTATCCTACGGGAACTGTACATTTTTCCTGTTTTAAAAATAGGGAATACTATTCCAGGCTACAGTCATTATAAATTAATAGAAACATAGGCACGCGCCGCGCCCTCCGATAGCTGCCCCCGCATTTTAAATCGCTGATACCTCTTGAGATATTCATTTCAAAGATATTTTTTAAGAAAAATTTTGTTCTACTATAAATGCACAGAATATCTTAGTTAGTTACTTTAATTAAATATACTGAATAATAGTTTACTTAAAATGCTTTGTAAATAACTAATTATTTTTCTGTAACATCAAAAAAATTATTACAGAAACACTTACGTACTATTTTGATCTACCTTGTAAAGTAACGAGGCGCGGTATTTACAATTTAAGCGCATAAATATAATTTTTTTACAAAAAAAACTTTCCTACCGCATCAAAATCTGTTGCGTAGTTTATAGTATCGAAGCATCAAGACAGCGGAAGCGACTTCGTTTAAAGAAGAATGAAGAGATATTGACCTGCTCTCATATCATGAAATCTGTTTCAGCGTTTCGTATTCTAAAGACAGACAGATGGAATTTTTTTAATAGCGTTCCGTCTTATAACTATACCTTCATCTGTCTGTCTGTCAGGGTGCTATATTTAGGTTGAAATTGCCACAGACTGTGTGTTACCGATATGGCAACAAATAATAAAATCAAAATCAACTACAAAATTAAAAGATTGGGAAAAAAAAGTTCCCATACATCCCATGCGTGATAAATTTGATTTAACACTACCAATATTATGAATTGTAAATAATATTGCATACTGTATCGTAGTAAGTACACCCTTCGTGTTAGTCTGAATCGGTTTTTTATAAGTTCTTGTTTAAGACTGGCTAATGAGTTTTATCACATACTGGCGGCTGTGTCCCGCTGCCAATTAACTCGCCGTTTAATTTAAAAGCAATTAGATTGTTAAGAAAAACTGTTTGGCGTAATGATCAACGACGGATTAGGGGTTAGGTCCTATTCTTATTTAATTTCGGGTCTAGAATAGTAAGATAAGCACTAAACAATCCAGTTTTCTTTTTTATGCCGATTTATTAAGCAATATCAAACTTTGGAAAAAGTTTTTTTTAATATTAAATTATTATTTCTATTCTATATCGATTATCGTGTCCTTGAAATGCTTTTTATTACCTACACCAATCTCAAATTTGAATTAAATTGTCAGGTCCAAACAGAAGTAATGTTTTTCACAAATAATATAATGGAAAGGCACTGTTTAAGTAATTGAGTTTAGCTTAAAATACATTTAAAAGTGAATAAACAAGGCGCGTACTGAAATAAAAATAGTCATTTGCTATATTGATGTACTCGCAAATCAACGTGAAGATTGCAAAGAAAATTTGAATAGCAAAACAAGTAATAGTTTTATGTCATAGTGGACTCTTATCAATATAGGGTAGCATAAAAAAAGACGTAAAAATTAGCATATTTTTATTGGAAGACGTTGTGTTCACCAATAGGTACAGAATACGTTTGCAATAAATATTTCTATTGACGATCGTCTTAAATAAAAGATATACTCAATCAAACTGTCTTGTCTACATCGTAATCGAGTGGTTTCGGATTTCTCGTTTTCCCTAAAGATTCGAACGAGTTATAAGGTTTAAAAACCCACGTAGGCTGTAATTGTACATACAAAGTCACAAAAATACCAACCATTTCTTGCGAGTAGCTAATTAATTAAATAACACGATGAACGATAATTTATTTCTGAGTTAAAAAAGATTCACTAATTTTTATCATATATAATGTAAAGTGTAGCAGTAATTTTGACTACAAAAGTGATGAAAATCCCTAATGTGTATTAATAATGCGGACTTTCGTTCATAGTTTTTTTTTTTTATTTTCTCATTCCAAACCAAATCCATTCATCTGCAAATATAGCTACCTACTTTTCTACTACTACTACTTATATAAGATCTATTTTTTTTGGCAAATTTCACGTAACAGCATTGATAATGAAAGCCATACAAATTTTAATTAGAGAGTGCGCGCGAATAGATTGTTAATAAATAGGAACTGAGTAGTGTAAGTTATTGATACTAATACCTACATAGAAGCTTTACAATCGCAAAACATTGCGTGCTAAGAAATTACAAAATCGCTAACCCATCATTTCCAATATAAATTTTATTTTTGTTTTTGCTGTAGGTATTAAGTGACACATTTTCACTAAGATTCCGATAACTTGTATTGCCCATCCGAGTTCCTTTCTATATGGTTTTTGTTTTATTTGATAGGTACATTGCAGTTTGTAGTCAAGTACTTATTAATTTATGCAAAGAATCATAACCTATCAAAATAATTAGCTTAAGGTCTAAGATACAAAAAGATATAACAAATAAGTTATAATTTGTTTCTTGCTCATTGGAAAATCATAACTTGAAATTCACATTGTTAATATAATTCGGTGTAATGTCGGGTCAATTTAGCTCTCGGATCCTTGGCTAAATTTTCTACAGGCTTCTGTGTTGTGGTGTACAACTGACCATAGAACTTTTCAACCTCACCCAAGATCTCAGGTTTAGAAGAGATGAGACTACCATTGTCTGTCTTCAGTTGCATCAATTGACTCTGTCCGATAGACAGATCTCTCGCGAACACTTTAGAGCCTCTCCCGGACGTCAGCCTATATGAGATTGGGTGGGCTCTCAAACAACTTAAGAATGGCAAAGCGCCAGGTGATGATGGAATCACAGCAGAACTCCTGAAAGCGGGTGGAAAACCGATACTTATAGTCCTTCAGCGATTGTTCAATTCCGTCATTCAGCAAGGCATAACGCCAGAGGCATGGCGCAGGAGCGTTGTGGTTCTGTTCTTCAAAAAAGGTGACAATACCTTACTGAAGAACTACAGACCCATCTCGCTGCTGAGCCATGTCTATAAGTTGTTCTCGAGAGTCATCACGAATCGTCTCGCTAATAGGTTCGACGACTTCCAGCCTCCCGAACAAGCCGGTTTCCGGAAGGGCTTTAGTACCATAGACCACATCCATACACTGCGGCAGATTGTACAGAAGACCGAAGAGTACAACCGGCCACTTTGTTTAGCATTTGTGGACTATGAGAAAGCTTTCGATTCGGTGGAAACTTGGGCTGTTTTGAGGTCACTGCAGAGATGCCGAATCGACTACCGGTACATCCAAGTGTTGAAGTGTCTGTATGAAAACGCCACCATGTCAGTCCGTATACAGGACCAGACGACGAAGCCGATACAACTGCAGCGAGGAGTGCGACAGGGAGATGTCATCTCCCCGAAGCTGTTTACCGCAGCGTTGGAAGATATTTTCAAGCTTCTGGATTGGAACGGACTTGGCATCAACATCAATGGCGAGTACATCAATCACCTTCGGTTTGCCGATGACGTAGTCGTAATGGCAGAGACTCTGGAAGACCTCGACGCAATGCTCAATGACCTTAGCAGAGTTTCTCAACAGGTAGGCCTGCGTATGAACATGAGCAAGACAAAAATCATGTCGAACGCTAATGTTCTGCCCTACCCAGTAATCGTTGAGAGCTCTGCACTTGAAATTGTAGACGAGTATGTATACCTAGGACACACAATCCGATTAGGTTAGTCCAATTTCGATAAGGAGGTCAGCCGCCGAATTCAGCTCGGGTGGGCAGCGTTTGGGAAACTGCGAGACATCTTTTCGTCCAAAATCCCTCAGTGCCTGAAGACTAAAGTTTTCGAACAGTGCGTGTTGCCAGTGATGACTTACGGATCCGAAACGTGGTCGCTCACTATGGGCCTCATAAGAAGGCTCAGAGTCACTCAGCGAGCAATGGAGAGAGCTATGCTAGGAGTATCTCTACGTGATCGAATCAGAAATGAAGAGATCCGTAGAAGGACCAGAGTTACCGACATAGCTCAGCGAGTTGCGAAGTTGAAGTGGCAATGGGCGGGGCACATAGCTCGGAGAACCGATGGACGTTGGGGTCCCAAGGTGCTGGAATGGCGACCCCGCACCGGTAAACGTAGCGTTGGTCGACCCCCAACAAGGTGGACAGACGACATCAAACGAGTCGCAGGGAGCCGCTGGATACAAGCGGCCCAAGACCGTGGCTGTTGGAACTCCTTACAAAAGACCTATGTCCAGCAGTGGACGTCTATCGGTTGAAGTGATGATGATGATGATGAATATAATTATTTGTTAAAACGTGAAATTCAGACACTACCATAGTAAGGGACACTTACATGCTATTGGTAACAAAATATTATGGTTCAATTTATCATAAAGATTTACTAGCAGTTTCTTCTAGTACTGGAATAAACCGTAGGCAAATAAAATGGAAAAAGCGAAATAAAATTATTTTTATTTCACATTCTACCCGTTTTCATTATCATTTGACGTTTCCATATTACGCCATTCAATCTAGTTTATAGTGAAATATTAAGCTTGTTATTGTTGTGTCGAATTGAAGCTGGAAACCTTATTAGCTAAGGGTCACTGAGAGCTTTGGCGAGCGTGAAGTTCATCAGAGAACAGCATCAGGGCTCGACGACGTTATGATCTCTTAAGGGTGCCTCCCGTGAGACTCGGCCCTCGATTTGGGGTGACGTTGGGAATCGTGTTTAGCTAGAGGTTCAGTTCAAGACGCCCCAGTGATCGTGGAAGTGACCCTAGGCTCGATGACGTCAGAATTCAGGACCTTGTCTTCGCCGGTGAAGACGTTGTTTTTTTTGTATGTGACCTACTTGGGTAGCGGTATCGGTCGTCATTTGATGAGAGCCTACTCTTGATGATAGCTACATCGGGTCTACAGTTGTACGCCTCAACCAATAACGTATTGGGGGTCAAGCGGTTCTGTCAAAGTAAGTTTTGAGGAGTTTTTGTTAAATATCTTACCTATCTTTTAATGTTTGTTTTTATTTATTTATCATTATAAAAATATACAATTTATACAACTATAAATACACAGAAAAAACCCGAAGAGGTCTGTTCTAGTCTGCAACTTACTATTAGAACGCTATTAGGCTGTAAGTGATTTATAATAGTGTTAGCATGCTTTTTGGTTTTTTAGCTGAACCACAAATTAACAACATAATACATACGTTATAGCGTTTAAAGTTCTTTGTCAGCAGAAGTATTGTATTATTTAAACTGCAAATAAAGTAACGAACAGCTAAATACGTTTATCGAAGAATGGATGGACTTTTCAAACCAATTAACTTCAGCTTTCAAATCCAAGATCTCGAGACAGATATGCAATGCAATTTTTTATTTATTTTCGTTAAACAAAACACCACATAATACTTTCTCTACCCCCATTTCGATCCTATGCTCTAACATCCTTAAGATATGATTTCAAAAAGAAGAAAGTATAGCGGAGTTATAAGAATAGTTCAGGTATGGAACACTAAAAATTATAATTATGTATGTAATATGACAATATATAGACTGCCGAAAAGTAAACCTTATAATATGTTAATTGTATCCGGTTTAATATAGGTATGCTATCTCATCTGCATCACGATAAATCCATTGCCGGCTCAATACAGAGCACGGGTCTCCTCTCAATACGAGAAGGGTTTGGCCATAGTCCACCACACAGGCCATACGTGGATTGGCAGACTTCAGACTTCACTTCATTTTTTGAGAACATTGTGGAGGCATCTCAGGCATGCAGGTTTCCTCACGATGTTTTGCTTCACCGTTGAAGCAAGTGATATTTTAATGGCAAGTGATATTTTAAAAACCGCTCATAACTCCGAAAAGTTAGAGATCGAACCCCCGACCTCTGTTTAGGAGGCGTAAGTCATAACCACTAGGCTATTGTCTAGGCTATACAACTTGAGCGGTAGGATTTGCGGTTAATACAGGATACTGTCTAAACCGAACAGTCTATTACGTCGTGACCCTCGCCTCTCACCGTACTTATTCGGATAAGTAGACACTGACAAATAGCAGACGAATTGAACTGTGGATAAGAGCGTACAATCACTGTTTTCCAGCCAATCTACTCCAAAAAACCTATATTAATCTCGCTGAAGGCGTTCGCCGTCAGACTTGGCATTCAAATAGACTCAGCAATTTAGAACCGTTTAGGTACAATTTCTGCGTAACGCAGGCATCTACCTAATGAGAAATTTTATAAATCAAGTTGTTTCTAGGTATTTTTCTTTGGAATTTTATATTTGAGTTGCTTTTTTGTGATTTCATCTAAAAGTCACCAGACAATATCACATCAGTATGTAATGATTAGATTGTAGAACCTGGGCACAGATTCTTAGCTATTAAAGTCAATTTGCATATATATTATATATATAATATTTAAATGGCTAGTTCAAATAGGGGTGTCGCAAGATTGATGATGTTGAAAACTTTGGCTCTACAATTTTTTCCTCATATTAAATTACTTTTATAAAAATAACAGTGCTAAGTTTTACCGTGAAAGATACCATGGCAACTGACATAATATATTAGGATCCCGAATGATATTAAAGAACAACACGTTCATAAGCACTCACACACTTGTAAATTTGATGTGAAGTCATTACGTCAAGTTAGGGTTGCCAATTTGGAAACTATTTAAAATTAATATATATGTATATATATGTGATGAACTCCGAGATGCAGCGCGTGTGCTATCTCATTTTAACGTTGGAGGTCCTGTATTCGATTCCCGGCTCGAGTCTAGTGTGGTGGGAGGCTGCCACCGTGGCTAACTGGCCACTCCACTAACCTCTACCATCAAAGACGTGTCGCCAAATGATTTATATTTAGAAACCAGTTAAGAGTATGAGTTTACCATGCCCCTAACAGGTTAGCTCGCTACAATCTTAGACAGCATCATCACTTACTTATCAGGTGGATTGACATATATAACATATACGCACATTTGAGGACCAGGTACACAGTAGTGTTTGGTTGATTATACGCGTAGTTATGGTTGCACGCGAGACTGGCAAACTTTTTTTTTCCGCTGGGAAATGCATTTACGCATCTCTTCTGGAAGCAGCGCAGGGGTATGTAGGACTCGCCGGCGGCCAGACTGGCGACCAGAATACCCACTAAAACCCAGCGATGCTCCTACGCGTCGCCTGGTAGCTGGGTCACGATAACACCCGCGCACACGACCGCAAGACTGGCGAACTTGCTGTATCACCTTTTACGTAATCGAAGGTCAGAGGAGCGCTCTATTACATAGTCACACAGCATGCACAGGGTAATTTTAATGCAGCCTCTTTAACTCAATTGTTAAATGCATCGTGTATATTCATCAATAAGCGCTTCTACCTCGTATAGAATAAGTGAATTTCACTGCGTAAAGTAATTCAATTAACTAGGGTAACTTGGCGTTCTTAATAAATTATGGTTGCCTTATTAAGGGCTTTGGATCCTAACGTGGAAGGGTTAACTTTATTCAATGCGATGCGTAATCTAATATTAGCAGCTGTTCTTTGGTCACTTAGGGACAAACACTTTTATTTACAAAGATGCATGCTTTAAAATTCAAAACAATACATCCAACACTTTCAACGGTCTTTACGCGACATCCTGACGATGATCGTAACGAAAGTAATGTCACCAAAAGAATGTTATAATATATGTATGTTTTTTTTAATCCACTACAAGTTAACCCTTGACGTAAGATCTCACCTGATGGTAAGTGTTGATGCAGTCTAAGATGGTAGCAGGCTAACCTGTTAGGGGTATGGTAAACCCATACTCCTAATTGGTTTCCACACGACGTCGTGCCGGAACGCTAAATCGCTTGGCGACACGTCTTTGTCGGTAGGGTTGTTACTAGCCACGGCCGAAGCCTTCCCAGACCAGACTCGAGCTGGGAATCGAACCCAGGACCTCTAACTTTATGGCATATATATATATATATATAGGCAAAGGAGTAGAGGAAGACCAAAGAAGTGATGGCTGGATTGTGTAAAAGAGGATGAGCGTGTAAATTGTGGGTATTGAGGTGACGGCTGATAGAAGTGAGTGGAAGAAGAAGATGTGTTGTGCCGACTCCACAATATGGGATAAGGGCAAGGAAAACAAAGAAGAAAATACCACAGCACTTATGACAATAAAATCTGATGAGCTCATTTTTTATAATAAAATTAACCTCACCTCAAGTATATATTGACAAAAAAAGATTAGATATACGAGTAAATACGGGCAGATGGGGATTGTGACATAATGTGGGATAACGGCAAGAAAGAGAAGAAAAAAGAAGAAATGACGGTACGCACTTTGTCTGAACTACATTTAATGAAGTCTAGGTGAGCCCTTAACTACGAGTAGGTATTTTCCATCGAATACCTATGCGGTAGGTTTGCGCTTTACTTCGAGACAAGCGTTAGATTGTGTAAGTCAGGTGCATTCTTCAAAATTGGTATATACAATTGTGTTTTCATTGATCGTAAGTATATTTTTTCTTTGCCAACGATTAAGTTACTTGCTTTGCTGATTATTGCAAACAAACTATATAAAACATTTCAAAAATTGATTGAAACTATTATAGAAGAAAGTAGATCGAGGGCAGGTGGAGTTACGCAGTTACTTAATTTTTATAATGGAAGAACGTAAATGTTTATTTATCCAGAAAAAAAAGAAAAAGCAACCACAACGAAACTATAGGATATATATAAATAGGATAAACTGGGGCGTGTCCGTCAGTGTTTTGGGTAGACGTGGGTAGTTTCGGGCAAAGAGACCAGATACTCTTGATAGAACAGAATTACAATTATAAGCATCGTAATTTATAAAGAGCAGACTATACGCTCCACCAAGTACGACTATGCACTGCCGCTAGTCGAACACCGATCAATGCAATGAATGCATTGCGCGCTCCCGCGCCAGTGAGTCTTTTAAGAACCTGCACTTAGTATTGCGTAAAAAGGGGGCGATCCCACTCTCGTCTGTCGTACATGATTCTAAAACTAGATGGCGCTGCTCTCTGATTTCCGTCATGTATATGAATATATTTATTGTTTCACGCCAAATCTACTAAACCAATTCGACAAAAAATTTGAATACAAATTATAACTTGGATTAACACAAATACTAACTCTTTCTCGGGTCACAAAATCTACTTCTCGAAATCTCTTCCTCGAAATGAGATTTATGTGTTGGGATAGAAAATGGACACGTGAACGGGAACAGTAATAAGACGTGGGATAATCTTGATTAACAAAACTTTAAAGGTTTAATGCAGTGTTATATCACACTCTGACATTTGCTCTTAAAACGCTTTTTTGTAAGGCCCTCATAGTTATGACTTTAATATCAAAATGAGTAACTCAGTAGAATTTAATGAAATACCTAAATCCACAGGGACTTCAGTATACCGTTATAAAAGTTAAGTTTGTGTGTATAAGTTTTATACAAATAAAACTTATACGAACAAGGAGCAACTTTTATGCCGGCAAATATAAAAGTTTATATCTGAATAATTATAAGTATTTGAACGGTCGGAAAAATATTTAAGCTCTATTAATTCTATCTTGTGAATAATGTATATCATACTAATAGATGCGCACGACTTCGTCCGAGCTTGTTTCGTTTATTGAAAAATTACTTATTTAGATTTTAGCGGACTAAAAAGTAACTTATAAAGTCTCCATGGATACAAACAATTTCTATGCAAAACTAGTCAACATCGGTTTTGGTGCTAAGTACTTAGGTAATGAAGTTTTCGGATATGTCTCCGGGTGCTTTTCCGGAAAAAGTAAGCTTCTAAAGGAAGCTTTATATACGTAACAGTTGTTTATTTTTAATTTACCGGGAGCGTTACCCTGTTTTCCGGGATCAAAAGAATCCTATGTCAATCTACAAGATACAATTTGTATTAATCAAGATTGGTGTAGTGGTTTAGCGGAATATAGGTAACAAACATTATAATACAGATAATGGATTGGTTCGAGGAAGTATAATTTAATTAGATTAATTTAGAATATATTATGTTCGTTATGTAATATTAGTCCGTTTCATTGCACCCACTGTCCTTTTCATTGCTTATAGGGTCATGAAACGGACAAAACTGTTTTTTTTTTTTTAAATAAAGGCTTGTTACAATTTTCTGTTAACTTTTTGATAAAAAATATTTCAGTTTACATGAGTTAAATATATGAAGATATTTGTAGCATTGTTGATTTTTTGCCAGAGATTGGTTTTCTAATAAAAATTAAAAAAAACAATCTTAAATGGCCGTTTTATTGCGTATACTTTTTTAATGACAACCTAAATTAGGCAATCTACTTTTACCTTTAAAATCATAGTCAACGTCACAAGAGGTTTATAAATAATTTATTAATACAACGGCACTATTCAAATTTGCTCAATTGATTTCTCATTCTGTAAACCGACAATGGACGCTCCAATTTCGGCTGTAAGGTCTCTTCATATTTCCTTTACGCCAGAATTTCGTGACTAATATTTTTATCTATATATAGCCGCGTTTACTTTACTTTGCCGGAGAACCTTTTCAAGTCAAAGGCCATTGATGAAACGGTTAAAATGGAAATAAATGCCTTTTCATATGGGTCTTCCCAATCTCCCTCGAATCCTCAAAGTGGTAGAAAGCAACTATAACCAGCGAGGTGAGGGGAATTTTAATCAAGGTACATATCAGCCGGTTATTATAAAATGGAAACCAATTAGAAGGAGCCTGTATATGGTGATTTGTCTGGTGGGAGGCTTCGGCCGTGGCTAGTTACCATCCTACCGACAAAGTCGTGTCACTAAGCGTTTTAGCGTTCCGGCACGATGTCGCGTAGAAACCAACTAGGAGTGTGGGTGTACCATACCCCTAACTGGTTAGCCCGCTACCATTCTATACTGGATCATCAGTAATATTCACATTTATAATATTAGTTAGGATATAAGTGTAATGTGTAAAAAATAATATGAATATTATATATATTATAATATATTTTGTTCCACAGTAGTCAAATAATTGGACTACATATTAAAATTGGATAAGCAATTTTGCGAACAACAATTATTTTAATCCGCCAAAAAAAATATGACAAAAAGTTTTGTTTCAAATTAAAAACCCATGTGTTTAAACGTGTTAAAGTAAAAAAAAAATATGTTAAATAAGGAACCATTTTTGCACAGTATACAGTAGATATTAATATGTAGTTAAATACCTTTTATTTAAGTTGACGGTATGAGTTTTAATTTTAGCAGCCATGTCTGTTATATAATTGAATTCCGACTTATTGTTGATTTTCAACTTGTAAACTATTATGTAAATGTTTCAACAATTATAATACTAACGCAATATTATAATATTAAATATCTCAATTACGATATTAAGTAAACACAGCCCTAGAAAAATAAGAAACAAGAAGCAAAATATATTCCTTTAAAGTCAAGAAAAAACGTAAGGTATTTAATCTCAGGTGAACGCCTCACCTTTTCCGAGTATTAGGTCCTGTGTTTGCGTCATATATCTTCCTTAACACACTGCTGGCTCTGAAAAGATATATCCTGAATAAAAAGGTTTAGGGATCGTTTGAATGTTATCTGTGACGTATTTGACTTAATGTATGAAAAAAATACAGTATTTTCGATTAATTTAAGCATTATGGACAGATTTGTTATTGTTTTTGTTTGTTTATTACGCGACTATTATAAGGTAATGTGCATATATAGCTACTTCACTTACAATACTTTAGCAATGGATTGATATCTTATTACCAAATAAGGTGCAACAGTTTTGGTGTATTTGTATGTAGATGTTTTTTCACATTAAAGTGTTCTTCTTCTATAGGAAGGTACCTACTTCGATTTACTGGTACAATTTTATTTATTTATTGCGCCGTTACCCTTATCTTTATTTAATTCTTTCCGCAAGGGTTGTCTGGAAGAGATTGCTTAAGCAATAAGACCGCCTTTGCGACATGAGTATTCATGTGTTAAGTGTTCTGAATTGTTTTTTCTTTAAAATTTGTGTGCAATAAAGATTATTTATCTTATCTTTTCTTATAGGTATTATAGACTCAGTAACAACTTCGTCCGCAGCTGTCTCTGTTTGTATTTGAAATGATGCCGGAATCGTATTCGGGCTAAAAATCATATTTATCTATCCACGTGACAAGCTATCTTATTCCTGAAATTCATCAACCACACTATCGCATTTATGTTAATATACACATTTTTATATTATATACAAAAAAAATACATGACATTTTCCTAAGAATTTAAGATTTAAATTTTCATCGTAACTTCAAAGAGAATTTAAAATAGGTAACTACTTAAAACAGTAGAAAAATTAAATCACTGTGAACAAAATCACATGGAAAAGAATGGTATCCGTATTTAAGTCGGGTAACTTTAAAATGTAAATTAGAGTTTTTTGGCCGCGTACTTTAGAGAAATTTGCACTTGCGCTGGAGTAAAATGTTTTAATTTTTAAACTTCGCGTTTTTGGCGGACACTCACCGCCTGTTTTACCTTATGATACGATAACGTTAGCCTCAAAAATAGCAAAGAATTTTACATACTTTAGAGTGTGGTTATCTCAGTGGCGTAGCTGAGTACCTTTCATGCAATCTATTACCCTTTAGCATTTTTTACTTCACGTTTTGAGCATAAAAAAATACTGCTTTAAAGCAGTATTTTTTTATGCTATGCTAAATTCAAAACAATTTTTATAGCCACTGTGTGACCGCACATGAAACCGCAATTTAAAACAACGTTCTGGTTTAATACATTTATTTTTACATAAAGAAAAACAATTCCCACTTAGATGGAACTTGCAGGATAAGTTATAAAAAAATACTTATAGTAAATATTCATCCTCGAGCGCACTACAAATAGCTACGTGATAGCAATCAAGATAGGCTAAATAGGTAATGTACTTGCCATATAATTTTCTAGTTTCTAACACTAGTACCCGCTAGTGAAGTGTAGTGTAGTATAGTTTTAGAGTAAATACCTACCCAGGTATCATATTATAGACGCACGACGGCTGTCGGTCAACGCGACTCGCAAGCTTTATTGTTACTATCTACTAATATAATAAGTGTGAATGTACGGATGTTTGTTACGCAGTCACGCAAACTTCTCAACCGATCGTCATGAATTGTACACATGCTTTGTACTCATATTCTAAGGAGGTATTAGAAGTAACATAGGATACTTTCATTAACGAAAAATAAAAATTGGTTTGACAAAATAAAAGTCTCATATTGATTCATTTCTATTGTAATGATCTCTGATACTTATTATATTTCAAAATGGATAAAAATGGAAATAGGTACATCAGTATTTTAATTTTTTTTTTTTGTTTTTTGAAGTCAAGTGAATAGTGAAGAACAGTAGTAGCATTTTTTTTTAATTTGACAACACCTATTATCTACTGTAAAAGATTACTTTTTAAAAAAAGGATCTTATAAATTACAAGTAAAGCAGCGAAGCGTAGGCAATAAGAGAATATAAATTACCTACTGCTCAGACATAATTGGACTTATTTGATTATTTCACGGAAACTTATTCGTCGTATACCTTAATAATTTATAATCAAGCTACGTTTAGATCTAATTATTAAGTATGTCACTCAAGATTGTGTGTTCAAGAAGATCCGAAAATAAGCGTGACAGAAAAATCAATTCTGTAACGCCTATTTTTGTAATTGTTTCCTATGTTTCTCATGAATCATGGTTGATCATGAAAGAATTGTTTCCTTGTTTAGATCATAAGGGTATTTTTTTTTGCCATCATTGATGTACATTTTAAATTACAGGCGGCCCTGTTGGATCATTGCAATGAAATGCCATTTTTTATTATTTCATCATTAAAATAAATTCTAATGAGCCTAAAATAATTCAAAGTGTCAACTTGAAAATTAATTTAATTCAAATTCAAATAATCTTTATTCAAATAGTCCTTTAAAAGGCACTTTTGACGCGTCAATAATTTACATAGTAGATTGATGGTGATAACTAAATTTTTAAATTTAAAACTATAAGGGTTCCTAACGCGCCCTGATCTAAGAAGAAGCCCACAACAAACTTAGGGGTTTTTTTTTGTTATCACCATCTCACATAATCAATAATAAATTATAGTACCTATGGAGATAGAACAATTTACACTCAAGCTTTTTTATCGTTTATCTTCCTTATTTATTTTCCTTTTTTATATTCCTTTTCCTTGTTTATTGTAATATGATTTTTCTATAAGCTTTCGTTTTATTTACGTTATAGGTACATCTTATATAGTAACAGAATTAAGAATTATTAATTACAATATTATACAGACATATCGTAAAAGAATTTAGATTGCATTGAAATAGTTTTGGTCTTTTACGTGGTAAAACAATTTTAGATGACGCATCGATTAAGTTATGTTTGTTCAAGGTATTCCAATCACATGGGATGAAAACATGTAGAAAAACATTTCACTGGTATTCATGTGAGGCGAAATACTCAACTTTTCAATTTAATAACGCACCATTAGCATAGGCTATGCGAGTAAAAGTTTTGATAGCTTTTTGCATCATCGGTTTTCTAACTTTTACCCACGAAATATTTCATCTGTTGTCGACCTTCAGCGACCTACCAGGTGAGTGCTATATCCTATATATCCTATCCTATATATTTATATTATAAATGTGAAAGTGTTTGTTACTCAATCACGCAAAAACGGCTGAACGGATTTGGATAAAATTTGGCATACATGTAGCCTTTGATATGGAAAAGACCATAGGCTACCTTTTATCTCCATTCCTTAAGTAGTTCCGGATTGAAAATTGAAAATTGTTTACGAGCTAAGCCGCGGGCACACAGTTTTGTTTGGTATGCACGTCACCTCTGCGCTAGTATTCTTATTTTTTTATTTTCCACAACTTAGCCCTTGACTGCATATCACCTGATGGTAAGTGATGACGCGGTCTAAGATGGTAGCGAGCTAACTTGTTAGGGGTATGGTAAACTCATACTCCTAAATTGATTTCTACACGTCTTTGTCGGTAAGGTGGTAACCAGCTACGGCCGAAGCCTCCCACCAGACCAGACTCGAGCCGGGAATCGAACCCAAGACCTCCGACTTTAAAATGCAACAGCGCACGCGCTGCGCCACGGATGTCGTCAAAGTCTTATAAGTGAATAATCCTGGTTTGAATGCCGGCAGGGGCCAATTTTGAACTATCGTTAAATCTATTTAATTTACTGGTATGATCTCAGTCTGATGGCATTTAGTCATTTTCCTCACAGGTTGCCACGTGGTTTGTGTTCATACAAAACTCATAATCTTATCTTGTCAGGTGATGGTTAGTTAGATAAAGTGGACAAAACATGTACATGCAAAACTTTAAGTCATGTATATAAAACGTAAGCTTGTAGGAAAGTCCTACTATAGTGTTAAGGATTATGTAATTGATAAACAAGCATGGGTATGAAATATTGCTCTAATAAGATAGCTCTGAATATAATTTTAAGTGGCATGTGAGATGGTGATAATAAAAAGAAAATTTAGCCGGCTTCGGCCGTCGGACTTCATCTTAGCTCGTTTGGAACCCCATAGCTTTAGTTTTAAGTTTACGAATGTACTTTATCACCATCAAATCTGCTATGTAAATAATTGATGCATCAAAAGTGTCTTAAAGCACTATTTGAATAAAGATTATTTAAATTTATATGTGGATTTAATAAATTTTTGAAATATTTTTGTATAATGGAATAACTGTGACTGACTTTGATTCCGTTTCGGTTCAAAATAATAATTAGTAATCACGTTTTAGTTACAAAAGTGGGTCAAAGTGTGCCACTTGATCAGTGTTAAACCATTAACCTCCTTGCGACTGTTATCTCAGTCGTCTTTTACGACATCCACGGGAAGATTTGGAGAGGACGTACAGCCCCTACATCTTAAATCTCGAATACTTTCTAAAATATTAATTTTATTGATATGCTGTTAAGGGCAATTGTGTTCTGCTTTCAATGCACAACGTACCTTCTAATTGGATAAGGAGTAATACTGTATAGTTAAGGATGCTTAAAGAACCCTTTCTTTTTGTATGATAAATATATCTTTTGGATATAGAACATATATCATAACGAACTAGTTGTTGTAATTATTTGCAGTGACTTTAATGTTATTATTTTAGAATGTAACTCTTTGACAGAAAAGCTATTGAGTCTATTCATACAATTTTTTTTTTATCAAATATGTTTATGGAGCCTACAAGAATAAAAATAATAATAATTGATTTAGCTCAAATTAAATATATTTATTGCAAGGTTATAATTGAAAAAAACATTACAATAAAAACATATTATAGTCCCTCATGTCTCTATATAAGACTACAGATAAAACCTAATATTTTGGAAAAGCTGAAAAACTTTTTCTGATCTAAAAGCTTATGCACGCCACTGCTTTCATAAACCACTAATCACCGTCTATTAGTTGTCAATGAAAATAAATTTCTCATTATTCCCTTGGCTTCTTTCTAAATTAAATACAGTATTTTCTGCGGAGCCAGACCAAGCCAATTTTCTGAAATCCCTGAAGGCAGTGAGAGATTATAGTCTGGGAACTAAGAGCGAATGATTCCTTTATTGCTAAAATTAGAGAAGATACTTTTTTAAATGACCTATTTTGTGACCCTTCCTGCCTTAATTACATTGATTAGATTAAAAATGTTTCATCTATGAATCGGAATTACAATTGATAAAAATTAAACATATTAAACTGTTTATGTAAACTTAAAGGGGATTTGTAAGGCATTACAATTAAGAAAGATGATTGTGTCTTTTATATTAATGAAGTAGCTGCATATATCGATACATGAATGGTACACCATTTGGTTGTAGATACTGTATACCTTCCCTAAATTATAACTAATATAAATGCAAACGTTGTTGTGAAAGAAGTGTAAATCTTATATACTTTTATAAAATAATTAAGGTTTTGCAGATTTAAAAAATCCTCTTTATTATACATAATTAAAAATTTTCTGATTTTTACGTACCTCAACGTAAAATTAATATTTTATGAAAATCTGTTTTATTCTGAGAGAACCTAATTTGCTCATTGACCTCGGGATAGCTCCTTAATAAGTGAAACTTGAGCTAGTCGAAGAATATGTCTAACACTGTTGTTAGATGGAGGGGCCACCTTGTATTCGTTGGGAGCTCTCTTCTCGAAATTATCAACGCGTATATAAAACTAAGACACACGATTCAGCTAAGTCCAGTTTCTATAAAAAGGTAAACCGCCGAATCAACCTCAGATGGACAGCACTATTTTGCCCAGAGATGACGTTACGAATACGATTGACGAAGCATTATTGGAACGAAGCTCCTTATCGCGCGTTGTGAAAGGGGGCTAGACGGAAAAAATTCTTACGAAAAGTTGTCACGACACTTTTTGTTATTTTTAGCTGTGCGCCGTCGCATGTTTCTCTGTCTGTCTCTCTCTCTCTTATAGAAAGCAAGCCAGATATTTTCATTTCTATTTCGCATTGAACAGTGTGGTGTCGCGACGATTATTTTTGTTGAGTGTATACAGGTTTTTTGTAAATAATAAACAATAAAAAATAATAATAATAATGAATCCTGACAGTGTTTCTGCATAAGTTCCGGATATTGCTGATGGAGTACAAAATTGAGCCTACTGATTAAGTTTATATAACATTATATTTGTTAATAATAAAAAAAATATTATTATAACTTAAATAAAATAAAATTTTATTACAATTCCTTCACTAATTAATCGAAAGGAACTTCGTTCCATCCGGGTGTCCCTTGACACCTCTCAAGTTTTTTTGTATCTGTAAATTAAACGTAGGTATATTGTATTTAAGTTTGTCACAATATAAATAAATGTTTTTTTCTAGAGCTTATAAAGTTTTAGAAAAGTTATTTTAAGCTAGGGTTAGCGCGGGTATTAGAAGGTAATCCATTTCATCGCTGAACTTCACCACAAAGCCACTGAGCGGTGTAGAATAATATTTTGTTAAGACCGGCCTGATGCTCACCATGAATAAAACAGTAGCTTCGCCGCTGGAGCTCTTATTAACAGCCGTACCGCGGTTGATGTACTTGTAATTATTAATAAAGGTCTGAACGAGCGTTTTAGCAATTTTATTGCGCTTAAAGTTACTTTTGATTGCTGCTATCAAATGGTCGGTACAATTATTAATCTTTATTGTACACATGTTTTAAATCAAATCATTTGAGATTCCTTTTACTAAGTCTCCTATAGAACTAGACGAAGCCATAACCTTATCTTGTTTAGAAAGAAACTCATCGATCATCTATTGCATGATCGGTGAGTCTCCTATCGCTTAATAATTTTAATGATTTTAATTTTAATATATTCAAAATGTGTAGACTGTTATTTAATTTAATTTAATTTGTAATTGTGTTTAATTTTTCCTAATTTGTTCTTTTGTGGCCGTTTTCATGTACCTTTGCAGTCAATGTTGTATACACTTGTAACTGATATGCATACAGGTGAATGTGACACTTTTGTATACTAAAATGTATATTTTTGTGTGTATATTGTAAGTGTATTTAAAATAATAAAATAATAAAAAAAAATAATAACCTACCCAGTACTGCTCTGGTGATGATGTCTGAACCATTGGACAAAAGACACTGATTTGCTGTTAGTCTATTTCATTCTGAACTCTAGAGATCTCAACTGTCTATTAATACTTATGCCGCGTTATTTAATGTATTGTTAATATCGTGAGAACCGCTTATTTTACGGGATAAGTTAATGTTTATACTTATACACATTCACTTATACACCTTAGCCTACTGGCTAAGATATTTCCAGCACACATGCTTAACGTTTGCAAAATTTAATAAAAATCGATACAGCGGTTGAGCCGCACGTTGGTAATAAGCACACATTTAAAAATTACACACTACTGTAATAATCTCAGATAAACTTGTCTATGCGTAAACACCAACGAAAAAACTGAAATAGCACAAGGAGTGAGCGAATCCTGTTCTGTGTCTAACATGTTTTTTAAATAGGCCATTGTCAAGAAACTTGTTTGATAAACTCTGGAACAACTGATACACATGTTTCATTACATGTTTTTACAGACTTTTTTTTTTAACATATACTTTTATTATACATCAAACATTTTACATAAAACTTAGATTAACCTACAACTAAAAATCTTAAAAAATAAATAAATTTTTACACATCATAACTAAAATATATAACTATTTTACAGACTATATACACAGACAGAGATTTAGGCAACCTATGTGGCACAGTGCGTGCTCTGACACATTATAAAGGTGGAGGTCCTGGGTTCGATTCCCGGCTCGTGTCTGGTTTCACCCAATCGACAACGACGTATCGCCGATATCGTAAGCGATTTAGCGTTCCGGTGCGATGTCGCGTAAAAACCAATTAGGAGTATTGGGTTTACAGGACAGCCCGCTACCAACTTATCACTAACCATCCGGTGAGATTGCCGTCAAGGGCTTACTTGTAATGTATGAAAAAAAAAGATAATGGTAAACTGATTAGGTTTGGAAGGAGCCGATTTATCGATGCATTATCCTACAGTTATGGAACTGTCTGAATGCGTCATCTCGGATGGCAACGATATTATTCCAGTGTGGAGCTCAGCTCGACGCTCGTGGATTCGTAATGATTTGTACAGTAGTACACAATTGTACAGTATCCAATAAAGTGTTGTCGAAGAACCAGAAGCCAGATCTATAGAGATGATTTTGTAAGTAATAGATCGGGCACTAAATCTAATGCAGGATAAAGCATGAGGTCCATTCAACGGCGTGTGGATAACGCGCTGCATATTGTATAACGCGCCAACCCATCAGATTGCGTGAAGAGCAATGTAGGTTAATCGGAAAACGGAGCAAGTACTTAGCTCGTGGATATGAAATGGTTTTTTAGCTTCAATAGCAATTACAGAAGCGATATGCTCCAATTTACTGCACGCTTATAATTTGAATACTAAGTACTTAGGCAATTAATCAATGAGGTTTTCCTACATTTCGTATAGTTTATCTATATATAAACTATACGAAACTAAACTAGTTTCTAAAAATATATATACCTCCTTTTCCTGCGAGTGATGATATCGAAAATTCGAACTTATATCTCGTGAATCTGTTTAAAAAAATATGTATGAAATATATAATTATGTAATATATATAGTATTTATTTATGTAAGATATATTTGTTTGTTAGACAAAATATTGCTACTTTTACAACAAAAAGTGACTATTAACTATCGAACAACTAGGAACACACATAAATTAGTGACATCTGCATATTGTCGTCTGTCACAAAAATCCTTTGTGGGTTGGGGTTATATTCAAGTATAATATGTTTTTAAAAAACGATTCAGAAGGATATTTGGGACACGTCATAAGTTTAAATAACATCTTAAACTTTATTTTGCCGGTTCTTCTTGGTAGAATTGCCACTTTAAAAGAACAATATAGTGGTACTAACTAGTTAGAAAGTACTAACTGTTGCTTCGTCCATATTTGTTCAGGTTTAAAAACGGTATATTTTACAGCCACTCTGGTGCTGTGTGGAGTGGTATTTTGTGGCGTGAAAGTCTCAAGTTCTATTCCCGGCAGGGTCAGATTAGGAAGTAGTCATGTCAGAATTAATGATCTAGTCTAGACAGAGGCTTTGGCCAAGTGTAGTTAACACGTGCCACCTGTCGATTTTACGGTCAGATTCGATGTCGGTAGATCAGAAGTTTGATTACCTATAAGCTACCATTTTAGACAGCATCATCACTTGCCACCTGGTAAGAATGCAATTAACGGATAAGTTAGTAACAAACAAACAGACACGTTCGCATTTCTTATAGTGGTAAGGATTTAAAAAATCTACTCGAATTCAATCATGATATACCTCGCCAAAATAAACGCGTCGATATAATTTGATAATCCACAAATGACAGAACATATAACCATCAAAGATAGCCAAGACCTTTTACGTTTTAATGTTTTGACGAATGATCATCACATTCAAATCGATCTGTTCGAATGAACCCTACAATGTAATAAACTCCAAACCACAGAAGACAAAGAGTTTACGAAACTCCTCTATTGCTTTAAGGATTATAATAAGACCGAATTCTAAATCCGTGACAGTTTGTTCGCGCAAAATGGCGTTTCACTTGTGACGTGTAGGATTAATGCCTGACGCTGACGTGATCCAATCAGAGAATTTGGTAAGGAATAGGTCTGAGAAATTAACACGAGTTTACTTAGATCCCGGAGTTTCACTCTAGTTAATTAGTCTGGCTTATTAATCGAGCCGTGCGTGTTGGTATAGGGGCTGAAGACTGCGTAACTAGGCGGGTAATTGTGCATCCCACGTGAAATCAGCATAGTGTTCTGAATGTTATCTGTACTGTTAAGTGCTTCGAGGATAGGATTAACAACAGAGATGAGACTGAATTTACATAAAGGATGGTTCCTTTTCCATGGTCCAATTAAAACAAACAAGTTAAAACACCGCGAAATTTTACTCTCACTAACAATAGACGTGCTCACATAAATATATCTTATTACATCGGACTTACAGGCGAATTATAAAAGACACGTGATCTTAAATTACATCTTTAGCAAGGGTTTGTTCTGTTTGTTCTGTTCTTTTCCGTTCTGTATCTCAATTCTTTAGCGATTTTCTACAGTAAAATTATATGACTACATTTTTAATTCTGTTTTTAATATTAAAACACCGTGACACTTACTGTAATAGAAACATTCTTGACGCGTATTCTTTCTATTCACAGAAACAGTTATTACTTCCTTCTTCTCGTTGGTCTACACTTTGCGTGTTTCTCTACTAAATTATATAACAAATATATTATTACTAATGACATAAGAAAGAAATCGACATATAACTATTAAACTAAAAAATTGTAAAATGCGGCCATTATTTACTATTATTTTTTTTGACTAAACATTTAATTTCGTGACTGGAAAATTATCTGAGGTTCTCGAAAAAAGTGACATAATGTCCTTGGTCTTATTCTAACACAAAGCATTCATTTTAAGTCTATATAAACGTAATATTTTAAGTGGTGATAGCCTAGTGGTTAGGGCGTTAGCCTCCTAATCAGAGGTCGGCGGTTCGAATCCGGGCACGCACCTCTAACTTTTCAGAGTTATGTGCGTTGTAAAAAATTAAAATACCAATTGCTTCAACGGTCAAGGAAAACATCGTGAGGAAACCTGCACGCCTGAGAGTTATCTGTAATGTTCTCAAGCCAGCGTGGTGGACTATGGCCAAACCCTTCTCATATTGAGAGTAGACCCGTGCTCTGTAGTGAGCCTGTAATTGGTTGATAGATGACACGTAATATAGAATGATACTAGGAGAATAATTTATTACCAGTTTGACAAAGGATTTTTCGGTTTCCGAGCTTGGCAACTCGGTAAGAATATGAGTTGTTTTAAAACGTAATTGCAGCCTCTTAAAGAATTAAGAGACTGCAATTACGTTTTTTCAATAAAAACTATCATGATATTTAGGGCATTTTTTATTATTATTATCTATTATATAATAAGTATGGATGACCAATTATAAATTGTGGTTACACATATATTGGTGGGTATGAGTAATTTTCTTTAATTAAAGCGATAGTGACTCGTTGCGCAATAAACTCTATGATTTGCATACTAAACGTTCTGCAGAATTAATGAGAGGTTATGTATACATCGTTAAGTCAAGAATTAAAGAAATATGTAAAAACATATATGACGAGTTAAGGCCGTCGGCTTTTGTTTACTTTCGCTCATAGTAATTAAAACCACAACATGCGGGATTACACTTTTATGGCTACCATAATTAAGAGGTCACAACGGTCCGACGTCTCGAGCGAGAATGCCACGAAAGGCATCGACCGCCCGTATTTATAGCAAAGCATGCTTGTACAAAATTGATTGCTACCGTCTAAATTGTGTTAACAAAATCATCAAGAGGTCAAATGTGGGTAATTATTCAATTCTTGAGGTTCGTGGCGCTACTGAATGAAGTTAATAACTCCTTCGCGCCGACATATATTTTTTATTTTATCTTTTAGTTATATTTTAACATGTAAGTCCAGGGCTAAACTTGACACGCGTATACCAACGGGCGTCTGCAAGTATTGCAACCATTCACAGCACTCGTTCGAACCGGCGCAGTCTCGTAATCGGTCGTAAATTCGCATGCCACCGCGGACGTAGGCCAGCGCTTTGCATTAATTAAGCCAGAATAGACACATTTCTAATAGGGTATCTGCGTCACAACTATACTAAAAACATTATTTGTTCTTCTTAAATTACGACTAGCATAACCTAAAGCATTAGGTACAAATTTTATTAGGCATTGTAAAACAATTTACAAATTCCCTTTCAACTACATCATCATCATAGGCCCATTTCACTGGCCTCCCACTACGGGAACCACTGACTTTCCAACGTGAGTTAATGGTAATTAAAGCTTATACACTTATATAAACCTATTACAATATAAAGGATACAAAAGCTTGGATGTCGATTGCACTTATGTTATAGCTAATTTTAATTTATTATTGTATAAGTGAGCACTTTTGGAACGCTCCCAGCTTAATTTTAAGTTAACGAATGTCATCATAAATAATTGAAAATACATAATAATGATGAATCTATGAAGCGATAATCCGGTAGAAACAAATAATCCGCACGAGGTTGCAAGGACGCCAGGACCACGATCTTCAGTAATGAAGGAACGACTTGAGAGAGAGAGATCAAGCGATATGAAATGCGTGTAATGTTATATGAATAAATATATTTTGGTTTTTGAATTTTGAATTTTATTAGCACATATGTCAGTGAGAATAATTGGGACCGACGGCTTTACGTGCTCTCCGAAGCACGTGGGTGGACGCCACCGATATACCAACACCAGTATACCAATCAGTAAACAGAAAACATTAACCCTTTGGCTTTAGGAACCAATATTGGCTCGACCCGACATTTGAACCAAGGATCTATAATCCAACATGCCAACCAGTAGACCAACGAGGCAGCCAACTTGACGATTGATGACATAATGCCCGTAAATAACAAAATCGCGGGTATTAATAGATAATTTGGTGCGCGACAATGTGACGAGGGTCTGCGACTCGTTCTTTTATGATATGGTGTGCGGTTTCATACCGACCCGTGTCGTCATTTGATATCCAAAAATTATTTATGCATATTATGAGCTTAAATAACTGACGTGAGAACTTATGTCTTAGGGACGCTTTTCATAAACTATGCAGAGGGCATTTTGCAGTTAACAGTTAAGTAAAAAAAATATTAATTTAATTTAATTTAATTTTAGAATTAAGATAAATTAGCTTAATTAATAATAACACTAATGTAATTCCAATAATTTAATTAATAACATAGTTTATAAGGCCTAATTGTTACTAACACCTATGGATGAAATGAAAATCTAAAATTACATTATATTATTATTACAAGGAGGTAAGACGACATCAAACGAGTCGCAGGGAGCCGCTGGATACAAGCGGCCCAGGACCGTGGCCATTGGAACTCTCTACAAAAGACCTATGTCCAGCAGTGGACGTCTATAGGTTGAAATGATGATGATGATTATTTTAAATCATAATAGTTGGAACAAACTTGTAAATATAGAAAAAAAACATCGCCAGCACCCTTTCATAGTAATAGTAACAAACAGTTTTTATAATTATTCAGTTAGTAACGTATTTGCTGTAAAGCCATTTCATAAAAAGCCTCATGGTTCTTTTTTTATTCCAAAACATAGACCTATAGTAAAAGAAGATAATAAAGACTTTTGAAGCCGCAGTTTTGATTGTAGTCATGATAAAATATACCGTCTGAATAATCTGGGGCATTGCGTTCCTGCAATTGCTTTTAATGCAAAAATGAGCACTGATATTTTCATCGCAACGACCGACTTGCTTTTCCGATTAACCTATTTAAGTTGGATATTTCCTCCGGTTTCCTTCAATTATATAGAAACTAAATCATCACATTGTTTTACTCTTTCTCTTACTCTTTTATAAAACATATTTGAATTAATCCTTCTCTTTTAAAATAAAAGTCCCGCTTGAATAGTACCTAAATATGAAATAGGAGTCCAGCTTGTATGGATTTTACAGCATCGCAAAAATGGCCTCCAACATAAGCCGATGGAGAACATTCACTTGTTTGACGAAGCGGTAATAGCCTAGTGGTTAGGGCGTCAGCCTCCTAATCAGAGGTCGGCGGTTCGAATCCGGGCACGCACCTCTAACTTTTCGGGTTATGTGCGTTATAAAAAAATTAAAATATCACTTGCTTCAACGGTGAAGGAAAACATCGTGAGGAAACCTGCACGCCTGAGAGTTCTCCATAATGTTCTCAAAGGCGTGTGAAGTCTGCCAATCCGCATATAGCCAGCGTGGTGGACTATGGCCAAACCCTTCTCATATTGAGAGGAGTCCCGTGCTCTGTAGTGAGCCGAGAATGGGTTGTTCATGATGACTTGTTTGACGCTAAGATCTCCCCAGGACCACTATCTTCATAAATGAAAGAACGGCCGTAGAGAGAAAGAGATTGTGAAAATTACCCCCCATATCCTAATATGATCTCTATATTTCCTTTACATCGTGAGGAAACCTGCATGCCTGAAAGTGCAAAATGTAAGGCGTGTGAAGTCTGCCAATCCGCACATGACCAGCGTGGTGGTCTATCCAAACCCTTCTCATATTGGGTTGATCATGATGATGATGATGATGATTCCCTTATCATCATAATCATGATCAACCCATTACCGGCTCACTACAGAGCACGGGTCTCCTCTCAATATGAGAAGGGTTTCGCCATAGTCCACCACGCTGGCCATGTGCGGATTGGTAGACTTCACACACCTTTGAGAACATTATGGAGAACTCTCAGGCGTGCAGGTTTCCTCACGATGTTTTCCTTCACTGTTGAAGTAAGTGATATTTTAATTATTTAAAAACGCACATAACTCCGAAAAGTTAGAGGTGCGTGCCCGGATTCGAACCGCCGACCTCTGATTAGGAGGCTGACGCCCTAACCACTAGGCTATCACCGCTTCATTCCCTTATGCGGCCGATTATTTCCAGCACCGAGAACTTATAGGTACCAACATTCGATAACTACGCTATTACTATAGTTCAACTAAAGTTATTTGCAATCCGAGTGCTCAATAACATTTGATGGCTATGCAAACAAGGCATCATCGCAATAAATGTGTCTGGCACAATAATGCAAGAGTTTAAAAATATTTTACATTCTTAACAGGTTCATTACACCCAATGAACTTTACAGAAATGTTTTATATTTTTTATTATTTGGTACTCATAGACCTACTAGTGTTTATTTGCAGTTATAAATGTATTGTAATATTCACCTGGTCATCTTTTTGTTAAGTACACACATAGATAAGCCTATGTTATCTTAGGTACCTAAAAAGAAAAACTACAACTTTTTCTGATGGGAGGCTTCGACCTTTGGTAGTTACACCACCAACCACCCTACTGAAAAGACGTGTCGCCAAGCGATTTTACGTTCCGGCGCGATGTTGCGTAGAAACCAATTAGGAGCGTGGATTTACCATATTCCTAACAGGTTAGCCCGCTACCATCCTAGGTGGCATCATCACTTGCCACCTGGTGAGATAGCCATCATGGGCTAGCTGTTAATGTATAACATTTTTATTTATAATATATAAATTTCTCCTTATATCAATGTGACGTGTTTTGAATTAAAACTGATGAAGAAGAAGAAGAAGAAGAAGAAAGTAGTAACAGATGTTATGAATATACAGACCTTGGATTTATTTCCATCTCTCCGCAAGGGTACGTTGTTCTACCGCCTAAGAACAATCTTCATTATAACCTTATCCTTCCTGTTACAGCTTTCTTTTCTTTCGGTAAGCTGAAGCACACACTTAACATAACGTGAACGACTTTGCCATTGCCGTTTAAATAAATATTTGATTTAGTCACGTATCAAGTATTCTTACAATTGCCCACACACTTTATATACAGTATTGCCTGTTATATCAAATGTCTCATGTGTTTCAGAACCAATTACCATTCGAATGAACGAGCTTGGAGATTTCTCTTACGGATGGGTCGTGCGTGTGAAGGGGGATTCTTAGCTATTGCCCTAGTACTTATCTTATGTCATTCTTGAGATGTACATTACAAATTCAAATTCAAATAAACTTTTTCAAATAGTCCTTTATAAGGCACTTTTGACGCGTCAATAATTTACATAGTAGTGATTTAATGGTGATAACTACGCTAGTAAACTTAAAACTAAAGCTATGAGGGTTCCAAATGCGCCCCGGTCCCATTAAGTCTCGAAGCCTGGTATTCTAGTACTCATTTCGCTAAAGAAATTAAATAACAGTTAAAATAATTTCCGTACTGAAAACATCTTAACAAAAATTATTTCGGTATACATATTTAAGCACTGATGTATTTTAAGACATATTTTAATATCTTAAACCTTTATTGGCTTTAATGCAAACTAATAACAATTGGTGTACTGAAATTTTAGTGGTACTATTTTAAAGAAATATACCGATATGCATTCAAAGATGAACTAGCTGCTTATTCTCTATAATGAATAATTGCATTCATATCATCACCAACGTTAACAAGCCAAACCACTGCGTATGGATCAGCGAATTCGATGAGCAAAATGGCACTAGCTCGTTAGTTCAAAAACTTTTAGAGCACCATACGGGTGCATAATACAAACTTACACTACCAACTTAACAACCAATACAACAAGCGATCCAACATTTGTCTGTACATCGTTCCTCGCCTCTTGAACCAGCTGCGCCCCGCGCTGTCCAGAGCTGTGACGCCCAATAATTTTAAGCGGAAACTAAAGGACTATTTCCTGGGCAACCTTTAACCGTGATAGCGAATGAGGAAACCTATTTACCAACCTATTGACGTGTTTTGCAATGTATTTGGTTGTTTGGAGGTAGTTCTTTGGCTAAATAGTAATATTATTCACCTTTGTATTTATTGTCTAAGTTATAAATAATTAGTGCAGAGTAAGGCGCTGAGTGCGGACGGCATTGAGGCCAAACCTCTGTGGTTTTTTTCAATGTCTTCGACTATTACTATAATTTTAATTATTTAGAAAAGTAAATAAATAAATAATAAAAAAAAGGAATCCCGTAGTTAAGTCACGCGAATAACTTAATGGCTAAAGTGCGATGTGTGACGATGTTATCATGTGAGTCGAAGAGATGCCGTTAATTCTTTAGTTAGTATACTGCGTAAAATATCTTGCAACTCGACCATATATAATCAATTATTGTATCGAAAGGTATGTATGGCTAGAGATTCGCTTAGTTATCGGAAATAATACTAACACATGGGTACGTGTTAGTATATCAATAAACTTTTCTTGTTGGAGTAAGTCAAATTCAAATAATCTTTATTCAGATAATCCTTTAAAAGGCACTTTTGATGCGTCAATAATTTACATAGTAGTGATTTGATGGTGATAACTACATTCGTAAACTTAAAACTAAAGCTATGAGGGTTCCAAACGCGCCCCGGTCTAAGAAGTAGCCCACAACAAACTTAGCCGGGTTTAACACAATTAGTAAAAATACTTGTTTTGTTGTTGAAATGAAATTAAAATTTATTTGTTCAGATATTACAGTATCCGATAAGGCTGAGACATTCTGTTAAGTATAAAACCTAACTATATATAATATAGAAGGACTCGCTCTTCCCATTATAAAATATTTAATATTATTTAACAAGTTTATTGTAACCGCCGCTTTAAGAATACAACTAAAAGAATACGCGCTTATTCTAGAGATTTGCAGTTGAAACTTATCGCTTGCATCTAGCAGCTCTATTCCGACAGTCGGAGTATTTAAGGTCGGTTTGAGAATTTTAAATTTCAATATCCTTTCTATCTTCAGCTTTCCAGTCGCGATAGAATGAACACGAATAGTCCATCCGCGTTGTGGAAACAGTAAATCATCTCAAACATTCCACTGCATAGTTTTGTAAAAATTATATATTAAGAAATATTAAGTTTACTGTATAAAAATTTCTCAATCAACTCAAACTAAAATAATCAATAATATATTTATCCCTTGCTTACTTAGACCAGTGACAATAGCGAGTCACTATTTTTTTTAAAGCTAAGTGATATAGCTTGCTGCTGTTTTTGAATTAAGTTAACATTTTATTGGCAAGTGAAACAAAATGGCATCATCCATGAGAAGTTTTTAGGGCATACAACACGTACATTCGATCGTGGAATGCCGACGAACGATATTGAATTTATCTCATTTATCCAAACCTGTATGGCCAACCGCATAGCACGAAGCAAAGGAGTATATTTGCTGTATATTTATTTTTATTTTCCATAAACCGTAAAATGAGAATGAGTATAATTGATTTTTTTTTTCAATTTTTTCAAATAATATGAGTATTTAGAGTTTGCACCTAGTGTTTCTATTTGATCAACTACGATAAAATTATTTATCGTTCTTAGTTAATAAGTGTAATCTTTACTGAATTTGGCTTGATATTATCAAAACACACGGTAGAGTGACTAACTACTTAAACCAGATTCGGAAAATTAGGAACATCAAGTTCAAAGTGTAACTATTCACAACATTTTCTTATAGTGGAAAGTGAATAACATGTTCATAATTCAAGTACCGTGTGTCTTGATAACATGTGTGTGGCCAACGTAATCTACATATATACAAAAAATAAAATGTCTGTCCTCATTTGAAAAAAAATCAAACTACCTTCTCGCCGCTGAAAGCATACTTAGCTAAGTTTATTATAACATGTAATATTAAAAGTCCACCAACTCGCATTAGAACAGTGGGTTCAAGTTCCTAATCCTCTTCACCTTTAAGAGAATAGAACTATCTCCAGTAAATAAACATAAAAGTATACCGATGATAACAAAGTGAATAAATAACATTATGAACGTCTGTTCTCCAAACACAGAACCCTAAATTTGTTTTAACACAGCTTACAAATGAACTACGAGATATATCCATTAAGACCCACTTAAAATCGAAATCTGTTTGCAATTCTCACGTAACGTAGGGATTATTTGCTAGACAGGGCAGTAACAAATAGGCTGTACGTGTTTTCTGTGAACTTTACCCTAAAGTTAGAGTATTACCGCGATTAAATGTGGCGTAATCTCAGCTTTTTGACCCTACCGTACAATACCTACAAAAGCTGATAATAACTGATATAAGTAAAAATATTTATGAGTAGTAATTATAGACAATTTATATTAGAGTAACTTTTAAGGTCTATCACTGAATGATTTAGTCATCTTTTGTCTTTCTTTAGCCATACCAGGTCGTGAGGCGCGTCCAATGGTCCTGGCGCGCCTCGGACGGAGTTAGGGGGCCTCCATCATAGGCCCCCCGTGGAGAGTCTGCCTTGGCGGACGCCGCTGTCTGGGTTGCGGTCGAGTGCACAAGTGTTCCCGTGACCCAGCCACCAGGCGAAGCGAAAGAGCATCGCTGGGTTTTAGTGGGTATTCTGGTCGCCAGTCTGGCCGCCGCGCCGGCGAGTCGCACATACCCCGTCGGAAGCGGCGCAGTCTTGCCTGCATCGCTTTCGGAGGGAATGCGTAAACGCATTTCCCAGCGGAAAAAAAGCCATACCAAGTATGATTCCAGGCGAGCTTATTTTTTTAAACCAACGCCTAATTAGTAAACTGCCTGGACAGACGTAACATAACTCAAGTGATAACACTAAAAACAAATATCTTTCCCGTATAGGTTTTATCGACAACATTTTGTTTAATTCGCATCACAATATGATATCGCTATAAAACACTTTTCATACTAGGATATTGCTTTGCCTATTGGTATTCAGTTAAACACAAGTATAAAGTTTCCAGGTGATTTTAGAACTTCCTTTATTACTTACGTGACCGAAATGTAAAATGGGCTTAGAATCTCCGCAGTACAGGCCCAAACTACGTGGCGTCGCTAATTTTAATAGATAACGTAAATTGAAAATCACTCAATGTTAAATGACTTTTAGAAAAACGGGAAACGTAGTTCAAAGTCGAAAAAAACAAAAATCCATAAAACATACTTGTACTTACATGGTTTTGTATAAATCAAAACGTCTGAGTTTTCTTCAGTGCTTTGCTGTCCACGCAGGATACCCTCAACCTTACCTATGATGCTAGATTGCATCATCTCGTTATAGAAGCGTGTTAAAATAAAAGGGGGGAAGGCTGTTCCTATTTTTAGTTGAGAGAGAAGGTTCAACGGTTCATCGTACCGATTAACTTTGCCCATAAGTAAATTTTTTGTAGAATTGCAGCATCGTGCTAGGTGTACCTATGTTTTTAATCTCACATGCTTAAGAGAAAGGAGGAGGTGTTCCCCAACAGTAACAGTAATAGTAATTTATTTATTTCATAATCATAAATACATACCTAATAATAATAAATGCATAAAAACTTATTACTTATATACTTAACAATATTAGGAACAATAGTGGCTTCCTCTGCTAGATTTTGTCAATCTGTGTTAAGGACAGCAAGCCGTCTCCCTCATAAAAGGGCTCCGTGGTACGCTAATACTCGTACCAGGTGTTTTATGATAATAAATATGGTTAAGTTTTAATGTTACGAAACAGCACGATAACAAATAATGAAACTTTCAGACGCAGCGTAGCTTGAAGTTTTTCAAACTTCCATAAAACATATATGAAATCCAAATGTAAGGGCCTTTAGGGCGAACATTTCGCTATTTACTTAAGTACCAATGGCGGTTACGAACGCCTGTGTCGGTCCACAACTATTGACATAGTTCAGGTAAACGTGAACCCTTTGCGTGTAATCAGAACGCCAAAGTTAATAGTAGCCTTTGGTGCTTTGTGTCAGCTTATAATATTTGAATCGCATGCAAAATTTAATTTAACTTTGTAAATGTTGAACATTGTGCGCTCGTTAGTCTTCTGAACATTATCTGCGAATTAACTCCGAGCTGGCAAATAAGCAACTGCTTACTTATTATGCTTTGTTCCATTTAACTGTACAAAATGCTGTGGGCGCGTTTTAGAGATTGAAACATGTTGTCTTAGCGTAATATTATTATTGCTCTGTGTGGGTAGTGCTGCAAATTCTGTTATACACAGATAGTCACTTAATTGGCAAGTTTATAAGTAGTGTCACTCATTTTATAAGTAATGTCACTTATTTCTAGGGATAAATGGTCAGCAATACTTTTAGGCCTACGATCTTTTTCGGTTTTCTGCTAGCAGTATGTCACGATATTTCGCACTTAGTTTAATATTTAGTTAGTACTTATTACTAATATTTACTTCATGATCAACCCATAACTGGCTCACTACAGAGCACGGGTCTCCTCTCAATATGAGAAGGGTTTGGCCATAGTCCACCACGCTGGCCATGTGCGGATTGGCAGACTTCACACGCCTTTTAGAACATTATGGAGAACTCTGAGGCGTGCAGGTTTCCTCACGATGTTTTCCTTCACCGTTGAAGCAAGTAATATTTAAAAAAATTTAAAACGTACATAGCTCCGAAAAGTTAGAGGTGCGTGCCCAGATTCGAACTGCCGACCTCTGATTAGGAGGCTGACGCCCTAACAACGTCACCGCTTCCAATATTTACTTAGTTTAATTTAATCTTTTAGTCGAAGATCTCCCTCTTTCGCACAGAGTGAATCCTATTATAAGATAAAGCATTACATAAACGATAAAAAGTTTGGGTTTTTATTGCTCATAGCTCAAATTAGAATTAATAATTGACTATGGCTATAAAAACCGGCTGAGTTTGTTGTAGGCATCTTCTTACACCTGTGCGCGTTTGGAGCCCACTTAATTAGTTTTAAGTTCACTAATATAATTGTTACCCCTTACCTCTCAAATTCATATATTGAAGAATATATTATATAAACGCTACGAAAAGGCCTGGTCTGTCAAGGTTTACATCAATAAAGTATATTATTCATACGTTTTATTCTAAGGGGTCAATCCGGTTTAAAAGTAGTCAGTATTAATCAGATTTTACCATAGAATTAATATTTCCATTTCTCAGTTTAGGAGGTTGTAGAAGTGTGTAAACAAAAACTGTACACTTTTATAATAGCCCAGGAATGCTTAACGGATGCGTCTTAATAGCTTGCAGTCCGGAAGTTCTTAAGAACAGCGCTTCCCAAAGGGCCATCTACTGAGCCTCGATAAGCTAATAAACTATCGAGTCGGCTCACCTCACTTTAGACTCCATCGAAGAATCCTGTATGTCCTTTGTGACCAATCAATAACGTGGCAATAAATTAATGTCTGTTTTTGGTATCCCTAAGACTCTTGAAAAATATTAAACACAATAAGGAGCGCTAGAGAAAGCAATCCCAATCTCACAAAATATGCTACAAAAACTTTGACAAAATGCAATCCGAAAAACAACACAGAAAAATTATTTTAGATGCAAGCATATCTGGTTTTAGGGATCTGAACTTACTGGATATTTAAATGAAACGCCTGTCACCAGCAGATTCTAGGCTTGCCAAATCTTTAAATTGTTCCTTAGGTAAGTTATCAGGTCCCAAACAAACGGAAATACAAGTATCCAAATTTATAATTTTATATATGATTTTACAAGTGAAGTTTCTAAATATACATTGCAAAAAAATATATATTGGTAGATATAAATATTTCCGTGCAAAATTTGACAACTCTTTGCACCTCAGGGTGATTTTTAGCATATGCTCGCTACTTCATCTCCGTAGAGCTGCTGATTAACCTGCTTGAGAAGCCCCTTGGTGCCTATGCCTTTTTCCAGAAAGAAAGCTCATAGTTATTGACCTAAATGCGATTTTTATGCCCGTTACTTCAAAAACAGGACGTATTTGATCCCTTAAGGGTGGAATTTCCAATATTGCCTACTTGCCAAATTTTTGCCCTATACTTGCGGTAGTTCCTGAGATCTCAGTGAATCGGTGAGTAAGGGACTAAAATGTAACGAGTGGCAGATAAGATCCAGCCATGATCCAGCCTTCCGTTTTATTTGCGAAGTGTGTATCAAACGTAAATAGTGAGGCGTTACAATTCAATTCGTTGGCTCATGCCAAGGCTTTACAGCAAATGGATTCCATGTTCAGGTTGTTACTTATGTTTACAATACTTTATAGCAAACCATGTATTTTATTTTAAATTCATATAATATTTCCCTATTCACATTTATCTTTATACTGTTGTTTATATTACCATAATTCGAGACACCTGATGAATAGGTAATATAATTTATTATTTATTATGTGAGATGATGATAACGAAAAAAAAAACCGCCTAAGTTTGTTGTGAGCTTCTTCTTAGACCGGGGCGCGTTTGGAACCCTCATAGCTTTAGTTTTAAGTTTACGAATATAGTTATCACCATGAAATAACTGCTATGTAAATTATTGACGCGTCAAAAGCGCCTTTTTAAGGACTATTTGAATAAAGATTATTTTGAATTTGAATTTGAATCTTGATGTTTCGTTGTGACCAGTTGCAATACACACTTCCTATCGCGGGTCGCAGTCCAGAATGGTCCTGCCTACCTATGTCACTTAGAATGACACTTGATCACTTGTTTCATTTAGTTGTTGCTTCGCTTCACTCTCCGCATAGACTGAGCACTTCCACGATAAAAGCCGATATTTATACTGCATTTCTGTATACCAGAATGTTCTTTACTCTGAATCATAAACAAATTTACGGATATTATTTATTTCGAATCCAAATTCGAGGAATTTCTAAGAACGAACTCTAAGAACGTTTATTTATACCTACGGCGTTTAAAACGGGCTTATACCTTCAACTTAGTTACCTCGTTCTTTTGATGAGCAATTATGAATTTTAAACTCATAGTAATAAGATTCCTTGCAACAAAAATAATTCATCTATGTGTTTTGTTATAGGTTTTATATCGCACGAAGTTAATAATCGATCTAATCCAAAATCTCTAGTACAGAGTAGGAAAATTATTAATAATCTAGGATAGCACTATTAAATTTAATCTGATTACAGAAGGTTTTGGATTTGATTTTTTTTTTAAGTTATAGTAGTTAATAGTTTATTTAATTAGATAAAATTATACTTTGTCCGTCTGCCTGTCTGTCGGTCTTTTCGACCATATGTTTGTCCGTTTATCGCAGATCTAGATCAAAATCTGTGACAAAATACTGTAGAAACCGAATAATTAATAATTAATAAATATGCAGCAACTGATCCTAAAATAGAAACGGCTGTATATTTACCATTTAACCAGAACAATTATAGAACGATTACATGAATAAATTTGCTAATTGATATGTAAGCAGTGCCATCTAAGGCACCAACCAAAACATGTGTGATCGAGACGCATTCTTGAAAATTCTTTTTTTTTATCCACTATAAGTTAGCTCTTGACGGCAATCTCACCTGATGGTAAGTGATAATGGAGTCTAAGATGGTAGCGGGCTAACTTGTTAGGGGTATGGTAAACCCACACTTCTAATTAGTTTCTACGCTACATCGTGCCGGAACGCTTAATAGCTTGGCGACACGTCTTTGTCGGTAGGGTGGTAACTAGCCACAGCCTCCCACCAGACCAGAATCGAGCCGGGAATCGAACCCAGGTCCTCCAACTTTATAATGCGACAACGCGCACTCCGGAGGTCGTCAAAATCGTCAATTCTATCTCATATTATACAAAAACATAAAGAAACAGTAGGTAACATAACAAAACGGTTACACCAGGTGAACGAAAAAAAACTGGGCCATAAAAAACAAAGTTCGGGAAACGCTGCCTCAGAAGACTTTCCGCAAAGATCTCACAGCGTGCCGCGTCGACTCATGCACTAAACGAGAGGCGTGGCCTTTTAACTGAATAGTACAGGCTCCTTGAAATATAAAAGTGTAATTGCTTGAACGATTCTTTGTTCAACCGTTTTCCCGAATATCAAACACGGTCTGTTTATCGTTCTCGTCTAGTTATAAAATTTTACTGAAAATAACAAAATTACTAAAACGTACCTTTCTATATATGTAATTCACAGTCTTGAGATGTTTTTATATGATGTATGAATTAAAAAATCAAAAAAACCCGTATAGGGTATAACGTCGAGTTAGTATAAGGTATAACGTCGAGGTAGTTTAAACTCTCTACGTAATTTACAGTTTTAAGATGTCTTGTGTGTGTCTAATTCTTATATAAATATGAATTAAAAAGTCTATAAAACCGTCGTATAACTTCGAGATAAGTTGTTTAATCTTTGTAGCTACAGTTCTTAGGACCGTATTGAACTTTTTGTGAAACGTTGAAATTTCGAAAAATATGTAACTGCAGGTACATTGGCAATTTACAAAAAAAAAAATTAATGCTATTCCATCCTATTTTCATAAAATGATGACCAACTTAATATGAAATGTTTGCACAAAATAGTAATAAACAAATTAGATTAGCACGTAACCAAAACGATTTCAGATCGTTAATTTTTTTACTTACTGTTGTAAGTTGTCGATCGTTGTCGAAAGCCACCGCTGGAATTTCCTATAAAATGTAAATGTGGGAAATGAGTTATGATGTTATTTATTTTTTAAGATTTTTAGTTTTAGGTTAATCTAAGTTTTATGTAAAATGTTTTATTATAAGACAATCGCATGTCGAATGTGGGAAATCTTTCTCGCGATATCCGACATTTCTCATACTCTGACCTCATATGTACTTATACTCCTAATAGGTTTCTAAGCGACATCTTCGTCCCTAGGGTGTTGAAAAGCCAAGGCTGAAGCATCACATAAAATATTTAGAATTTTTAAATTGTCGCTGCCGGTGATTGCAACCGGGACCTTTTCCTTATCAGATCACTGCGCTCTACACTCCTTCAGGACACGAACTAATTTACTAGCTACACAACACTAATTGTTAGAACATCACTAGTTGTAACACCTTTAAATTAATTACTAAGGCATTAAGTTAATATTACTAACACCTTTTAGTTGTTAGTTCTCTTGGCTTGTGATATGTATTTTTGAATAAAGAAATTGAATTTTTGAATAAAGTTTTTTTTTTATATAATAAAGCTATCGCCGGCACAACGCTGAGATTTCGGACTGTTTATTTCCGCACCATCAAGTAAAACGCCATAATGATGTCAAGGATCAGAACGAGGGGCAGACTTTTTTCCCCAAAAGAAATAATTCGGGAAAAAAACAGCCAACCCTAAACAGACCCATACCCACTTAATAGGCAGTTCACAGTCAGATATTCTACTTGATTTCAATGCATAATATATTATATGTATAATTATATTCATAACTGCATTATTGATGAAATTTTGCTTATTAGTTTGCGAATTCTGGTCTGGTATGTTAGGTTATTTGATTTTAATGGGGCATATATTCAGCGCTGCGTATTACTAATTGCCATTTATCTTACCCATGCCATAAATACCGTGAACTGTATTATACGAGTTAGTCTATAACTTTAAATATATAGGACATCAGTATGCCCCAACCATAATACCGAAATTAGGCCTTAACTATTGTATTGCATTATGTAAGAACCCTAATTTTTGTCTTTTACCACTCCGCCTATCCCAATCTCGTCTCCAAACGAACAATTAAAAGGTTTAAAAAATACACCCTCCAATTAGGTAAATGCCATGATTTGTATCAACAAATTAGAGCCGAACTGCGTAAGCTAACGAAGTTGAAAAGGACGACTTAAATTATTTTGCCCGCATTTTCTTTTGTTACGTATTCACGCTTTTAAAACAAAAAGAAAAACTGAAAGAGTAATGGCCGCCTAATGTACCTACTCGCCTATACTATGTGTATTAACTCTTTAACTAAGTTAATGTTTATACTATTACTTTAGCTTTATAAATTAAATATGTTAATATATAAGGAAAAACTTCGTACAAGGGGTACGAAGGCTAGGCTCTGACCGAAATGTGTTGGCAAATCTCATATAGACTAATTCACAATAAACCTATGTTAGTCCATATAAATAACATTACCACACGCTAACGCTACCTGACAGCTAAAACCTTCAAAACAATATTTGAACTGCTCTCAACCCTGCGTTTGAGAGAGGCGATTATTGTTACGTGATTGCATAGAAACATAGCTAAAGTTTGTATAAATAAAGAAGATATATAACGCATTGGTCGAATTCCGACTACTGAGCGATCACTGGTGGATAACTAACTTCTAACATGCTCATCATGATCAACCCATTACCTGCTCACTACAGAGCACGGGTCTCCTCTCTATATGAGAAGGATTTGGCCATAGTCCACCACGCTGGCCATGTGCGGATTGGCGGACTTCACACGCCGCGAAAACATTATGGAGAACTCTCAGGCGTGTAGGTTTCCTCACGATGTTTTCCTTCACCGTTGAAGCAAGTGATATTTTAATTTTTAAAAACGCACATAACTCCGAAAAGTTAGAGGTGCATGCCCGGATTCGAACCGCCGACCTCTGATTAGGAGACTGACGCCCTAACCACTAGGCTATCACCGCTTCTAACATGATCACCATTTAGTAAATAAACGTCTGATTGGGCTTGCGATTTTTAATACTACAAAATTAAAATTTATTCCAAAAATTGACGTAGCTATGAGATTGAAGAGAGGCATTTAAGGGAAGAGAAAAGTACAATATGAATCAAGCTAATCATTTACCCATCAACGTCGAGACTCCAAGTTTGAATGCGTATAACTAGATGTTCTTAAATTAACTCTGGCTTCGGTATAACGTCCTAAATTAACTAAACAATTGCTTGCGTCAAAGGCGGTTTTAAGTAATCAAACACAGCTGAACAAACTGACCGAAATTTACAGAAAAAGGTTTCTCATCGTTTTGTTTTTGTTCGTAGACTTGAGAGTCAACGCAAAAAGTTCAAGGAACCTTTTGTTGTGTGTTTTCTGAAATTTATTTTGCTTAATATGAGCAGGTGTTTAAAGTACGTATATATCGGCTTTGTAATTGTTTGCATAAAGAGAAACAAATCACTCAGTAGTTTAAGAAACGGAATATAAACTTTTCTTACATGTTGCCTTGGGTAATTTCGAGCGTTTTTTTTATGCTCAGAAATGCGGTTATATACTACAAGTTAGCCCGTGACGACTGTCTCACCTGGTGGTAAGTGATGATGCTGTAAGGATGGTAGCGGGAACCTGTTAGGATTATGGTAAACCCGCACTCCGAATTGTTTTCTACACGACATCTTGCCGGAACGCTAAATCGCTTGGCAACATGTCTTTGTCGGTGGGGTGGTAACTAGCCACAGCCGAAGCCTCCCACCAGACCAGGATCGAACCGGGAAGTGAACCTAGGACCTCACACTTTATAATGCGGCAGCGCACGCACTGCGCCACGGAGGTCAAATAAAATAAAAAGAGATGATGGTTATATGTAAATATTTTTATAATTCTTTCGTATTTTAAACATTCCAAAGAGTGTCTAAGGCTTTACTAAGACTAAGGTTTACATTATAAGCCAGTAAGAAAAAGTTTTATATGCCCTTACACAAAAATCAGTTCGTAGGTACTCTAGAAACAAGCGTTGTAATAACGTAGTGTCCAATGCCCGTATTGGACAATGCGTTGTCTTAACGTCCCATCTAATTTATGAACGATCGAAATCAGGGCGCCATTTTGGAAAACCGACAACAATAGATACGGTAGCATCAATTAATGCGTCTTTAACAATGCATTGAGAATGTTGAATCAGGTCTCGTTATCATCCCCATTACCGGCTCACTACAGAGCACGCGTCTCCTCTCAATATGAGAAGGGGTTTTTTTTTTATATATACAAAGCGAGCAAACGAGCAGGCGGGTCACCTGATGGTAAGTGATTACCTCCGCCCATGAACATTTGCAGCACCAGAGGAACCGCCAATGCGTTGCTGGCCCTAAAATGCGTTGCTGGTGGGTTTGGCCATAGTCCACCCCGCTGGCCATGTGCGGATTGGCAGACTTCACACGCCTTTGAGAACATTATAGAGAACTCTCAAGCGTGTAGGTTTCCGTCCTTCAAGGGGATGTTTTCCTTCACCGTTGAAGCAAGTGATATTTTAATTGTTTTTTTTAAACGCACATAACTCCGAAAAGACAGGTGCGTGCCCGGATTTGAACCACCGACCTCTGATATGGAGGCTGACGCCCTAACCACTAGGCTATCACCGCTTCATTATCCTTAGCTTATTATCCCCGCTGCTGAACATAGGTCTTTTCAAGTGGTCAACGTTCTACCTACCCTTGAACTTTACTCCAGTGCGGGCTGATGTGTGTTAACGATTATTACCACATGTTTAACGTCGGTGATAAAAAAGAGACCTACGACTTAACCTACTCTCTGAAGCACGTGGGTGGTCAAACATTTTCTAACTCAGGACAAGTAGGTACTGAGAATTTCTTCACATAAAATTTTATAGGTACTTAACCATTTTGAGTTTTTTTTATCCACTACAAAACGGCAACCTCACCTGATGGTTAGTGATGATGCAGTCCATAATGGTAGCAGGCAGCTGTTATGGTAAACCCATAGTCCTGATTGGTTTCTACGCGACATCGAGCCGGAACGCTAAATCGCTTGGCGACACGTCTTTGTCGATAGGGTGGTAACTAGCCCCGGCCGAAGCCTCCCACCAGACTAGACTCGAACCGGGAATCGAAACCAGAACCTCTAACTTTATAATGTAATAGCGCGCGCGCTGCGTCACGGAGGTCGTCAATATTGAGAGAGTAAAGGATTTGTGATTCAAAGTGATTCCAGACAGGAACCCAGCTCGAAACCTCGCAATCCGTAGTAAATCATAACTTACACAAGACTAACGTGGCATGTTTTTTTAGTGTAAACCATCTATTAACGATTAGTAAATTCGATCGAATGCCGTCACGACAAACGACGCAACGCGTAGTTCACATATTAGATAGAAGAGTACGAATAAAACGTGGCACAAAATTTGCAGTAGCATTAAGTTCTCATTTCTGACTTTAATTCTGTCCAGTGTCGCCGAGTAAATTAGCTCGGAACCGCTGGACCTTACCACAAATACAAGCAAAAATCCAGTTTGTTCCGATTCAACCACAACTTTTTTTAGCACGCTTTACTCGTAGAGCTGATTTTGCAAACGTTAGAAGATTAGGTAAAAACTACAGTTCTTTGGTTTTTAAAGAGAAATAATTGGACCTAATACTAATAAGACTATTATAGGGTTTTTGTTATCACTGTCCATTGATTCTCTGCTGCTTTTTTTTCTTCCTTTCCTACGCAATTTGCTATTATTCTTCTTCTTTTTTTTTTCGTTTTATGGCCTTATACAGATTAGCCAATGTCAACTTTATTATTTTATTAGTTCTCTCTTTTTATGGTTTTGCACAGATTAGCCAATGTCAAGTTTATAGCAATGTAGGAGAAATGGCGGGAAACTTCGCACTCTGCGGACGCGGCTCCCTCAAACCTTTCCCAAATTAATACCTGTGAACCATTCAGAAAACTAGCCACTACACAAACGACACCAAAACTGTCCACGACACAACCAACACCAGTCCTTTTCAAAATTAGCCAACAAACATTAATTCAAGAAAAGCGTGAAAAAACCACGCCCGCCATATACGAAGTCTCCCGCCTTTCTCTTCTTCTTCTTTGTACTTTATGCTTACCTGTCACCTTTTAAACATTATTTTATTCTCTTTCACAGAAGCCCACCATCTCTATGAAAACAGAAACGAAAATAACTGGAAACAAAATTTTACTAATATGCTTCTTTTTTTAAATGTATCTAATCTTTTTAATGTCAACCTCCTTCCTGCCGAATTTAACTAATTCAGCAAAAAGTTTTTATCACATTTTATACATAGCCGCTTAAAACATGCTATAATATTTTCCCAAACCTATGTTAAAAAAACAAACACACTATAAACATCTAAGTACATATACACGTGTAAATGTGGTGTCAATTCATTACAAATATGAAGGGCTGTCATTTCTTTAGATTACTTTCGCCCTTCTGCTGCTACTCGGTTACTTTGAATCTAACATGAGAGTTAAATAATAAACAGCAAGTATAATTTGCTATATTCCGCCGACAACCGGGAGATTTGTATAATATAACACCATGGTGTTATCATGGACTTCCGCAAAGTAACGCCTGCTTCTATTCATTAACATGAGAGTTCAGTTACATTAATTAACATTAATGAACAGTATAAGGTAAATACAATTTATTACAATTACACTGGAAAATATAGCATCGCAATGTCGACATAACTTCAGTTCTATTTTATAGCTCTAATATTGTTCGATATCGCGTGTACGAAATTTGAATATACCGCAAAAACAGCCTGTATTTACTCGGAGCACGAGGATCCTATAGCGAAAAACATTCAGTTATTAATCATAGTATTTGCTTCCAATAACTGCTTTCTGGTTTAGTTATTATATGTGCAGAGTTCTAAAAAATATCGATAGCCTGCGAATATGATGGGTATTTGAATGACTGAAATAAACGAGTTTTATACACGTGAACTCTAATCAGCAAATGGGTGACTAACTTGGTATATTTGGAGGAGAATTAGACACCCGATTGCCGTTCACAGTTTCTATCATTAACAGTGAATAGAAATAATCATTAAGTTAAGGTACTTATTATCGGAATCGCATTCTCAATTAACTTGTAAATGTAAACCAAGAAACATCCTATCATTTTTATAAAGTATTCACGCCCTTACCTATGTTTTAAAAATCATTAAGTCTTAAGCAGGCAGTTTGGACAGAACCTGTCCACTTTCTCCAATAATATTTATGAAACTTGGGAAAAACTAAATATGATACTGAACTTGTATTGAAAATAATACAAATAATACATAATGTTCTCAAAGTCCTGTGAAGTCTGCCAATCCGCATATGGCCAGCGTGGTGGACTATGGCCAAACCCTTCTCATGTTGAGAGGAGACCCTTGCTCTGTAGTGTAGCCGAGAATTGGTTAATCATGAATACAAAAGCAAAAACATAAAAAAGCTTTATCCCGTAGAAATCCTACCATTTGTAAGGATCAAAAAATAGTCTAAAACTTACTCTAATGTAAAAGTTATAAGTGTACTAAATTGTATTTAAACCCGTTAAATTTCAAAGTTATTGCGCGGATGCCAGACAAGCAGTCCAAAAATCAGACATATAAAAATTAAATAATTGATTTTCTGGGTTCTATATTGATTTATGTGATAGATTCCCCAGTCGAAATTTTAAAATATGTAGTTTTATAAGTAATTAAGTAAAGAAAAGTATAAATATATGAAGGTACAGACGAAATACAAAATTAGAAGTTCTTGAGTGTAATTAATTTTTATAAAGCCCGCCAACACACATTGGAGCATCAAGGTGAATGGGGTGCTAATTAATTTGCGAATAAAAAAGATTTTACGTAAAATAATTAGATTATTTCCTCAACAAATGTTACCTTCCAACTGTTACCTACAGCAGCATTTGCGGGTGCCGCTTTTAATTCTAATTTACAGCTTTAATTCCGTTCAGTGTCGCCGAGTAAATTCGTTCGGTGTACAGTACGCGGCTGTTCCCGCGACCGCAAACACGAGCAAAAACCAGCTTGCATGGATGCGCTAATACCCTAAAACCAGACAATAATTTTGGAATGATATTCGTTAAAAAAAAAAACTCCATTCCGGCCATCGAAAATAGTCACATTCAACTCAAACATGACTTAAAAAAGCATAGCGTTCAGAGCATGACGTTATTATCCGAAGTAAACTGAATGGAACAAAACCACTGACAACCTCCGTGGCGTCAGTGTTGGAGGTCCTCGGTTCGATTCCCGGCTCAAGTCTGGTCTGGTTGGAGGCTTTGATCGTGGCTAGTTACCACCATACCGACAAAGACGTGACGCTAAGCGATTTAGCGTTTCGGCATGATGTCGCGTAGAAACCCTAACAGGTTAGCCCGCTACCATCCCAGGCTTCATCATCACTTACCACCAGGTGAGATAGCTATCAAGGGCTAACTTGTAGGGTATAAAAAAGCCACTCGTATAAAGGGGCATAACGCTTTTGTTACACGACAATTCCTACCAGTTAACTTTCACCACAAGCAGAATTAAAAATACCTTTTCATAATGATTCTTGTGTTAAGCTTTGTCTAGGGCTAGTTATCATCTCGCCAACAAATATGTGTCAGCAGGCAATTTGGCGTTCCAGTACGATGCCGCGTAGAAAACGTTTAAGATGGTTGGTTTGGCCGTCAACGTATATGTATGTTGAAATTTATACATCGCTCAGCGATTGACTAACACAAGACGACTGTCATCTGGCCAACTACTTACAAATATGTGATCAATCAAACCTTCAGACTGAGAGATTTATACAGAGAATTACCACAGATTATAAGTCAAGAAGGTAGCTTAAACACATGATAACTAGATCCTCCATAATGTACCAGATTTAAAAATATCAAATATGAATTGGTGTGAGTGAGCGTCTAACCACGGCTAACGCACTTCGCCGCGGAGCCTAGTGGTTGAATACTCTGCGTCGCACCGAACTACAACATAATTTTTAACCAGCCTACCTACATTTATTAAAAAAAATATATATATGTCGCGTCAAGGGGGTCCGAGTTGTTTTTTGTAAGGGTGACGTCACAATTTTGTTTACTTTCGCTCATAGTAATTAAAACCACAACTTGCCGGTTTACACTTTTATTGCGATAATAACTTAGAGGTCCGAACAGTACGACGTCTCGAGCGAGAGAATTCGCGAAAGGCATCGACCGCCCGTATTTATAGCACAAAGCATGCTTGTACAAAATTGATTGTTACTGGCTAAATTGTGTTAGCAAAATCATCAATAGTTAAAATGTGGGTAATTATTGAATTATTGAGGTTTTTGGCGCCGCTTAATAAAGTTAATAACTTCTTCGCGCCGCCATATATGAATTAGTTACTACCCAGTACATTTAGTTTTAAAATACATTGGTCTTAATATAATGATGTTAGTTTATAAGTAGCAATTATTTAACTTTTAAGTAAGTGTTATGTTTGTAGATAAGCGTGTACGTGTAAATAATTGTCGATGGCTCAGGTGTACGGAAAAACTCAAGCTACGAGTTTGTGATTACACCTAACTATTAAATAAATAAATAAAATAAATAAGTATAGATTGCATTAATCAGCGCTCTCTAAGAAATAAATCAAATACAAGAAGAACAAACAAAAACATCGGCAATATGAAAAAAAATCTAACACGTAATCAACTTTAAGAAACTAAGTAATGCATAACAATAAAAAATTAAATAATAATATACATGTACTTTTTTCTTGCCCTTACCCCCACTATGTGGGGTCGGCACAATACGTCTTCTTCTTCCACTCACTTTTATCAACCGTCACCTCATACCCACATCTTTTACCCGCATATCCTCTTTTACACAATCCATCCAACTCTTCTTGTCCTCTTCTACTCCTTTGTATATACATAATATATGTATGTAAATTGAATTCAGTAAATATTTGTGTGTGTGGGTATGAATATGTGTGTAAATTTGTATATGCAAATGTTATGTGTGTTTTATTTATAAGACTACGAGTTGTTTACTTCACAAGCACTGTTTCATTAGAAGTAAGAGTAAAAAGCCAATCAACACATTTATTTTTAAAGTTAATTAATTAAAAGGGGTAATGTTAAGAACTTTATTAATATTGTTGTACAGTGAAGAACTAAAATGATAATAATGACCACTCATGATAGGTACCCCTACGGTAAGGTCTACCGTACTGTACTATATGAGCTCGGACTAGGCGACAAAATGTACCTATATCTATTGTAGACTAGTTCAGCGTGCTTGCTTACAATTAGGTATGTAAAATGAATAATCGGCGAACTGTTAGTAAATGGCAAAGCGAGTATAATTGATCTGTGGGAAATGGAATAGGTTTTATGAGTATTACCTTTTGATCAGATCATGTTATTTTATATGGTTAAAACAATAGTTAACACAAATCACTGTGTTTATCGCTGACGAACAATCAATCAATCATAATCTTTATTCAAATAAACGACACTTTAGACGTGTAAATAATTTACATAGCAGTGATTTTATGGTGATGACCAAGGTTATTTGTAACAAATGTGTAAAGGGATGAATTGGGTATCGAGGCATACATGAGGGAATTTTGAGAGATACCTGGCAAAGGAACTCCGAGCTATCTATAGTTCCGTTCATATGTTTATGTAAAAATAACATGTCATGCAGAGCAAGTTTATTATTATGGTCAAGGTATACTTGTATGTATATTAAATTGATGTATTATTAAATAAAGGGACGCAGTTTTTGCAAAAAGGGTTACCTATATCGATCAAACAAAGCTATTGTCACAAGAATTTTCTGATATGAGATATTAAAGTGAGGTAGAGTAGGGTAGGATTATCAAGTCCGTGATAGATAGCTAAAGTTATTTGTCCCCTCTTCGCCCGTCTGCTCTGTTATTTATGATCCAAAATACCTATCTAAAACAATTTGCTGCTTGGAACGTCAAAAATCCAGTTGACTGACGCATTTTTCTGAAGAAAATAATTTTAACGAATACATTTTAAAGATTTTAAGGTTGCTAAAATACATAAATTTAATAATTTATTGAGTATGGCTTACTAAGAAAATGTACAGAAACTAAAATCGCAGTTAATCTATAATGGAAGCACAATAATGGATTTCCACGAGCATCGTACCGGAACGCTAAATCGCTTGTCACCAAGCGATTCGATATCTTTCGGTAGGGTAAAGATTAGTCTGAAATTCTCAAACTCCCCACCAGGCGTCGAACCTGGACCTCCTACGTCACTCACCACTACGCCATTAAGGTCGTCGTCATCCTCTGTATATTCATGTTCCACTACTTGTCATACCGGACCAGCCTTTTTTCTCATAGAAGAGGGAGATAATAACTTCGAACGCTGACATAATGGGATATTGGTTTTTAACAATTATTAACGGTTACCAAAAATTCACTATTCACTAATAACCAGAACCAAAAATTCACAAACAAGTACCATGTCAGTACCGAATGAGATTCTTTAAGATAATAATATCAAACCATGCAAGCCCAACCCTCCGCAACCTTCAAGATGGTAAACACTACACCAACAAGGCAATTGTTTTTCTTTACCCTCCTACATTAATGTATTGTGATCCATTGACGAATTTAAAAAATACAGTCACAACAATGTGAATCAACTCTTTTTATTCGTCCATTGTTCATGGAACGCAAAAACGGAACATTGCATCTGTTATTCGTTGAGATTCTGTTTGCATCTATGCACGGACGGCCGTTGGGAGAATTTATGATGCACGCGCAGCACTGTCCGCTACGTTAGATTTATGTCACAATTCCGCTATCCTCAGCTTAGGAACCTACTGGATCCGGCGTGAAGTGAAAAACGTAATGTCAGAATTGGACTATATCTGTCTTTCTAACTTTCTCCTATCTGACTATGTGTGCTGGAGATTACCAAGAAAATCTTGTTGAGGGCTTCGTCTTCGATCTGAACATTTGGACCCACCGAGCTTTAGACCTAAGTTGAAGAATATAGTTATCACCATCACTTTATAAAATAATGAAACATATTTTATATGAACGCTTCAATCTGCCTGTAGAAACATGAATTTTAGTTTTGGTTAACATGAATTTCTTGTTTGTTTTCTGATTTTCAGACCATTTATACATTTGCTTTTTGTTACATGTGCCTAAAGTTTAAGTAATATAAATAAATTAAAAAAATATATCGTTTATTTAGCCTCAAAAAAACAACACATTAAACAAGATATAAAATGCCATGAATTTATAGACTCAAATTTAAAAATATCACTTTTACAACACACAGTATTCTATTGTCTCATAGGTAATGTTACTTTAAGGCATTGATATTTGGTTTAAATTGACAGATGGATTTTAATTGAAATGACTCCTCGCATTTGTCTCTGCATAACTATTATGTGACGTTTGGTGTTTGCACATAAATTTAATCTGGACAGTTTAGGCAATGCAATTCTTACAGCAGTATGGAAAACTTTATAAAATAAATACTTAAAACACACCCAGGCCCACAAACACACACACAAACGCACCTACACACACACACACACACACATACACACACCCACACAACAGAATGCTTTTGGACCTTTGCCTTTTTTTTTCTCTTATTATTTAATCTCTTTATTATTTGTTGTTTTTGGTAAACTTACTATGTTATTCTCATTAATATGTTTTTGTGTTATTGGTACTATTTGTTGGTTTGGAGGTGGGCAATAATGGTTGCGCCACAGTTTACACTACTGCAGCCGTGATTGTAACACCATGCTTCGTATCCCTTATATGTAACCCTGTCTCAAATAAATAAATAAAAAAAAAATGAATAGTCATTTTCAGAAGCCTGAAGTTAAAGTGAATTTAGAACCTTCTGCACCGTTTTAAAGTCAATTTAATAATGGCAAGATTCTCAAACACATTTAAATCGTCACGACTCACGAGCCCGTAATTTGGACATGGGATTTCATAAATAACCCAGTTTTAATCTGCTATGTCCCCAGCGACAAGCACGCATTTTTTATATTGCTTTTTAGCACCGGTGCGAAAAAAAACTCCAACTTTTTAATCCACCTTCATTCATCTACAAGTTTGTTTCCCTACTAAACAAGTCTGCAAATTATTAGAACCTTAAGAAGTAGATATATATATCTAAATATGTAATGTAGCAGTTATAGTTTCTAGATCATAGATCTAAAGTACTGTTCCAATTTGGATCGGTGGGTTTCAAAACGTGTTGTTAGTGAAAACTGAAATCAACAGCTTAGCGTGGCTGTAGGGAACGGATACAGCTATTTTTGTCACTGGACTGGTACAACGAATTTTTACAGAAAAGTCCAATGTCTAACTTCATAATGCGACAATGCTGTGGTCGTCAACTCAAGCACCTTACACAACAACGCCCGGGTTTCCTCAAACATTGCCACTGGACTCGTTGATCTATGACGGACACCCTGGGTCATCCTTTATTGCCGATTGGATCACGTGAGGATACTCCGAACATAACTCCACCACTTGCTGTGTTTTCAGACTAGTGATGACCTTTATGTTATCACACACACACGTGAGGTAACACGCACTGTTATCTTACGTCATCTGGACGTGGGCTCCATCAACGTACGGACCACTCAACGTCCCCCCCCCCCCCCCCCCCCCCGTCCAAAACGTCGTGTAAGCCGAGGTTCGGCCTCACAGAAGACGCCCTTAGGCAGACGTTCCCTTAGTTTCTTCGAGGCCGAGGGCTCAAAATTTCTTCTGACCTTCTTTCCGAACCTCGTCAAACAGCCCGGTTACGTTGTGGCAACCAATAGGGTTAGCACAGCTAAAAGACAGTCCAAAAAAAACACACTGTTCGAAAACTTTGGCTTGTCTTCAGGCATAGGCAGAAATTCACAATTCTTGTATCGCTTGTTTGTCATTTGCACCGTACTTTGCGGCTCGAGTAAGGTGGTATGGTAAATATGCTCTTTCAAATAGAATATATGTATATATATGAACACTAAAATACGCTTTTAAGCAGAAGTATCAATTAGATAGCGAATATGGCGATTACGTGAATCAGAAACCACATTCGCAGTTTACAAATGACTAGCATTACAGCATTAGGTGGCGGACACTGGGATCGATCTAATTTATGGGCATATGGTCTTAATGTGCAGCTTCGAAGAGCTAACTGATCACTAAACGCAATAGCATTTCGCATTAGGAATAATGCCGTCGCAAAATTGATTAGCCTTAACTACGCTGGTTGCAAAACATGAAATCTTGAACGTTTATAAGAAAAATATTCGTATTTGATTTAAATATTATCTTAACACTGAATAGCTCTGTATTTTCTTCGTCCTTGTTAAGTAGATTTTGTTTTTGTGCACATAAACTTATATTATTTTTATCATATTTACATGTACAAAAAAACAAGGTAACCTGAATCTACCCATCTGATCATAATTTTTTTTTTTTGAAACTGATAACCAAATTCATGAAGACAGAATTGAATACAAAACTCCAACTAATTATATGTATAATGTTGTAATTTCAGAATGTTTTTGCATTGTATAGTAAAATTACGATCAAACAAAAGGCTATTTAACAGTAAGATCCTTAGAAGCCCGGCTAAAAAAAAACAAGCTAGTAAAAAAAGGAAGGCGGTGATGTGACGCTGTGGAGGTTGGTATATTGTACGAAAATAACTGTATTGATAAGATTTATATACAAATATATTCATTAGGAAATTTTTGAATGTGAATTGTTTCTATAATAGTTAGTGCCTACATAGACATCCTTCTTCCTGAGTAACCTTAAAAACGGGCACGTGGCATTAATCAAATAGTATAATCGTCTAATCCCGATTCTTTAAAATAGGCAGGCATACAACAGTTTTTGTGCTTGTGTGAATGCGACGGATATTTTGTCTATTTACTTCTCTGTGTACGCCTTATGCACGGTCTACATCAATTTCAAAATACCCTCCAACATAATATCATAAATTCATCAAAATGGCGTCAATGCTATATATAGGCATTAATATAACAGATAAATGAAATACAATTATTTTTATGTATTTTTCAATGTAAATGCTATATATTTTGAGATCGAGGTCATATTTTCTTACGTCTCAAATCTTTACTCTCTCAACTCTTTTTGCGATTACAACTAAAACGTCACAAGTTTTCCTCATTACTAACTTTTTGGGTCCAGCTTGCCTTCAGTTAGCAACTGTCGTTAGTACCAACGTCATTTGATCGCAAAAGCTACTAAATTCGAAAGCTAGATTAAAATTTCTAACACTGAAGTCGCTTGTGATAAGGCTTCCTCTGTATGTATAATTAACCTTATCAAAGTGCACATTAGAGTAAAGTACCTACACAACTATTGCAGAACCGCCGCTGTAGAATTTCAGACAAGGCTTTTACGTCGAGATTATAATATTTACATATTCATTCATATACACATATATTTTAGATGCGATGAGAACACCAGCTTGCTTGCGTGTTTATTATATATTAACTTACAACTAATCTTTTGAAGACCTTTTATTGTGAAATAAAGTAACGGGGGAGAAAAAAATATACAATTAAATTCCAGAAGATAAAATGAAAATCATTTAAAATAAACATTCAGATTTCAAATGTGTACGAAACCTACCAAACTCAAAAATCATTGACTTCTTTTTTTTTCTACAAAACTTTGCATTTTTATACGAAAGTATATTTTATAAATCTTAACTCCAAGAGACATTAATGTGTTTAGTAACTTTACCTAGCAGAACCTGTCAAATGTCTGTGACTATTACTTTGTAATTCTTACGTCGTCCTAACTCATAAGTACATTTGTTAACCCCTTAGCGTTTCATAATTTCATAATAGTGTTTCTTTGTTCTAGTTAGGTTAATTACCAATGAATCATGAAGTCAAGTGTCCCGAGTCAGATTATCAATGATGAAAACCTCTTGGGTTTTTCTATGAAGAATTTTTTTTAGCAGATAATGTAGTATGTAGCCAGAAAATTGTTATTGACCATTTCTTCTACCTCGGAGACAACAATTAAACCCTCGACCTTGGTTATTTTCGCACGTAGTTTATAATAACGCTCAAAGAAAATACAACATTAGGTATGCCAAGATTTTATTATTTATTATCGAGAATACACAAAAGAAGTGCGTGAATACATATTGGGATACGTGACAACACGTTTATTTTGGTCCTTCATCGGCAAAAATTCAACGTGATTGATGCTATGATGGAAAAGGTGTAATCGTCAGATGGACGGTACGGTACGGATTTTTTGGAATATATTAGTACAGATAGATTTAATATAATTTATAACCCAACAGGGATGGAAAACTTTGAAATAGGACAGGACGACAAACCTGCCTTACTAATAATAGAAATAGATTAAATAAAATGATACAAGAGAATACTTAGAACTAAAGACTTTACCTATGCCAATATTTAAAGTTTCATTTTCATATAGTCAATACTAGCTTTGGCCAGCGATTTTTATCGTTACGTTACCGTAGAAATTTCGATGTCCACTCATCGAATTAGATTTTTTTTTGTAGAGACTTAAAGGGATTTCATGATGGTACAAAAGCCGGGAGGAGATGAAGTAATTATATTCTTGCGATAAATAAATCACAAAATCCCGCTGGCTGCTTTGTCTATGTAGGAAAACATTAAGATTAAGTATCAAAACAAATGGTAAAAACTAAGAAATAAAAAATGCTAGACGCCGTAGTTTATACTGCCAGCCATCTGACACTGAAAGATTATAGCCAAGAAATATGCAAGATTTCCATGGAAAGAAAGGAAGGATCTGATGGTCAATTCTATTAGCATAAGTGGAGACGCAGGCAAATTTAGTACAGTATATTTATAAACATGGTATTCAAATATATATTTAGTGTAATATTAAAAAACACCCATTTAACCCCTTTAAATTTCTAAAAGCTAGTATTCCAGTTTCGGGCTAGACTTTTAAAGTATGATTCTGCGAAATTTGCTGCTTAAACAGAGCTAAGTGAAAATATGCACAATAGACTAAAAGACCAATAGAAAACCTTTTTATATCAATGACATCTGAAAAATGGTTTGTTAAATAAGAAGACATATTTCATGATTATTTTGAGTTGTCACTTTGAAAAATATAAATCAATAATACATAATGAGTAAAGCAGCTCCAAGCAAACACACCGTAACAGCTGATGTCCCAGCGGGTTGCAAAAGCACATTCATGTTAACTTTCGCCCTCGAAATACTGGGAACAGATATATGGCGAGACGACATTGAGGAAAGACTAGAACTTGGTCCTTATCAACAAGCCTTGAAGTTACAATACCAGCTATATCCTGGACAATCTTTTGAGTTAGATGTACTTATATGGCCTCAAGTAGCTAAGGTATTGATCGGCTTAGGGGCTTGATTGTGAAAGCTGATTATGAAATTATATCTGAAAACTAAATATGCCTAAAATACGCGTTTTTAAATGAGAAATCTTACCATTTGGGAAATATTCTCTGCAGATTTGGTGCGGCAACCAGTACACCTTTGTAAGGGTATGGCAATTTTTAGAAAAAAGATGGCTAACTTTTTCGATTCGGCACGCTTTTCCAGTGAAAGTACATACCATGATAAATCATGTTGCAACAGTCACATGTACTATGGGATCTGGAAGCCTCAGTTCTAAGTAGGTATACTCGTATTTTCATGATATTTATTCAAAACTATAATTATAATAAGCTTATAAGCTGTGATAGCCTAGTGGTTAGGGCGTCAGCCTCCTTATCAGAGGTCGGCGGTTCGAATCCGGGCACGCACCTCTAAGGCGTGTGAAGTCTGCCAATCTGCACATGGCCAGCGTATTGGGAGGAGACCCGTGTAGTGAGACAGTAATGGGTTGATCATGATGATGATGATGATAATTATTATTGTATCCCCTTGGAGATTCTTAACATGCTTTAACTTTATGAGGAAGATATAATTGAAGCCACCCGAATGAAGGTTTATTACTTCAAATAGTCTTTCTTGCATTTTAGTGCAAAGAACGATAAACATTTGGAAGTATTATTGCCACCATTAAAATATGGTAAGCGTCGATATTTTGGACCTGTTTTAGAAACTGAAGAGACCAGTGAACAGTTTATGGAGAACCTGCTATGGAATCTTGTTGAGGCATTCATACCTGCATCTTATTTAGATGGATATTTTGATATACCTTATAATACTACAGGTTTGTTGTAATTTAAGTAGGTAGCTGTTTAATATTAAAGCAAAAGTTTCACGCATGCGATATTTTAGATATAAGGCACCAAGATACAATTTTATCCAAAGTACAGGAAAATATATTGAGTAAAAGTCCGGCTGTTGAGGTTAAAGATCTTCGTTCTGAACCTGAGGAATCATTTATAAATACAAGAGTAAGAAGAGAATCAAAAATATCTAAAGAAAAGGAAAAGAAAAAAATGACAGAAGAGCATAAAGAAAATTTTGCTATTTTGCTTTCTGGAGATACTATTTTAGCTGGTAATTAAATGTATCCTTTTAGTTGAATTTGTTAGATACAGCATGTTCGATTAGTTTAGTTATTCCTTATTAATCATTATATTATGCTTATGCATACTTATCTTTGCATTTTCTCAATAAATCATATTATTTATTATGATAAATTCTATTATGATTTAGTAAATCCTTACTCATCCAACTCAGTAAAGAGTTTTTGTGTCTTATAATAAGGAATTTCTAAAGCTATTTGACATGTTTTTTTAACTTTTTTTTTCATTTTTTTTGTATTCGATTATATAAATAAAGTTTGCGAATTTATTCGTTATTTTACAATTAATACGTGAATGTTTTATCAGGATCGGGAAGAATCATTGCCTTTGAAACTCTTGGTGACCGTCCTCCGGAACAAAGTACAATAATAGTGTTAATTTCTAGTAATAATTTACCAGCACAAGATGACCACCCAATAATATTTATGAACGTAGAAACTTTAAACGATATCCCTATTCAAGTACTTAAAAACTCAAGGTATAAAGGTTCAATAAAGCACAAAAATTTGTATACAATACTATTTTTATTAACAAAAATTTATTTTTAACAAATAGAATTTCACAAATATTCACACGCTGGAAAATTGGGGAAGAAGAACATAACTCCCTTAAGAAAACTGTTAAATCAGTCACAACTGTCAAAATAAATGACCACCACACAGTACCTTTAAATTTTTCCAATGCATCTGAAGTCACTGCATCTTTCTTAGACAATCCACTTGAAATACAGGTAATAACTAAAGTATTATTGTAGTTCCTATATAATTGATCAATAGTTTACTATTTTTTTTCCTATATATTGCAGCTTTATGGTGTACGCCAGTCAAAAACGCCAAACTATAATCCAACATTATTTGGGAATGATAAACATGACCGTAATTTTGGGGTTGCCTTGCCATCTCACACACACACTGACTATTGTGAAGAAGAAGTGCCAATTGCTGTTACGAAAATTGACGCAAGCTCATTAGCCAAACAAACTAACGGGATCATTAGAGGAGAGTTTAGTCTATATCCTCTTAAAGTTTCTGCTACGGATAGAGGTCGGGAAGATAATTGTACAAATGACATAAATGGATTAAAACAACTAATGAAACCTGATATTATTATACAAACTTCAGAAATTTTACAAGCACAGATGACTCTTGAAGTATCAGTAGGTATTGTTGGATGTCGTCCGCGTAGCTTATCTCCTAGCTATCTCAGATTTTATTGTTGTGCAAGGGATTCCGAAGCAACAAATTCTTTGTTGCAAAAAATTATAGAAATCAATAAAAATCTTATCGAGACGAAGGAAATCAATGAATTGCTGACTGGTTTTGCTTTAGACACAATTAATGAGGTTATGATTTATGTTGAAGGCCAAAGAGACGGGCCAATTTTAACAGTTTGGGAGTTTACTGCAGATTTTTATCCTAGAATAAAACCGTTATTCTCATGCTCAGATCATCACCGTGGTAGAATTTATGCTGGTGCTTACATTTCTTACTGTGTTTCAAATACTGACTAATTAAGTATTGTTTTAATAAGACAATGTATTTTTGCAGAAATGCTTTCATCCGCCACACCATTTTATGTTCTGAAGATGTTAATACCAATTAATACTCTCTTAGCTTGTCCACAAGTATATGTTAAGCCTTCTTTACCATTGCCAACTAGATCTGTAAGTATCAACCTTCGCCTGGAAAATGTCATTGTTTACAGACCAAAATTTTTTTTTAAATGTTTATATATACTTTTATTTTTTATTCATTTATTTGTAATCAACAGCGTTTAAAACAATTTATTTACATTTCAAACTTAATGATAAAATAAGGCCAAATAAGATTACAATTTATATAAAAGAAAATACCAAACAATATATACAATCTTTGAAATTTAGCAATATAATAAAATGTTATGATATTACAAAAGTGTGTGTGTGTGTCTGTGCGTGTGCGTGTGTGCTTGTGTCGTTGTTGTGTGTGTTTGCACGTGTGTGTGTGTGTGTGTGTGCTTGTGTGTTTGCGTGCTTGTGTGTTTGCGTGTGTTTGTGTGTGTGTTTGCGTGTTGTCTTATAATAACTATATTATTTTATTATTTTTCCGTAAATAATTTCTTTTTTTTATTGCCTTTAGGAGAGGTGAAAACGGTCAAGATCATAATTTTAAGATTTAATAGATCAAGATTTAATAGTTTTGCTTCGTGAATCATTGATGCAATTTAATTACATAAATTTTAATTACAGGCCTTGTTAAAAGTTGGACGCTTAGTAGCAAGCAATTTTAAATTAGCTCCTTACAATAGTGATATGCCAACTATCGAAGAGTTAAAGAGTTTCCGGCTCGAGCTGTGCGTTCCACCCTGCTAGCTGTGGAAACCAGAATAATTTTTTTACGTTTAACGTATAGCATCATTATCGTGTGTGTCAAGTATTACTTCCCTTTGAAAAGGGATGAGGTAATGATTTCATGAATCCTGAATCATCTAATAGCGAGCTTCGGCTGTAAAAACAACACCCGAGCGTCCGGTATTAGATTCGATTTTACTGTCATAAAAACGTGCTATGCTGTCATGCCACCTATCTCGACTCCCTTACATATGTACGCGATCTGTATTACAGAATACCATTTTCCTCTACATTTTCTTAACTGATTTGTGTTCATTAGAAATTCTTAAGTACTTTCACAAGCAATCAAGGCATTTTTTTTTTTCGACGGCTATGGAACAAAAACTTGAAATGATCATTGTGTTGGTTTTGTTAAAAATACAATGTTATGGCATTGTAAGTGCATCGTCAGCTCGTTGAAGAGAAATTTGTAGGTAGGTATTAATTTCGTTAAGTTGGATCTGGAGACCAAGTCAAACCGTTTTCAGTCCCAGCCATTATCACTATCATGTCACAACAATCGCAAAAACATGTTAACCCGCTTTGACGTTGGTAATCTCGGATCAGATTTTTTTGTTATCAAAGAGAACCTTCACGTATCTCCACCAGTGTTCAACAATAACAGGTGTTAAAGCCTGGAAATGTGTAAGACATAATGATACAGACGATGAATCGTTCATAATGAAAAGCTTGATTTGATGCCAAATTCAATTAAAAGCTTTCTACTATTGTCGATTCCAACTCATTTGCCATGTATGCAAAATAAGATTGACGGTTAACTCTTTTCTAAGGCTGGGGAAGTTTGTTAGTGAAGTTTCTGGAATTGACGCAAACCAAAACTTTCCTAATCCCATAGTACATATTCTTCGAAAAACAGAAGTTGAGCAAACAATTATCATCTTTGTTATTATAGCCTTACAGAATACATACGACTCTCGTCGTTAGTACAAAGTCGCATATTAAAATTTTTTGATCACATCTCCCTTCTCTGGTATGGTGCATTCGTGTTTTGCACGAATGCACCAGACTTTCGGCCAGCAGAGGGAAGTGGCGAATGCTTGTAAGGAGCATAACATCAAACGTGGCAAAGACAATTCGTGATGACCACGACCGCTCGACAAAGAGTGTAACAACGAAGAAGAAGAATCAATACCTATATTTTTTTTACCTTATATTTTCCGGAAGGGAAGTTAAAAAAGTAAATGAATATTATCTATGCTGCCCGATTTTTGCTCTAAATATGCACACGCACGTTCTCGGTAACGGTTGTTTAGTGTATTATGCTCATGAGGCATTCGGTATGTTGTTTAGTTTGTATATTGAACGCACTATCAACTGCCCAAGCTTTCTGTTAACTGCTCTAGTTGTCTGCATTGATAATGATGTATAACTTGACAGCTGTTATATTAAAATAAAAAATTAAAATTATTTTAAAAGAACGCATTTTTTTGAAGTGAAAACTTCTTTAGCGGCGTTGAGCACTTTTTCTGTAATGGGTATAAAATCTTAAACTCGCGTCAGGACACGTGACCTGATCGAAAAAGCGTAAGACGGATGGAGAGTAGACAGCTATCCCCTCTCTACGGCGCGGCGAAAATGTATGCCTGGGCCTACTGTTTCGTTTAGGCAGCGCAGGGCGCTTGCGCGAATGTTCGTGTATGTTACAGCGTGCCACGCGCATCCATGGATGGTGACAGCTGATGGCTCGACCGTCTGTGTAGTGATCACATTGTTATGTATTCGTAAAATTCGTGAATGTAAAGTGCTTAAAATATGGAAATTGATATAGATAAACTTTTTAATGTAAAATAATTGTAATAGTTTTAAAGTGTTAAATTTTTAATGTAATATAAATTGTCATGTTTGTGTACTATAGCGCAATAAATGAATATTGTATTCTACCACATAAATGATAGTACTTTTATACTGATAAAGCAATTGGTGCAAAATTATTCCCTAACCATTCCAAAATATCAAACATGCTCAACGTTAATAATCAAGTTTTCACTTCTGCCGGCACTCCCGGAGTGCAACTCGTCTTTTTTTTTTATAGTAAGTACCACCGGTAACTACCAGAAAGTTACTGTTGAAGACTTGAAAGAAGATATCACTCGTTATTTATTAAATAGTTGCAATATAAAACATAATAATTGAGAACATAAATCATTAATCAATAACAAAAATGTATATAATATATTATGTATAATGGTTTTCAAATTAAATCCTGAGCTTCTGGTAAAATCACTGTATATTATCCAAGTAGTCCTGAACTTCCGGATAGCTAGTAGAATTGATTGGTATTAGGTAGTTTATTGTAACAATCCTTCGTCTTCGTGCTATCAGGCAGAAAAAAGAATTTAAGGAAGGACCAGGAGATTTATTTCCAATGACTTGGGAACTAATTTTCGTTCCCGAATAAGTCAGGCTTTAGATCAGTCCCCGTGCCTCCAAAACATATGAGAATACAAACACAAACTTTTTTTGAACCTTTTGTCGTGTAGGCCAAAATCTACAAAGAGCGCTTAGTCTGACCTTCGTGACGCAGCGCGTGCGCTGTCTCATTATAAAGTTGGAGGTCCTGGGTTCGATTCTCGGCTCGAGTCTGATCTGGCTCTGGAGGCTTCGACCGTGGTTAGTTATAACCCTGCTGACAAAGAAGTGTCGCCTGTAGCTTGAAGCGAAATTAACTAGATCTCCCATATAAATCTCTCTTGTTTTGACTCCAACTTACAGTCATGAGCTCATTGGAGCATATAATATTCTGTAAACAAGAGTCAAAGCTTCCTGAACTTTAATTCTCTATTGCTATAAACCTGACAGGTTTATCTGTGTAAAGCGAGGTGTAAAGCCATAAAGAACAGACATAATACTCGGACGAAGAATCAAGGTGGACTTGATATCAAAATAATAATACCTTGTTAGAGGCAGACAAGTATATGCAAAGTTCTGAAGAGTGATAAAGGCAAAAACCCATTCTTTTGTTCCTTTCATAATTTAGCTTTTTTTTGGTGTGCTCAACTGTCATACGTGCCCAACAAATTTGACGCGTGCCTCTGTGATACTAATTTATAGCGAATATTACGAGTTTTTAATTAGGTTTATGTGTTTAATATAATGTTGAAGGTGTATAGAACGTGTGATCGGCTGTAACAGTCGCAGCGAACGCAAATTAAGAAACATAACCTTAGATTTCGTAAGTATTATTATTATTTTGTTGTTTACCATTTGCATTGTACAATAACATAAAGGTTCCGTTAGATTACAGAATAACAGGTTGATAATATGAAGAAATAATTAAGAAAGGTCCCAAATTCTAATTTTAAAGTTTAGTATTAACCGTATAAATTTAGTAATACACAACCAATAGTCAAACATTGGCGATATCAATGTCATGCGGCCATTTTATAGGGCGTTTTGAATTTTATCGGGTTATTCCTATTTTAGGAATATCAGTAGTTAAGAATTAAAGTTACCCATAATAGTGGGTAATTTTTCACATATGGACCAATGTTAATACTGAAGTTTATATTCAGTTTTAATAAATATTGTTAAGTGCATATAATCAGTTATACTATTGTTTTATGTTTTAGATTTACAAAAGATACTGCACTTCTGGATAAATCCGAGGGCATTGGACTCCAGGAAAAAATACTCCGCATATTTTGTTCTAAGCATTTTAATGAAACCTGCTTTAGAAAAACTGAACTGGCAAATGTCGAGTATTGCCCGCTTGCCCAATGCACTTGCCCGTGAAAAAAACAATAGATTCAGACTATAATATTGACAACTAAATACTACATTAACACGGTGTTACAAAACAAATTTTCAATTAAACTATTTTAACATAACAAAAAGCAATGAAGTTATTATAATAAGGTATACTTGAAAGTGGAAAAAAATGAAAAAAAAATGAAAAAAAATATTACCTTTTTCACAAAATCGATAGTAGAGATGTGAATTGTGTATAAAATTATTTAAAAAGTATTTTTAAAGGAAAATTGCTCAAAGAAATTGGGAAAATTTTTAATGACCTGGTATTCCTGCGTTTTGAAGTACTTTCTATTTGTCCCTTTCGGGTATACGCGGCTGTCAAGTCCACCTTGATCCTTCGTCCAAGACATAATATGAATATGCCTGTCAAATGTCAATGTTACAGTCTATTCTTCCTTGGAGCAATTGTGTTCTGTGGTGTAGTCCTTAGTAATTGTATTCTGTGTTTCAAATAACTGAAACTGAAAACCAATATATTAATTGTGTATTGGAATAGTTGAAAAAAAAGAGTTATTCATGAATGGAATACAGCATTACATATACATTCATTTAAGAATAAAAATTAAATTATAAATGTAATTATAATAATTCACTTCGTGAATTTTTCACTTTTACAATGTATGTTTCGGCAAGTTTACAAAAAACACTGAGTTAAAAGTTAATGTTATGTAATATTATTAACGTTGTATGAAATATATAAGATATAAACTGAAGGGATTACACAGAATCAGATATAACCTATATTATAATCTCTCTACTAGAAATTCCTCCCATAATTTTCTTCACAACCTAATTATGTCCACCTTACTGGTAGTCACAGGCCTCCTTTCTCATTGGAAAAGTGGTATTTCAGCATAGACTTACCTTTAATTTAAATATTTTAAATATAAATTTCAGATTTACATATTTTAATAAAGTATTTAAAGAATAGGTAATCCATTTAAACTACAATAAAAGGCCAGACGTCGAGAAGAGAAAATGAAGAATCATTCATTTAGTCATTTAAAAATGATTTTATCAACATGTTTGTAAGTATACAATATAGGATTCCTTTAACAAACACTGGTAGCATACATAATGTTTTAATATTTTTCCAGAAAATCACATGCATACAAACTTCCTTGTAGGCGAATTACAATGTTAAACAAAAAAACAACAAAAGAAACAACAGTGGATCAAACTGATGTAGACAGTCATACAAAACTTGCTAAGGAATGGTGGGACCCTAATGGCAAAATGTTAGCCCTGCATAGCTTCAATTTACTGAGGTAACTCATGTAGGTTTTATACAACAGTGGGCCCACTGTAACAGATTATAAAATTGCAATTATTATTTGAATATGAGTATCCACACTTGAAGCGGTGATAGCCTAGTGGTTAGGGCGTCAGCCTCCTAATCAGAGGTTGGCGGTTAGAATCAGAGCATGCACCTCTAACATATCAGAGTTATCTGCGTTTTAAAGCAATTAAAATATCACTTGCTTCAACGGTGAAGGAAAACATAGTGTAGACCTGAGAGTTCTCCTTAATGTTCTCAAAGGCGTTTGAAGTCTGCCAATCCGCACATGGCAAAGTGGTGGACTATGGCCAAACCCTTCTCATATTGAGAGGAGACCCGTGCTCTGTAGTGAGCCGGCAATGGGTTGACCATGATGATGATCCACACTTGATTAAAATACCATTTTTAATAAAGTAACTATGGGTATAGTCTCGCAGATGTTGGGTAAGCCCCTACTAGAGACAAGAGCTTGCGTTAGCTGAATTGATGTGACTCATTTTCATGCAAATTTACAATATGGACTTCATACACTTAAATACTTGTTTGTATTTGCTGTTCTCTCTAAGAAACATTGAAAATATATGACTTGTACTCTAATAATAGTGGTGAAACAAGCCATAATTTGTTAGAACAGGTGAGAGAGTGGGCTGGTTATAGCCGGCACTGCTCCATACTAAGAGGTAGCAGATTTATCATGTGATCAAAGTTCACGATAATGCTGTAACATTTTTAATGTATGGTGTACAAAATATACATCATCAGCCTCAGCCTCATAAACTATATCTTATTGTCAGGCACAGACCTCTCTCATGGGAAAAATAATGTTTCAGAGTTGCTGCTGCTCAAAACAGATACATAATACAAAAATTATATTTTAATTTCTTGATAATTATTAACACAATATCTCATAAACAGTATCTGAGAGGAGGCATCTAGCTTTTTACATTGACAGTATTTTGATAATAATTGCCTGCGCAAGAACTTGTCTGATTGATGTTATTTTAACCAGGGTGCCTTTTATAAGAGATGGACTGGTGGATGTAGAGCCAAATGAACGATCCCTCTCACCTTTGTCTAATAAAACAATATTAGATGTAGGTTGTGGTGGAGGTATACTATCAGAGGTAAGTATAATAATATGAACATAATAATGAATATATCATCATAATTATTAATTATCATAATACCAACAATCATTTGCTCTGTGTACCTTAATTAGGTCAGCGGTTTAATGCAATATAATATATTTTACTATAAAAAATCTGGGGCATGATTGGTCCTAAAGTAATTTATGATTTCAGGCAATTGCTAGACTCGGAGCAAATGTAACAGGAATAGATGCAAGCAATGAATTAATAGAGCTAGCTTCTAGTCATAGTAAACTAGACCCAAAGTTGTCGAACAATAGGCCAGCCTACGAATGTACTACAATTGAGGTAAAATAGAAATAAACATGGAGCTATACCATATTGTTATCTTCCTCTTTTAAAACCATTAATATGTACAATTCCTGCAACACATTCACATAAAAAATACAGTATAATAAATATAAAAAATAGTAAGTTTCCTAGCAAAACACAAATTGCATAACACCAGCTTGCCTAGTGTAGGTCTATAATTTGTTATGTTAGTTAATAAATGTCATTGATCTTCAATTAAGAAACGAAATACGCATAATGTAAGTTATTTTCTACGCCACGCTAACATAAGCTACTCGAAATACTAATCTTGTTACCGTCCGGAACACCCACCGTTACTTCGGCTACAACCCTTCTCATTCTGGGAGAAGACCATATACCTTGTTGAATATATAATAATTTAACTATATCCCAAAGGAACTAACTTTTCTTTTTTCGCGATATCATATAACCTGTATCTACGCGGAAATAAAAGTTTAAACCTTGTCCCTGCGTGATGCAATGATATACGAATTAGCAAATCTACAAACACTTTCGCATTTATGTCACCTATACAATATGTACCTATAATCTTCACGTTGTTTGCATTTCTATTAAGCTGGCAATTGGCCGCAGATCTGCTCTGTGTCGACAGGGCCAGCGGCTTAACGTGCTCGCTCGGTATCAGACGGGATTAACTACCACACGGCACCCACTAGGCCTTTGTTAATATTTGATTGACCTTATTTTCTGTTCTTTTTTCACTGTATACGAATGATTGAATATTATCAATTCACGTGCACCCACAATAGAAGGGCATATAGTTATAGGTTTTGTTCTGGGAGTTATTCCCCAATATTTTTGAAGCCTTCTTAGATGATTGATGCAGTTATTGCAAACTACTGAAAGATTATTAGGTGTGTATTGTGGCTCATCTTTGATATTGGTAGAACTATAATAGTAGTTACCTATTTTGTACTCAAAATTATCTCTCAATAAACTCTAAAGTACGTGAGCGAGTCTAATATCTTGCCAAAAAAAAAGGCATTAAATTAGCACCATTCCACTGTTCCAAGAATGGTGCTAATTCATCTGAGGACTGTCTTCAAAGCTTGGAAATATTATAGTTTTCGCTTTTTTGTCTCTGTTCTGTATTTTCTTGTTTAACTTTTTTGGAAGTTTCGCCATCATTCTGATTGCTTCGACACCTCTTTACACCGTCTCCAAAAGTGCATCTTTTGGCGCTGTGTATAACGCATTATGGAAGATATTTGTATTGTACTGTATAGAATAGAAATTATTATTAACTGCAGCTTACAGATTATTATGCGTTTGTTAGTTGTCAATCCAGCAACAGAGTAACGTATTGACGCTATTCTTCGCAAAGAGATAGTTTACGGGTCATATCGATAATTTTTATCCTGGAAAATGCACAGTTCTTAAAGCGTAATTCTATTCCTATATAACTTCTTTTCAGTCGTGCTAATATTATGTAAAAAGTATGACTGCCATGAACTTATGCTAGAGATTTTTTTGAACACAAATCTCAATAATTAATTATCATGTTACTTAATCTAACCTAACCTCATTATCGCAATAAAGGAGTTTGGTCCGTTTTGATGTTTTTGTTTAAATTACAGGAACACTCGCAAAAGTTCTCCAACCATTACGACGCGGTTGTGGCATCCGAAGTTATTGAGCACGTAGCGAACAAGGAGTTGTTTATCAAATCGTGCGTCCAGGCCGTCAAACCCGGCGGCAAGATTTTCCTCACGACCCCCAACCGGACACGTCTCACGCAAATCTTCGGGATATACGTCGCTGAATACATCTTGCGAATTGTACCAAAGAATACGCACCAGTACGAAAAATTAACTACGCCGAACGAGGTCACGTTTTTGTTGGAGAGAAGTGAGTATTGACTATTTTTTAACTGGGCTAAGGCCTCGGTTCAGTTACTTATTTTTTTGATGCAGTCAGATTATTTAGCTATTTATCAGGCAATTGATGTTTTTGTTTTGTTTTATCCCTTTTATCTCGTGAATCGGTCCCAGCATAACTACTGATATAGTTGGAAACAACTAAGCGACTCCAAGCGCATTCCTTCAATAATTGATCTGAAGAAATTAACTTAGATGATTATTATTAACCTATTTCTTTTACCTTACTAGATTCATCACTTTCAATCTCAGATCTCGTCGTCGTGTGGTACAATGTATTTAATTATTTACATCTAATTCACGAGATCTAAGAGATTAATGACAACGTTGCTTAGAAGATATCAACTTGTATCCAAAATCATTGTTGAATTGTAAAATGTTCTTTTAGAAAAACCTGCAATGCAATTTGAAATATATTATCTAATTTGGATTAGGGCAAAGACTCGTTATCTAATGGTAAATTTGCCTTAGCTGGCAAAGCCAGACCATTGGCTTTAAGCGTTATAATATCCCATTCAAGATTGCTTTAAATAATAAATTTTGTCCCCATCCTCTTGGCGCAGTGGTATCGTTTTTTAGAAAAGGAAGGAAGAGGTAATTTGTGACTTCATAATTTCTGAATTTTTTTCAAGTAACAATGACGTGCCGCCAAGCGATTTAGAGTTCCGGTCCGAGTAGAACAATAATTAACTGCTGTATATAGCCTATAACATCTATCTTTCAGTGCTATAATATAATAGTCCTGAAAGCCCTAGGGCTCAAAATTTCTTCTGGCAGAGCCTCTTTGCGAAGCTCGCCTAAAACGCCCGGTTACGCTGTCATGGTTAGCACAGCTAATAGTCAGTCTGAAAAAATTAGTCAAAAGCTTGTAAGAGAGTTAATAAATTACCATCCTTATAATTAAATCTTAACTTAGTTACATGTTCTATATCTTATTGTAATTCTAATTGACTGCACAGCATGACAAAAGTTTAATATAACCAATTACAGAAATATAAAGTTAGGTGTAATACTTACAGTTTACTTAATTAATCCTTTCACATTCAAACAAAATTTCTTATAGTGACCGTTAAAGATATCAATTTTTTTGTTACAGATAACTGCCATGTGCAAGCAATCCTTGGCGTTATGTACTATCCAATTATAAACCGGTGGGCTTGGAGCAGTTCACCCGCATTGATGTTCGCTCTACAGGCGGAAAAACTTGAAAACGAATAGGCGATTTTTAATGTATGACTGTTTGTTTTTTTAAACTTGGTCAGGCAGCGCTGCAGAAGTTAGAAACTTACCAAACTATAAAAATGGTAAGATTCAACACAGAAGTACTTGAAGCCTTGTTAAACATCGACTATCAGTTGCGAGGCGAGTTGTTCATACTGTTTCTGACTTTAGTCAACTTTGTTTGCTACTTACTTTGAATAAGTATTATGCGAAACATTGTAAATTAACTAAATAAAATTATATATCTGTCACTTGTAGTTTCATTTGTATGGTTATATTATTTGATCCGTTTGTGTGTCCATCTTTCCGCAGTCTAATTCAGAGACTATTTTATAGTACTAGTAGTAAGCAATGCAATTTGTCATACGTCTATTAGATAATATATAGAAGCTGTGATAGCCTAGTGGTTAGGACGTCAGCCTCCTAATCAGACGTCGGGGTTTGAATCCGGGCACGCACCTATTACTTTTAGGAGTTATGTGCGTTTTTAATTAATTATAATATCACTTGCTTCAACGGTGAAGGAACATTCGTGACGAAACCTGCACGCCTGAGAGTTCATCATAATGTTTTCAAAGGCGTGTGAAGCCAATCCGCACATGGCCAGCGTCATGCACTATGGCCAAACCCTTCTCATATTGAGAGGAGACCCGTGCTCTGTAGTGAGAATGGGTTGATCATGATGATGATGATATATTGATAGAGTCAACCTATATTTTTGTCTTAATATACCTATGTGATGTAACAAAATCTATCTCACACCTATAATACAATTTAACCAACATGTTATGGCATGATGTGAAGCTCACGTTTCTTTGCTTTAATTTGTGTCGAATTTGTATTGTTTGTAAAGGTTATAGCCTTATTTTAACTTATCAGATACTTTACATATATAACAAAATCCATAGAAACAAATCTAGAAGCTAGAGCCTAAGCCTCTTTCTATAGAGATGCAAAATGACTCTTGTCACAGAAATCTGTCAATATCTGACATTTAGATTTTCTTGTAATTTATCAATAGATCCATATTAGACTAGAATTATTAAAAATTCCCTTTTAATGAATTGTTAACGAAGACCAATTCGCCAGCATTTTGCTGGATTTGTTAACCCAGCTATGCAATGTATTATATCATAAGTTAAATTGGGAATGTGAGACGCAGCATGTCTCTTATAAAGCTACTCAAATCTCCATCAAAATTGTTCAAAAAGGACGTCATCACCTTTTTAATTATAAAGCGCTATGATCTCGGCGGTAAGTCAACATAATAATAAGTCTAGTAAGTTCAGGTCGGAACCTACGGCTATAGGAATATTGGATTTGAATAAAAATGTTTAATAAATCATCCTGCTTATCCATCCCCACTATCTAATCCTCGTGCAAAAACTACAATTTATAGTGATTTGAACAAAATTATTAAGAAATCTGCCGTTTCACCCCGTTCCGGGATCCCTCACAAAAGGAATTTGCATCATATTATTTGGATGGATTCTTAATTTCTTAAAGAAGGCCTCTATGAGGACGATGCATGTACAGTAAGAGAAACTCTTAATTCAATTCTCGTTATGTATTTTAAGACACTTGTTATTTTTTCAATTATGAAAGCAAACAACATCAAAAAAATTAGTAAAAAGATTGTTAACATTGTAAGACAAGAATGCAAAATTATAGATAAGAACTTATATATATTTAATGCTTGTCGCTGGAAAACATGCATTTGCGCATCTCACCCCAGGCAGAACTGCGCTCCCTCTAGTAGGGTCTGTGGGATACTGACTGAGAAGCAGCCAGAATACCCAATAAAACCCAGATGAGGAACCTCGCAGTAGGGAAAATGCCGAGGTCGCCCACGCATATACGTTGCTGCCCCGACATCGGTTGACCTAAGTTTACGCTCGACTGTATTCTCACCTTCACTATGGAATCGAAAGAGCGCCATCTATTGTGTAAAAGATGAGGCTCTTTCAATCCCATACAAATAGAAATACACGCGAATAATTAATAAATCTCACACTGATATTATATGACGAAACAGTTTCAAATGCAACCAATAAGATAAGGTATTTAACTCAGTCATGCTCCTTTTTTTGGAGAAATCTCCTACTGAGATACGCGACTATTACGAGATTCCGGGATCTAACATGCTCCTAGGTACCTATAAATGCCTAGTAAGTTTTTACGATGCCATGCAAAAACTACCAAATTATAATAAAAAAATTCAGAGGTCTTCAAAAATGATTTCTAAACTTAATTATTCCCATGCTAGTTATCGACGAAAAACTTCATTACATAGCCGCTAGACCCACAGCGTCAATATTCCACTTGCGACAAAAGGTTTGGCACCTCCTCGATCTACCTGACTACTGCGAAGAGATCATCCTGTTGAAAAATGAGAAAGATCATGAAATACCGCTTACCGAGCTCCGTAAAGGCAATGACCCACAACATCCTTACTTCCTTGAAGTCTGGCTACCGGGGAACTGTAAGCAGAACTGTAAGTGACCTTAGTTCTTGGGTTTACCCTGTATTTCTTACAATTAATACAAATTTCTGTAACAAGTACATACCTACTATTATGTTACATAGACGAATTGCAGGGAAGGGCCTTGTTACATAATTTTTAAATTTTAAATAGGTCCAACTGTAAATAGCAAGAAGCTAATGATATTTCATTACGTATATATTCAAGTATGTTTATAGCAGCGAACGTAATAAATACTAGCAGATCCAAATGTACCTACTCACGTGTAAATTTAACAGATTGAATATCGTATTAATAATGAGTCAATAAGCTAAAACTTTTATCCTCCTGTAATCGCGGGTTTCCCACGGAGAGATCTTCTGTTTAATGTGATTATTGTGTCGTGTTTAGAAATTATAAGTCCCCACATTGTTTGCCGAGAATCAAACCCAGGACCTCGTGCACCCTCGAGATCTGTAGTCAAAATTGCAACCTACTTCCAACGAGACAAGACTGTCAGTAACGTTGGACGTCACGGTCAAAGATTAGAAATAAGAACAACTGATGACTCTGCTTATATCTTTATTACAAGTGACGAAGGTTGATTTCATGTCCAATCGTAGTTTGAAGTCGTGGTCCAGTATGGTAGGCGAAGCCATTAGGGTTCACACTTGATCACAGGTTACCCTTGACTTGCATCGCTTTACTGTCTGAAGTATTAATACTTGCAGCCAGACCTATAACATTATTAACTCGGTAATCGTAAACTAATTGAAACCTTACCGTTAATTAATACCTCCATACATCTTGTAAATCTTTATAAACAGACTACAAGTTAGCCCATGACGGCAATGTCACCAGATTGGTAAGTGATGATGAAGTCTGAGCTGGTAGCGGGCTAACTTGTAGGGAGCTATGGTAAACCAATACTTCGAATTGGTTTCTACGGGACATCGTACCGGAAGGCTAAGTCGCTTGGCGACACCTCTTTGATGGTAGGGTGGTTACTAGCCTTCCTCCAAACCAAGAATCGATCCAAGGACCTCCAACTTTATAGTGCGACAGCGCATGGCGGAGGTGGCCGAAATTTTGTGTACATTCATGGTCTCCACGATACAGGTCAGTGTGGAGGCCAGTGGAAATGGTTAGAATTTAGTCTGTTTGAAAATAAAGTTTTTTTCATTAACATAGATTCAACTTCGGTTCACAACAACATGCTGACAATGGGTGATAGAAGCAATATAAGCAACTTCTTATCGCAAGATACCCTCTTAACAAAATGTAGCATAAACGAAGAGACGGCTAACCAGGATTATAACGGAAAAACTTTTGGAAACGAAATTTGTAAGACCTGTTTCTATACTTTCCTATTTTCGTTTCTATTATCTAACGTTACTTGGCAATATGAAAAATGATCTATGAGAATAATCGAAATAATCTTAAAAGGAATTTTGCAACGAGAAAACTAGTTAAATAACGTGCCATTAATATAAATAGCCACAGCTAGATATTAGGTCTGATCAGTTCTTGTAACAATAATTAACCATGTGTTGCTAACTTCAAAAAGTCAATGGACTCATATTTCAAATAATATTCTTCAATATTGTAACCACTCAAGAGATAACCATAATTGAAAAGCAATAATAATACATTATTTATCGATAATATTGCTGTACAAATTATTACTATAAAATATTCATCGGCGTGATTCAACGGGAAGTTTTTGCACTAAAATACAGGGTTTTTTAAAATTTTCCTTTAAATGAAAAAAATCCTGTAGGTAACTCTCTTGAAGTCATATATAAATACCTTTGTCAAGGTGCTTTTCAAGATCGCCTTTTTTACATTTGGTCCCTATCATCATTATCATAATGATTATAAAGATCTTACGATAGGTACCATTTCGGGGTACCTATCCTAAGACCTTGAGACGTCAGTCCCCCGTGTACATCGGCTACACTAAAATTATATTCCTATAATATGCATGTAATATTTTCTTCTTATCAGCGCACACGACACTAAATTTATACGATGCCGGTAAGCTAAACAAACTGCGAGTGATGGATACGCAGAACAATAAGCTCCCAGAAGCGGAATACAAAAAATCGGAACTCTCGTGCAAAATGTCTTCATCGTCAGTATTTTTCAAACTCCACGGAAGAAAGAGCCGAGATAACTTCGTGAACATTTTGCTTAAAATACAAAACGATCTTACGACACTGGGCAATAAATTATCGGATTTGGAGAATCGGATACACGTTTGAATTTCTTATGTTTTAATGCAAATTCAAAAGTAGGTATGCAGGTACAAAAAAAGGAAATATTTTTTTAATATTTGGCAGTCAATAACTTTGTATGATTACACCCACGAGTATAAATCACAAACACTACGTTCCAATTATTCCATTACTTTGAACTAATATGTAAAACTTAATACAGAAGTTCAAACACCAAAACTGTAAAAGTTTTGGTGCCTAATAAAATAATGGTCTCGTTTTTATTTTTATTTTGGACGAATTTCTCATGGCATTTCTCATTTTATCTGTACCATCTATTCAACGATTATTTTTATATTAAATATATAAATACAAATAATAAAACCTTTACGTGTATTTCTTATCAGTTTTCCGCAAATAAAACAAGTTGTTAACAAAAATATTTTATATCCCACCTACAATTAATTAATATTTTTACAATAGAAATGATCAATAAATAGTAACACATCTGTGTAGACATTTAATACATTTATATACTACTTAAAAAAAATTTATACTGACTGGTAATAAAATGTGCTATATGTATTTGAGGTAAGCTTTAGCGAGATTGACTAGGAAACCTGCTCCCATCGTAGTGAATACAAGAGCTCTTTAGAACCAAGTATTTCAGTTATCAGTTATACATAAGGATATTCCATGTGGAATAATAACAATGGGATTCATACCTCAAACCACAATTATTATGCCTTAATGTAAGTAAATTCAGTGCATTATTTTTTTTTTGTGTATAGAGTTCGCGTCTCCTTAAATGGCTTTCAAGAATCAACCTGCAGATGTCAATTTGACATTTGCGTGCAATAATTGTGTGCGAACGTATGCGAACGTTGTATGTCACCTCTCATATTCACAAAAAAACAGCGCAGTAAGCTCGTCAGAGCTCTTTTTACGTGAAACTATCTATATACCCGAGTCCCCGCCGTTTCGTGATCGATTTACTTGATTATACATGTACCTACAAGATCTCTTCAATTTTCGTGAACTTAAAAACAAGTAATCATTATTACTTACAACTTTATACGAATAGTTATACCTACAGAACTTTACCTATTCATCGGCGTGATGTTTTGTAAACTATTGTGAAAAGTACAAAAGTACAAAAATAAATTTTATTTGTGCTTAATATTTCAGGATTACCGGCTCTCCGTAGATCGGTTCTCATGTCCGTTACTTAAAAAAGTTTTACAAGCAAAATTATTTTTGTAAAGACAATTATTTAGTAATTATGATTACACAAGTCATTACTTATTTATTAATGCGTTCAACCGCGATTCTTTACTGCTTCGGCTATGTTTATCAAGTGCGGGCATATGCAAAAACATAGGCACAACTGAAGATGGTCCATGGAAGCAGCATCAGTATGCTGCGTAAAATTGCTGTGTAACTCACGTAGACAACTAAATCCCTTTTAGTTATTAAGTAATGATTTTATTGTTTATAACATAGGGAGCGTTCCAGTATTACGTAACGCAATTTTGGGGGAAGGGTGGGGTCTTGTTACGGTGCGTTACAAGGGCGGGAGGGGGAGTATTTAAACATCGAATTACCTATACATGTATATATATATATACATGTATAGGTGATAGGTATACTTAGTTCAACATAATTGTGACTTTAATGGTCACTTAAATGTTACGTAACGTTTAGAGGGGGAGGATTTAAACAATGCGTTACCTCTATATACATATATATATATAATATATATCATAACAAAGGTATATATAGGAACGTATATTTAGTTCAACATAATTGTGACTTTAATGGTCACTTAAATGTTACGTGACGTTGGGGGGGTGGTCAAGAAAAACGTGACGGTGCGTTAGAGGTGGGGGCTGAGGGAGTGGGAGGGGGTCTAAATCTTCAAAAATTGCGTTACGAAATACTTGGATGCTCCCATATGTGGAACAACGGTATCCGAATAAATAAATAAATTAACTAATTACATAGTGGTGGATTTCGTAGTATATTTTTAACTAAAGAAAACTTCAACCTCAGTCTCTCAACGTACTATTATCGATATGATACACAAATAATATGAACAACCAAAATTGGCTACTCTTATTATATGATGTAGATATTGTGGGTGTCACTTAAAAAGAGCGTTAACGTTAAAAAGTTTATTTTTGAATTTTTGACACAAGTAAAAGTAGAAAAATCGTGACTTGTGACTTAGTGAAATATTCAGATTTCCACCTGTTACAGCCTCTTAAGAATTCTTTACACAGTGTCTGGTTACATCAAGGAGGAATGCCAAAAATACTTGTCGCGTTTTGTTTAATAGATCTCCCAAAATTTCATCACTAACGGGATTATGATACTACCTACAAGATGGCAAAAAGTCATCGAACATAAAACATTCATATATACTATATCGTTCAGTATATATATATATATATATATATATATATATATATACTACTAATTAAACAAATAAACTTTAAAAAATTGTATTAACTTTTAATATAAAATGCGAAGACACTCTGTTACATGTATTATAATTATAATACATATATATACATGTTATTCCAACTACGTTTTTGGATATAGCGTTTGTTTATAGATATTTTACTTTAAGAATCTGATCTAGAAGAATCTGTACTCTTTTTTTTTAAATTAAAGTAATTTTTTTCAGTGTAGGTATTTTACTTTAGCCATGCAGATAACACTTCCAACTGTTTCTCCGTTTCTACTTCATCTATAAAAGTCAAACAAAGAAAGAAGCAATAAGATCTATGTCCAAATAACGTCCGTTAATACTAATACCGTCAAGTTGAGTTTATACAATTATCATTTAAACTGTCCACTGTTTACGTTAGTGCTCTTTTTAGGTGACACGTTTATATCCATGATAGTAAATTAAGTGTATAGGATAAACTTCCGACAAGCGCATATCGCAGATTTATCTGTCAAAGTCAATAATATATAATATTTACATGTGTTAAAATCTTATAACAATTTCAATAATATTGTTTTAATTTTTATACACCACAAATTAGCCCTTGACGGCATCTCACCTGATGGTAAGTGACAATGCTGTCTAGGATGGTAGCGGGCTAACAAGTTAGGAGTATGGTATACTCGGGTGTATTGTAATACCCACGCTCCTAAGTATGGGTTTACTATACCCCTATAGCCGTCAAGGGCTAACTTGTGTATAAAAAATACTCCTAATAATAATAAGTTTCTACACGACATCGTACCGGAACGCTAAATCACACGTCTTTGTCGGTAGGGTGTTAAGTAGCCACGGCCGAGCCTCCCACCAGACCAGACTCGAGCCGGGAATCGAACCCAGGACTCCCAACTTTATAATGCGACAGCGCACGCGCTGCGCCAGGGAGATAGTCAAAGTTTTAAACTGTATACATATTATCGACTCTGAGTATTATACTATTCTTAGCTAGAAATGTTCATCTTCATCCTCAATGACAAATAGATCCCGTAAATGTATAGCACAAACAGAGACCACGCGTATTTCGTGTTGAGAAACTGTCTCTTTATCATCGACCTCTCGTTCTGAAAGTGTGAAAAAATAAATGATTAGCGACTTAAATAGTAAATAAGTAAATGAAATAGTGTTTACTTTACTTGAATTTTAGTAAAACGTGACTATCATGTAAGACTTTGTGGTTATTGAAGTGAATGTTATATTTCATATTTTTTACTCCCTTTTTTATTATATTATTATATTGGTCGTAAATGAGCGCCATATTGGGCGCTCATTTACGACCAATATAAAAATAATATACCTGGCTTATTCAAATTCAAATTCAAATTCAAAATAATCTTTATTCCAAACGCGCCCCGGTCTAAGAAGAAGCCCACAACAAACTTAGCCGGGGTTTTTCTTTTTTTCGTTATCACCATCTCACATAATGAATAAAAAAACTATAGTACCTATGGAGATAGAGCAATTCACACCCAAGCTTTTTTATCGTTTATATAATCCTTAATATCGTAATATGATTTTTCTACAAGCTTTCGTTTTATAAAAACTTTGAACTTATTGATAGACATCTCCAAGATATCAATAGGTAATTTATTATAAAATAAAATACAATTTCCTTTGAATGAGTTACTAATTTTGTGCAGCCTACTAAATGGTACTACAAGTTTACTTTTACTTCGTATGTTCAGTGTGTTACAGTCCATTTTTTTCTTGAATTTATCAATATTTTTATGAACATACATTAAATTTTCATATATATATTGGCTATGCACTGTCATTATTTTATAATCTTTAAATTTATCTCTTAATGACTCTCTGGGACCTAATTTATATATCGCACGAACAGCCCTCTTCTGCAAAACGAATATAGTGTCAATATCAGCAGCATTACCCCATAATAAAATACCATATGACATAATGCTGTGAAAGTAGCTAAAATATACAAGTCTGGCAGTCTCTATATCCGTCAAATGACGAATCTTTTTTACCGCGTAAGCAGCAGAGCTAAGTCTGTGCGATAAATTATTTATATGTGGGCCCCATTGAAGTTTAGCGTCTAACGTTATGCCTAGGAATGTAGCCGTATTTACCAGATCCAATTCCTCATTATTAAGTAGTACACTGGTTTTCACCTGTTTAACATTGGGCAACGTGAATTTAATACACTTTGTTTTCTTCCCATTAAGTGCTAAGTTATTAGCCTCAAACCAATGTACTACTTTCGCGAGAGAGTTGTTTACATCGTCAACATTTGTTTCGCGTCTTTTAATTTTAAAAACGAGTGATGTATCATCAGCAAACAATACTATCCCGCTATTGTCCTTAGTAAGGTAAGGAAGGTCATTTATGTAAATGAGGAACAGAAAAGGTCCTAATATTGATCCCTGAGGAACCCCTATTTTCACAAATGACCCGTTAGACCGTTTCCCGTTTACGTCTACTTGTTGAACTCTGTCACGTAAATACGAGGTCATTAAATCTAGAGTTACCCCCCGAAGTCCATAATTGTGTAGTTTTCTGACTAATGTTTCATGTTCAACACAATCGAAAGCCTTGGACAAATCACAAAAAACACCAAGTGCGTCACGTGACTCCTCCCAGGCTTTAAATATATTGTGTATTAACTCAACACCAGCGTCGGTTGTTGAGCGACCCCGTGTAAAACCAAATTGTTTGGCGTGTAATAAATTGTTTCTATTAAAATGATTAATTAATTGAGTTAAAATAAGTTTTTCAAAGATTTTACTGAAAGTAGGTAGTACTGATACCGGTCTAAAGTTAGTGGGGTCAGTAGTACTACCAGATTTAAATAACGGAATTAACTTGCTATGTTTCATTAAGTCAGGGAACACACCACAGTCAATACAATTGTTAAAAATAAAAGCTAGGTCGGGTGCAACAATATCAATCAAAGACCTTATAACATTAACGGAAATGCCCCACAAGTCATTTGTTTTCTTAATATTTATTAATCGGAAGGCCTTAATAACGTCTGAGCTGCTAACATGTCTGAATTTAAGAGCGTTATTACATTCTGGCATATTATCCTTCAACAAACAGAGAGCAGTATCTGGTGAAGAGTTTAATGATCTTGTAGTGGAGACAGGAACGTCGGTAAAGAAGGTTTCAAAAGCAGTTGCAACCTCAAAATCCGACGTGATAGATTTGTTACCTATATCAAGTTTAAAGTTATTAGTTTTGGGTTTTATTCTTCCTGTTTCCTCATTAATTATTTTCCAGGTCGTTTTAATTACATTATTGCTATTTTTTATTTTATTCTGTATATATTGCGATTTTGCCAAAATGCAATCGCGTTTAAAATTCTTGGAAAACAATTTTACATAATTTTTAAACTCATCACTCGTATTATATTCTCGTTCAGCATACATTTCATATAAAGTTTGCCTATTTTTATGTAGTTCACTTGTAGCCCACTCACTAAAAACCAATGTATCAGCAACCATGACAGACTTTTTAGTAAATATAGAATTAAATATCATATTAAACTTACTAAAAAAAGTATTATACATTTCATTAGGACCAATTGTAGATGATAAGAATGGAAGGTCTCTAACTAAACTTGTTCTTATTCTCTCTATTCGTCCTGCCGTTACTGGCACATAAGTAATTTTATGTCTAGACAATTTTTTTTCCCCATTTTTGAAACAAATAAATTGACCACAGTGATCGGAATCTAATTTATTAATTATATTTTTACTGATTGGGTTTATATTTGTATATATATTGTCTAAGCATGTGGCACTGCTGGCAGTTATTCTAGTAGGCTCCATAAACATATTCAACAAATTGTATGATTGAAATAGATTTATTAACTTGTAACTTGAAGAGTTACTTTCTAGTATGTTTACATTGAAATCTCCGCACACAATCAACTTTTTATTTGATTTAGATATTTTATAAAGTACCTCATCCATTACCTTTTCAAAAAGTTCAAAGTTTGATAAGGGTGGTCTATATACAGTAACAACAATAAATTGCTCTAATTCAACTGAGGCCAGTTCAATTGTTCGTTCAACAGAAAGGCTCACAATATCAGTTCTGTTTTTAAATTTTAAATTTTTATTTAATAGAATTAATGAGCCCCCATGTATTGCAGTAACTCTGGTAAACGAACTACCAACCTGGTGGTTACCAAAATTAAACAAGTATTCATGAGTTTTTAACCAATGTTCGGTTATACATAAAACATGAATATGAAAATGATTTAAAAACAATTCAATCTCTAATTCTTTTCCTTTAATACATTGAATATTTTGGTGAACCAAGTTGATATAGGTAGAATTTTGTTTATTTTTAATAGAATTTAAATTTAAATTCTGAAAATTCATTTCACCTGAGCAAGAGAAAAACTCTTTTGTCTCTGAGTGTAAGCAAGAGAATACCTCTCTTGTCTCCTTAACTAGTTTAAAATAATATTACTTGGAATTATTTCCAAGGCGTTAATGTCAGAATTAGGACACTGCTCAATAAAAGCAGCTTGTTTAGCCAAATTCTTGGCTGTTATTGTAAAAAAATATGATAGCGAAACAGCTATCTGTCGTTTAAAATAATTGGATAGGTGATACCTATCTTTGTTGTAATTATAATAAGTTTTAGCACACTTGCTAATGTCAATAATTTTAATTTTTTTATTATATGTACATAAGTTGTACAATGTTGTGTTTAAATTATACCTAATTGTATTTTCTTGGTGTGGCAAATTTTCACAATAGGGAAAGGTATATATGATAATACTATTAACTTTCAAGCTATCTAATAAATTATAAATCTTTATCAAATCATTTTTATTAATATTTCCTCTATTTCCCATGAGTAATATTAAATTAGTCTGACCATCATACAAATGTTTATTGTCACATATAGTATCAACAATTGCCTTTATTTATATCTATCTCTTTCCCTCGAGCTGATAACGTCATCGCATCTGGCACGTGACTGAGTGAAAAGGCACACAAAGCGAGTGAGATAGGCAAGACACTACATTTGTTTTTTTTTTTAACAATCAACAACAAGATCTATCTATTTAATTATTATAAAACAACTACCTAAGATCAAAGATTTGCAAATTAAGAAATCCCAAAAAAATCTCCACTTCTGACAGAAATATTTTTTACCCAGATTTACAGCAGTGAGGGCTTGCCTATTTAAAAAAAAAATTGGCGGGTTATTGAGTAAATCTTAGAAACATAATGAAGGCCATCGCAAAGAGATAATAAACGTAAACAAAGCTTGAAGATAACTGCTAGAGTAGACACTTCATTCATCAAATCCAATGACTTTGGAACATAAACAAACAGATACATAAATTAACAGATAATCTAACATACAAAAGTAAACTGCTAGAGTCATATTAAGTTGTAAATCTTTAATTGTATAATTTTTTATTATTTCTTAAAAGCCTAGTATGCCAATTTAAACCCGCTGGACTTATGTCTGTGATTCAGTGATTTGGTTTTTATTAAGGACTGTGCCATTGTTTAAAAAAAATCGATCAGAAAGCCCAAGACTCTAAAACAACACAATAGAATATTAAAAAGGTGCTACTTTAATATGTATGCAAGACGCGTTATTATTACTAAACTTCCTTATTATATACTTTAGTTAAGTCAGTTATGTTTTTTCCTCCTAGGTACCACTGCAATCGCTAAATACGAGTCATACAACTAAATATAATATAACATAATGACATAACTCAGTCTCGTAACTATGCAATACACAGCTATAATATTTAATAAAAAATATAAACTGTTCAGCAGTATATCTTTTTTCGCAACGTACTTATTATTACTCAAATACTAATGAATATTAATTTTTAAAAGGTCTCATGCTTACTTACCTAAAGACATCCTAAAAGCTATAAAAAAACAAATTTTTCGAGTAACCTTTTTTCTTCATAGAAAAAAGATTCTATAAATTTTAGTAAACAAATAGACCACTACAAATTACTATAGCGAATTAGGTGAAGACCTTTCGGATCTACCTGTGTCAGCAGATACAATGAGTCTGATAAGAAGCGAAAATATTAAGAAACTGTCTGGTTTATCTTAGGGATTCTTAGCGAGATGAACTTATATGCTTTTTTTTATTTATTTATTTCAAAAGATGCACAATTGTTATCTTACATTAATGTCTCGCCAAACCGATTAACAGTTTGTTGCCTATTAAATTATTATTGAGTTGGTTGGGATCATAACCTTGGCCCTTAATCCGAAAGTTAACGGATTTCACCAACAAAAACATACCCAAAAAGAGGGCTGACATTAAGAAATCAACCGATGCCATGCCAAAACCATAAAGTGTCTTCCACTTTAAATATAGAACATGCGAAGATATGTTATTTCGACCCAATATAGCGTGGGTGAAGATGAGGAACAAAGTGAACCACTAACCTTGAATTCCAGTTTGTATATGCTCTCGGTACAACATTTGGTCATCACCATGAACCCGCACATTCTCTCCTGCATTCCCAAAGCGTATTCTATGCTTCGGATCAGATCGTTCGTTTTTAGAACGAGCAACGCTTGTCGGTCGACGTGCTCTAAACACTTGGTAACGTGGTGCAAGAAATTTGGTAACTCGTTTTGAAACGTCGATTTCTGAAAGAAAACACACCATAAGAGACTTTGTTCTGGAGAACTGACTGACGTTTCTGAGACAGTATTATTGTACTAAGAAAGATGCTTTTAATTAATACGGATGGGATTTAAGATAGTTTAAGAGCAGGTTAATGTTGGTTTGAAAGTCCGTCATCCGTCCGTTCATCATATACATATATATATTTATTTATTTATATTATATATATTAAAGGAATTTAAGAGATTTGCCCTGACTAAGCTCACTTAGCCAGGGCAAATCTCTCTGATTGCTCACAATCAACGAACTATTCAAATTTCATCAAAATCGATTTATTGGTTGAAACGAACAGGTTGCAAACAAACAAATAAACAGACACACTTTTACATTTATAATACATTTAGTATTATACAAGATTTATGATTACAGTCACCAGTTTAATAATGAAATACTAATAATAAAAATATTCTATATTTTATAAATACCTCCACAGATGAAGGCTTGGTTCTATCTATGCCCTTTTCAATGACATCCCACGGTCTTCCTGTGACCATACAAGCGAACAATCCATACAAATTATTCTCTATGCCTAATTGTTCCGCATGGTCCCGCATTTGGTCTTTATCTCTCGCTATTATCGACAGCCATAGTTTTGAATAGTGATATCGAAACTTCTCCGATAGTTGCTATAAATAACAAAAAAAAAAAAAAATTGTGATATTTTTTTTTCAACGAAATTTAACTCTATTTTTGACGATCGTTATTATCTCTAGATACGGGATATCGATCGATTATTGCTCATTTATTCGGTGTTGCTTTATCACAGCTATTGTGAAAAATTTTAACTTAATCTTTGATACATTTCTGTAATTTACCATGAATCCACAGTAGTCCTAAATGGAATCAAATATCTAATCATAACCTGCGACTGTTAAATATCATACAAATAAATTATGGCACACCAAAAAAATGTCGCATCGGCGTCGTTAGTCACTGACTGTGGACATATCTGTGGACTGTGGACATATTTGAGCATGTTAAGACAAGAATAATTGAGTACTTGTGGTGGTGAGAGTGGTCACCAGATGAGGTAGCCTCCATGGAGCAGTATAAATCAAATCGAAATCGAAATCAAAAATAGCTTCATTCACATAAACCTATTATAGGCATCTATGAAACGTTCATTTAATTATTTCTATTCGTGAAGTGATGGTGATAACGTCAATAGACAACTTAAAACTAAAGCTAGGAGGGCTCACATCGCGCCCAGTTCTAAAAAGAAACCCACAACAAACTTAGTCTGGTTTTTTTGTTATTATATATTTTGCTGATAGCAGAAGTTGCAGCACATTTCTGGCTATAACGCTATAGTGAGAAATAGCACTTTAAACTTATTGTGAAAAAGAGCAAGCTAATATAGCTTGCATCAACTATGACAGAATACTAATCTCCTTCATAATATAAATCTAGATAGGTTTCGCAACTTACTGCATACAAACCATGATCCAATAAATACACAGTGACATCTTTGTCTTGAGGGTCCTTTTTCACTAAGATATTGCCAGGATGGGGGTCACTATGCACAAAACCAGTCACAAATATCATGTGTGAATACAGATCACCTAACTTTGTACATAAGTCGTGCCTGCTAATTTTGTGTTTCTGTAACAAAATTTACCTGAGATATAGGCACAACTTGTTATAGGGTATGCTTTAATTATTATTGAGATTAATATTTTAATATGTACAGATGGTAGTTGTAATAAAAAGTATTATTTGTAACATTCCTTAATTTGTCATGGATATAGGGAATTTTTATTTTGTGTAAAATTTTTACTCAATGATAACCTAAAAGTAATCGAGTCAAAAGTGATTCTTTAGTAACAATTAAAATATCTAATGATGTGATAGAGATAGACATATGAAAGAATTGTTTAATTGATAGCCATAAGAAAAGAATTACGATTAGATCTAATTTGGGCAAATACAGTAAATTATAAAGTTAAAACAGCTAAATGACAATATTCACTGTTGTCAGTTGTTTCAGCCAAATACATCATTAGATTGTTTATAAATCATAGAAAAAACCTGCTTTGTAAATCTATGATTGTCTAATTATTGTAACTTTGATTGATGACCTTAAAAACATGTGCAGTGTCAAAGTTGTGATAAAAACATTAAAATGAACATAAAACATTAAAAAGTTCTTAAAATTAAAATACAACTTTTGAACATCACAACTTACATCAATATAATTAACATCATTGACCTGCCCACCATTGACATACTCCATCACTAAAACCCTTTCTGTACTATAATTCCAAAAAATTTTAGGCACTTTGAGCCAAGTGTAATTTTTGAACATCTCTGCAACCATCTCAGCATTTTTTCCTTCTTGCAAGAAGTCCAATTCTTTCGCAATATTCTTTTTTGTTTCTTCAATAAGCCATTGCATTTCAAAATCGGGGAACACCCTCGTCATTGTATTTATGATAAATTCCATCCATTTTAAGTCAAAATTGGTATTTTTTCTCACAAAATGGTGTTGTACTTTAACAGCAACTTCAGTTCCATCTTTTAACTTTGCTCTGTGAACTTGTGCGAGGGATGCAGTTCCTAATGGTTCAGGGTCAAATTCATCAAATAACTCTTTTGGCTGCAGAAAGAAATAAAAAAATTACATGTTACATTATCTTAATTAGCTATACTGTAACTAAAAATTCTTAGTTATTGGATTTGTCAACTAAGAATTCCCAGACCAGTGATAGAAAATTTGATGTTAACAATTTGATGTTTATTTCTAAAATATAATAATAAATGTGCGTTATCAGGTTAGTTATAATCAATTGAAACTTTAAGCTCTAAATATCTCTCTTCTGTGAGAGAAGCTTGCACCCAGCAGTTTATTTATAAAAGAATGATGATAAAATATAATACATTTTAGTTATAATATTATATTTTTAAGATTTTTAATTGAAGTTATTTTTTTTTCTGTCATTCAATTCAATATTATATCAACATACTTTTTTTATTAAATATATAAATTTGGCGCCTTCTTATAAAGGGGCAATCTCTAGACATTGAAGCAATGTAGAGCATTGTATGATGAATCATGTATCACGAAATCAAGAAATCATCTTAAAACACTTGCAATTCATCAGCGATCCATATAGATTATGCATTTTTGTGGAATTTCTTGCAATTATCTTAATATGAAAATTCAACTAAATCCTTACTAAATCTTTTATATTGGTTTTACTATAAAAGCTACTACTACTACTAATCAACCTACTTAGCTACCCAATAAATATGGTATATATTGAAACTATATTATTCAAATTTGAAACATTGCAGCCAATGCACAAAACCTTGAAACCTTATTATTTCTTGGTTCCCTGGCTCATATACATAACTTGATATAGCAATTGAAAGAAAAGCCCTTATAACTACTTGTCCTTACACTATTGTAAACTGTGCCGTGTGCACATACCTTTTTTGTAAATGTATTTTGTAATAGGATGTGTGTTTATATTGTAAGATCTCTGTACCGGCAGTCATTCAGTAGAGAGCATAATAAAGAGACGTGCAATTGGATTAGTGGTTTGTTCTGGCACCTCACATTATATTAATAAATATAATTAGTAATACCTATAGCTAAGGTATATTTGGTGACCCCGACCACTGCGACTTCATCAAACTACGCACGATGCTCATCACTCACATGCAAGATCTCCAGGAAGTGACGCAAGAGGTCCACTATGAGAACTACCGCTCGTAGTCTTGCGCGCAACGGACAGATTCCCAAGCGGCATTCTTCTAAATTTTGAGTCGAACAGATAAATATTTTAAAATTCAAGAGGGAAATACGCAGAAAACTATTAGTATAGACAGACTCAAGCCTGCATTCATGTTACATTCCGATGATAGTGCAAGATCGCCCAATATGGAACGGTGTAATGTAAACACAGCGCCTATAGTGACAAGATCAGGGCGCATCAGTAAACCTACTGTAAGATTCACTCTCTAGACGCCTGTCATCGAATTAAATTGGCTACATCTTTACATTTATTTTTGGAACAGTAATATCAGAATGGGTAAAGCGGAAAGCAAACAAGAAAAAGAAGAAATCATTATTGCACAGACGGGTGCAGGAAACAGTGCGGCGGCCTCGGAGTCGGCCTCGCACTATAGCACTAGAGTAGAGTTGTATTCTCTCGCAACTCTGACCATGGTACTCTGTGTTATTGCCTACATTTTATGGAAACGCTGCAAAACCCAATTTGCAAGCTTCACGAGAAGGACACTACTGGATAATTCTATTGTTGTCATGAGACAATCAGAGCAACGACAGAACCAAGGATGCCAGCAAGTGATTGTTTAGTGAGAGTGCAATAAAATACGTAATAATGTGTTATGTGTAATGTATCATGCATATAGATATATAATATAGCAGTAAGGTGTACTCAATCATAATCTGATTTGGATTTTAATTTAATTTTGTATTTGTATTTTTTGTTTCTTGTTTTAGATATTTTATTTCTAATTATAAACTGTGTTGTTTTAATTTTTGCACTCTGCTTCTTATATGTGTTAGTTGTTAGTGGAAACTTGACTGGTATATGCACTATCTTGTTGTTATCTTTCTTTAATTTGTATTATTTTGTACTGTTTGTTTCCTAAATAAAAATAATAATAAAATAAAATAAAACGAAAAATATTGTTTGGAGTAATAAATTGTTCGTATTGTAATAATTATTTTTTGTAACGGGTACAATGATAAAGGTTAAAGTGTGTTATGATTTTTAAATTATTTCTTTATACTATTTGCTTTATATATTTTAAAAAAATTTGGATATTCTGTAACCAATCCTGTTTTTACCATACCTGTTCATTTTTTTTTTTTTTTGTTTTCATGTATTATGTAGTGTAATAGTAACCATTTTTTTAAGGGGGGTATACTGTGCCGTGTGCACATACCTTTTTTGTAAATGTATTTTGTAATAGGATGTGTGTTTATATTGTAAGATCTCTGTACCGGCAGTCATTCAGTAGAGAGCATAATAAAGAGACGTGCAATTGGATTAGTGGTTTGTTCTGGCACCTCACATTATATTAATAAATATAATTAGTAATACCTATAGCTAAGGTATATAAACCATTATTATCCTGCATAATATACTTGTCCTTTTTATATTGTTAATGTGAAATAGTAAAGAAAATGCTCAGTTTATAATCATAATTCAAAGAAAAAATTTGATTATAATGGGAGATTGAATATAAATAGTAATTAATATAATAATTAAAAGAACACAAAATATGCTACACTTATCCATGTTAGTAAGTGATGGCTTATCAGCTAATCATCCATTTATAATTTTATATTTTTATACTAGTTTAGGTAAAAAAAACAGGTTGTGCATTTTATTATTATTACCTAATCATAAATAATATAAATACTATTCATGCAGTACATGTTTTATAATGTTATATTTTGCCATTTTTTGCTTATGCAATAACAGTTTAAAACGTTACACAATATTTTAAAGTTTATAAGTAACAATTCTTGTTATAAATGCTCTGCATAATAACTTAGACATTGTTTGAATATTACTCACATCCTGTTTCAGGTCCTCTCTTATAACATCATACAGCTCCTCTACAGTATTCTTAGGAGCATCTTTGTGTAAAATTCGCATTGTCTGAACATACTCATTGGGCAACAAGTAGTCAAGAGCACCAACATGCTGTCCAACTTTTATGTACACACCTTTGTTGGCTTTACATAATTTAAGCAGTTTCTCTGCCCCAATTTGGTGAGCTTCACTTTTGAGTGTCAAATACTCTTTGGAACTTTTATCCCATTCTTTGCTATACAACATAGACTGGTAAGTCCTGCCTATGTCAACTGCTGTGTACGCAGTTCTGCTGAGCCTCACTATGGCCAAGGAATCAGCATCGTGATATTTTAGAGCCACAAAACCACTTCCTATGGTCACACCACCAAATAGAGAAAATTTAAGGATTCTACTTAAATTTCTTGACATCATATTTATACCGATTTTAAATTTTTAACTTAGAATAAAGTAGTTCATGTTATTTAAACGTAACAATAAATCAAGAGCTGACTCCTAGCAAAGTTCAACATAACATTTCACAATAATTTCAGTCACAAAACTAACGTCAATTAGACAATGGCATTGGCAACTGACACCTCCCCACTCATGCCATTGTTAGTGCTTGACATTGTCATCTTGATGAGAGATGTGCTTATTTATCAATTAATCTACGGCCGTTCAGAGAAAGCGTTCCTGACACGTCGCGATTGAACTGACGACGTAACTTTGTAATGGCGTTGCAGTTACGATAAAAATATGATTGCTGGTTGTTTACCGTTTTAACAATTGATGAGCATTAAAACAACATTATTATATCAATAATCAAATAATGTTATAATTTTGTGCCGAACTGAGTGTCAAATAACTTGGTAAACAATATTTTTCTAAATCTAAACTGCGCTATTACTAGGTTATGTCAGCGCTTTATATTTGTAAAATAGTGCTGTGCTAAAAATAACAGGCAATAATAGTATCGTAATCTGTTCTTATACAGTTATACTTTATAAAATAATACGTTTAGTTTTTCTTTTTAAGAATTTGAAAATAATGGACTATAAGATACTTTTATTAAATATAACAATAAAACTACGACCAAACCGAACGCGCACCGAACTAGCATTTTATACTTAGATTAAAAACGCTAACCCCAAATGGCGTTATGGACCGCCATTTTGTGACGACGTGTGTGAAGATGATGATAAAGATCAAAGAATAAATAAAACAATTTTATTATATTAATATTACCCTTTTTTGGTTTCCACTTGAATAACTAAAATATAAATTTTAAATGATTTCGCCAATTTAAAACGAAAATAATCTTAAAAATAACGCGGCAGTTCATTTTGGAGGTACGGTAACGAACTCAGTGTTAAGCTAGGTTCATATTACTGTGTCGGGGTGTGTCGTGGCGCGACAGAATGCAATCAGTCTCATAGAATTATTATGACTAGATTCACATCAATGTGTTGCATTGTGTTGTGGCGGCGTCTGTCGTGGCGTCAACCGCTCGCGACCGGTCGCGCCATAGAGGTGGTGGGGGATCTGTCGAGCCACAACACACCTCACTGATGAGAATCTAGCAGTACAACAACATTCATCGCGTTACCGCGATGAATGTTGTTGTTTCCCGTCATTTTATTTTGCAAAATTGCCTGAAGAACTTATTGAGTTAGTACGCCAATATAAAATACTTTATGACACAAAAGCTAAAGATTAACCAATATCTCCGTTTCTTCTTCTTTTTTTAAAAAGAGTTGCCATGATGAGAAATTGTATATCTTCGTCAAAATCACTGTCAGTATCAGATGATTCCAAGAAAAACATTTTACACGTATACACCGCACAGCTCACAAATGTGTAATGATGTAAAATTGTGCCATATTGCAACACAACACGACACACCAGTATGAATACTACGCGTCACGACACATAGCGCCCCAACACATCACGACACAACAATCTGAACCCAGCTTGATAGGTGTCAGGAACGCATTCTCCGAACGGCCTTACTTTACTATAACATCGTTTTAATCCTTTATAATAAATATGACTTAAATGTTATGGATAATGGGTACTTAGAGGTTTGAGTACAATCGCACTCTAGTGAAGGTACCGTGTATAAGATAGAGCTTAATTGTTAATAAGCTAATGAATGATACTACGTTAACCATGTGATTGATTTATTTATTTCTACTCTTGTATTCTAGTTTAAGAATAAATTTTATGCACGTTTCGTCAATAATTCTAATTGATATTTTTAGTTATATTTGAAATAACCTGTTAAGTTAAATAAGCCAAGTTATTATTATTGTGCTGAAGAGCCAATATCACAACGTCTACAGAGGGTTTAAATCATTAAATGATTTTTCACTATAGCAACAAATGAGACTCCATCTTTCTCCGCCATTGATTTCCTTTTCCGTTGACAGTTCTTTTTGTCATAAAACTTCCAAAATGAAGGCTAAAGGAGAGGTAAGTTCCGAAAATTAAATAATTTACTACCACAAAATAGGAAGCATCACGGTTAAAAGTTCTCCAATTATAGCTGTTACTAAATAAAATATCAAAGTGGTTTAAAGTTTTATAAGTAGAGTAGTGTTGTGAAAACTTGTGAGATCAGTAGGTACACGTTGCCGCAGCTAAGCCAAATAAAAGTTGTGAAAAAGATCTTATAATGATGTTGTGTCCAAATAATGTCTCATTAACTAACAATACCACCAAATTTAGAGTGAAACTTGGCATGAAAACAGTGTTATTTTGTCATTGGATATTTTTAAGGTTAGGTTATGTTTGTAGTCAACATGTGAACATTTGAAATGCTATGATTTAAGTAAGTACTTTCTAGAATTTTGTTAAATTCTTCTCTGCAATATTTTAATAATTATTCTTATTGAGAATGATAGAAGTACTTTTCAAAGTAATTTTTTATTAATATTGCCCAATGACAGATTTGTGCTTGTGGATTTTTGCAATAAAATTAAATAAAATATAGTTTTTCTTAAATTTATCTATAAATTTGCTACAATATAACCATTAAATAAGAGTACAAACCAAAAAAGATATAGTTTGCTATTTAAGTACATTAATAAATTATCACCAATAATTGGTGCCAGTTCTTTGGATATAAATTTTTATACCTAGTTAAATGATCTGTCCAAAAGTGGCGCAATTTTTATTATTTACTTATAAGCTAGCTAAGTTTTGCGGAGGTAAGCACTCCATGTAGCCACATGGAGTGCTTACAGCCTTTGTGATAATTTTTTAATAAAATTAAACCACCAACCAAAGCAATTATCCTTTATACAAAAAGTGTATAGAGTTAAATTAACATAGAAGACAACACTCATTGCTATTCCATAAAACTTTGGTGTCAGATAGAAGAGAGCTTTTCTTAAATACACACACACACAAGGTTATTTTATTAAATTAAAATAAATTTATATAAGAATATAATTATATGCTCATTTTTCATTTCAGTTGAGGGAATATGAGGTGATTGGGCGCAAGCTCCCCACAGACAATGAACCCACACCACCCCTATACAAAATGAGGATCTTCTCTCCAGATCCCATAGTTGCTAAGTCCCGCTTTTGGTACTTCTTACGTCAACTGAAAAAATTCAAAAAGACCACTGGCGAAATAGTGTCTATTAAGGTTTGTTTCTTATGTAATTTAGTCATAATATTAAGCAAGATCACTACATATGTTTGTCACTTTATGTGGAAAACCTACATACACTCTTTGTTTCTATGTAATATCGTACTGGAAGGCTAAATCTTTGGGTTACACATCTATGTCGGCAATATATAAATTTCTTTTGGAGTATTTTGGTGTATAAAGGATGATCAATGAGAACATGGACTGTCCGATGTCTATAAATATAATAACTGTCACAAAATTGATGTGGTAGACAATTGTACTAAAAGTGATAGCTACAAATAAAGTAACCAAGGCTTACATTCATAGATCTTTTTAACTTCATCTGTTTGTATAATTGCTTTATAAATATTATAGGTTCTTGTTTAGAACTTATTGTTGAGTGTGTACTAAGCATCAAAACCTATCATACATCACAAACTATTACTTTATTTACTAATAAATTATTAAAAGCACCAACCATTGCACAAATATTTGATATATTTTGCTGAATATAGAATCCCTGGACTGTACTACCTGAAGAGAAATGCTTCTCAGTTTAAGTCATGCTGGTAGTACTAATATCTTGAAGTTAGTTTTCTGAAATAGTAAATTGTACAGTACATATTATGTTTGTTTTCTTTAATAATGTCCTATGCAATATGCTTTATAATTGCATGTTTTATGAGTAGAATCTGTTGCTAATAGAGCCTACCACTAGTAACTTTAGAAGTAGATCTTTCTACTGCTAAGTCTATATAATAATACAGTTTTGATGATATTCACTAATAAGTAGAACAACTAAAAATAGTTGATATCCTAAATATAAGACCACTCCATAGTTACATTAACCATTTTATCACTAACTGTCAGAAAGGCATTCTTTAAACTGTCATATTTTATACATTACAGGAAATTCCTGAAAAGAGTCCAATCAAGATCAAGAACTTCGGTATCTGGCTCCGCTACGAGTCCAGGTCGGGTGTGCACAACATGTACCGCGAGTACCGCGACCTAAGCGTGGGCGGCGCCGTCACGCAATGCTACCGCGACATGGGCGCGCGTCACAGAGCACGTGCTCACTCTATTCAGGTACATGTTTAGGATATAGGAGATTCATTTAAAAAATATGTGTAGACATGGCATAACCACAGCTACTACCATTCTGCTGGCCAAAAAGGGTTTTTATAACTCCTCTTTTACTTAAAACTAACAGAAACTTATCGATAGGGCTTCACTATCTTTATCAGCATCATGGGATAATTATGTCTACCCATTTTCTGTTTAATTTCTATAATAGAAATGACGTAATATCATGGGCTCGAAGAAACTAAGGGAACGTCTGCCTAAGGGTGCCTCCTGTGAGGCCGAACCCCTGACGACGACGTTTGGTGAGTGGTCCGTACGTCTCTGAGGCCGTGGATGGAGCCCACGTCCGGATGACATGAGATAGCGGGAACCTCTTCTTCGCGGTTAAGACTGTGTGTAGCGTATGATTGTGTGATAGGTGGTATGATGTGGACAGTTGTCAGTAGTTATCTGATCGTCGGGGTCGTGAAGGATATGTTTAGGTCTCCTCTTTCGGATGATATCTTGGTGCAACACAAGTGAAGTAAGCAAGCTCAAAACTATGTGACAGTTATCCATTAATGAAAGTCTTGTAGCAGGTAAGATGTGCTATGGAAGATCAATTGCGCGAGGTAGCTCTGCGATAGATTCAGGGCTCTAGTGTCAACATTCTGTTACGCTTGGTAACTGCGAAATACTTTGTGTGTCTACTCTGCATACAGCAACAACTCGCTCATTCCAAGTGCACATACTAATAAATACTCTTTTTCACCACAGCTTAGCAGTATAGCACATTTCTGGTACAATGCAGACTTAAGGCCACAGCCTTAAGTCTACACATAGGCAAACTGTTAGCGACCGACTTAGTTTGCGGCGTATTGGTTTAGTACGGCCTTCCATATATTTGAAATGGAGTGTGTGTAGTTTGCTAATGTTGCACTCGCTTTACGCAGTTTGTAGCGCTCCGTGCGCAGTCTGTTCTCAGTTAGTGGCAGACTCATAACAGTTTGCTTGCGAAGCACGGAAATCTGAGTTAGCAGCTAAATCGAATTCAGTTTGCCACAAATTTGCGGCTCACTCAGTAGCCCGCTAACAGTTTGCCTACTGAGGACACCAGCCTAAGATGATAGCAGGCTAATCTGTTAGTCTTTGTAGGTAGGGTGGTAACTGGTAAGACTAGGCTCGAGTCGGGAATCGAACCCATGACTGTACAATGCGACAGGGCATGCACTGCGCCGAGGAGTTAATCTTTAAATTTTGTTAATGCAACTTATCTTTAAAGTATTTTTATTAAATGAAAAAGTAGTAAAACCAATTAAAACTATTTGTATTCACGTCACCGACATACGACATGCCAATTTGACGTATTGCGCCAACTAGCAACGCACAGCTATCAGAGTACTTATTCTTGTGGAGTGTGCAATTCCCTGACCGTCTCCTTTTTTACTGGTCTTTCAAATATTTTAATTTTATTTATAAATTTTTTAAATTTAAACGAGATATGACCAGGATTTAACTTGCATCTCCGTGTGTTACAAATAATAACATAGCTGTAACAACTTGTAATTTTATTCTAGATCATCAAAGTGGAGATCATTAAGGCAGCCGCGTGCCGCCGGCCGCAAGTCAAGCAGTTCCACAACAGCGGCATCAAGTTCCCGCTGCCCAAGCGCGTGCACCACTACAAGCGAATGAACACCTTCGCCTACAAGAGGCCCAGCACGTACTTCTTGTAATTTATTCGTCTAATGCAATAAAAAACACTTAAAAAAACTGTTCTTTATTTTTATCGTTCACATCTGGGACAAAATGGGATCGGATTCAACCATAACAAGTATGGTGTTTTACTCTACCTTGTCAGATTCGCCATGCTGTATCTCACAAGTATAAACATAACCGATAAACGTACTAAGGCTTAACCGGAAAATCGATCTTCAGAAAACTTTGCAAGAAGATAGCTTGCGTCCCAGAGACAAACATACGACTGTTTAAACCGCGAAATTCAACAACTCTGTTTTTTTTATCCACTACAAGTTAGCCCTTGATCTCCCCTGATGGTAAGTGATGATGCAGTCTAAGATGGTAGTGGGCTAACCTGTTAGGGGCATGGTAAACCCACACTCCTAATTGGTTTCTACGCGACATCGTGCCGGAACGCTAAATCGCTTGGCGACACGTTTTTGTCGGTAGGGTTGTAACTAGCCACGGCGGAAGTCTCCTACCAGACCAGACTCAAGCCGGGAATCGAACCCAGGACCTCCAACTTTTTTATAATCTGACAGCGCGCGCGCTGCGCCACGGAGGTTGTCAAATTCTTAGTCTTATTCTCTGCAGATTTAGTGCGGCAACCAGTACACCTTTGTAAGAGTATGGCAATTTTTAGAAAAAAGATGGCTAACTTTTTCGATTCGGCACGCTTTTCCAGTGAAAGTATATACCATGATAAATCATGTTGCAACAGTCACATGTACTATGGGATCTAGAGGCCTCAGTTCTAAGTAGGTATACTCGTATTTTCATGATATTTGTTCAAACTATAATTATTATTTTATCCCGTTGGAGATTCTTAACATGCTTTAACTTTATGAGGAAGATATAATTGAAGCCACCCAGGTTTGCAGCGCACGCACTGCGCCACCGAGGTTGTCAAAACTGGCTGGATGCCATATATCAAAGTTTCTTTCCATTTTATATGAAAGCTGACTAGACATTTTTTTTTTTCAATGGTTATTTATGGTTATCGAGATAAGTGGTAGTTTTGTCAGTTAAACCGACACTGCCTCAAGAATTAGACCGAAATGCCTAGCGTCAAAGTCTTGGGCTATTTGGTATATGCGTCAACATTTCATAGCCGAACTCCTAATTTTTGCTGAGTAGATAAAGATATTGTGGGGTCTAGCGCTGTGAAATGAAAGACAACACCCTCCCTTTTGATCCATTTCAACGACCGACTGACGCATAAAACTACCTTTCTAGCGCGTCTTTGTCATTAGTGATCCACTGACCCAATATTTCATGCAATTAGCATAAAGCGAATAAAATAGGTTGACTGAATTACACAATAATTTAAATTCCAACTGCGAAATGCGATTATGGGAAGAGTCAATTGGTATATGAAAGAAAACAAATATCCTTAAAATATGAAACATATATTAAATTTAAAAATCAAATCTCTAAGTAAGCCTCTTAAATATAAGGGTAATTATTTAAAACTTACATAGTTATAAATTGGTTTCAAGTTTCTAGTTTAGGTCCATGATAAATACAATACAGGTGAACAATAATAGTGGAAAACATATTTCATTTTACACGAACGTTGTAAGAGTTAGGATATTTAACGATTGAAGAATCGACACTTAATCTATCAGTCTATCTGCTGCTTCGCTTGTTTAAATTTTTAATTATAAATAATATTACAAGGCTGAAAATATATTTTTCGCACAGGAACATTTCGAAAACAAAGTAGCAACATTTTGAGACTTTACAATTTATTATACCTTAATTTGTTAACAGTCGAATTAACACCACTGCAGTGAAATTAAATTTTATACTTTTACGTAAAATAAGCAAGGTTTACTTTAGAGCAGTTCTTTATTTTCTACTATAAGTTAGCCCTTGACAGCGATCTCACCTGGTGTTAAGTGATAATGCAGTCTAAAATGGTAGGCGGGTTAACCTATTAGGAATATGGACTGTGGAAAGCCCATACATCTAATTGGTTTCCACGCTAACGGAAAATCGCTTTGTGGAAAGTCTGTGCCGGTGGTCACTAGCCACGGCCGAAGCCTCCCATCAAACCAGACCCGAGAAAATTCTAAAATTATGAATTTCTAGATTGTCCCTGCCGGGGATCGAGCCAGAGACCTCCCGTGCGTATGACCATAGCGCTCAACAATGATAATCATATTAATATTAATTAGTATTTTTTAAATGATTAATAATGGACATCTAGAATAAAAAGTTTAATAGTCTTCAATATCATGTAAAATCTAACGTACGAACATTTTAAATGCAGCAATTATAAAAAAATAACTATAGCAAATTATCATAACGTTAAAATATAAATATTCTGATAATTATTTTATATACCTACTTAGTACCTATATATGTTATAGTTAAAATATTTCGGATACATTCAAAACTATCTTTTAAAATAGTTCTTGAGCTGTTACAACACTAAAATTAAGTCATAATTTCCAACTAGTTGTAAAAAAAACCTCATGACGCCGCGCCACCAGTGCTCAGTGAAATCAAATTGAATTAGTTCTTAGTATATCGTAATGCCTAACACATTTCGACAGGTGATAGTTTCGTGTCTGAGCAATGAGATTTGATTTGACATAACACGTGTGGCGTCGCGTGGGAGTTACAAGTTCCCAAATGATAATTATATTCCGTTCCAGATAATTTATTATTGCCTAGATCCGATCACCGTATCAAGTTTAGTGTCTCAATATTTTTGTAATTTTTAGCAGGAGGAGGTTTTCATCTCACCTCAACTCGGTCCTATGAAAGCTTTTTTTTAATTAAAGGGTAACCACTTCCTAGTTGGTCCCATTGTCATCATATCAGGATCTGATGAGAAATCGAAGGATCTATTCATATAGTATAGGCACACACACCGATAATTGATTTGGGTAGTTTAAGTAACTCGTAAAAAACATGTGTAGACATGGGCATAATCACTTGAAAACGGTGATAGTCTAGTGGTTAGGGCGTCAGCCTCCTAATCAGAGGTCGGCGGTTTGAATCCGGGCACGCACAACTAACTTTTCGGAGTTATGTGCGTTTTTAAAAATTAAAATATCACTTGCTTTAACGGTGAAGGAAGACATCGTGAGGAAACCTGCACGCCTGAGAGTTCTCAATAATGTTCTCAAAGGCGTGGTAAGTCTGAAAATCCGCACGTGGCCAGCGTGGTGGACTATGGCCAAACCCTTCTCATATTGAGAGGAGACCCGTGCTCTGTAGCGAGCCGGTAATGGGTTGATCATGATGAGTAACTCGTACATTTGATTTCGATAACCATAATATGGTTAAGTGATGAAAGACCACATTTGGTCACCGGAATTATTTAATGATTTGTATATTAAAGGTTGCGATTCGATTGTATTAAATTTAACTCTGTATAAGCTTATCTGGGACAAAAGCTGGCTCGACATAAAACTGGCCATAACTGTAGAAGTATTCAGACTACGTAGCATCGCCTATTCTCAAATGAGATCGCGTTTATATCGGTTATAAAGATGCGGTGATCGGGTCGGACAAATTATAATTTTCTGGAATACGCTTAATGTGTTCCCAGTTTGAAGCTTATACTAATACATCAGTTTATCTAAATTCTACATTAAATAAAGAGGGACTGCAGTTCATTTAGTAAATACGTTTTAATTAGTATAAAGATTGCACGTGAACACTTCTGCCTTCCTAATTTTAACCAACCTTCTGCATACAGCAAGACAGCTTGAAATTATTCGTTAAAACAAAACAAAAGAGCAAACTATTAACGTTACCTTGTGACATCAGAGTATATAGATCTAAATATAACGGAGAGATGTTTACCTATATGTGTAAGATACGCGGCTTTTACTATGATAAATAAAATAACGTACCTTACTCTTAACTCTTAGTTACCGCGGGGAAAAGCTCGTACGAACTGTTCGAGAAAAGGGCGGTTGAAACAGCTGTTAAATATTATTTTTAATGTATTTTCTTGTTATTTTTTTTTTATAATAACCAAGTAGTTGTACATATAGTCGACAAATATTACATTAAAAATAGTTAAATACGATAGGGTAAAATTGTAGTCGTTTTCAGCAAAAATGTACCTAGGGTTTTCGTCATGGGCTTTCCTAATTTCCTATATCGATCCTCCTGCTATGAAAAAGGAGACTTTCACAGTAGAATAATAATAGGCTGGGGAAATAGTAGAATAATAATGATCAATGCTTCATGTTTTAAAGTCGTACTTTCTATGCCAATGATGGAGATATTATGCTCGAGGAGCGTATGTTGAACAAGTGTAGAACGGTAGCTTTGATTTTTTTACTCTACTCTACGCGAGAAACATTATAAAAAAATTGCTTCTATACAAATTTTGAGTGGACATAAGAATCGACGGAATTCACCACTGTTCCACTTGACTTAAGACTTGAAGTATTGAATATGCGTTTATTACAGTACGCCATACTCGTAACGAGACAATTACAAATAGGTATTTAAGTATGTAACTTAGGCCCCTAAGATTTTGAGAGCTAATTTGGAGGCGGCTCGCTTCGCTTGCGCCTTGTTCGTGCCTACTCCGAACGCGGTATGCTGTTTGCCTTCTTTGGTAAAAGTGACAGGTATCATCACTTTTGGAATGGCCGAAGTAGTTACTTGCGCTTCCCTGAAAACAATATTAATAGTGAACATTTGTCTTCAAGCGATGCATTTTGACAGAGACTTTAGGCACAAAAAAAATCGATTACAATAGCTCTTATCAACTCAAGATAAGATTTATTCTAATGATGATTATAGCCTAAATTAAAAGTAGCGATATGCTAGGTGTTTCCAAGATGCTAGATTTTTTACAACATTACAGTTCAGCCCATGACGGCAAGCTCAATTAGTGGTGATGATGCAGTCTAAGATGGTAACGGGCTAACCTATTAGGGGTTTGGTAACCCATACTCCTCATTGGATTCTACGCGATATCGTGCTCGAATGCTAATCACTTGGCGACACGTCTTTGTATGTAGGGTGGCAATTAGCCACGGCAATAACATTCACTAGACTTGACTCGAGCCGGGAATCGAACCCAGGACCTCCAGTTCTACAATGCGAAAACGCGCAATGCGGCACTGAGGTCGTCAAAATAGCGATACCACGCCGAATATAGTAGAACCATTACCAGCTGGATATTTTTATTTTTTTATTTTTATGTTAATGGAATTACCACCTCACAACAAATGCTAATTTATGAATGATAATTTTGTCAACTCGTGTGTTAATCCAGGAGTATCTATATATTAAATTTCTTTACCACTCCATTACTAAATTAATCTCAATGCGTACGAGTTTATGACGTCAATCGTTGTATGTTGAAGAAATACATATTCTATTACATTCAAGTGAATGTTTAATGTTCACACAATCGTTAGTAAAAGGTTGTGCACTTTTATTTAACGTAGTTGAAAAGCTTTATGGCTTCCTTTGGACAGGGAGGAGGTTATGTGGGACTCCCCTCTCCTCCCCTCGCATGTCCCTCTCGCTGGATGTATTGAACGCCCGAAGAACCCATTGTATACTTCCCGGGTGAAGTTTGTGCACTTACCCGAAAGTTGGGCAAGCGTGAATAGTTTCCATCAGCACCCTGACCGGCTGTTTCGGGATGCACAGTGTGAAGGCGTTGATCTCTTTGTACATTATGCGGTACACAACCGACCAAACTTGTTCCAAGTCGCCACCGGTGTCCAAGTATATCGCCCCGGCCAGTGACTCGAAAATGTCACTAAGAGTCTATATAAAAAAATGATTATAAAAACGGTTTGTTAATCCGAAGATCTTTAACTTAACTATGGTACAAAGGCGTACCGACTTTGTTACTGCAATCGAGTCAAAAGTTGTCTAACAGCTGTTACTAATAGCAGATTGAATTTAGTTCCAATCATCCCCTTCCTACCCTACTATAAGTTAGCCCTAGACGGCAATCTCACCTGGCAAGAGAAGTGTCTAAGATAGTAGCGGGCTAACCTGATAGGGGGGTATGGTAAACTACCTAATTAGTAATTAGCACCAGAGCAGACTTGAGCCGGGAATCGAATCCAGGACCTTCAACTTTATAAAGCGACAGCGTACGTTCTGCGCCACGGAGGACATCAATTTTTTTTATTATTAACATCTGGTGTTTTTAATAATTTAGAACTATATTCTACTTGTATTGGTGTTACGAAATTCTTTTTTTTTTGAAAATTGATTCTATTATTCTCATTTCTCGAATATAGATTAATCTTTATCCTTTAAAAAAATAAGTCTATGTGAGCTTTCAAGTATTAAGAAACGCAGTTTTTGAAGATTTTAGACCCTCCTTCCCCCCCATGTAACACACCGTAACGCTTTTCTGTACCCCTCCACCTCCCTAAACAAAGTATAATACCTTTATTATTGCATATAGACGTAACGCGTTGTTTAAATTCTTCCCCTCCCACCCTTGTAAAGCAAAGTAACGTTTAACAAGACGGACGTAACGTCCCCCTCCAATATTAGCTACAACTACGTGGACGGTACGCTTACATGTCCTCACTGTGCGCGCAAAATTCGTGCGTGAGTAGTATACAGTTAGTCACATCAGGGCACATGAGCGTGGTCTTAATAAATAATAATGTTTAAAAAAAAACAGATAATGAATAGAAGCAGGCGTTACTTTGCGGAAGTCCATGATAAGCAATACAGCAAGTATAATTGGCTATATTCCGCCGACAACCGGGAGATTTGTATAATATAACACCACACAAAATCTTCCACTAGAACCTCTACGCACGTTTCGACCCGACACCGGATCATCAGGAGATGTTGTCTTCACAAGCGAGAAAAGTAAAACATCTCCTGAGGATGATCCGGTGTCGGGTCGAAACGTGCGTAGAGGTTCTAGTGGAAGATTTTGTGTGGTGTTATATTATACAAATCTCCCGTTTGTCGACGGAATACAGCAAATTATACTTGCTGATTATTAAAAAAAAAAAACAGAGTCAGTCGCTGTTATAATGAATGAACGTTTTACAATACGGACGTAACGTCCCCCTCCCCCCTCAAACTGCGTTACGTAATACTTGAATGCTCCCTTCCTCACCTTCGGTACGTCGATGTACTGCGCGATGTGACAATCTTCCTCGTCTATGAGATACAGAACGTCCTCCACGATCTCATGGTCCCTTTCTTGCTGGTGTTCCACGAATGTCTTGATCGCGCTCTCTAATGCCGTGTTCATTTGTGTGCACAGGAATCTGTTTTTCATATGAATATAATTCTTCCAGTGCCTTTCTTTTTATCTACTTGTATTAATTCTAAAAGTTAGCCCTTGACGGCAATCTCGATAGATGGTAATATGATGCAGCCTAAAGCTGTTTCCCTGGTAGGCAAATTGTTAGCGGCCCACTAAGTTTGCGGCGTATAGGTTTAGTACGCCCTTATATATATTTGAAATGGAGTGTATACAGTGTGCTAGTTTTGCACTCACTTGACGCAGTTTGCAGCGTTAAGTGCGCCGAGTGTCTCAGTTAGTGGCAGACTCTCATAATAGTTTGCTTGCGACGCTCGAAAATTGATCTGAGTTATCAGATCAATTTATAACTCCAATTTCAGTTTGCTACAAATTTGCGGCTCACTCAGTCGCCCTCTAACAGCTTGCCTACTGAGGACACAGCCTTAGATGGTAGCGGGCTATTCTGTTAGTCTTCGTAAGTAGGGTGGTAACTGGTAAGACCAGGCTCGAGCCGGGAATCGAACCCAAGACTGTACAATGCGACAGGGCACGCACTGTCCCGAGGAGTTAATCTTAAAATTTTGTTAATGCAACTTAAAAGTTCTTCCAAGTATTTTTATTAAATTAAAAAGGTATACACCTACTCAAACATTTTTGAAGTCCAAACTTATTTATAAAAAACTAAACTTATGTATTCACGTCACCGACATGCGACATGCTAATTTGACGTATTGCGCCAGACTAGCAACGCACAGCGACCTGATTATTTACTCTTCTGTGTAGTGTCTACAATTCCCATGACCTGTCTACTTTTTTACTGGTCTTTTAAATATTTTAACTTGATTTATAAATGATTTAAATTTATACGAGATATGACCAAGATTTAACTCGCATCTCTCTGGCTAAATTGGTAAAGTTTTCCGGGCAGTACGAACAACAAAAAATTCGTTTTTTTTAATCCACTACAAGTAAGCCCTTGACGGCAATCTCACCTGGTGTAAGTGATGATGCAGTCAAGGATGGTAGCGGGCCAACCTGTACGGTATGGTAAACCCACACACTTAAGGCGCTGTGTATAGTGAAATTGAGTCGAATGAGTATCGTTTTCTGCAAAATCTATAGCTCATAACATTATGAAAAAAAATATGGTTACACTTGATCGTATTTCTGACGTGATGGCCGATTTAGAAACACGATTTAACAAAGTTTACTAGATAAAAAAAAATTGCAATCGCACCTCTGAAAATACTTAAATACTAATTTTTCTCAGTTATGCCTAAATTGATTAGGGTGAAATTAAGTACAATTATTTGTGATATATTAATAAAGTAATTGGCCGATTTACATTTTGCATAAAACGTATATTATAATTTTAATAATTTTTATTACGATTTGGCACTTAGGTCCTTTGCATCCCAGTATCGGCGTCCTTGTTACTCGTACGCAAACCGACAGTGATCGCTGAGGCGCGTTGCTAGGTGGACCTGTGACCAGCTGCGATCGCCCGTCATTCAAACATTATTTTCGATTACATTAATTAAAAATTTGTTACAGAAATTTATTTCGTTTATATTAATTCATTTAAACATAGTGTCTGTAATAAAAGGTGTAAATACGTGTGTTTATAAATAGTTCTGGTAATCTAATCATATTATCACAGTAAAATCAAATTGCTTAAGTTAATGTAATGTACCTTAATTTCACCCTCACTTTTATAAGAACTGTGGCGCAGTTGAATCACGCTCACATGTGGTGCATTAGATAAGCGGGAGTTCGGATCCTAAAAGGTTTCAATAACTTTTTTTTTCCGTAAATATTTTTATAGTTTTTATTATTTTCGTATTTTGTATTTTTGAATATTTTTTTTATTTTAATATATTAATTTTGAACAGATAAAGTTTTTTGAAGATTGATTCTGATGAACCGTCAACCGTCAAAAACAATGATTTTACAAGAGTGAGGATAATTATTTGCTTGACCTGAGTAATAATCAAAAATACCGCCGCTATCAATTCGGCGTATGCTGCCTACTTTAGATTTAAATACGCCGACTTCTTTGGAGGTACGCCGATTACTTTAGAGGTTTGCTGTCTATTTTTATCAGTCAGCATGCGTAGTAGTATTTTTGTGGGTTCATTAGAGTTTCCCGTGGTTAGTTTTTGAGATTGTTTCAATAATAATAAAATAAAAAAGCCATTTATTCTACTACCAAGTCAATAAAAATAATAAATTATGTCAATGTTTTTTTTTTCTTACAAGTTTCAGTCAAATTTTATATTGTAATGTCACAAGTGTTTGGTAGAAGTCGCCTCTCTGGCGTAGGCCTCCCCCAGCTCTTTCCAAGTCTTCCTTTCCTTAGCTTCTCTGGTCCATAGCGAGCCACTGACGCGAAGGAATAAGTCTTCTTGGCCTTCCTCTTTTTCTTTTGCTACTACGCGGAATCCATTCTGTGGCAATTTTTGTCCATTTTGTATCTGTCATCCTGCAGATGTGACCAGCCCATTTAAATTTAAGCAATCGTATTTGGCTGATGACATCTTTGACCTTGGTTTTTTTTCCGAATATTTATGTTGCTCACCTTGTCAGATAGTTTGATACCCAGCATGCTCCTCTCCATTTTTTTTTATCCAGCAGTTGCAGATGATATCCGGCCATAATTCTTTATAAAATAGTAATTTCACACATATGCCACTTGTCTAAATATACTTGTATACACTCTAATTATACATGACTTTTTAATTATAAGTTATCTCGTTTATAAATATTTCCCATTGGATATATTAATATTTTTGTTAGAATGGTCAAGCTCCAAGATTCCTCTTGTCTTTTTTCACTTTGGGCAGTCTGGTACAGTTAAATGAACTGCTAACGGATTTGGATGATGTTTTAGCCGCAATTTGTAGTTTATACAGAATGTTCGCTATTTCTTAAAAACCATAATGCGTTGGCTTTTTGTTTGAGTATGTAATCCTCTGCCCGTTGTATCACTTTGATATCAGAGTCGCATGTGGAGCCCCAGAGCGGGATTCCAAATTGCCAGATTGGTCTGAGTAAAGCCTTGTAGATGGGAAGTTTGTTGTCAGTTGTGAGCTTTGCGTTTCTTGAGAGTAACCAATACAAACCAGTGTACTTAAGTTTCAGTTCGACCTTCTTTGCTACAATATTTTGTCGACAAGTCATCTTTCTATCCACAAGAAACTTTCCACAAGAAAGTGTGACAACCACCGGACTTTGGCTTTAATCTCCCACGCTAGCAAATCGCCAGTTTAATCAAAAATCAAAAGGCAAATCTCTGAAGAACAGGCAGGCTTTGTTAAGGGGTACCCGCGAACAGATAGTCAACATCAGACTAATTATAGAGAAAAGCTACGAATTTGACAATCCTGTCATCATCTGCTTCGTGGACTATAGCAAAGCTTTTGACTGGACCTGCATGTGGAAGGTTCTCTTAGAACTGGGCGTACCTCAGCATCTTGTGGCACTACTACAAACCTGATACAATAACAGCCAAGGTTGCGTCAGATTAGATAAGACCATGACAAGCTCATTTTACTTCAAAAAAAGTGTGCGTCAGGGATGCATTTTGTCACCCATACTTTTTAATGTTTATGTTTAGTTCATAATCCGTCGCACTTGTGAATCTTAGGATGGGGGCATAAACATTGGAGGCACCACAATTACTAACTTGCGGTACGCTGATGACACTACACTTTTGGCATCCAATGAAGCAGAAATGGTGACTCTCCTTAGTAAGTTGGAAAATGTAAGCAAGGAACTTGGTCTTTCCATTAATCCATCTAAATCAAAGATCATGGTTGTGGATCGAAGTGGCAAACTTAATCTCACGGGTGCACTCAAGTTAGAAGTGGTGGATAACTTTATTTATCTAGGCTCATGTATAACAAACAATGGATCTTGTGAACAGGAAGTGCGCAGGCGAATTGGTATGGCAAAGAATACCATGTACCAGCTATCCAAGATCTGAAATAGCAAGAGCATATCAATTCGCACCAAGCAAAGACTAGTAAATGCTCTGGTTATTTTCCATATTTCTATACGGTTCTAAAACATGGACTCTTCGGGCTACAGATCGCAAACGCACTGATGCTTTCGAGATGTGGTGCTGGAGGAAGATACTAAAGATACTACATTCAGGACCAACGCATCTATCCTGAAAGGGTTGAAAATTACAGCAAAGCTGAAAACTATATGTATCAAGCGCACCTTGAAATACTTCGGACACAGCCCTGGGAATTTAGGAAACTACTCGTAACGGGCAAAGTGGAGGGAAGAAGGCCAAGAGAACGTAGCCCCATGCGTTGGTCCGATCAGATCAGCACTGCACTCGGTACATCATTCCACGCCACACCACATAAAGCCGGAAACAGAACCATCTGGAGAAACATTATACGGAAGAAGATGATCCATGCTAAGGATCGCGACCCTCAGTAATGAGAATGACGATGCAAAGAGACATCTTTCTATGGAAGACGATTGTGGGGTAGTTGTTTGGTGCTAAGCCTAACTGGAGGGCAGTCACCTGATCTCAGAGTGAACGTTATGTGCTGTGATTTCAAAGCAATAGCTAGAACTTTCTATTTATCATGGATGGACAAATGTCTGAGTTTCTTGGAGGCTTTTTTGTAGCATTTCAGATGCTTTTGCAGGTTTCTCGTAAGAAGCAAGTAATGTAGTATCATCAGCGAAGGTTTCTACAGATACTCTACAAGTTTTTGGTAGGTCGACTATAAATAATGTGTATAGGATTGGACCTAACACTGAGCCATGAGGTACTCCAGCTTTAATATACTAGAATCTAGAGGTACATTCACCTTCTGTGACCTTAAAAATTTAAACTAGTAAAGCAAAATAGGTGTGTGGTAGAAGCATTTTGATTTTCCGAAACAAGCCTTGTTGCCAAACTTTTTCAGGCTTGTTGTATATCAAAGAAAACATACAGTTTTCGTTCATGTGCTTTTCTTATGATTTGACATACTCGGTGAACTTGTTCAATAGTTGCAGTTTGTCAATAGGTCTCTTCTAAAACCGAATTGGTGGTCAGGCAGTATTTTTCTGTCAGAGTTTACATGCAGTAGGCTATTTAGCATTATCTTTTCAAGTGGTTTGGATAACGGTGGCAGCAAACTTATAGGTATGTCTATAAGACGTAACTTTACTAGTTGATTTACCAGGTTAGCAGATCAGAGATTTGAGGGATTTCCACAACAGTGGGAAATAACCAATTCTAATTATGCTGTTGGAATGGACAGTACGATACATAAGGCCTTTTTTTGGAGGTTCTTTCATTACTCTTTTGTCTATTAGGTCAAATCCTGGAGCTTTCTTGTCTTTGAGTGTTGTGACTGCCCTTCGAATCTCCTTCGGTGCGACACACTTAAGAGGTAGATATAGCTGGAAGTCCTGATCCAATATCTTATGAATGTCAGATTCATCTGCATTTGCTAATTCCATATTTGGTGCGAATAGTATTACAAATGTAAGTATTACAATCTTCAATAGGAGAGGTAGAAACAGCAGGTCGAGTAATATTTATAATTCCTTTCATAGAGAATATCTACGGGCTTTAGTAGGAGAGAGCGATTCAATGCTAGTTTTATTTGTATCATCCTCAGCTTCTACAATCACATATTTTAAGGAATGTCCATTAGGACATTAATATACCCTTATACTTTTATGTTATGTATTTTTTCCACTTTTCTTTTTGTCCTTATATTATGCAATTAAGTTGGTTAAAATAAATAAAAAATAAAATAGCTAGATAATTTTCTTTTCGCTTGGTGGCCATCGCTTTCTATTGCCATGGATAAATATATAGAATAAGTGTAATGGGCATGAGTCGAAACGCCCACATAAAAAAAAGCTGATTTTTTGACCAGGTACCCTCCCCAAAACACCTCACTAAACTTTCATCACATATTCTAGGAACACAGCAAAGGACAAGCATATCAACATCATTTTTTATGTATATAAAAAGATGGATCGTTCACTCCGAATCATATAAGTAGGTAGTAGGAAGAAATACCAATTTTCCAAATTTGAAATTTTGATTGAATTTGAAATCCGATGTTTATCAGCGAAAATTTAATTTTTATGTACGAAAATTATTGTAAACAATACAAAAACATATAAACAAGATTAAAAAAAAAAAAAAAAGCATATTTTGTTTAAGATGCGAAAAATTCGAATTCAAGTTGTATTAGTCCAGACGACCGTTCAAACAAGTGACGAAATTAAGGTAACGTATCTATACCTATAGTTGATAAGACTTGTCGCGAGCCGTTTATTGCAACTGTTATGGCGAGCTGCACTAAGTATTGCGCGAGGTGGGCGGGGCTAACCGTCCGCTACTGCCGCTGCTTCACCCCCTCAAATACCTAAAGTTTCTCTATACAGAGCGCCTTAATTGGTTTCTACGCGACATCGTGCTGGAACGCTAAATCGCTTGGCAACATGTCTTTGTCGGTAGGGTGGTAACTAGCCACGGTCAAAGCCTTCTACCAACAAAGCTGCAGTGATACTGATATCTCGCTTGCCGGATGATTTTTTCCGGAATCAGCACAATTACTTACTTGTGCAATCCCAGTTTTACGACGTATGATGCGAATGTGACATTGTTTACTAGCGCAGATCTCAAGTCGGTCAGATCTCCGGGTTTCAAATTGGGCGAGTTCTCGAAAATGTGCGATGTTATAAGGAAATCCAAGATGGCGTCCCCTAGGAACTCCAAACGCTCGTAGGCCCTCGTGCACCGATTCCGTATGTATGATGCATGGGATAAAGCCTAAAAAACAAGTAATATTTTTAAAATATATTATTTTAAGCTGTGATAGCCTAGTGGTTAGGACCTCAGCCTCCTAATCAGAGGTCGGGGGTTCGAACCCGGGCACGCACCTATAACTTTTCGGAGTTATGTGCGTTTTTAAGCAATTAAAATATCACTTGCTCCAACGGTGAAGGAAGACATCGTGAGGAAACCTGCATGCCTGAGAGTTCTTCATAATGTTCTTAAAGGCGTGTGAAGTCTGCCAATCAGCACATGGCCAGCGTGGTGGACTATGGCCAAGTGGCTCTGTAGTGACTGTCTATTAGCATTGCTAACCCTATTGGTTGCCACAGCGTAACCGGGCTGTTTGGCGAGCTTCGGAAAGAAGCTCAAAAAAAATGCTCATGATGATGATGATTATTGCGAATTGGATTCGCTTGGTTCCGTATAGACGCTATTTCAAACGTAATGCTTTTTAGTTGATTATGTATTGATTTATATTGTTTGTAACTTATGTGAATTAAAGTTGTTGTATATAAATAAATAAAGAAAAATAAATATTATTACTGAGGCAAACCTCAAGCATTGGCTTGAAATTGTTGCTTTTGCTATATATCACGGCAGTTGACTTCGTTTTTTTCAAATGCCTCCCCTGAAATCTGATCCGATTAAAGTATACGTTATAGTGTACTAACATATCAAAATTTTAAGAAAAAGTCTATTTACCTCGAGCAATAGAGCAGGGTCTTTGAACTTGTAGTTGATAATACTTTCAATGTCACTACGACAATTGTTTAGAAGCCAATCCACTTCTGTTACCGTGGTTTTGCCCTCCGTAATCACAGTGTTCACTTTTTTATGCAGGTATTCTATGAAATTATCCTAGAAGAGATTGAAAAATCGTTACAAACTTAAATATTTTATCAAGCATCTCGCAGGATTTTAATTATATTAAGATCGAAATTATAATTTACCTGCGGTGGCAAAATCCTCATCCATTCTAAAAAGCTTACAGCCGATGAAATTCCCCCGCTCAACAAGTAGGTGCCTAGTAACGCCTCGACGCAATCTGCCACAGACTAAAAAATAAAAACATTACTAAAATTAAAAAATCTGAGATGCCAATAATTACCAACAGTTACAATAAGATATAATAAGATGTCAACCATTAGGTCCTTTGAATATATATTTATTGTAAGATTTAAACCGGACATTTTTGTCAGGAAATGTAGAAAATAAGTCTTCATCTTCTTTTCCATATATCCCCCTTTTTTTTCATCAACTCACTTCTACCACCCGTCAACTCACTATGCACTCCTAGTAGTTGTTATCTGTTTCACACGGTCATCCATCTCTTATTTCGTCATCCTCTAACATCGCTGTCCTTCCGCCTATATATTTAATATTCTCTGCATTCCATGATCATCATCTCAACAGATTGAGGTCCATTGCTAGACATAGGTCTTTTGTAGAGTTCAAAAGTCAAAGGTCTTGGGCCGCTTGTTTCCAGGGGCTTCTTGTAACTCGTTTGATATCCCTCCATCAAGTTGAGGGCAACCAACGCTACTTTTACAGGTGTGGGGTCGCCATTTCAGCACCTTGGGACCCCAACGTTTATCGGTTCTTCGGCCTACCTACCTGCCCCGCCCATTGCCACTACATTGATCAAACTATAGCAACTAATTACTCCCTAATTTTTATTACTATATTCGAACTTTGATAAATTACGTGCAAAATCATTCCTAAAATTAAGATAGGGATTTTTATTGGAACCATCTCGAGTTTTCTTCTATCGAATCAAACTATTTTTGGTCGAATATGAGTAACTTTTTATTTTCTCTTACCTTATCCGATACGGCTTGGTGACGTATGTAGCACTGCATAGAGTTCTGCGCTTTGCCAAAAGGTTCTGTTTCAGCTCTGTTCTCCCAATCTGAGAACCGTTGCTCCATATGTTCGCGGCCTTCAATGGAGAGCTGTCCGCTGAGTGCATCTGCGAGTGGGAACTGCATGCCGATCAAGAATGTTGGACGTATCTGGAAAAAGATGAAACATTACGCTAGTTAACGTTATAAGTCATCATTATCATCCTCATAAAATTCGCAATGAGGGGAACATGCTTCTTCTCTTATGACATAGGCTTATATTAGTTCTATTTAGAGTAGAGAATTCGATATTGATATTTTTAACAGTCAATAACAGTTTCATCATTACCGGCTCACTACAGAGCACGGGTCTCCTCCTCAATATGATGTCATGTGCCATGTGCGGATTGGCAGACTTCACACGCCTTTTGAGAACATTATGGAGAACTCTCAGGTCAGGTGCAGGTTTCCTCACGATGTTGAAGCAAGTGATATTTTAATTACTTAAAAACGCACATAAATCCGTAAAGTTATAGGTGCGTGCCCGGATTCGAACCGCCGACCTCTGATTAGGAGGCTGACGCCCTAACCACTAGGCTATCACCGCTTCATAACAGTTTAAATGTAATAAAATTAAATTCGTGATAGAAAAACCAATAAAAAAAACTGAAGATAAAGCAATCGGACCAAAAATTAAAGCAATCTATGAGTCAGCAATCAAATCTTGTTCGACTCAGTGAACCGTACTCCTGGCAAGATCACAAAGGCATTTTCTTTTTAAATTTCTACCAGATACATCCATATATTTGTATATACTTATCCATACTAGTTTGAAAATGCGGAAGCGGATGTTTGCTTGTTTACGAAGCACACCTAAATCTCTGAAGTCAGATTGGCAAAGATATCTGTATTTTGCATCCTAGAAAAAACAATAAGATTCCTAGGCTATTTAAAAAACCTATTGCATATAGAAAATAGGTTTTCATTTTCTATTCTGTGCTGTGCTGGTTACAAGGGGAAAATTCATGCATTGTCATTGAAACATGTAAAAATAATAAAATCACCTAACAGACGTGCTTGCACGCAAGCAACGCAAGAATGCGCACAAATGTATCACTGATAGAATTTCTTTCTAACAGAATACCGGCATAAATGCATCTACCTATATATAATATGAATGTACGATTTTACTTGTTTTTATTGTAAACCGTTTGTAACCTACCTACTCATATATCACAATAATTATTTATGCAAAGAAAATTAAGTAGATCGCACACTTGTTTGCACCGTACTCGTCCCATTACCTTCTAGATGAACCACGTATAACTTAAACTATGCAAACGGATTACGATAGAGTAATTGCATGCTAACTAAAGCCTTATATAAAAGGGTCACTCAGCGAGTGCCTCATAGATCAGAGTATTATTTCTTATACTGTCACAAAAAGTAAATTAAATCAGACATTATTAATTTAGATCTATATATACCATTACAGTTTTTTGGGAAACAGTGAGTCTCGTATTGAAAAGTTATTTTCCGATATACTCGTACCCTCTGCCTGCGGTCAAAAGCCTATGACCGACACTGATCTTGCCAGATTGATCACTATCTTGATCAGATAATTACCTATAAGCAAATCACTTGCAGCCCAGACCACAAAACGCAGCGCCAATATTACTGACGTATGTAATTACACAAGAGAGTGAGCGAGCTTTGGGATATTTGTAACTTCGGATCTTTTTGTTTTATACACAATCTCTCTATCTCACCTGGTGGTAAGTGATGATGTGGTCAAGGATGAGAGCGGCTAACCTGTTAGGAAATACTCCTACACAATAGTAAATCCACGCTCCTAATTGGTTTGTACCTTATACCTAGTGCTAGTCACAATATGTCATGCGTACGTCCGCTGTTAACCAGATACACGTTCAGCTTGAAGTGACTCATACGAAAATAAAAGAAGCATGAACCCTTTCTCGCTGAACGGGACACCGGGTTCATCGGTCAGCCAACTCGTTCAAGTAAACTAGGTCAATGCAAGTACAGATAAGAACCGTGTCAATTGTAACAGCGTTGTACAATGCAAAATGTTGTAGCAATGCATAAACACACTCGTGATTCACATTATACTGGTTTGCATTTCTCGAGGCATTTAGTCGTCTTCATCGTCAGTTTAATAACATCTTACAGGCGTCCTCTCTAGTAGAGGATTTCAGACCTACCACTCTAATCCAATTGGGTTATCGGGTTGGTGGGCTTAACGTGCACTCCGACAAAGTGGTGAACCGGCACTTCATAGGTTAATTTTGAAATGCAGTTTATCTGGTGAAAACATTATTTTATTGAAGTATTTTTTTTTGCACTTCTATGATATAGTTTCACAAAAAAACATGTTTTTGGTGAGTCTGCTCGATCTCAACAATGCCAGTATTATCGCATATTGTATATACCAAAACCCTTTGCGAGCTAGTCAAACTCGCAGTAGTCGGTTTTTAATTTTAAGTTTATGTTGTAGGCTCGCAATCTTTGTTCCTTTTTAAACTAAATTAAGCGCCTCCGGATGAAGGATGAGAAGCATCCCCACCCGTCGAGCGTAATCCTCGGATTGAGGCAGGCCCAATATACAGTGCTGAACTGAACATTGGCAACATAGCTTTATAACGTTACATTTCAACGTTCGTAACAGTTCTTATAACGTTATATACATTACATAAAATACATAAACTGAAATTTTGATACATCTTCTTAAACAACACAAAACCTTATTTTCTGAAGAAAAAAATTTTAGTTTAAATCCAGAAATAGGAATACTTTGAATAGCAAATCAATAGATTTTTAACCTTTATCCTTGCAGTATTTGCTCTATAAGCTTATGTTTTATTAATTACTCCTTAAACAATTTTGCCTTTGTTGTGTGTCATTCTAATGTTGTCTATTTTTTTCTTACATTTTGTAATATTTTTATGGACATACTATTTCGAATCCCTTGAATTCATAAAGTAAAAAAAATCATACTGTATTCCACTCTAACAATTAAGCCCTACGTAGAGGAACGACTTTCACGCATTTAACCTTTTTCATAAAGTCCTTACCGGGGCAAAATGGTACTTTGCAGTGTGAAAAAAAAAGTTGCAACTGCCCAGTAAACGACCACGCCATAGTTAAAACGATAACGATTACCCGGTAGCGAGGCAAATGGGAGTGACTCTAAATTTTCAAATACATATATTGGTTGAACATGTATAAACAATAAAAATAGAATATGATGAATATGAGTGGGATACAATAGGCGGGCTTATCGATTAGTAGCGATCGCCAGGGAACCTAAGGATTCGGAAATAAAAGGCAACATTTCGCAGGTGTGTAGTTACATCTAATCGTACTTGAACCTTTATTTAAAAACCCGGTTGTTTGTTGTCAGCTTGTTCTTAGACCTGGGCGCGTTTGGAACTACCTTGGCCTACTTTAGGTTAAAGTTAACGGATGTTATAATATTATATATGTTAGTTATCCGAAGGAATTAAAATCTTGATAAATATATAATATGAACGCTTCATAGACGCCTGTACTAGGTTTACATTAGTAAAACAGATTTTGATTTTGACTTTTTATTATTATCACAAACATACCCACATAAATTAACTTAGTACTAACATAACCTACCCCAAAATATGTACACATTATTAGCTAGCTAAGTGTAGTATCGTAATGTTATTTAATACTCGGTGGTACCCGCGACTTCGTCTGCGCAAGATAATTATTTCGAGTAGCTTATATCAGCGTGGCGTAAAACATAAAAAACATGACATAAAAAATTGACACGCAGATGGTTGATTTCTTGCTAACTTAGATAACACCTATCGTCATATTTTGGACATTTCACACAATATCTTTATAAATTGTATAATTGTTAGTATATATTATACTAATTTATAAAATATATTTTGTAAAGTTTCATAAAAATCCATTCTGTAGTTTTTACGAGAAAGAGTAATAAACATCCAAGATCATGACGTAACAAAGAACGAAACGAAAATGAAAGGAACAATAAAATAATAATAAAGTACATAAGTGTTTTAAAAAAATGGCACATTTTGTTTGGCCCGTTACTTTAAAGTAGCGTGCAATTTCTAATTATTACGAAACGTTTCAAAAACAGTTACGGTTTTAGTCTTTTTTTTTAAATACCTGTGTTATAAACAATTACTGAATTTCACCTGATGTATTCGATTTTAATAGCAATTAAATATCGTGTTGCTTTGATTTACTGAAAAGGCTTGAGCGCCAACGAGGGTCTTATCGTAATTATTAAACTAAATCAGCTGTGCAAGCAAAGTACCCGGATTTTTTTGTTTTAAGTGGCACAGACTTAAAAATTTAGAAAATATATTTTTGTGTGCTTTTCACTTGACTATTATTGAATGACGTGATTCGTGTTTTTTTTTTAATTTTTTAGTATTTATCTTAATTAAGTTAAATAAATTTTAAGTCTATCATCCCCACGCAGGAACGTTAATTATAGAAGAGTTTGTCTGTACATTAACACTTTATTACAAGTGATTCTAATAAATCATATTAAAGAGATTTAATCGCAACCCGTGAAATTAGTGAGCTTCGCGGTCTTAAGTGGTCATATTTACATGTTCAACTTCCACCAAATGTTCAATTGTTATTAAATTAAAGTTAAAAAGAACAACATGACAAATTCCTTAAATGCATTTATCTTCGTATCATTTAAAGATATCCTATCAATGTGCATCACTGAGTGCAATCGAAACCACTATCGCAATAATTGTTCGCGAATTTCTAAAAATAATCCACCTACATTTTTGATTTGCATTGAATATACGAGCATTATTATCGTAGCGACAGTTTTCTACAATACATCTACAAGGTTGAGGCTAAATTATTGTATAACTCGATGTTTTTAGATAACTGAACACGGCTCTAGTGAGGATGTCAATACGCTCTTCAGTCAGTGTTCATAATTTCGGTTCGGAACGCCGGCACTTGCGCACGCGCGTTACCCGCGATTCCGTGGTAATGTGAAGAGTAAATTCCGAGTGAAAATTCGTATGTGATTCCAGTGCTTGTGATATATTCAAGGTTGTTATGTGCGGTATTTACTTTGAATTTCATTTTACTTTCCACTGCTACTAGGAGCGCATAAGTAATTTTTGTGATAACATGTAAAAATATGCCTCATAGCTTCGGCGAGATGAATAAGTGAAAGTTAATAGCGCGAACAGCGGCGACCTGAATATTCACTAAGTTACCGTTAAAATCGAACGATGCTAAAAAATACCTACATTGACTCGAGAAATATAAAAAATACCAAAAATTTAAATTAGCGATTGATAATACAAATGTAGAATCGAACCCCGTAGACCGTGCATGCCTATTTAGCGGATGTATCTCTGGATTGTTTACTTTTTTGCTTCTCTAATTATACAGACAAGGTTAGTTCAATTTAAACATAAAAAATCCATAAATGTGACTTGCTATTTAGGAACCTTTAAACTATTATTAGGTATTACCTAAGCCACTATCACGTTAACTGTAGAAGTTTAAAAAATCTTGCCACGGCCACGGTTTTACCTAGTTGGTACTATATAGTGATTCGTGACTTTTTGTTACTAAAATGTTAGATGATTGGTGTGATTTTAATATAATACATAATGTAAGTAAGCAAGGAGGCCTTATCTGATACATAGTCCATTTCTCAAATATAAAATTCATTTAAATGACAACGCCAAATTTAAAGGCTCTGCTAAAAGTTGAAGACTGCAGTTGTACGTACTGTTTGTTTACTACCGCCAAGACAAATTTGCCTTATTATTTATACCGGAATGCAGATTCTACTATTCTCAAGAAACTCAGCGGTTTATTTTTTATTTTCTCACACTATCTGATCAACTCTTAAGCAACATTCACACCAAAGGTTCAAAATTTCCTTCAAAGATTTAAGTGATAGAATATATGTATATATTTTTTTTAATTTTTTTTATCCAGTACAAGTTAGCGACAATCTTACCTGATGGGAAGTGATGGTGCAGTCTAAGATGGTAGCGGGCTAGCCTGTTAGGGGTATGGTAAACCTAATTTGTGATTGGTCTCTACGCGACCTCGTGCCGGAACGCTAAAAACACTTGGCGACGTCTATGTAGGGTGGTAACTACTCGTAGCCACGGCCGAAGCCTCCCACGAATAATGGGGGTACACAAAGGATAGAGGAATCTCAATTTGTTTATTGATCCTATGTTCAACATAACTTCGTAAATAAATGCTTAATTGGTTGTCAGTAAGGGTACTTTAGCTACAGTTAGGCTTTCATAGATGCTCTTTATCCTGTCACGTCGTTCATCGAACAATTTTGAAACCTACTTTAGCCGAGTAACAAATATTATAAAACTTTCAGATGTTCAAAAACTTTGCCTTTTTCATTGCTATAACGGCAGTAGGCATTGGTATTGCAACTAAATATTACCAGCTTCAGAGCGTTCCCGATTTACCAGAACTTGATTTAGAAAAATGGTGGGGTGACGGCGACAAACCCAAGCATGAAGACAAGTCTATAAGACCTTTTAAAATTGTCTTCAATGACTCGGTAAGAAATTGAGAAAACCTACGTATACATAATATATACAGTATATTAACTTGTAGTAATGTGTCTTTCTTTGGTAATGGACTGCAATATAAAAGACCGGATGCTAATTTATTATATATATATACTATTTTTTTTTCTTTCATTTTATGGCTTTACACAGATTAGCCAATTTCAAGTTTATAGCAATGTAGAAGTTAGGGAGAAATAGCGGGAAACTTCGCACTCCGCCGACGCGGCTCATTCAAACCTTTTCCAAATCAATACATTAATTCAAGAAAAGCGTGAAAAAACCGCGCCCGCCATATACGAAGTCTCCCGCCTTTCTCCAAACCAAAGACTACAATAGTGTCATATACTATATTACTTATTACAGATGATAGAAGATTTAAAAAGCAGATTAAAAAATAGACGTCAATACACCAGACCAATGGATGGTATGCAATCCGAATACGGTATGAATACGGTATACTTGGAAAAGATATTAAAGTACTGGACGGAAGAGTACAACTTCAAAGAAAGAGCAGACCGTCTTAATAGATTTCCCCATTTTAAAACAAAAATACAGGGGTTAGACATTAACTACATAAGAGTGAAACCAGAGGCGAAAAATGTGAATGTACTCCCTTTGCTACTCATGCATGGATGGCCAAGTTCGTCCAAGGAGTTCGATATGGCAATACCTATGCTGACAACACCGAGAAGTGGATACGATTTCATTTTCGAAGTTGTTGCCGTCGATTTGCCGGGCTTCGGATTTTCGGAGGTACGTACCTTAACAACTAAATATTATTTATATAATTTCGTGGGTGGAATCCGGGACTCATGACTACCACAAAATATTGTAATGCTGATTTTTTTTCGCCAAGGTAACTAACGCAAATCTCATCTAGAAATATATTTTATTATTTCAAAGAATTAGTATTGCTTTTCAAATGGGGAACGAAGCCAGTAAGATACTGGTAGCGGAAGCTTGCCTAAAGGGAATCCATCCTTTTAATAATATATTTTAGTTATGATATATTTTTTAAGGTTTTTAGTTTGAGGTTCATCTTAATCTAAGGTTTATTTTAAGTTTTTTTTCTGTCATTCCCCTATATGAACAATTGAACATTATGAATCTACTAACTGTTACATAGAAGGTAATTTTTGACAATACGAGTACACTCGTTAAGTTGATACGGTAGACCAAGAGATACTATTTTATTACATTTGGTTAAATTAAGAAAAAAAACTACCTAGTAACTTTATACTCAAACTTTACACGTGCCTTTTTTTTGTAATGTTTCTCTTGTCTGTGATTACCATCCTGTCTGTACCATTATGTATTGTATACAGGATGCGATTTTTACTATAGGCTTAAGGCGCAAGTTACTATAGGTTAAGGTAGCTATCATAATGCCGTTCACGCAAATTTGTCCTTACAGTTTTAGTTAGTGTATTGTCCCAAGTGAAGCACTTGAAAGTCTAATAGGCGTAATTTTTGTTACTTATTTCCTCAGCCAGGTTTTGCGAAAACCAAAACAAAAAACAAATAAATAATTTTTTTATTCAAAAATTCTTAAACACAGTTATCTAGTTTTCACACGCCTAACAAAAGAGTAGATGGGATTTAAAATAAAAATCACTAACAAAAGACACAAATCACCATGTATACGTAAGTAGATGTCTATTTTGAATTGAAATTCATCAACCACAAAGTTTGGTGTTTTAATGCCTATACTGACACGTTTAAATACGAGGGTTTTTTTTTCTAAGAATTTTCATGGTTTATCCATAGTTTAGCTGATAGCCTAGTGATTAGGACGTCAGCCTCCTAATCGGAGGTCGGGGGTTCGCACGCACCTATAACTTTTCGGAGTTATGTGCGTTTCTAAGCGATTAAAATATCAATTGCTTTAACGTTGAAGGAAAACATCGTGATGAAAACCTGCACGTCTGAGAGTACTCCATAATGTTCTCAAAGGTGTGTGAAGTCTGCAAATCCACACATGGCCAGCGTGGTAGACTATGGCCGAACCCTTCTCATATTGAGAGGAGACCCGTGCTGTAGTGAGCCGAGAATGGGTTGATCATTTTCTTTTATTCATGGACTTTAACATCACACATTTCCTAGTCACATAATTATTATATAATCTATAAAGGATATAGGACAAATTTTAATGGAGGAGAAATTTAGTTCTGAAAACATGAAACATCGTAGGATAGATTTCCACAAACTTCACAGATAATAAAGATTTTTAAAATGATAAATCTAAAATTTCAGGGAACAAACAAACCTGGCCTGAGCCCTCTACAGATGGGTATAATAATGAGAAACTTGATGAAACGGCTCGGATTCAATAAATTCTACATTCAGGCCGGCGATTGGGGCTCGCAGACGGGTACACATTTGGCTACTGTCTTTCAAGATGAAGTGTTGGGGTGAGAAAAATAAAATGATGACATATAATTAGGATAGGTTTATATCTTCCTGGATAACTTTCATGTATAAATAAATCCGGTGGGCGCAGAAGTGGGTAATAAATAGTAAAGCATCTCGGTTTAACTTTATACAACGCTAAACTACAATAACAAGTTGTAGACAAGTTCGTCATATTTTCTTAATTGAGGATAACAAGTTCGTTTAATCTCATCTTTAAATTGTTTTCAACCTTATTTCTAGTTTTAAACGCATAAACATTATACTTCCGTGCCGCAGCGCGTGCGCTGTCGCATTGTAAAGTTTGATATCCTGGGTTCGTTTCCTGGCTTGAGCCTGGTCTGGTGGGAGGCTTCGGCCGTGGCTTGTTACTACCCTACCGACAAAGACGTGTAGCCAAGCGATTTAGCGTTTCAGCACGATGTCGTGTGGAAAATGTTTAGGAGTATGGGTTTATCATACCCCTAACAGGTAACCCCTTTACCATCTTAGACTGCATCTTCACTAGCCATCAGGTGAGATTGCCGTCAAGGGCTAACGTGTTTAAAAACGTATTGTGTTTAAAAAAAAAAACAATCATATGCATATCAAAATCATGTCTAATGTACCAACCCTTATAAGTTATATAGATATCATTCATTCATTAATTTCTTCAATTCAGCTTTAATATGATAACTCTTTCTAAACGCATACTTAGATAAACAAGTCTGTAATCATGTCTAACGTACTGAGAAAAATAAACACGGTATTGTAAGATTCACCTTTCATTCCGCTTCATATGAGATAGGTGAAGGCCACAGATGCAAAGCAAAAATTACGTGTACTTAAGTATATTTACAGACTAAAGTAGGTATTAAGAGTTAACACGTGAAGCCAGTTAGTTAATCATGAACCTATTAGACGTGAGGCAGTTAACCACGTTAACTGATAATAAGCGAAATCATTATTTTCATAACGATCATTGAGACTATAATAAAATGACAATCGCTTTGGACAGACCCGTATAGTACGGAGCAGTTCGCTATTAACGCTTAGAAAAAATCTGGAGACTTTATAAATAGATTTTCTTATTATATAAAGCTATTATTATTCAACGAGCTATAACTAGCCACGCTTTACTGGTGATACAACTGTATGCTCTCATACTTAAAATAAAAATAAATGATTCCAATGATTTCTTAATGAAAACTTGTTTTTTTTTAATCGGTGCCCAGCTAACAGAGATCTCGCTGAACAAACAGAAAAAATACATACTGTTCAACATAGAACGTAACCACTAGGTTAAAGAAAGCGTGAGTTGCTTTCACACGCAAATGATGGTGTAGCATGTGTATTTTTAAAATACTCATAATATATAATTTTTTATATATTTTTAAATTGTGTTCAATGCAACGTGAGAAAATTTCAAATCGATCAGTGAAGTAGAAACAATTTTTTTTTATTTGTTTACATTTGCGATTGAATTTTTTGCTTGCAGATTCCACACGAACATGCCAGTATCCTCAAGACCCATAAGCAACCTCAAGTATGTCATTGGGTCACTATTTCCTAGTTTGATTGTCGAAGACAAACATCGACATAGGATGTATCCCTTGAAAGATCTATTCTCATATTTAATGCGGGAGAGTGGTTACTTTCACTTGCAAGCTACGAAACCGGACACAATTGGTAGGTAATATTTCTCTCTCATTAACAGCCGCAAACGTAACGCAGTTCTTTTTCTGGTAGGAGTTAAACCACTAGAAATTGTCACGTAAGAAAAAATCGTTATGCCCTCCCCGCCGTGCGAATCGTTTGGTTCCGTCCAGCGGAGCGTATTCCGTACAGTTTAGTCAAGCGCTGGGCAGCATAATTCAAGTGTTACTTAAATGTAACGTTTCCGAAGGTCTGAGAAAACACAAAACTTCGTTACTGACGTGGGTCCCTCGACATGCTACTTCCCTTTTTTCTTGCTCCTGACTGCAGAAACTATCTTTCATCAACTCAGATAAAAAAAACGATAAATCTCACATGAAACAGTAATATACAACATTATTTATGTAAGTATGCAAAATTTTCCCCAAATGCGACTAGAAAATCAAAATATTATACAGAAATACTGATAGAAATCGGTGCGCCAGAGCCGAACAAAGAAAAACCAGCACGCTGACAAACAGAAGACACGCTGTCTCAATTTTGTTACATAATTCATATATACGCTTCTCACTTCCGCTTTCCTCACTGTTTCATGGCTTCATCTGCTCAATCTGAGTTCATCAATATATTTTAGAAATTATGCTATACACGCTACGCAATGTTTTGCTAGCTCTCTCGATATTATTATCACATGATAATAATTGAGACCGGTGCCTTAATGTGATCTTCTGAGCAAAAGAGAGAAAACATTCCTTATTATTTTTTTCTTTTTTTGGCGGGAAACTTCGCACTCGGCGGACGCGACTCCCTACAACCTTTCCCAAATTAATACCTGTTAACCATTCAAAAATCTAGCCACTACACAAACCACGCCAAAACTATAATGTCCACGAAACAACCAACACCAGTCCTTTTCGAATTTAGCCAACAAACATTAATTCAAGTAAATCGTGAAACAACCGCGCCCGCCATATACGAATCTCCCGCCTTTCTCCATTCTTTATTTAATATATGCGAGTTGGTACTGAAACCTTATCAGGAACCTTATGATCCCTAGTCAAATGCACCAAAAACAGGGCAGCCGAGCCAGTCATAATTATTTCAAAATTAAATACATTTACATGAATTGGTTGATAATAATTAAATTATTGTTATAATATGTTGTTTTATTACAGGTGCTGCATTAGCAGACACGCCGGCGGGTCTTGCTGCCTACACTCTGGAGAAGATAGGTGTTTGTAGCAATAGGGATCAGCTGCACACACCACACGGAGGTTTGGAAGAAATCAATATTGATGATTTGCTGGATACAGTTACTATATTATGGGCAAATGAACGGATTACGACCTCGATGAGGGTATATGCGGAAGCGTTCGCGTGGCCTGAAGTATTTGTTGTTCACGAGTGAGTATGATATGCATCTATACTATAGTAGTAGCTAGAATTTGATATGAAATTACGAATATAAGCAAATTATTACATCAACTATAAAAAACTTACATTAGAGTCATACTTAGACTTTTGTGGGTTTACACAGTGCAACCTCGATATAACAAATCGGAGGGGAACAAGAAAATATTCGTAATATCAAGTAATTCGTTGAACTGAGGTTTGTTATGTTGAGGTTAGATTGGTCTAAAATTCGTTATAAAGAGGTAAAAGAATAGTTTTATTGATGATTAATGATGTTTCGCTTTTCTGCGACCGATAAGGAACACCTTTAACGTTTCTGAGCCATTTTAACTTAAATCTTTAACAATAGTGACGAGCAGAGGTGTTTACATAACTTTCCATCAAAACAACAATGATTACTGTACAAACAAAAGCGTGTAGAAACATGTCGCGACATGAATCACATTATAAGATTAAGAGTTATATTATTGGTGGAAACTTTATATAAAGGTTTTGGGCTGGCAAAATTCGTTAATTAGAGGTATGAATACTTTTTCTTGATAGTTGAAAATTCGTTATAAAGAGGTTGTACGCAAAGAATGTTCGCAATGTAAAGGTATATTTTATATTGACTCTTATGGACAATTCAAGGGAATTACGAAGAATTTGTTAAATCGAGGAAGTCGTTATATTGAGGTACGTAATATTAAGGTTGCACTGTATTATATAATTAAGTTAAAAAAATGTGAAAACAATTTTAAATTCAATTTTGTATTTATATAATTGAAAGGCTTTATTATTAATTCATGATAGAATTCCCAAATTATGTTTATGCATAATCAAATTGAAAGCAGAGTAGTGACTCGAATTTAAAGCCTAGAAGAGATACATTTCGAGGACACATTACATATATTAATTAAAAAAAAATCGGTTAATATATGTATGAATTATATTTTTCAGCATTCCAACATATGTGCCAACGGCTGTTATAAATTTTCTATACGAAGTGGTATACCAGCCTGATTGGATTCTACGCGATAAATTCCCCAATCTAGTACATTCTACGACACTGGATTTCGGAGGACATTTCGCTGCTATGCACACGCCTAAGGAATTAGTCGATGATGTTTTTGAATCTGTGGTCGAATTCATCAAATTCCACGATAGCAATTCCAAGAAATAAAACTGTCTAGATAAAATTATACATATTAAGTTTAGTCAGTCAACGATAATTTAAAAGTCTAAACTATTTTCAAATATTAATTCAAGCAATAATTCAAGGCAGCATATATGTTTTGAAATAATTTTATTATGTAATGAACTCCGAATACATCCTAACATGATGAAATTTGCTCAAAACAGAATCATTCTTGTACTAGAATGTAAGAATAGTAAAATTAAAAATGCCATCTGTAGAATATAACTGGAAACATTTATATAAATGACGCAAGTTTTTGACAACCTCCGTGGCGCAGTGCGTGCGCTGTGTATGTCGAAGTTGGAGGTCCTGGGTTCGATTCCCGGCTCGAGTCTGGTCTGGTGGGAGGCTTCGGCCGTGGCTAGTTACCACCTTACCGACGAAAACGTGTTGCAAAACGATTTAGCGTTCCGGCACGATGTCGCGTAGAAACCAATTAGGAGTGTGGGTTTACCATAACCCTATCAGGCCCGCTCCTAGACTGCATCATCACTTACCACCAGGTGAGACAGCCGCAAGGGCTACCTTGTAGTGTATAAAAAATGTATTTCTAACCGTTTTAACGAACACGATCTGTGGATCAAGATCTTTGGATTGCGGAGTTACGATCACACGGCAAAATTTTTACTAGTTCAATGGGCAAATCTTACAATTTTGCAATAGTTTATTTGGTTTAAATCCGTAACAACAAATCTTATTTTATTATTACATGGGGTTATTGCTATTTGAAAGCTGGAATTATACTTAATTTACAACAGAAATTGTTACAGAGTTCATTTATACGTAAGATGTAATTCTGCTGATAACCTTAAGTAATCTTGCCTTGTCGCTAATAAATACCCTTGAAAAAGTTATGCTTATTAATTTTGTAAAAAAAAAAATCTTTCTTGGGGATAGTTGTAAATATACAAGAAATTATTTATTGCTGCAAACCCCTTGAAAGTGTTTAGTAATAGTTATTTTTTTTTTTTTTCCTTAAAATTGTTGAAGTAATAAGGAATTTTGGTCTATATTAATTGTTAAAAAAAAAGGAGAAAAGACTACATAGTTTTAAGTAAAAGAGTAATAAACGTTTTTTTTGTTTATCTTTTTTTTTGTCTTGTAATCGGGGAAACTCTTAATGTGGTAGTGTTTCCCTGATTTAGATTTAGTCCGATTATACTGTTATCGTGGTAGATTTAAATGATATAAATAAGAATAAAGAAAGAAAATAAATAAAATACCAATAAACATAATTTTAACGCAGTCATAAATCGATCGAGTTGTAAATTGTGACAGCACAAATAGATAAATCTACAAATTCAAAATATTATATTTTCAAATTGGCCTTTATTAGGCGCTTTCTGATGCATACATATTAAAGTTAAGGATATTATTTGGAACATCGTAGTGAGATGGCGTTGATAACTAAGGTAGTTAACGTAAACATAAAACGGAGGTTTCCAAACGCACCCTACTTTGAGATATAGCATAAACTTAGTATTGACTTTATCACCATCAAGTCACGTACTAGCCTTACTAGTCAAGTCTATTTAAGAACAACCCAGTTATAGATATTACTTTAGATCAATAGCTCTAACCAAGCGTTATGTTCAAACAAAATGAGCTCCCTCTCTTATTCTCTTTCTTATCAATACACTTATAAACTCTTATAGAGCGGGATATATATTCAAACAATATTACGGAAAAATTTGAACGGTACTCACGCGGTGTTCTTCTATAAAGGAGATGACCTGCTGTGGCGCCGAGAAGCCGGGAACAACGAAGTCTCTTCTAGGGCTGAATTGTTCTACTTTCATACGTCCGCCTAGTTGTACGCGTTCGCCAGCGTAGTACAGATTTCTGCCAGAAAAACGTATTTTTTTTATTTAGTCCGTCGTGCTAGGAGAATCGAATCGTCGGCCCTAAATAAGCCCGCACCATTACGTAGCAAGTAATTGTAATTGTGCAGCGCAAAGATCTGGAATGCCCTTCCGGCTATTCTTCCCCGATAGCTACATATTCGGTTCCTACTAATCAAGAGTGAATTCGCATCTTCTAGATGAGCGCGGTCCATTGGGCCTTAGCCAAGAAATTCTTAAATTTACCTTCCTTGCGATCTGTTACATCCCTGAAATTGCTTACACACTATTATTGTTTTGTGTAATAGTAAGGTCACTTCAGCAATATGTCTCTTTATAAGGCAATCTAATTTCAATATGCTTTAATCATTCTGGTATTAGCCTAATTACTGCCCATCTACGAACCCGGTATCTGCTTGCCGGCTGGCTCAACAATGAGCTAACCTCCTGAGCACAAATTGCCGAAGATCTTTTGTTGGTCAGTGTCGCGAATCAAGGTAAAGTGATTTAAGTAATTAAGTCGAGTCAATCATTGGAGAACATTCATTAAATAATAAACGATTACTAGTGCTATGAACGTTGGGGTCCCAAGGTGCTGAAATGGCGACCCCGCACCGTTTAACGTAGAGTTGGTCGACCCCCAGCTAAGTGGAAAGACGATATCAGACGAGTCGCAAGGAGCCGCTGGATACAAGCGGCCCAAGACCGTGGCCATTGGAACTCCCTACAAAAGACCTATGTCAATCGGTTGAAAATGATGATGATGATGAGTGCTTGATTTATAGTGTTTTTTTTTGTTTATATCATCAAGTACCACAGTGTAACAGATCTAACTCGGGATTTCCCATATATAAGAACTAAAAACTCAGAACCAAGGCAGGCCGTCTTCAGAAAATTATTGGGTTCCACCCAACTAACGCCTCATTTGGCCTTATTAAAATGTAGTTTACCTATTGCCAATAAGCCGACTTTTGATATTCGTCAACTGGCCCTCATCTAATGCTGGATACTTGTGGAACAGGTACAAGCTGGCGGCAAACTTGAGGAAGGAGTCTCCAAGTGTTTCCGCGCGTTCCAGATTAAAGGTGTCGTTTGAGTTGATGGTTGTTAGTGCAGCCACTATATCCCGTAACTCGGGACCTCGAGCAGTGGGCGTTTTTGATAGAATCGCTATTTTATCGTTGTACCTGTAATCAGAACTTACATTGCTCACGTCCAACTCGTACTGACGAGCGGAGGCATCCATGAAATATGAAACTTAGCAAAAACTCATGGTCATGTTTCATATGCAATGATAGATACACAAGCCAAACCAGAGAGATGGACGTGTTTAAAATGACATTTAATTAAGACTTTATTGAGATTTTAAATACTCATTGTTTCATAATGAATATATTTCATGTTCACTTAAAATAAATTACAGGCTTGATTACAAAGTTGCATCTTTCAGCTCGCAAAACGAAGGTGATATGAATAACAAATCTTTCCGTGGATGTACTGCAAGCACCATTAAGATCAAATTGTCGTTTAGACGTACAACAGTCTAGCCAGTAGATTTGCAAATCTACGATTTGTCTTTATGGAGAGAACATTCATATAGAAATGAGTTTGAATTTTGCGTTTTATATTGAGGTTAACAAAATTTCACATTTCACTCTTGACAATATTAGATTATAACTAATAGCTACTTTTTCAGCAACAAATAATATAAAAACCATTTCACTCGCGATATCAAACCAAAGCGCCCTTTTCACGGTCTTTAATGTTTATTATCGCTACCTTCGCTCACTACGCTGGGATAAACGATTCACGATTTTCATTTCGTATTTATTTGATAATTTTAATATTCTATTGATTGAACTAATGCGTGAAGTCACTTACTTTACAGGTGGTGGAAGTATTGCTGCGGAACCCGTGATAGTCCTCGGTGGTGACAGTACAACATTTCGATTGGGACTTATGGGCTCAACGAGCGGCGCCGTAACGAACGTGTCGAAACACTCGATATCCATCAGTGTTACCGTGGACAGTGTGCGGTCGATGTCGATCGGTTCATTGTTCTCCTAATTAAAATTAAAATATATTTGTCAAATACCAGCGTAACTAAGTGTATTTGAGCAAACGTTACGAAATCTCTTAAAGCGAGCAAACGTCGTTCGCTTCGACTGAAGAACTGTATTTTGATAGATGTGACAGATTATTTGATACCACTTGGTTACCCAAAAATACTCTCGCCAATTCTGTTGCGCACATATCTCTAAAGTAGACCTCATTATAACGTCTAATAATATGCATTTTATAATTTTTCACAATGTTCAGTTTAGAAAGAGATGGTACTATTTTAAAATCTGTCTGATTTAGATTAGTTTAGAGAGTTGGGTACAACAAATCTTCATATCTAAATTGGCCACGCTCAACAATAATCATCAGAAGAACCCAAAAATAGTTAATGCGTTTGCATGAAACTCGTACTTTTTCGCTAATAATAATTGCTGAAAATGATATTAATGAATAAAATCCATACTACGAATAAAAGACCAGCATTGAAATTATCATATCACAGTGCGTGAGAAGGTCGAAAACTTTAATAGTGGCTTTGTATAATAAGAGATCTGCCTATTCAGTGATGTCTACAAATAAATTCTGATCATTTGTAAATTGCCACCTACGTTAACAAATGAAGTGGCATCCTTGACCCAAGTCCAAATCTTTCAAAATGTACGTAAAAGCGTTCACTGCGGGATGTGAAAGAACTTACATGGTTACCGCAAAATTGGTCTAGACCTCCAATAACAACCGAGAGTATGCGAGATATACATACATGTATTGTAATTGGTTTCTCTGAACATTGAACATATTTCAATTGTACTCAATAAAGACGCCTTTCCTCTAAGTTTGTCTTAGAAGTAAATTCTTTGAAAAATTTAAAGAATTACGCATAATTCATCATCGTCAAATATGATAGATATTCTTATATATTGCTTAGTTGTTTTTGGTGGTTCAGATTATAAGACCATTTTTGCCATCCTCCTTTTATATTTTTTGGTGTTTTTAATACAAAACAAACACCGAATACAATAGGTTTGTTCACGTAATTGACAATTTCTAATGATATCGATATTTAAACTACTACTACCTACAGCACCAATAACATCTTACAGCTGTGTTTTATGACATTTGAAATCACCTATTTATAAAGTGCGGTCGTTAACTGTGTTTCTACGTCAGCAAATGTATAAAATAACCCATAATTACCATAGTCAAAGTTAAACAAAGTTATGCCTCTAAGTTTACTTAAAACCTGAAAGAAAAAATGTGGATCTAATTTGTGGTTAAATACAATAACTTTTCATTACAGGAAAAAACTGTAACGATGCTGGGACACAAGTAGAAAGATCGGTTCTATGTACATTTGTATAAAATGTCTTATAGAGGCTAGTTGGAAGAAGCCTATACTGATGGGTATTGAAGGTTTCATGATGATGAAAACTTCTAGAGATATAACGATACCAAGTTTTCATTAATAATATCTGGTGTCGCTGTCATCAGCTGTGATTACATTATATTATAGGTGACACGGCACCATAGCAACATCAAATTAATTTAGGTTGTTTTTGTATATGAAAACTGAAATATCTGTATTTCAAACTATTATGATTTCTCTATATCGAGAAAGTACTAGTGATATTTGATATTGCAGCGTACTGAGTACCCCTATCCAACTAGCCTCATATATTGAAGCGAATCTTGACCATTTGTCCGTTATCAGCGCAAAATCTATGACTAAACATTGTAAAACAGTAAAACTAGATTAAAATTGCCAGTTAAAAGTTTCTGGTGATATACATACATCCCATGGGTATTCCTTCGTAATCTTCTTTTTTTGAAGTTGGTAAACGCTCTCTTTCACGGATATAATATTGGGCGTCCTTGGTGAAGCGTCAATCGGGTTGTTTATTCTGTTAGGAGTAAGAAGAAATATCTTCACTCAAATAAATAAACATTAAATTAAATTTTCATTTCATAGCCTCTTTCCAATCCCTGTAGGCATTAATATTTAATGATTCCACAACGAGTTAGTGCCACGGGCGCACCGAACGAGGCCTGATGGTAAGTGATGATGCCGTCTAAGATGGTAGCGGACTTACCTGCTAGGAGAATGGTAAACTCATACTCGTAATTGGTTACGCGAGTTTGTCCACAATACAAGTGCAGACCGAACCATGTGTACACACTTAATAAACCAGTTATCAAGCACATCAAGCCATTTTTGGAATCGGACTAATATTATGATATAAGCGATGTTATATTGATTTATTATTAACTTACCTATCAATGCTAGCAACTGTTGCAGGCTCCTCAATATTGGATAATAAAGACTTGACAGCTACATGCAAATCGATTTCTATCGGTAGCCATTCTTCCCCTGAAACGAACAAAAATTTTGCAGAATAGGTCTAATTCTCTTAGCTTAGCCAATATGCTGACTGCCAAACAAAATTGAAACCTAAATGTTAAATTACAAAATGATTTACTAACATCATCATGAACAACCCATTACCGGCTCACTACAGAGCACGGGTCTCCTCTCAATATGAGAAGGGTTTGGCTATGTCCACCACGCTGGCCATGTGCAGATTGGCAGACTTCACACGCCTTTGAGAATATTATGGAGGACTCTCAGCAGCAGCGTGCAGGTTTCCTCACGATGTTTTCTTTCACCGTTGAAGCAAGTAATATTTTTTTTTAAACGCACATAACTCCGAAAAGTTATAGGTGCGTGCCCGGATTCGAACCGCCGACCTCTGATTAAAGGCTGACGCCCTAACCACTAGGCTATCACCGCTTAATTAGATTTACTAACGCTCGATGTTAATAATCATTCATATCTTCAGATAGCAGATTGACTCTAGTAGTGCTGTCAACATTGAATCTACTATCTGAAGTTTTTGGATTAAATCCATTACAAATATCGATATTTTGTAAAATGTCTTTGTCTAGTTGATGTAAAATGTAATAGTTTTGTAATTTTACAAAGCTGAGTATCATCTCGTCTTGAATGTGAGAGAGATAGCAAATAAAAAGCAAATTCTTACCTTTCACCAATGCTTTGCATCCCTTCTTTGTGTCGCTTGCGATTTGCGAGCGGAGTTCCTCAGCCGTTAAAAGCATTGTTATTCTGTGAATTATGATGATATGAAATATTGCGAAGTTATTAATACCCACCCTGGAAAACTATAGCAAAACAACTCTAGTACTTAACTAGTAATTCAATTTCTATGAAATATTATAGCTATATTCATACAGGTTAGTGAAACACAACCGTATTAATTGAAAAAGGGTGATTTAAAACAATCTATCGTACAGTTACAAAACTAAATCCAAAATGGTCAAATAAACAAAGTTTATAAACTTAATCAATTAACGGTTATCTAATTTTCTTTAACTGTTAGTCGCTAAGTTAATAAGACGTCAAATTGAGGGCCAAAATTAAAAATCAAATAATCTTAATAAACGTGGATGTCTTGAAAGTTAAGCAGGCTATCGATTCAAAAACTAGCCGCAAGTATAGAGGAATCAGTGACCTGTGCACAATGCTGGGTAGCAGAACTGCCTTGTACCACATAACGCCGGGATATTCGTCCTTGATGCAAAACTCTGGCACGAATATCTCGTTGAAACGGCGGGGTTTGTCATCTCCCTGAGCGATGGATATGAGCTTGCGTTGTTTATCCGTCAGTGCGTTGATGGTAGCCGCGCGCGGTAAGAGGCAGTTCATTCGAGAGTTGATAGTGCGCACCTGTTGTACATATTAATTAAGCTAAACCTCAGTTGGCTGTAGTGGGGTTAAAATTAACTTTTCAGTAGAATAATGTGATCTTAATACAGTATTGTAAGAAAAGTTCTTAGAGCTTACAAATAAACGTAGTATAACTTCGGAATACGCTCTAACATTTGAGGTGTGACAAAATACTTCACAGATGTGACGTCTATTTCCGGCGTGACGCCACGTCTATTTGTAAGACCTTGTACCTTGACCTTGACCTTAATATTAGTGATCAGCTACTTATGGACGTTTATAAAAATTCGCAGTGATTAACTACTTTTAAAAGTCCCGGGTCTGTATTAAAAAAAAAGTATGCAAGAGGTAGTAGTAGCTAGGAGGCGCGTGCGCGTGCTGTGAATTGTTATACAGAGCGTATACGCACAGAGATCACTTCGAATAAGTTATTTATATACAAGATAACTATACAGATAAAAGAAAAAATATTACTTTTATTGAACTTAAAATAAATTGTATTAAAACCACACTACGAAACTTTTTTTTAAAGTATTTTTGTTTCCATGCGGGATCGTTAAAAAAGTCAACGAAACATGATTAATAATATAATAATTATGATTGAGATTAGAACGAACGATCGCAATACGTACTTAGTAGGCTAATAAAGATATAAAACAAATCAAAATATTTTCTCACCTCAAGCAACGGTTGATCTTTACTGCCAAAGATCTCTAGATTATGTTTGACCATGTAATAATCCTCGAATGTTTCAAAGGAGTCCGATCCGAATTGAGACTGAGGTGTCTTATACTCAAGTACGTTGGACACTATGTACCTGTAAAATAATATGGAACTTTTTTTTTAATTTACTACAAGTTAGCCCTTGATGGCAATCTCACCCGATGGTAAGTGATGATGCAGTCTAAGATGGTAGCGGGCTAACCTGTTAGGAGAATGGTAAACCCACACTGCTATTGGTTTCTACGCGACATCGTGCCGGAACGCTTAATCGCTTGGCGACACGTCTTTGTCGGTAGGGTGGTAACTTGCCACGGCCAAAGCCTACCACCAGACCAGACTCGAGCCGGGAATCGAACCCAGGACCTCCAACTTTATAATGCGACAGCGCGCACGCTGCGCCACGGAGGTCGTCAAAACTACATTAGTATCATCATTACACAGCATGAGAATAGTTTGACCCTTATCCATTACGATGGCTAAGTGCGGTATGGTACACTTAACAAGCTTTTGAGAACATTATGTTGTTCTCAAACACTAATATAGCATTCATATAACTAGTAATTTTAAGTTTTATATTGCTTAAATTAAAAAAGTAAAGAATCAAAAATTTCAAAAGGCAAATAGTGTGCATGTTTGTGAGTATGGGCGTATTGAGTATGTATTTACTACTTCACGCCGGAACTACCAAATCAATTTAACTGTAGGTTAGAATGGACGAAGATTTTACCCTAGAGTAACAAATAAGCTTTTTTATCCGGGAAACTTCATTTTTCCCGACAGTTAGTGAAAATCTGAATTTTACGTCGACGTTATAACGAACTTCGAATTGGCTAGGTTACTTCTTGCCAATTTGAAACCTAAAAAGAAGAAACCTTATTGATAATTTGACAGCTAAACCTCGCTTGTCAAAATATTTATTGTATTTCTACTGGAGACGATTTTATTAAAAGGATTGCCGCGGGTGTTTTTATAAAACGAAGAGAATGGGCAACATCCTAGCAATAGTAATATAGTAAACCAGCCATAAGATCATAAGTCTTCGTACCTGTCAGGCAATATGCTCCCTCGATACCACGGAGTTACCACTGAATTCAAGTATGTTTCTCTGGTCACTTCAAGTGTTGCTCTTTCCTGAAGATATATAAATGTCGTCACGATAAATTTACACAATACATTGTTGTTAGTTATTATACAAACTCTCAAAATCTATATATATAAAAGCGAAAGGTCACTTACATACTTCCTGATTAAACACGAGATCTCAAAAACTATTGTACGTATAAAGCTATAATTTTTAGCAAGTAGGTAGTTGATAGTTAAGAGATATCAGCTAAAAAAGGATATTTGAAATTTCCACCCCTAAAATAGGGGTTGGAAGTTCGTATGAAATTTCTTTGTTTTTAGAGCTAGAGACACAAAAATTTGCATTAAGATTAATAATTATTATTTATTAAACATGTACATCAATTTTTTTTTTTTAAATAAGGGTGGTAAAATAGGGGATGATAATTTTTGCCTAATTTTAATAATGAAGTCTACAAGCTTGAAATTTTGAAAATAGGTTTCTTTTAGGGCGTAAGTATAAGGTTAGATTTTTTTTTCATCCAAATCTACCCCGAAGGTGGTATAATAGGGGTTGAAGTTTGTATGAAAGTCCTATGTTTTTTAATTTAGAAACACGAAAATAGGCAATTTGACATTTGCCTGTAGCTTACTTTCTCAAGCAAGGCATTGGCCGCACGGGAAACCTCAATCTCACGGTAAATCAGCCATTCTACGCAGACGAAGTCGCGGGCAACAGCTAGTTATATAATATAATCATAATAAACCAACACCAGGTATTAATTATAAGGAAAATAAACGAGAATTTCTTGAGACAATCAAATACTGCAACATTGTTGCTAAAAATAAGCCACTAATTATAACTCATTATTCTCTTAAAATCTGCTGTAGATATGCCTAAAAGCAGTGCTGTGTGTGATTTTCACAATGTTTTTCATGTGTTTTACATTTTCAATGTGTACTTACATGGACAGGTGGTGCTGCGACAGGCCGGACCTCGTTGTACGTCTGAATAAACGTCCAATCAATTTCGTAACCATCGTTCTCTTTAATTGGGACCAAATAAAGATTATTGGCCACTCCATCAAACAGGAGAAACTTTTTCGCCACCTCGAGAACTTGATCAAAAACAAAGAAATGGAACCTGAAAATATCAAACTGGATTTATGCGCGACCAGCAACAAGTTGGAACTACAAGTTCTGTAACTATTGTAATTGATATTAAATGCTAGAAATTTTCCATAGCATGAATCTAAAACGCAATTCTGTTATTATCTTGTAATGCTAAAAATAGAGTTAGTCTTGGAATATAAAATATGAATTTTATCCCAGAAAACCCTAAATATTATTATGTAGGTAGAAGTTTGGTTTTACCTTTCTCGCAGCAACTTTCGCAAACGAATAGTACACGTGAGCTAGGCCTAGTAAATGATATATAGACAGAATTACCTTTTAATTAATTCGAAATGTGCCGAACTCAGTTTAGTAACCGCATAATTCACTTCCAGAGAGGTTTTAACTTCCCCAACAGTCAAAAACATTGGGAAGCTGCATAAAATGGGCAATGGTTGCATCGTCACCAAACCGTAGCCCTCTGTCTGACGTAGTAAATTGTACAGCGCTCTTTCGCGAGAATCTGTAGGCTCGTCAAATGCAGCGGTCATTTTTATAACGTGCAGATAATAAATCTGATTGAATTGCCCATCTGCTGGAGCGTCCAAACATTTGGGATACTAAAAAAAAGAGAAATAGACTAAAGTAATTCAAATATATAAAAAGAAACAGGGCGTGCAAGTGTCTTCACCGAATATAAAAAGTATTTATTAAAGCTATTTACAACTGTTACGTTTTGAGAGTAATTTTAACTCTTTTTTTTTTTTTATACACAAGTTCGCCCTTGACAGCAATCTCACCTGATGGTAAGTGATGATGCAATCTAAGATGGTAGGTAGAGGGCAAACCTGTTAGGGGCATGGTAAATAAATCCTAGTTGGTTTCTACGCGACATCGTGCCGGAACGCTAAATTGCTTGGCGACACATCTTTGTCGGTAGGGTGGTAACTAGCCACGGCCGAAGCCTCCCACCAGACCAGACTCGAGCCGGGAATCGAACCCAGGACCTACAACATTTCAATGTGACAGCGCGCGCTGCGCTACGGAGGTCGTCAACTCGAGTAGTTTTTAATGATACGAGACTTGACGATCCTCCAAAACCTAATTTATGTGGTAAAGTATCTGCATATTATGCACACACTCTCAATAACATTGAAGAAATTGCGCGGATTTGAGCCAATTAATATGTTCAATGCTTATGGCCTCTTGCAAAGTAACTCCTGCTTCCATTCCACATAGAAGTATGATAAAATAAACGCTTTTTCAAAATAACAATTCAAATAAACAATATCAGATTATCCGAATACTTCTTACTTTTAAACTTTAAGAAGTATTCAAAATTCGCCTGGTAAAAAGGTTACAAAATAAATATTGACGTACAACTTTCACATGCTTTCGCACTCTTTTCTTGAAGCCAGGCTTCGGCACATCACCGCCCTCATGTTCAAGCTCCTCGCGCCAGTTAGGAAAGCATATTTTAACATGTTCCAGGTCAAAATCGATTTTTCTGCAAACGAAATCTAAATACGGTATCATACTATGCTACGAAAAACTGAAACCATATGTTTAACTTAATTTTTAAAGTCTTCTTATTTTAGAAGTAGTTCAATCAGAATTTCAATTGTATAGTTAAAACTATATTATTGAAATACTAGCTGATGCCCGCTACTTCGTCTGCGTTGAGTTAATGTGTGTAATGTTTGTTTGTCTTCCAATCACGAAGCAATGGATTACTAAACTACGACAGATGACCTTAAAATTATTACAGTACTTGGACATTGCAACATTACTTTAGTCTTCTAAAATAAAAGACTTTTTCTAAAATAAAAGTAGCCTAAGTTACTTCTTATTACATCAGCTACCTGCCAATAAAAGTCCCGTAAAAATAGGTCCAACCATTTCACAGATTAGCCGGAACAAACAGACAGACAGACAGACAGACAGACAAAAATTGTAAAAAATGTTATTTTGTTGTATGTACCGTATACATATTCATATGCATGTAGTAAGAAACGGTTATTTCAATATTACAAACGACACTCCAATTTTATTTATATGTATAGATAACATCGCATACGATCTAGTCAGCCGCGCAAAATTGGGCAGTGCGGATGATTCATGGCCAAGACGTCAACAGGTTCTTCAAAGCATTGTAGCTCTGAACATTAGACACTCTCCACTGCCGTCGTGACTCGGCAACGCCGGCGATCACCGGTTAAAAGTTATTCTCCGTCCTTCAAAGCATTTTTTCTTACAAAAAAAATCTTAGTTTACATCTCAAAATTACAATACGAGGTAAATCATAACTAAGATTTTAACCTGAATGTATACGGAATAATACAAAGAAATCGCATATATATGGTATTTTAATTGCTTAAAAACGCACATAACTCCGAAAAGTTAGACGTGCGTGCACGTGTTCGAACCCCCGACGATTAGGAGGCTGATGTCCTAACCACTAGGCTATCATCACAGCTTCAAACTTTGTTTGTTGTGTTTGTGCGTATTTTGTTTGTACACCGGTGTCACAATATATAGTGCAGTAGCTGACGCCCGCGACTTCGTCTGCTTTGAGTTAGTGTGTTTGTTTGTCTTTAAATCACGAAGCAATAGATTACTAACCCGTATTACTTGAAATAATTACTAAAATAAAACAATTGGTGGGAGAAGTGGGAGGCGCCCGAGACGTGATGGCACAGGCGGTGGCATGCGCGTGAGCTGCATGTAGTAAAAAATGGTTATTCCAATATTACAAACAGACACTCCAATTTTATATATTTGTATAGATATATGTATGTGTGGAAGAATACACAAGAATATATTGTTATGATGCTAGATTTATAATAAATTAATAACTGAAGCAAGTATTACCCGAATTGTCGCGGCAATAGAGTGAACTCGTCCAATTCGCCCACTTCATGCAATTTTTTACACGCATTTAGAGCTGCGGATCGCTTGGCAGACCTCAAATTCGCAAGCGGCATACCCTGTTTTAATAATCACCATTGTTAATAGTTAGTTATCCATAAATTAAACCTCTGTACAATCACCATCGGTACAATTTACATGTATACAGTAACTAATAATTTCATAAAACACAAATTTGCCAAAATACGGGATTACAAAGGCTAAACAAAAACGTGGTTGATGCAGAATAGATGCGGATACATGTTTCTTTTAATACATTGTCAAATTATATAAACACATAGAGTGAGTAGAGATGTATGCAGCTAGCAGTTTAGTAGAGCTTATTAAAACTTAACTTAAAAAATAAACTGTGCCAAACTTATTTCCTCTTTTTACACACATTTGAACTCAAACATTTTACGAACGGAACGTCGATCGTCTTTAAATATGTTTTCGGTGGTGGAATTCTGTTTCCAACCTTTCTGTTCGAGGGTAACTGTGATGATGATGAAATCTGTTGTATACATCTCGAGATTGAATGGAATTCGCACGTGCAAGAGATAGCACCATTTTAAGACATGTCAATTTAGTTTACTCGTACCATATTCACTTGTGAATGTTAAACCATTATCCACTTTGCGAATCTTGAGTGGTATTTTACAAAATCCACTGGAAGACATCAGTAGTAGGAGTTTACTAGTTCGGAAAGGTGCCACTTACCAATATAGGTTCTTTGATTGGGCACTGCAAAGGCATGACGATGGTAATAAGGCGCAGCAGATCAAGATTCCGCGTAACTTTCTCCTGTATCCACATCGGAGTGATCTTTGTGAACTGGTCGTGGGGTAGGACACTGCAATACCGGGACAAGAGGCTAATTGCGGACGTTGCCATAAGTTGAACTGGAACAAATGTTTTATTTTAATTCCAGCACAAGTTAGCCTATTACCACATACATCTCTCTCTCCAGTCGTTACTACATTACTGAAGACCGTGGTCCTGGTGTCCTTGCAACCTCGTACGGATTATTTGTTTCCACCGGCTCCATATCTGCTTGTAAGTAATGATAGCACGCTATGGCAGTTTTATTAAACCCATACCCAAAAACGGTTTCTACACAGTACCGTGACCGAACGCGAAAGCAAATGGCACGTCTCGTAAGGTAAGTAGCCTCGGTCGAAACCTCCCACTAGAAATAACCCACAGATATCAATAAATTATGAATTCCTCAACTGCCCCTGCCGTAGATCGAACTCTTGTGACCACCCATTAAAACGTCGTTGTTATTTATAAAGATTACAGGGTACGGAATACACAGCTGTTACAACGCCGTGTTTGTATGTGCTTTGGAGGGCACGAACCTGTTCTATATTGAAGGATTGCATTTTCTGTACTATTATGTAAATTTTCTGTATTATTATATATTCTGTGGTTATTATTTATATTCATTCGGTATTGCAAACTCACCACCGAGTCCGCTGCCTGTAAGTGTAAAGTGTAAACATAAGTTAGGAGAAAGGCGGGAGACTTCGTATATGGCGGGCGCGGTTTTTTCACGCTTTTCTTGAATTAATGTTTGTTGGCTAATTTTGAAAAGGACTGGTGTTGGTTGTGTCGTGGACAGTTTTGGTGTCGTTTGTGTAGTGGCTGGTTTTCTGAATGGTTAACAGGTATTGATTTGGGAAAGGTTTGAGGGAGCCGCGTCCGCATAGTGCGAGGTTTCCCGCCATTTCTCCCTAACTTTTACATTGTTATAAACTTGACATTGGCTAATCTGTGCAAAGCCATAAAAAGAGAACTAATAAAATAATAAACCTGACATTGGCTAATCTGTGTAAAGCCATAAACCGAAACAAAAAAAAACTCACCACCGTGTTCAGTAAGATAAGGAGGGATTTCTGCGTCCTCATACAAGTTTTCTTGGATATCCTCTTCAGTAGGTGCATCTCGTTCATTTGTATTTCCGTGTAGCAACTATAACCAAACAATGCCCGGCTAAGTTTGTTGTGGGCCCCGGCTAAGTTTGTTGTGGGCTTCTTCTTAGACCGGGGCGCGTTTGGAACCCTCATAGCTTTAGTTTTAAGTTTACGAATATAGTTATCACCATGAAATAACTACTATGTAAATTATTGACGCGTCAAAAGTGCCTTTTTAAGGACTATTTGAATAAAGATTATTTTGAATTTGAATTCAATGTATCGGATTTTTTAAGAAATTGAAAATGCGTAAGTGGTAGGTATTTATAAATATCTGATACTATTCAAACTTCATAACAGCTTTATTCATGTTACCCATTATAGGCATCTATTAAAGATAATCATCATATAATCATCATGATCAACCCATTGCCGGCTCACTACAGAGCTCAGGTCTCCTCTCAATATGAATGAGAAGGGTTTGGCCATAGTCCACTACACTGGCCATGTGCGGATTGGATTCACACGTCTTTAAGAACATTACGGAGAACTCTCAGGCGTGCAGTCCAGGCAGTGAGTCCTCACGATGTTTTGTTGAAGCCAGTGATATTTTAATTGCTTAAAAACGCACATAGCTCCGAAAAATAAGAAACGTGCCCGGGTTCGAACCCGCAACCTCTGATTAGGAGGCTGACGTCCTAACCACTAGGCTTGATAGCTTAGTGGTTAGGGCGTCAGCAGCAGGTGTTGGTGATAACTACATTCGTTAGCTTAAAACTAAAGCTAGTACAGTTCCAAACACGCCGAGGACTAAGCTTAGAGAACACAATCGATTTTTGTTATCACCATCTCGCATAGTCATTAATAAATTTTAATTAGATTTGAAGTTAGAGCAATCCCCAAGATTTTTTATTGTTTACGTAATTTTTAATATTGTAATAGAATTTTCCGCTAAACTAGCTACTTTCCGTTAGGTGTAAGTTGAACTTACTTTATGAACATACTCTTCTATCATTTGAAACTCCAAGTATTGTACTCCAAATTTTTTTCTTTGTGCTTCGTCTATTAGTAGCACGTAGCTAGAAACTTTGCTTCTTGCTCGACCTAAAAAAAGATTTAATATTATATTCCATTACATCAGTGAGGTTATTATTGGTATAATAAAACCAAGTCTTTAGTATTCCTAGTAATATAATAAGTGTGCCTGTTATGCTTTCACGGCTAAATCATCATCAACCGATTGAAGTCCACTGCTGGACTTGAGTCTTTTTTAGGGAGTTCCAATGCCCACGGTCTTGGGCCGCTTGTTTCCAGCGGCTCCCTGCGACTCGTCTGATGTCGTCTGTCCACCTAGTTGGGGTTCGATCAACGCTTTGTTTACCGGTGCGGGGCCATTCCAGCACCTAGAGACCGCAACGTCCACCGGTTCTCCGAGCTATGTATGTGCCCCGCCCATTGTAGCTTCAACTTCGCAACTCGCTGAGCTATTTCGGTAACTCTGGTTCTTCTACGGATCTCCTCATTGCTGATTTGGTCACCTAGATATACTCCTAGCTAAGCTTTCCCCATCACTCCCTCAGTGAGTCTTCTTATGAGGCCAAAAGTGAACGATCACGTTTCTGAGCCGTATGTCATCACTGGCAACACACGCAGTTCGAAGACTTTTGTCTTCAGGCACTGAGGGATTTCACGTCTAAACAAACGTCTTTTATACAGAGATTTGATACTTGGGCTTGGGAAAGTATATAGGCTAGCACAAAAAAAGGATGAAGTTTCAATGTAAGTTCTAAATTGCCGAAATTAAAACCCTACAAGTTTGTATTTAGGCACAAATTTAGAATCCATATAAAACCCATTTTCATCACTCCGGTGACAAGGACAGCGTTTTTGGTTTAATGCAGTTAATAATAGGGGGATTCTTGTGGGAAAGGGGATATCAAAAAGTGATGGACACTCCCAAATACACAATTTGACCTTTACTTCCTAATTATTTATCATCATATCACTGCCGTTTCGGCAACAGCGACTGGTCTCTCTGTTAATTTTCTTTAATAAGGGCGTCGTTTGTGTGCCCTGATGTGGCTGATGTACCCTATTTTTGCACGGAATAAACGCGCGCAGTGAGGACATGACAGGGCACCATCAACGTAATTATAGATTATATTGGATGGTGGTCTATTTTTCAGTTTATCTCTGTACAAATCCAGATCCACCCTCCTTTTATCTTCAAAATCCGTGATAGCCTGCTGAGCCAAGTGCCTCCACTCTACTCTTCTTCAGCGACACTTTCCTAACGAATGGAATTGATGTTATGTTTTGTAATTATTTATATATAGATAATAATGACAGTTGATTGGTTCTTTCACACACGTGTGAAAATATCCGCACAAACATAGTTGCGGGCAACAGTTTGAAATAAATATGGATAGAAAGTTTACAATACAAGAAATGTGTATTTTCGATCCTACTTATCCTATCAAAACTGTGTGTGTGTTTTTTGTTTATTTACCACATATCCTAGATAATTTCGATCAGCTGTTTGAAAATTGCATTTTATTTTCTATTACTCGCCTTTACTCTGAATGTACGATCTATACTCCAATGGCATGTCGTACCGCACAACGAGAAGACATTGCGGTATATCCACCCCTTCTTCTAAGACACTTGTAGAGATCAAACAATTTAGATTTCTGAAAGTAATTTTAGAAATCATAAAATTTCAGTCTAATAATATATTGTATTAAATCAAAACAGTAATAATAGATTAAACCAAGCAAGCTATAGCCAAGGTAAAATTGTTTTTTTAGTCAGGGATTTAGTTAGGGATGCCAGAAAATCGGGTTACAAAACACATTGTATTGATAAAATTAATAGTACAAAAGGGTCCACGTAAAAAATAAGCATCCAAACAGTTCCGTAATCTCAGAAGTTCTTCAGTTCTTAAATCTAAATTGTATAATTTTCAAATTCATCTGAAAAATTTATGTAATTATATCAGGATTTCTCCGGATTTATAGTTGTACAGCATGCAGATAACGATAACAATAAGAAATAAGTAACAAATTAAAAAAAAACATTTACCCATTCCTGAATTTCAAAAGTGCTTGCTGGCTTAATTTTTTTGTATAATATTGCTCTCTAGTATTGGTGAAAGGGTTAATGTTAAACCCAACAATAAAATCGTGTTTCAAAAAGGAAAATTCAGTAGGATTCACCTCCTTGACATCTTTCAACAGGTTAAACAAAACCTTAGTTGTAAACCTTTGAGTTGTTAAAATCAACCCAGACAATGCATCTCTGTTTTGGTTCACTTTCATTGTAGCTGTAATGAATATATTATTAATACCTTGTAATTAAAATATAAAATATCATATTCAACACTTAACAGTTAAGTGTTTTAGGTTAGGTTAGTTGGCCAAAATGTGAGGACTCTGGCCATTAAAGTGTGATTAGTTCGATTCTCACCTCCGTTTTGCGACATTACTGATGGACTATATTCTTTCAAAATATTTAATAGTTGTATTATTTTTTCAGAGGAATGTTTAATAATTTTTTCATATCCACTTTCGTTTGCCATTGAGTTAAGTAGAACCACTCGAGCTCTGGAAAAATTTATCAATATTATAAAGAGCAATAAATATTTAAAAAATAACAACAGCTAAGGATTCCAATTGGAGTCTGATATCATTGTATACAGTTAACCATTCATCATATCACACTATATTTCTCTTTACAGTTAATCTCTAATCTAATACACACTATCTTGACACGTTTTTTGTACAAATCTCAAATATAGTAGTATTGTACCCTAGTGTAATATTTGAACAAAATATATGCATATTTATTGCTGGTGTGTGCTTTGCAAACACTTAAAATAAACGCCAAATATTTTCAACAAATTGACAATTTGTTGGTTATACCAAAGTAAAATACTCCATAAGAATACATTCATGTAATTTTATTTTATAGTAGTAAAACATTTTGTGAACAAATTAAATTTTACTTTGAATCTCCTTGTGCATAGATAACTTGCAGAGATAATGCCGCCCTTTGCGGGTTTTTTTAAATATATTTTTAATGTGTAATAAGAGTTCTGGTTTACATATTGTTTACCGTCTAAAAAACTGTGACAATGACGTTATAGTTGTATTAGTACAGTTGTGAAAGCATAATTGAGTGAAAATAAGCTGTCTTAAGTTTGAGGACCCTAAAACAGATGGGTTGCGGACGAGTGCGCGACCCGTGACCCAGCGACCAGGCGACGCAAAGAAGCATCACGGTATTGTAGTGGGCATTTTGGCGCCCCTCTGACCGTTGGGGAGTCCCACATACCCCGCCGGAAGCGGCCCAGTTCGACGCAGCGAACGATGTGAGCGATGCAGGCAGAACTGCTCCGCTTCCGGAGGCAATGCGTAAACGCATTTCCCGGCTTTAAAAAATCCTAAAACCGATAGTTATTGTTATTGCCAATATATTTTTCGCGAGTCTATGTAAACAAAGCACTTGTTTTTTCCGGACTGTCTATTCGCTGTGCTAACCCTATTGGTTGCCACAGCGTAACTGGGCTGTTTGGCGAGCTTATTTCTGAAGCTCTACCAGAAGAAATTTTGAGCATTAGGGCTCGAAGAAACTAAGGGAACGTCTGCCTAAGGGCGCCTCCTGTGAGGCCGAAACTCGGCTTAGGCGACCTTTGAGATAACGGCGGGGTCGGACGGTGAGTGGTCCGTACGTCTCCGAGGCCGTGGATGGGGACCTCGACTTCGCCGGCGAATACGGTGTATGACTGTGTGGTAGGTGGTACGAGTATGTTGTCAGTAGTCATCTGATCGTCAGAGTCATGAAGGATATGTTTAGGTCTCCTCTTTCGGAGAGGAGCGTTTAGGTCGAGGGAGTAAGAAACTAAAGAAGCCGCAACTACGAGAGGGTTTGGGTGTCGGATTGGCCATTTGTGTTTTAGCTCTATTTAATATCACACACCTCAAGTATATCAACTTACTCAATGGAATGTGTAATGGCGATATCGAAGAGCAGTTCCTCTTGCTCACTCTGGGCCCAGCGCTTTCGCCTCTCAAACGCTACCACATACGCCAGGATGCCGATCGCTCCACCATAGGCGCCCATCTCTGCTATGGTTTTAATCATGGACTCAATCATGTTTTTCACTGCTTTTATTATCTGTTAATAATATTCAATAGATGCCAAGTTGTAAATTAATGCGTAAATTGGATATTTAAATTAAAGTTTACACAGAAATGTTCATTAAGATTTCTCTAACTCAATTACACATTAGCATGTCGTCCCTTGGAACGTGATAAATCACCATCAAATTTACTCATTTTTACTTAAACAAGTACAAGTGTTTACGGCAATTTCCGAACTACCGGAATGAGAAATTAAATTTACAATTCAATTGTTAAAAACAATTGCAATTTAAGCAAACAATTTATTACTCGACCACGAATTTGAACACATGCCCTAGTTAACCTTGGATTTGAATACGGTACACCTCCCCGGACCATACAAGAGTGCTGTATTCTTAAGATGGGTGGTCCAAGTCTCGATCTTTGGCGGAACAATGTGGTAATATGTATATAATTTCTGAATTTTCCCTGGTTTGGTCTTACCATGATTCGGTCATACGACCATCCCAGTACAATGTTGCGTAAGACCCTGATTACGATTATGCCTTTAATAATACAGTCCTAGAGGTTACACCGCTACCATCTCATCTGCTCTGAGACGGCTCGTCACTTTCCACCAGGTGAATTGCAATGAAGGGCTAATTTATAGTGGAAAAGAAGAAAATACAGTAACTATGCACTAATTGATAATAGATGTGATGAGGTGGTTGATTATCTAATATAAACACGGTTCTATACATTCTAAAATCTACAAAATAGATTGTAGATTACCTTCTTTTCATCTGACTGGGAGATATTTGTTTGCCATGGTTGCAATCGTATACTAGGATTATGGGTAGTGTCCGGCAATTCCATAGCAACAATGAGACCTTGTAGATCCCTTAACAGTGCTATGGCTTCTTGTGAGGCAGGGCTGATATCTTCTCTGGATGTTCTGTAATACTGCACCATTTCTCTAGGATTTGTTGAAAAACTGAAAAAAGAATTTACTCTAATGCTTGCAAGTCTTGTGTTGCTAAGTCCATTCTGTATATAATAATATCAAAGTTCATTAACACTAGGGCAGATTCACTTTTACAGAAATTTCTAAACTGAAATAGCTTGGCAGGTCTTAAAGTAATAGAAGAAAACGACAGTATGATTCCAAGATTTGGAACTGCCATTTTATTTAGCTCACATTTAGGCAACATTATTGCTTCATAAGTTTAATATATCACTGTCAAAATGTGACCAGACACGTCTGTTACAAAGTGGCTATCAGTTAGTGATCATCAATTTTGAGTTTTTTAGAGATTTAAGGTTTTCTTAAAGTTGGGTGTAGTTATGCAAACCTGCATTGAATCAGAGTGGTTGGTCAATGCTTATTATGTTTAAAAACGACGCCCAGCGATTTTTTATGTATTCAAGTTATAAATAAATATCTTACGTAGCAACTTCTCCCATATCATTGGCTGTTGCGATGGTGGCCTGAAACGTGGTCTCGAGTTCACGTAATATTTCCTCCACTTTATGTAACTTAACGTTGCCATTCAGAAGGGTTGCTGTTAGACCTGAAAATATTACTTAAAGGTGAAGACAAGAACAGGTTTGTCTTCGGTTTTGGGTGCAGTAAATACGACCTTTGGCAGACTGAAATAAGTCGGGTGTGGCTAAATATGAGGTTTTAAGTATTCCAACGATACTAATACAAACATGTTAACTAAACCTATAACGATTAAAAGATGGCGGTCAAATTCATTCCAATGAAATACTTCTCTGACTATACCTAAAATCCTTGGTTGATCTTCTTTTGGACAATTTTCGAAATGCTTCATTATAAGACGCATTGGATGGTCTTCAACCGCGTGATGGCACTCGTCGAATATAATCAGACTTATATCTCCGAGCTTAATGTATTGATGTGTAAGCATATCGCAGAGAATCTGGTTCGTCGCTACTATAACCTAAAACCAAAATGAAATTTGACATTTTTCAACAGACTTACCTACTGAAGTTCTTTTATTTTTATATTTTAATTACGATATTAATTTTGACTTTCTGTAAAGAGACCTGTGAGGTATGTGTAGCAATATGTGTGTTCTATCATACCCTTCTCGCATTCGTTTCCGCATACCGCTATGACACCCTAATCTCTGGATATGGTACTAATCTGTCCGACTCGAGATAAAAATCGTAATAGTTCTCCTCGCAAAATTTTCCTTAATTTTAATATTTAATACAGGGATGGCATGAATTTTTAGTATTGTACAAAAACTTGGTGTTGTTTTTAATAAATTCCTTTTCTGGGTTCCTCAAGTTGTGAGCAGAAAGATAATAATAAAACTCTTAATTACACCCAAGATGTTTGCAACTATTGGTTCTGTATGGAGACTCAGCAACTTTCTACCCATACCCACCAATGTGGAGCAAGTAAATAAACTTAAGCGCATTTAAAATCTCTACCTACGTTTTATATTTGGACTACGAAAATATTGACCATGTTTCTGTTTTTCGCGAAAAACTCGAGTCGCTTCCAATTCCGTCTTCGCAGGAATACTCACATTCCTTCTCTCTTAATACAGTGTTCTATTCAATCCATCTACTCCTATTTCAAAGAGCGGTTTCTTTTACTTAGTGATTCACTGTCCCTTTATCCTTCCCTTTATTTTTAAAATTCTTTTTCTATCGGAGCTGTGCGACTGTGGAATGCTCTCCCGATTCATATTAGGCGGGCGCAATCACTTCCTATTTTAAAACAGCTTCTAAAACATTTTATACCCCCTAGATTGTATATCAGTTCTTTTGGTTATTTGTATTTATTTACAAAATTTTAACCTTTTAATTTTGTTAATATTATTATTATAAACTACTTTTTAAATGTTTAATTTGTTAGATAGTTATTATTCTTTCTTCTGGCTTAATATATGACATATTTTTATCTAATATCATATAATATGTATGATATATTGTTTATATTATATATTTTTAGATGTTTAGAAATATCTGACGATATATTTTTACAAATTGTCCAACCTAACCCTGCACCACCTACAGTAACACCCTAATATTTATATTATATGTTTGCCTGGTAGATCTTAAGCCATAACGCCGCCTCTTACACACTTCACACGCCTTTGAGAACATTATGGAGAACTGTCAGGCGTGCAGGTTTCCTCGCGATGTTTTCCTTCACCGTTGAAGCAAGTGATATTTTTTTTTTAAACGCATGCGCGTGAACTGATAAGTTAGAGGTGCGTGCCCGGATTCGAACCGCCGACCTCTTAGGAGGCTGAGGCCCTAACCACTAGGCTATCACCGCTTATTATCATTTCATTCCATTTCAAACTTCATTGGTCCACAATGCAAAATATAAACAGCTTAAGTTACCTACTTTGTATCATTAAAATTACATAACAAGAGAGTGGGCTTCGTTTTGTTAATAAACATGATACATAATACTTTCAAACATTGATATGACAATGGGACCATTTTCCAAGTAATCGGGGAACATACATAACGGGAGATTCTGGTGAATTGAGCTTTTTATTAAGTCTGTTAAAAGTATCACATTGTATGATTCAGAGAAACGATAATAATATTAAGTACCTACCTAATATAGATTACAGTTATTATACTAAAGTAACTCTAATGCAAAAAACAACTCTCAAAGTTAACCTGACTTGCCATCATATGTGTTAGTGCGTCTGATTTAATAAATACTGCATAAACACTAAAACTGCTAGAAATTTTTTACCACTAGCCGTAGATCCAACATTAACGCTCAAAATATGGGACGGAAAAGTAGTGCACAAATAGTGACGCGTGCACTCCTTTCCCCCAGTGTGTGACAAGGCTAGACGAAAGTCACTGATTCTAACACTCGAGCCGTATAATCCGAATGAATTACAAAGCACTACGCGCCGCTACAGATAATATAACGGCTAGATGTCTAGTTTATTAGACGGGTTGTAATACATCAATTTACCGATATATAGGAGTGTATAGTTAGTTGGTGACAAATTCTCGCCTTGTTTTTGTATGACGCGCTCTATCTATGGTTAGTGGTAAATCAATGCCAGAAAATTAAACTTCATACCTGATGTTTACTCAACTCCAAGTCCCATTTGCCTTTATCCCAGAAATCTACTTTGTTCTCACTACTGAATCCAGCCACTCCTTTAACTGGGCACATGAGCTCTACCATCTTTTTCTGAAATTCATCAAGAAGAATATAAAATGGGCGATTTTTTTTTTACATTTATTGTGTTCTGACTTCTGATGCAACCTTTAACATAAATTTAAACTATTTATTTTTTACTAGCTGTAGCTCACTGTTGTGTGATCACGTAAGTTCGTTATTACGTTACCTTAACTTAACAATTTACATAAGACATCTTCATGGACTTAAACAAAACGAAATTTCTCCCCATCTTTATTCCCTAGCATAACTCACCTGTTAGAATTAAAAAAAATACGTTTTGAGTTATGCCTAAGAAGTCCTAGCTAGAGCAATATTTTCTCATTCTTTAAATTCTAAGCCGTTTAGGTTTTCTATCAGTCAGTTAGGGCAACAAAGCCTTTAATAGTTATTATTAATTATAATACCTGCTGAATCACAAGAGGTACAGTGTTGACTAAAAAAAAACATCGCTTTCCACCGTCTCCCCATGGCTTCTGCAATGTATCTCTTAGCCTTCTAATGAGCCGTATGGCAATATAAGTCTTTCCAGAACCTAAAATCATACAAGTTTTTCGAATCATTACTGGATTGTATGCCATGTAGAGCCATCTAACTAGTAATATTCAATTATTTGATGCCACAGTAAAATCATAGATTTTGTCAGGCCTCATGCTCGTAACTAAGATAGTGCACCTCGGGCGGCCCCGCGACGCGTCATCGTCGTCGTCGTCATTATCATCATCATCAACCCATTTCCTCACACTGCACAGGTCTCCTCTCAATATGAGAACGGTTTGGCCATAGTCCACCATGCTGGCCATGTGCGGACAAAACATTATGGAGAACTCTCAGAGCTATGCAGGTTTTCTCAATATCATCATATCATTCAACATATTATCATTATCAAAGGAAATACAGTCCACTAATCAATATCATGTATTTATAAATTATCAGCATTCCACAAAGGACTCCACCCCACAAGAAAAAAAAACAAAGTAAACCCATTATAAAAAAGTTGTAAAGGTTTTAGGAACATATAGGAATAGTTGGACATTTTATGTAGCATATATAACATAAAATTATACCTGTAGGTAAATGGATAATTGTATTCCTTCTAACTGCAATTTCTTCAAGTTCTGTCTGGTACAATCTTGGTACGAGATCCATATGTGGGTCATAGGGCTCCATATTATTTACAAGTGAACCAAATATTCTAAAAAAAAAAATATTAAAGTAGGTACCTAGCACGGCAAAGGGGTATATATGTATATTTTTTACTTAAACCTGTATTATAATATGCATCATCGTAAAAAATATTTATAACTACTACAACAGCCCAGCAACAGAGGATAGGTATTCTATGAATATATAAAATAATTTATTTTTTTATTTTAATTTTAAATAATAATTGTTGGTTTTCATTTATCTTTTTTTAATTTAAATTATTAATATTCTTACTCTAATTATATAGTAGAGTCTGTGATGATTCACTATTCTCAGATTATAGATGGACTAGTTTCTTATTTCAATACACATTCTTATACATTTACCTAATTTAAAAGCTAGATTTAATAAAATTCATAAGTTTTCTTTATAATATTATTGAGTAGATAAAAATATAAACAATTATACATTATTTAAACTTGTAAGCTGATGGAGATGGCAGTTGTCAACTACATTTGTTATTTTAAAACTAAAGCTTCCAAACGCGCCCAGATCTAAGTTGAAGCCCACAACAAACTTAGCTGGATTTCCACACATAGTCAATAATCAATTATAATTAGCTTTAAAGTTAAGCAATTCACACCCAACCTTTTTTATTATTTATATAATTTAATATCATAATGGATTTCTATCAGCTTATGTTATATAAAAACTTTGAACTTATTGAGAGACAAGATTTCAGTAGGTGTGTTAATATAAAATCAATTTCCTTCAAATGAGATACTAATTTTTTGCAGCCTACTAAACAGCACTACAAGTTTATGTCTTAATTATGATCAGTGTGTAGCAGTTCATGGGTAAAGTATAGATATCCGGTACTCGCGTAGGGGGGCAATAGGGGTAGGGGAGAGGGGGGGAGGTAGGGTTAGCCCCCCTCCACTTTTCCCCTTTGGCGGAAAATTATAGTTTTTGAGTAATGATTTTTTTTATAAATCATAACCTTACTATTTTTACACAGGAATATTGACCTATTTAATACTTAGCCAGTGTTAAATATACCTTTTTGGTGGTCTTTTATGTTCTAACCTAACCTAACCTAGCTTCTTAATATAGATTTTGACCTATATATTAAATATACCTTTTTTGTGCCAGATTGTAGTGGACGCCTCGCTTCGCTACGCTTTGCTCGGCTCTTGACGGTTTTTTATTTTCTAACCTAACCTAACCTAGCTTCTTAAAATAGATTGTGACCTATATATTAAATAGCCTATATTAAATATACCTTTTTCTTGCCAAATTATAGGGGACGCCTCGCTCCGCTACGCTTCGCTCGGCTATCAATGGATTTTTATGTTCTAACCTAACCTAACCTAGCTTCTTAAAACAGATTTTGACCAGTGTATTAAATATTCTGTTAAATATAACTTTTTCCTGTCAGATTATGACCTATATATTAAATATACCTTTTTCATGTAAAATTATAGGGGACGCCTCGCTCTGCTCGGCTCTCTTAATTATCCTATGTTAAATATACCTTTTTGCTATGATAGTGGTAAATGAAACGATGGAAGTTTTATTTTAATAATTTAATTAATTATTTAAACATGTTTCATAGCTTGCATTATTCAAGAAACGGATCCTTTTTATATTTTTCAACATTTCGCCTCCACAAGTATTCAACTACTACATCTGCAAGCTAAAGCCAAGGTCAAACGTAAAAGCTATCAAAAAAGTCCAAAAACAGAGCAGAAGTCGTCGAAAAAACAGTGAAAACAACACTTAACACAACAAATAACATTCACGTGACCACTATAAGAAACGGAATGACGATTGACATTTACGGACGTTAACAAAATGACCGTTGCAACGTTCCGTTACACACTTTTTTTTGTAACTAATTCACAAACCATACCAAAAACATATAGCTGCATTTCGTTATACGCAATTTTTCGTGAAATTTATTTTTATCGTAATTAATTTAAAATGAATTTCCGCTATCTAAAAACAGTGTATAAGGTTCAAGTTTAACCCAGACAAGGCTCCTAAGCTATAAACATAAGTAAAATCGAGTACCGGATATCTATACCCAACTCCAGTTCATTTCTGGAATTTCCAAATATTTTTATAGCCATCCATTAAATTTTCATATGTGTATTGGTTGTGCACTGTAATTATTTTATATTCTTATAATATATAGTATGGTCAGTCATACCATTTGACCATATGAAATTTCAAGGTACTGTACAGCCTACTCTAATCACTGATTCCCATTGCAGTTGAATACATATGTATGTATGTATGCATGCAAAGTTTGACCTCTGTCAAACACCAGCAAGTGTTTAATTTTTTTTTACTTTTTGGCTTTAAAGCAAGCTTTATGTGATTATTTTCTGCCAGTGCTAAAAGGTGCCAATAAGATTAGCAAGAATACTTTGCTAGCAGGTAGCTATTTTTCTCAATTGCTAGTGGTGACAGACAATTAGCAAGGTAATTATTAGCAATAACAATTAGCTATAACTTTGTAAACATCCCAGGCCTATGCATTCCAGCTTTCATATAAGCAATTTCTCCTTAAGTCTGGTTGAGATATTTTTTGTAACATTGTAGACAGAAAAACGTCTCACTGATTGTGTTCCTATGCAATATATATTTTTTTAATCTATAGCGTTACCTATTTATACTACAGTAAATGTGTATATCAAGTTATGCATTTAATTTATTATACAAATCTCCCGGTTGTCGGCGGAATATAGCAAATTATACTTGCTGTTTATTGTTTATCATGGACTTCCGCAAGGAAACGCCTGCTTCTATTCATTATTTAATTTTGCATTCATTTTTAAAAACAAAATAACTACGAGAATTTATTTAAATAATATACAGTGCTCACTTACCGAAGCTCCAGGCACCAGACAAGTTACCAGAAGAACTATAATATAGCGGATAGCGCAAGTTTATGTATTAACATAACTTAAATTCTTAACGATAGGTTACAAGCCGGTTACCAACCCGAAACAATTAGCCTGTGTCAGAGAATCAACTTCATCAAAGTGATAAAGAACTGCAGAATCAACAAAGTGAGTAGTGACTAAAACAATGTCACATTTCACAATGTTTATTTTCATTGCAATTTGCAAAAATAAACTGCCTGTTGGCTGTTGCCATCTATCTTTATGGTATGGGGATACCCTGCTAACAAAGTATACTATACAATCAAATGTAAAATAAAAAATATTAATTGCTGCATTGGCAAAAAACAAAAAGTAAATAAATCGCATATGTATCGTGTATGAATAAAAAAAAACCAGTATGAAAATTTATTCGGAGCTATGTGATCTAAAACCAAACTTGCAATCAAAGAGAATGTAATCACTACGTTTAGCACACTTGAAATAACTCACACGCGGGGCAATAAAGCGTGTTTTGCGTAGTTTTGTGCTTTACAGCGAGCACGTGCTAAGGATAGAACTAAAATAGTGCGTATAGTAATTGATGACTTACTATTATCATCATCATCATCATTTCAACCGATAGACGTCCACTGCTGGACATGGTCTTTTGTAGGGAGTTCCAATGGCCACGGTCTTGGGCCGCTTGTAGCCAGCGGCTCCCTGCGACTCGTTTGATGTCGTCTGTCCACCATGTTGGGGGTCGACCAACGCTACGTTTACCGGTGCGGCGTCGCCATTCCAGCACCTTGGGACCCCAACGTCCATCGGTTCTCAGAGCTATGTGCCCCGCCCATTGCCATTTCAACTTCGCAACTCGCTGAGCTATGTCGGTAGCTCTGGTCCTTCTGCGGATCTCTTCATTTCTGATTTGATCACGTAGAGATACTCCTAGCTAGCTCTCTCCATTGCTCGCTGAGTGACTCTGAGCCTTTTTATGAGGCCCATAGTGAGCGACCACGTTTCGGATCCGTTAGTCATCACTGGCAACACGCACTGTTCGAAAACTTTAGTCTTCAGGCACTGAGGGATGTTGGACGAAAAAATGTCGCGCAGTTTCCCAAACGCTGCCCACCCGAGCTGAATTCGGCGGCTCACCTCTCGAGATTGGACTTACCTAACTGGATCGTGTGTCCTAGGTATACATACTCGTCTACAATTTCCAGTGCAGAGTTCTCAACGATTACTGGGTAAAGCAGAACATTAGCGTTCGACATGATCTTTGTCTTGCTCATGTTCATACGTAGGCCTACCTGTTGAGAAACTCTGCTCAGGTCATTGAGCATTGCGTCGAGGTCTTCCAGAGTCTCTGCCATTACGACTACATCATCGGCAAACCGAACCGACTTACTATTATACGCAGTACTTATTATACGCACTTACATGATGGTTAAGACTTCAAACCAAATCACCACCAACCGTAATGCCGCCTGCTAGATAATGGTTTAGGCTTTGACGAACATGCCATGGCAGTAAGACCATATTGTATGTCTGACCCATGTACCGATAAGAGAAGGCCTCAATGACCTTGGATTTAAAGAAAAAAGCCCTAGAAGTTTGATGCTGAAGGCAGAAGGAAGGAAGGAAGGAAACAACTCCATGATATATTCCCAATCTGTGATGTTTGGCATATATGATATAGAAAAGACAAAAAAGATTACGAAAGAGTTCCAGACCTATCTTAAACGGCAAAGGTTTCCTGGCACAATATTTTAATAAATTTAATATTGTCACGTCATTACCTTTCGAAGTAAAAATTATTAAGCTTTAAGTACCAACCTAAGCTATAATAGCAATATTAAAACCTTAAATACAGTATAAAAGAGAAAATATCTTTAAGATTGACTAACACGAAAGTCTTTGATTGTCTATGGTCAGTAGAAAACTCTTGGGATGTCTTTGAACTTAAAGACAGAATTAAATTTCATTTTTATTCTATCTTTAAGGCTTTGGACTAGGTACTCATATGTCTACTTTACTTTGTCAGATGAACTTCACCCAACTATATAAGTGCAGGCACGATAACCACTCTTGCTCAGAACTGGATTTCTATCTCTATTCTATGTTCTGTGTTCGTATTTTTTCCGTAATTTTTTCGTTTTTTAGTTTGAGGAACATTTTGCATAATAATAAAAATTAAGTTGTATATTGCTATTTCATTAAGGCACCCGGTGATTATTTCTATTTGTATAATTAATACATAGTATACTTTTGTGAGACAGCATCACAGTGTACGACTTTGTACAAGTATCTAATATCTATATTAATCTGTGTTTTGCGGTCCACAGACAATGTCGTCACTACGTTTTATCTACGATGTCCGGTGGAATTATTATGAGTTATTCCTTGCAGCTTATTTGTGTTTTTCTTATTTTTTGCACGACTTTAGTTTTACCTGGGGGTAATAAATAACTTTTCTTAACTTTATTTGTATGCATGCACGTGATACCGTGAATAAAAGCAGTAAATTTTGCAGCTAATGATTTACATTTCCACGACGGCTCATCTACGGCTGATTTCATTGCTGGAGACGTATTTTTTGAGATAATAGACCCTCCAGAGTTGAGATATTCGTATCGTATAAGGCCAGCTAAGGATTTTGGTGCATCTTTTGTGAGTACATTCTGTAAAAGTTGGTCGTTGCTACCGAAAATTAACACTAGAATTCGCATTGCGACATCCATTTATGTGTGAAAAATACATGCAAAATTCAATAACAAGCAACAACACGATATTCGACGCATTCGATGGCAATTGGCATTAAGTACCTAGTATGTGCAGGAGTGTAAACTGTCAGCTTCTGAAACTAGGTCCATAATTGTAAAGTTTTTTGTCATGAGTTAGGTTGTATTTTTACTACTAATAGTGTCAATTAATAACTTTAGTGTCTAAATCACCATGTTCGTAAGATAGGCCCAATTCCACCAGTATCAGTAAACAACCGTGGGGTTTTTTTGCTTAACTGAGACCTATTGTAACGCTTTGTACCTATCCTTACTAATTGTTGATTTGTCTTTCAATTATGCTGCAACAAAGCAAAAGTTAACTGATATTTGCATTGAAAGAGCTTAAACTTTAACATTTTTATTCTGTAAATCTTACAACATAATAAGTAGTAAATATTGAATGGTAGGACATGTTGCTTCTACAAGCGATTGTCACTGAATCTTCAAATTTGACAAAATTCAATCTAAAGAAATAAGTCTAACATTCCAAATTTAAAGTAATTCAAACATAATACATAAACCAACCAGATCACAGGTGACTTCAAAAGAGTATGTATAATCTGAGATTACCAATTAACAGTAAATGTAAATGTTCTATTGTTACATAGTATAATTGTTATCCATTGTTGCAAGGTGTGAGATTGTGTTAAAATAAAATAATAATGAATACCCAGCTTATTTCGTTGTGGGCATCCAATTTAGTCTAGGGTGCAATTGGAATCCGCATAATGTTTGTTTTTGACAATTGCTATTCTTTAGCATTGTTAATTTATGTATGCACAGTGAATAGAGAATATTTTAAATTTAGATTATCTTGCTAAGTGCTGTTATTTGTGAATGTGAATTATAAATCTGGGGATAATATTAAACATCCTCATTGTCCATTATTCTCCCTAATCTTATTTGCTATGGATTTGTACTACCTGTACCTATATAATTTGTAGTTTTTGAAAGATTTGTCCTGTTGCAGAATGGGAGCATTAACTTTGAGAAGGCCCGCTTGGTTCCAACAATACCATTTCATAGTTGTTCTGATATTCAGAATGAAGAAGAAGTCTTTGGCAACATAGCTTTATCAGAGCGAGGGTAAGCTATAAGAAATAAGTATTGTTTTGTTAAATCAAAATGATTGACTGCAATTGCAACAGCTGTTGTTAAGCTATGATGCAGCCTATGGTAGAGTGTGAGAAAAATTAAAATGAATTGTTTCATAATATGTTGCTAAGCAAAAAAAGGTACAGTTCATAATGCAAACCTAAATATCACTATAATATAACTATCACACTGCGAAGCAAAAAAAAAATCTGCAGCCTTATGTGGTTGATATCTTCTTTGATTATCTAAACATAAGTGATGGATAGAAACTAAGCTGTATAGATTTATTAAAATTGTTATTTTACTATCATATTAGCCCCTTACCATCTTAAACTGCAACATTACATCAGTTGGAATTATTTCAAAAGCTATTGTGTAGTGGAATTAATAAAAACCTTTATCTAATATAATAAATAATTTTGTTTGTTTTTTATTTCAGAGAATGTACTTTTGTTTATAAGACAATGAAGGCCCAGATGGCTGGGGCGCAAGCTATTATAATAACAGAGACAAATAACCAGTGGGATGATGCATTAGACCATCTTATAGAAATGGTGGATGATAAGTATGTATTACATTTGAAATATTTTTATTATCTATAATAATGTATTTTAGGTTGTCAATGTGATTTAAGAAAGAAGTTATTGAAGTAAATCATACAAGATTTAATTTGGAGATTTATTTTATGACTGACAGGTTTCTTCTTGTTTAGGTGGCTTAATGTGAGAATTTCTATCTAGTTTAGAGTTTGATTACTATTTGCTGTATTTCCTGTCTGTCTGTGTTGTAACAAAATGAATAATTATATGCTTCTTTCCAAACAAATATGTAGAAGATGTCTTTTAACTAAGGAACAGATTCTACAGTTATTGCATTAATGAAATCTATCAAACACCAATCTGCTTTTGTTCAATTGATCAATTTATTTGTATTTTTATAGACTAGCCCTTGGCTTCAATCAAAATCCATACAACTTTTAGTAAAGAGATGCGTGCTGGGGCTCGAACACAGTGCTAGTAAAGGGTTGACGGATCACTAGATTATGCTGTTACTGCTGTGCATATAAAGCTGTTAGTTACCTAAATACCCAACATAAATTATTAACACTTTCATTTCAGAATGGAGATAGATATTAATATACCTGCAGCATTTCTTCTGGGCCGAAGTGGAGCAACAATCCTGAAGACATTAAAGAAAATGCATAGAACACATGCTATAGTTAATTTACCAATTAATATGACCCATGTTCCAATAGGCAGGATGAACCAACCTCCATGGATATCATGGTAACATAGGCATAGTGTGAGAGATGGTAGTAATTTACCTTATGAATGAAATACATGAAAATAAAGCATTAAATGCATAAAAGTTGCTGAGTGATCTTGGACTTTTGAACCAAGAGCAGGAAATGTGAAATGGTTTAATTCTAGTACAGATGTTAAAACTCACCAGGTCTAATAATCTGTTGTCTGTCTAATTTAAATATAGTTACAAAATCTCCCTTCGATTTGAGTTGGTGTTTAGTGCTTTATTGTCTTTCAAATTTACAGGTTTGTTTATTAAAATGTTCAATTTTATACAAATTTATTTTATGTTCTAACCTGTCAAGAAAATATTCTGTGTATACTTAAATGTGGATGAAATCTTATAAAGACTTGTGAACAAGGCTGTCTTAAGCTATGCTGGGGCCCTTGGGCACACAAGAATTTGGGGCACTTTTGGAAACTAATGAAAGCAAGTTATACTAGCATTTTTTTACTATTTTTTGTAGGTAATGCTTGTGAAATATATAAGATAATGTTATATTATCGTTAATAATCTGAGCATGTTGCTAATTTTTCTGGTTAGGATTTCTGTTTAGCAAAATAATTATTTTATCTTCAAAGTCAATATAATGGCTTATTTTAACACTACTTTCTTTACTATTGTGCGGAAATTTGCCTTTAATTTTATAGCTGTTAACATCATATGTTTGGAGCTATAAATTTTTATGAAAAATGTGCTCAACAAAAATGTTTTGAGAATAAAATGTGAAAAAATTGTAATAAAATGTGAATGTGCCAGTAAAGAGGGTTTAAGGTAAGGAGGGTTTCATCTGCGAAGCTAATCGGTAGATTTTTAAACGCCTTTACTGCAGTATTATATAGTGGGAGGTACCGGGCTCGATTCCCGGCTCGAGTATGGTCTCGTGAGAGTCTTCGTCCGCGGCTAGTTACTATCCTACTGATAAAAACATACTGCCAAGCGATTTATCGTTCCGGTATGATGCCGCGTAGAAACCAGACGTTCATAGTCGGCGGTAAACACTTATAAATACATCAGGTCACTGGTCGGCTCGTTTGCCTGCGATGTATATATAAATATTAAAAAATCTTTAGTCTCGCCAATCCATCTCGATAATTGCATTGGCGCGGTTGCTCTCGTGGATTTTGCGCGCCTCGGTGGGGCAACCTGGGAGAGGTTGGGATGGAAGTGGCCATGTTGCGGGTATGTGACGGGGCTATGCCGAAAGTGTACTTCGTCCCCTCCAGGCGAGCGGTGTATCTGTGGCCCGTAGACCTATCCATGTTACGCAGATGCCTGTGGGGGCGAGATGCCAAAATAGCCGTCGAAGCCGGCGAAGACACGACCCAGCTGACGACGACATCTTGCGACTTTTGATAGGGATTCGGCCCGTTCGAGCTCTGGACGGGCTGGAAACACGGGCCCCTGTCCTTTCACCTTGTGCAGATCTTCTCGGGACATGGTTGTTTTGGGAGGTATCTGTGCAAGTTCGCAAGGCGGGAGGTGTGCCGTGAGCACCGTGTGGTCTTGGCTCAGCACACGTTACCTCTCACTGTTCACCTTAGTGTGCGCCCTGGTGGCCAGCGTCTTGGGTCGCCGTTGTTTCCTACGAGGGGGAGTGAAACGGCGCTGGGATGATTCTGCAGACTCGGCCCCTCCGGCGTCATACAGCAGGGCGGAGGCGACGATTGCACGACTGCCGCCTGCCCCGTGACGATGAGCTCCGGGTGATGTATGGGAGGAATCCTCACCACTCGAGCCTCGTCCTCGTGGAGGCACACCTAGTAACCCAGACAGAGTTAGGAGGCCTGGCTTACAGATAACGACCTCCGTGGCGCAATACGTGCGCTGTCGCATTATAAAGTTGGTGGTCCTAGATTCGATTCCCGAGTCGACTCGAGTCTGGTCTGGTGGGACGCTTCGGCCCTGCTTAGCTACCCTACCGACAAAGACGTGTCGCCAAGCGATTCAGTGTTCCGACACGATGTGGCGTAGAAATAAATTCGGAGTGTGGGTTTACCACACCCCTTACAGGTTAGCCCGCTACCATCCTAGACTTGCAGTCTAGCAGCATCACTTACCACGAGGTGAGATAGCCGTCAATCGCCAACTTGTAGTAAAGAACAAATCAAAAAGCTAGAAGAAGTACTAAGAGCCTTAAGTCCAAGTGTCTAAGCGGTATTTATTTATTTATAAATACCGGAAAGCTGTTTTTCTAGATATGGGCTGAAGTTTTTATTTGTTAGTTAATTAATACTTAAAAAAACTCTTTCTATTGAAATAAAAAACTAAGATGACGAAGTACAAATGTTTTTTAAATAATTCTATAATAGGCACCTTAGGGATGCGTTAATAACTAACATAGAGAATTGATAGTGATAACTACAATCGTGAACTTAAAACTAAAGCTTAGAGTCAGAAGCCACTTAAAATTATCTTTAGGTATTTTTGTACATACGCATATGAGAAATGCAGGTGCGCAATAGGTTTCATACTACCTATCGATGTATAAACTCGTATTTTGTTTATCTTGTCTATCGTAAAGTTGGTTTTGATAATAAAAAACAACCAGAACAATAAAAGCAGAAGTTTTTCATGTGTGTGTACTTTATTATTTTATTAAACATACTTTACGTTATATCCGCGCGTCCCTCTGACCAAGCTGAGAGCGCAGTGGATGACCCAGGGGGTGCATCACCCCGTGTGGTGGGCCGGGCTCATCCAGGTATAGGACTGGTGGGCCAGGGTGGACGGCGAGCGTTCGCCGCGCTTGCCGTTGGCGATGGAAGGCCGGGTTCGAAAGAGGGTTCTCTTCTCTTTTGCTCCTGTGCCTTCGGAGGACTTATGAACGATGGAAACGGGGTCGTCCATCACTCACAGTACGGTCCTCAAGTTGGCTGGTGTGCTGTTGTTCCGGCACACCTCTTAACCGGCAAAACTGGGCACGTTGTTCCCAAAGAGGGTCTGCTGCGGCGAACACCCGCTGGTGGAGTTGCGGGTTGTATTATGGCTCCACCTTACAGCGGCGAGTAGGAACACGTGGGGTTTTAGTCAGTAGAAGTCTGACATAACTTCTGTGCCTCCCCGTGGCGCAGAGGTATCCATGAGGATTTACCCACGATAAACAAAAAAAAACATAAAATAACACAAGTAAGAATAAATAATAATTGGGCTTTAATAATAAAGCATACATGGGCTTTAATTAGGTTAGAGTAGAAGAGATTTGATTGACCTTGATTTAAGGTTAAAATTCGTATACACTACGTACTTCTATAGCTGCTTTTTTTTTCATTTAACTAATAATAAACAGAATTCATTTAAATAATAAAACAGAATGCACATATTTAAAGCGATAGATATAAGGTTCATTTTAATGATTTACGTAGTAATGTTTCGTGTGTGTATTTTTATTACTTAAAGACAAGGGTGCAAGTTTTGTACTAAGTGTTGTGTTAAGAAAGTTAGGTCTTCTGACTATCTTTAATTTCCACTCCATTCGACATTATCATATTTAATAAAACTGTTGCGAATTTTCATCTTATTATTGTCACAAAGATTATAGTCCATATTACGCTTATGCTCCAGAGTACCATTATTTAATTTTAAGATTGTTACGTAGGTAATTAAAAGTTATTACTTATATTGAGATTGTTAATCTCACAACAATTATTTTATAAAAAAAAAAAAAAACAAAAATTAAATTCTTTAATTTTTCATTACCTGTTTCCGCTTATCATATAGAACCTACCCGCTCTTTCGACACTATTTGAAAAACACTCTGGAAGTTTGTTATTTACTCGCAGAACGTACCTACCTAATGTACTTTTTTTAAAAGTCCATGATTCAGTGAAATCAAAATGGCAGATTCGCGTGTTTCCCTCTGTGGATATTAGTGCATGCAATCTTTACCGAAACTCATAAAAACTGAAATGATGTAATGCATTTCAAAGGAAACAGTACCTAGGTGGTATCAGCATAAAATCAACTTATTGAAGAACATATTTAATAAAAAAGTATTTATATAATAATTGAAATAGATTGAATTTTCAACTAGGTAAGACTAAAATAAATCGCGTCGAGTGGTAGCGCTAATTTAGTTTTCCGTGGACTAAGTATTGCCACAGAATAAATAATAGTACAAGTATTGCTTTCTAACTAAATATTAATCTTTCTGGGTGAAGTTTTGTAATTAATTTTTCAGTCGATATTCGATCGAACTAAATATTACTATTTGAAAGGCTGCCATTTCATAAATACACAGCATCATAATTCAAAAAGAATTCACAATTCAAAATTCATTTTAATAAGGAATATATTATAGAGTATAGAAAGAGGGACATTACAGACAAATGAAGACTGGCAGACATGTATACCGTGTCTGATGGTGTCTTTGGATGATAAGTTCTTTTTCTTCTGTACCTATTCTACTCGTAGGGTAGGCACATTTGCATTATTTTGAAGGGCACGATAATTCAGGGTGCTTTTTTAGGATATGCACAAGATAATATAAAGCAGTTAATAATAAAAAAAAACGATAATCGAGGGATTATGTGATAAACTAATTTGCAATTGACTAAAGTTTCTATGCTTAATTATCTGCACTTTCCAAATCATCGTGACATCGCGGCGTATGACCGCGGCGTCGTAACAAGAGACCTCGTCATCACTAGGTAAAACTTCCAAGGCTCACTTTAATGTGTCGAACTATTGAATAAACTTTTATTGTAAACTGTACGCAATCAAAGATGGGCACAGAAACAAAAGCTTTGTATATTTGGCGACGTTATCGCTACGTCGCACAGAGTAAGTATTTTAACTAGTTATTTCGGTAAGCGATCTCTTCTACAATTTTATTATCGAACCCGAAATATTTGTTAGCAGTGCGTGCCACTGTGCTGGGATATCAAAAAAGTTTCAGGCGATCTCTAATGGATTAAATAGAAATGGTTTCGTGGAAATGAAACGGTAAGTACTTACGCAAGGCTACGGAAAGTGGAATAAAGTAATAAAATATTTAAGCAAGTCGACGCTGTTGCCGTCATGGAAATGGTGGGACATAACAAACTTTGTTATTTTAATTGATCGAAGTTTAACATTATGGAAGTTTAGCTTGAACTACTTAAGTACCTACTTACAAAATTGGTTAAGTAGATTGCACGGGGTATTTTACCAGAATATGGTGGGAGAGGATTGAACCCAAAAAGACAGCTCAATAATTGAGTTAGGTACTTTACTCACCTACCTATTCTAGGTTAGGGATTTTTTGTATCTAAAAAGTGTTTGCCACTGGATTTAGGTACACCCACCTTTTTTTGGTAACACCCTTCCGAGATCTAAGTTTTCTAATTTATAGGTTATATTAGGTTTAAAATGTGTAGATAGGGAAATTCTAAGTACAATTATAAGCCACTTCTATAGCGCGGTAGTCGCGGTAGTTTACGTGACTATGCTTTTTAAGATGTTAAGAAGAATTATAGATCCTTAGATCTTTATTGCACGAAGTTAGAAAAGATAAGGTTTTTAACACATCCATTACATATGCGGAAAGGAGGCTTTATCGCTTGAAGCGCTCTCATCCAGAAAACCTTATTTTGCCAAGGACTTAGTAGGTTATTTCTTATATATAAATCCTTAAGAAAAATCCTACTCGTCTCGGATTATCATCACACTTCCTGTACATGGGTTTTGTTAAGATTTCAGATTTCCTATCTAAATTGATGATCACTGACGCACAAAGGTAACAAAACCCAAGAACATCTGTGAACTGTATTGATTTGAAACATGGTACCTTAGTACTCAAGTCTAAGATCGATAATGTCTGAGTTCACAAAATGCGGGCTCATTGCGTATGCGCATAGATACGTGTCATTTTAATTTTAAATAGATACGCCTGAACAAGCTTGAACAACGGATATTGTAATGAACTGGAAACATACAGACGTGTGTACAGGGAGCGATAACGGGTTGAATAATAAAGATAAAAAATTGGCCTTTAAGATATCTTATGTATACCTTTAAATACCTTTATTTCGAAGCAGCGATAGCTTAGTGGTTAAGGATGGGAATTTTGACTCGCAGCTCGAACCTGCGTTTTCAATTTGATTAAACTATTTCAAATTGATAACCACAAGCTTTAACGGCGAAGATGAAAAACGCGAGGAAACATGCATGCCTACGAGTCTTCCTTATTTGCCCAGTGGTGCCAACAGCAAACCATCTCATGCTTAGAAGAGACCCTCGCCCTGCAGCGGGCTGGCGATGGGCTGCCAATGATGATTACATATATCATACACTTTATGCCAGATACATTTGTTTATGTATTCTTAATATTTTAATGTTTTAATTTTCAGAAAAAAAAAATTACAACCCCTTTTTAGTTTTAAATATTCCTTTATTTCGTTAGTATTTATTACATATTTTAGGGCATAAAAAGTATAATTACAACCTACACTGAAGGTAGAAGAACGACTGGCGCCGTCGTCTATTAGAAGAGAAAGGCCACTTTCGGTCACTGGCAAGCCTAAGGAATTAGGAATTTCCTGAAATTTCAATGGTTTGGTCTGGCTTCAACCGTGGCTATTTATAAAGAGAAAAGGATTTTGTGTTCCGGTATGATGTCGCGTAAAAACAGTTTATTTTATGTACTGTGTACCTGTAAACGGTTTGTATATGATTAACTTTTCAGCAATGAAGACGCGGCTTTAGAGAGAGAAGAGAGAATTCGTATCAAGCTACATAGAAGAAAGATTTAGGTTACGAAAATGACTTTCATGAGGAAATATATAAATAAGAACTCTACTATGCCAGACTTTACGATCCTAAAATACCAAGTTGAATAAATACAAGGAAAGGTAGGCGTAGAATAGAGCTTTATTTGGGGAATATTCCACTTAAACTAACACTGGTGAAAACATACAAAATTCATGATCATTTTATAGAATAAATTTACTGTAAAGTACCTACGCTCTTCCATTATTTTACTGCATCACGCTCTAATATTCTCGGCGTTCAAAAGCGTACAACAATGGCCACAGTTACGCCCGTCGATTTCTCTATCGCGAACAATGTTTATGTAGAAAAAACAGGTTCACGCTTGGCCGGTCGAGCGTGGCGGACACGGCGTGTGCGCTGTGCTCTATGCACGCCGGCCATCTTGATTCTTGGATGCGCAGATTATGTTGCGTACGCGGCGTTTCAGAACACATTCTGTGTACCTAGATAGGAACACCTGTGAAATGTGAATTTATGAAAATACTCTCTCTAGAATATTTCTGAAGTAGCTTTGCAATATTTAGCATATTTACCATGTATTTCAAATATTCGGTTTAGCAGCGTGGTTACGTCACGCCTCTAGCGTTCAATTTGAACCAACATGTGGTGTCATGTAAATAAGTAGGTAGTACCTACTAACTACTTACTTATTCTATACACGTAGAAGCCTTTTTTCTACCAACTATGATGAAAGTAGCAAGGTACCCAATATTTGTAATTTCTTATCGTTTGTGTTTCGGTTTGGAAGTTCATCGTGCTTACGCAACCTACGTGTTTCACCTCGGTGCCTATTCTTCCAAAAATGATAATATAAAAGTGGTACCTAACCTTCTTCTTTCTTGCTTAGGTACTTTCTAGAAACAGATTAACATTAAACTTGCTAAACATAATATTACTATTAAAACATACGTTATACCTACCCAAAAGTAAAATGAACAAAATATGTTTAAAATAATTATGATTTCAAGGATAGCCGGTGAAATTGTCTGATTTCTATTTACTCGCATGAAAATAGCTTTAAATATTTTGTATTTTTTTGTTCAATTGTTAAATTTTCTGTTTTGCAAAACGACCCATCGTTGAAAGAAACAATGTTCGTTAATTAAGAATTTATAAGACAGACGGCCAGATGGAAGCATTGGCGGATGGATGGACTAAATGCAATTTCATCCAAGTTATCCGGAAACCGTTCGTTTCGCTCAAAACACATTATTCAAACCACTGCAACGAGGTAAGGTGCATAGAAAGCTGGCAGCGTTATTCCTTGAAATTACCACGCCTATATCTACTTGTGAAGATAATTAATAAATAAAACCTTTTCGATATCTAGGTTTCTTTAATAATATAAAAGTAATAAGAAAAATAAAAATAAAAGTTAGTAATAACGGGGGCCCGAAGGAATTAGCAAAAATATAGCTATAAAATGATATAGGTACATTTTTATACATATATAATAATAATAATAGTTTCTTAACTCTTAAATATTTAAATAAAAAAACTACGTACTTTAAAATAATTGTACACTTTTCGTAAAAAATACGCAGTGGTATCAGCTATAAATATGTTTTCACTAAAGGTCATATGGGGTCAAGGAAAATTATGGCAACAGCTAATATATGAAGGTCCTAAAGACAGACACATTTACACGCACACAATATGTAAATGTGATGTCAAGATATTTCAAATTATAGCTGACGATATTTCAGTTCACTCTACATGGTTATAGGTCTACTTGGTTGGATCAACGTTTCTGAATCGAACCGCTAAGGTGTGGAACTCAATTCCAACATCTGTGTTTCTAGCCACGTATAACCTTAGTTCCTTCAAGTGAAGAAGTCAATAGGTATTTTCTAAGTGCGCTCCAACCTCATCACTGCCTTTTGATACTGATTGTCGTCAAGCGCAAACCAAACGCAATCTCAAAATAAAAAATGAAAAAATGTTGGTCATTTGACAACATAATAATTAATCTGAATGGAGTATTAGCGATACTTTTTATAGTAATGCTAAAGTGCCCCGTATACAATTATTCATGACCCATCTAAGTAAGTAGGCTACGTATTCCTGGCTCCAGGAACGAGATACCTGTTCAGTGTATGCTACGTGTGCCCGGAGAATCTCTCCATTACGTTTGCCGTTGAATCGCGACAAAAAACACAAAACATGCTTTTATTTCAGTTTTATTGTTATTTGTTTCTATTGTCACTTTATAATTATAAAAAATAAATCTTTACTTATCAAAAGCATAATTCACATTGAATTAGTGTGAACCCCTGTTCGATTCGATAAACAGTTAAGTTTAAAATGTGTTATAGGTAATGTGTAACATAATGTCTCCTACATTATGTTATTGCAATTGGTATACTAGTGCTTTAAGGAAATTAATGCCTAAAGAGATATTATTATTGATATAAAGTTATCATCACCATCGAGCCATTACCGAACCATTACCGGCTCATTACAGGACAAGGGAGAGAGGGCTTAGGGAAGACATAGCCACCAACCACACTGGCGAAGTTCGTATTGGTAGACTTCCCACGCCTTTGATAACACAATGGAGGCCCGCCAATGTAGGTAGCCGCAGGCCTTAACGATTATCTTAACTGTCCACTGCTCAACACCTCTCTCCGAAGTACGGGAGTTGACAGCGGCAATATCCTAATGAACTTGACAGATAAACCCAATACCGAACAAGTTTTGGCTCGACAAAGGAAACAGACCAGCAAAACATGATAAGTAGGTACTATGATAACGACTAGACTCTTGACCAAAAAAGCAGTGACAAGAGACCATTCATGTTTAGTAAGCGATAATCGTTAGAGAAACGTGACTGTGAAGCCATTATCATCCTCAGTCTAAGTCTCACTGCTGGGTTTAAACTTCCTCTCTCATAGGTAAGTGAGGTTTAGAGCATAGTTTCAGGACGCCGTCTGCTCTAATATGTGTTTACGTGCTTTATCGTATCTATCTTTTGCCCGCCGTTTCGACAGACTTTCATACCAATTGCAAACCATGTTTTCTTATCTTTTCGCCAAAATTATAATAGCTGTATTTGAAAGTCCGATCCGATCAGTGGTTTGGACTGTGCGTTGATAGATTAGTCAGTCAGTCAATTATTTTGAACATTATAACCGTAAGACCGATGAGGGAGTCACTCGAAAACATTACGAGTTCAGCAAGTGATAATCTTAGTAAGTGAAACTTGGCCTGGAAGCCTAGATCTTAGTTCTAATTGCTTCGGTAGCACGTAATCACATTTGAGCCGGATTTCTAATTGAAATACTTAGCGGCCGCCAATGCTCAAGGGCCTTTTGTCTGTACGCAACTAGCGCATGCCTCTGACTGCGTAGTAATTACTATGACATGCTTGAGTTATTCCTATTAGCATCTTACTAATGGAAAAACAAAATAAAATATAATAACTCTTTATTACACACAAAGTAAGATATAGTGTAAGGGTAGTCTTATCACTAGATCTCTATACATTTTACACATCTATATTAGGTATAATAAGTACCTACCTCTAGAATCTTCAAATTCACTAACCTGAAAATAACTTAATCAAACAAGTTATTTTCCGACTAATTAACTTTAGATCACACACAGTAGGCATCTAATCTAAATTGGAATTTTTTCGGAAAATACGTACGTAAATACGTTTTGGGACGTATTTTCCTATAGGCTATGCATATAAAGAGTGGAAAGTTTTTTATTCTTGGAATCATCATTGCCCGGAAAACTTAAATTTCTTATTATTACGTACATTTTTCGAGATAGTATTTACTTGTTAGTTTCTGGGCAATAGCAGCTCAATCTCATAACTCTGAACAAATGTTTCGTTAGTAAAAAAAAGACATTCGATAGCGAAATATGTTATATATTTGAATTTAAATTACTATGCTTGTAATTCTGTTTGTTTTTATATAAACAAACACGTAACAAATTAGTACAGAAATTGCAAAATGTGACAAACAATTCAAATCATTCACGAGAACCGATACATCGGATAGGTAATTCAAATGAGTATTAATTCTATTGCAAATGTATATTATAGGTAGAATAGAAACAGAATACTCATATGTATTCGCCATATGAGTATGCTGTTTCTATTCTAACTATAATTAACAGACCATAATCAATAACGGCCTATTTTTATTATTCCAGTGGTACGGAACTTACTGGATCTAACTGTCGTTAGATCTAGTGAGTTTATCCAACGCATAAAAATATTGAACCTGTAAATTATTCGAATATTATTCGAAGATTACGGTTCGAATATTAAGGTTTGATGTGTTGATAAGCATAGAAAATATAGGTTTAATCAACACGTCATTGCAAAATCCAGGCTGGTTGGTAAAAAATTGGTTAAACGTAAAAAATTAAAAACGCAGAAACTGGTTTGGCCTGTAGGTTGGGCCTAACAGTAAATTCTAATAATTTTTATTCAAATATTCCTTTTAAAGGCATTTTTGACGCGTCAATAATTTACATAGTAGTGATCAAACTAAAGCTAAGAGGGTTCAAATCGCGCCCAGGTCTAAGAAGAAACCCACAACAAACTAAGCCGGATTTCTTTTTGTTATCACCATCTCACATAATCAATAATAAATTGTAGTACCTATGGAGATAGAGCAATTCACACCCAAGCTTTTTTATCGTTTATATAATCCTTAATATCGTAATATGATTTTTCTAGAAGCTTTCCTTTTATAAAAACTTTGAACTTATTGATAGGTAATTTATTATAAAATGAAATACAATTTCCTTTGAATGAGTTACTAATTTTGTGCAGCCTACTAAACGGTACTTCAAGTTTACTTTTACTTCTAATGTTCAGAGGTAAGTTATCTAATCAAGACACGGATGAGCATTCTCGTCTAGCCACCAGCTATATAGGATTGAAGCATGTCAAACCAGTTAATCCTGTTGCTTAAAGAGTTAAATAACTTTTTTTCTGTATCTTGGGGATACTGCTCTAAGCAAGATCGCTGCTTTAAAAACTTACTGGATTGATGTGAACTAGCCTTTACCCTATATAATTTGTATTTGATCCATACTTCATAAAGGTAAAGTATATTCCATTTGTAAATAAAATGCCTAGAACATACCTATCCGAAGCTTTTTAAATATTAATATGAAATGTAAATTGCGCCGGGACTTGCGGCCAGTCTGTAAATGTGTAATGCGGGGAAGCCCGTTTTTACATGTACGGAAAAATTTATCCTTTAGGGAGTACTTTGATGCGATGACTTCGGGTTGTTTATATGTGTTACTCATATTTTTAATAATATCATAACGGGTTTCAGGCGGCTGCGATGACCCATTGAGTTTAAACAAAGGGAATTGTTTAAAACTTACATAAAAATAAACATAAAAACTCGCACCGAAGAAGCCACAAGGCACAAGTGAAAGACAAAATTGTCCATATTCAATTATATCTATAAAACACATTGATTTACCATTAGCCGTAGATCGATCATTAAGGCTCAAAAAATGGGACGGAAAAGTAGTGCACAAATAGCGACGCGTGCACTCCTTTCCCCCAGTGTGTGACGAAAGTCACCGATTCTAACACTCTAGCCGTATAATCCGAATGAATTACAAAGCACTGAGCACCGCTATAGGTAATATAACGGCCAGATGTCTAGTTTATTAGGGGTTGTAATACATCGATATACCGATATGTAGGAATGTATAGTTAGTTGGTGACAAAGTCTCGCCTTGTTTTTGTATGAAGCGCTCTATGTACGGCTAGTGGTAAATCAATGATAAAACACCATTGATGCGCCCTTACTTACAATTACAAAAATAATCTATTATGATGATGTTGATCTTAACACTTAAAAGCTGCGAAGGTTACAAACGCGCTCTGTTGGAAGAATAAAACTTTCAAGAAACTTTACCGGCTGTTATTTTTGTTATCACTATCTCTGAATGTCGCAAAAAAAAATCCAGGACAAACTAAATAGTGCACTTCAAGTCTTAATAAGTTTAAGAAGTCATACCTTCTTAAACTTATTAAGACTTGAGAGAGGTTGACTTTACGACAAACAATTGCTTAGCCTAGCTAACTAGCAGGGAATGTTTTTTGGAATATCTGGGCGGTAAATTTCTGCGACCTTTTTAAACTAGATGTTGCTAATTTTCCTAGTTTTCGTGGATTATAGTAAATTAAGCTTTTTATTAATTAGACAACCGCAACATTTTTTTTTATTTTTATCCACTACAAGTTAGCCCTTGACGGCTATCTTACCTGGTGGTAAGTGATGATTGCAGTCTAGAATGGTAGCGGGCTAACCTGTATGGTAAACCCATACTCCTAATTGGTTACGCGACATCGTGCCGGAACGCTAAATCGCTTGGCGACACTTCTGTGTCGGTAGGGTGGTAACTAGCCACGGCTTAAGATTACTACCAGACCAGATTCGAGCCGGGAATTGAACCGGGGACCTCCAACTTTTAAAATGTCGTCAACATAACGCCTTCTGCAATGTTTGATGATGACATGATACCCGTAACAAGGATAAAACTACTTACTTAAAAGTACTTACGCCAAATGAATAGTTACCAATCAGTTCTCTAGGCGCGTTTTATGCATTGTTTTGATACACGCAATAAACTATCTTCGCTCTAATGGATCATTGTTCTTTGTCGATCTCCGGTGGAACGGAACGATATTGTGGAGTTGGTTGCGTTATTTACTCATGGCGTGTCGTCGAACCGCTGCTTTAACAGGAAGCGTCAGCATATCTGAAAATATGAATTTTAGTGGGATGATACGAAGTTGAGATGATGCCATCGACTTTATCCGCAATTGTATCGGTTGAAATCCGGAAGGAACCGTTAGTTTTTTCCTGGATAAATGTGTGCTCCTGGATAAACGTGGACGTGGCCACTCACAGTAGGCCTTGTCCACAAGTTCAAAATCGCTCAGCGTGCTGAGAGGGCTATGCTGGGTGTTTCTCTGAGGGATAGAATCCATAAGGAGGACATCCGTAGGAGAACAAACTAACCGACAAAGTTAACCGACATAGCCCAACGGATTAGCAAGCTGATTGGCAGTGGGTGGGTCATATCTGTCGCAGAACCGACGGCCGTTGGGGCAGACGTGTTCTGGAGTGGAGACCGCGTACCGGTAAGCTCAGCGTAGGCCTGCACCCTGTAGCGGTAATGGGTCAATAATATCAACTGGGACCTCTAACACTACATGCCTAAAGCAATGTCTAATTTGTAACTCCAGGCTTATATGAAGAAATGCTCGACAATCCTTAACATTTTGTTTTGATGATCTTCCCAGCGGAGTAGTGAGCGCTGTGGTCTTATAAGTGGAGTTTATAGTTTCTGAAGTATATATGGTCTGGTATGTTTTGACTGGCCGTGTCAAGTTACCGAACTACTGACGTGAACAAGACTTGCTGCCAAGAGAGTAAGAACGCTGGTGCGATGTAGCATATATATGCCGCGTATGTATAAAACTCATCAATCCGACACCCCAATCCTCTCGTAGTTGCGGCTTCTTTTTACTCCCCCGAATATCCTTCATGACCCTGACGATCAGATGACTACTGACAACACACTCGTACCACCTACCACACAATCATATGCTACACACCGTCTTCGCCGGCGAAGACGAGGTCCCCGCTATCTTACGTCATCCGGACGTGGGCTCCATCCACGGCCTCGGAGACGTACGGACCACTCACCGTCCGACTCCCCCGTTATCCCAAACGTCGCCTAAGCCGAGGTTCGGCCTCAAAGGAGGCGCCCTTAGGCAGTCGTTCCCTTAGTTTCTTCGAGCCCTAGGGCTCAAAATTTCTTCTGGCAGAGCTTCTTTCCAAAGCTCGCCATACAGCCCGGTTACGCTGTGGCAACCAATAGGGTTTGTACAGCTAATAGACAGTCCGGAAAAAAAAAATATACAAGCTGCTTACGACTCGCTGGATTTCTTTCGTGTATATAATGGGGGATTGCAATTAAGTATCTAATAATAATTTCCAGAATATATAGTAGTACTAAGCGATCACGATCTAAAGCCGTTAGTCATTACTGGCAACACGCACTGTCCCAAGACTGATAGCATTGGCTCATTATCATCAATAATAAACGGTAACCTTACGAATGTCCCAATTTCATAGAGCAGTTTTGCCTTTAATAAAGCAAGTCACGATATATTTTCACGGGTCAGTATTTCACGGCTATGCATCGCTTACACATAACATAAAACCGGCGATTTGTTTATCCGTTTAAATAAGAGAGAAAGATGTCTGACTAATCCATCTCACTGTTTGGCTCAAAATGTACGGATCGAGCTGAAATTTGGTAATAAATAACGTATGCGGTGGCTAAGAAGTTAAGAAAATTCATAAGCTCAGGGGGCAAAGTAAAGATTAACAATTCTCATGACCTTTCAAATTTATAATCAAAATCGAAACTAACGTCAAATCGTTGAATAAATTTTACTCCACAGACTGCTTCTGGTGGTACATTACAGTTAAAACACTCTCTTGCCTTGTATTTACGTTCTATCGATTTTGTATACACTCTTGCCAAACTCACAACTTACTTTAAAGTCGGCATCTACGACAGATTAACCCTGACATTTAAAATTTATGCGGGTATCGACACTTTTCAGATATTTTGAAGATTGTTTTTGTTTGGTGAATGATGTTAATTTCTATATGCTTAAACTATTAAAGCCTGCGTGTTCATAAGAGCTAAAAGATAATGCAAACATTATAACTATAACTCGTAAGTAAGGCCGAGTGACTGTTTATATTCAGCGATATGCAACGAAAATTTACCATGTCTGCGAAATTTGTCGGTTGAGGTATCAAATCTTTTATTAATCGCTGTTTGGATTGTGTTTAGCTCATGAATTTAGATTGGAACAAGGCAGTGATGACTCTATTCTAGCATAGTCGGTATGTTGCGGCCTTTGCTATTAACAAACACTCCTAGCTATGTTTGATAGTTTACCTGGTAATCTGGTATAAACACCACATTTTGTTAAGTTCTGCTATATATGCTGCTAAATGAATAAACAATATGTATAGCTGAAGTTTCTGCAATCAGAAATGGGCTAAATAACAACATGGTAAAAGACGTCTTTAAAAATTTACTTTGTAGATTAACTGATGAAAATTCAGGCCTTTACTGTCAGTTTCTTTGTGTGTTAAGTTAACAAGATACACGGAACATTGCTGTATCCATATTCACAAAATTTGAGACAGTGCTAGCTTATACCTAAAATTCTGAACAGTTATCCCAGGAAAAGAAAAGAAACTAAGCAACACATTACACGCGGGAAAAGTCGCAGACAGTAACGAGCATTTAATAAATAAATAAAATAATAATGCCTATATGATTTAATATGCCTGTTCATTATCGTTGTCATAGTTAGCCTATTAGGTAATTTTACGACCTCCTCTCTTATAAAAAAGAGGGTTCGAAAGCAGTAGATGCTGAAAAATAATAAACATTAAATTAACATAGTAAGCAAAAGTATTAACTAATATTATTTTTTCCGCACCGATGTTTCATAATATTTATTAACATTATGACACGGTCGATATATAGGTAGCTTATGAAATTGGGTTAGCTTTGGGGTTTTACGTCTAAAGTCGGCGTTTCCGTGAACTGTTTTATCGACCTCTCGTTTTTCCAACAGCGTGTCGAGTCAAAACATACGCTCTGCGCATGTGCGAAGTTTTGACGTCTTTGACACTAAAACATGGATTTATACACTGTCTAACCATATACAACGACAACCTCTAAGCAACTATTTTCCGAAAGCACGTTAATTCCTTTGCATGGACTTTACTTCTGGTGCACCAGCAATAATACAAACTTTCTCCTTTAGTGACTGTTTCGTTTTTTCAAAACGCTATTACCGCAATATCTAAACAGCCGCCATAACTTGGGCATAACAGTGAATGTAAGTGATTATAAATAATCGAAGTGTGTTTCGTTAAAAAATGACGTTTTATCAATAAAAAAGACTGAAAACTGTGAAATGTAGATGAACATTTATTGTTTTGAACTCGAATAATAGCAATGTTTGTAACCAGCGTGCAAGGAAGTGCTTAGGATATAGTCGATGACTTAAGTCATACAAAATCAACAAAAATACATATCATAACTGTGCCTGTAGAGTTAATTACCCTTTTACATTATATTCATATTTAAACTAGAGAATATTTGCATTTTATAAATATATTGGCATTCATATACGTAAGAATATTATAATAATATACAAATATAGTTCGCCTGGGAACAGAAGATTTGGTGAGTATTTTTTATTTTACCTATTTGTAATTTTATAATGATCATCTGGTGTGTTATTATTAGTATGATTTGTAGTGTTTCTGAGTTCTGGGTCAAAAAGTTTTATACAGACCGCACTATCATACTTGACACTATTCTACTGAAGATTTGACTATTCTGAAAAGGGTGACCACATTATTGAAATAATACTGCATCGAGCATCTGTAGTAAACTACCTGAAGTTATCTCTACGTGTACTATACTAATATAGGTACCTGCTATTTCTAAAATCTCCATCTGTACAGCCGCTCGAGACTTGTATGCGGCCAACATAGATCACGCGTACTATACAAACTATGTATTAATATTATTAATGAATACAAGTACCTCATAAGAATAATTTACGTCTCGCTATGGTAGATTCCTAGTTAGAAACATGTTAGTTATCAACAGAAATACTGATTATCATTATTTTATTTATTTTATGATATTTTTCTGTTGTATCGAACTATAAATTATAAGACGAGAGAGAAATCACATTAAACAATCAAAAGAACGAACACAAGTTTTGGTATAATACAACTCTTCTAGAACTGGAATGTTGGCATTTTCTTTGACTTTGACAAGAGATTCTATATCGTATCGTACTTATACTGTATTCAAATCGCAATCGTAAATTTCGTATCGTATCGCGTGACGTATCCGCATATCAAAAGGAGTAATCATATTTTTACTTTATATTCATATTTATAAAATTCATATCAATAAGCGATCCACATTCATATTAAACGACACCAGTAGTATCTAAACGATTTAACCTATAATTCTTATCAGTAAGTCGCTTAAATCCCTGAAATAAAAAATATAGTTAATAAATGGCGGCTTATATCCGCAATATTCCGGATCCGCAATCACCATTTTACTTCACATACTAGTTAGCTACGAACAGTGAACGAAAAATAGGTTATTAGAGTGAGTTCTAATCAAAGCAAAAGTGGTGTAGGTACGAAAAAATTTGTCATTTCAAAAATATTTTTTTATGTAAAATACCATACAGAAGTCGGTTTTTTATCTAGTGTTATGCCATGTTTTGTACAAAAACTATATTATATGATTAAATCATCGTTCACCCCTGCAGCCCCTTAAATAAATATGACGTACCCTTGACAGTAGTGTCCATTGCCTCTTTATAGATGCTAAGCCCTAATATACTGTTTATAATTTCTGAATTTTGTAAGGTCTGGCCTCGATACCTAGTTATTGTACGTAGGTAGTGTCTTACCTCGAAACCTCGTAAATCGTACCACCACGCAAACCATCACGTTTTATTTCAATGCCGCATTGTAAGATCGTCATTGATTCATTACATAAGACTGAAGTAAAAACTTACTTGTGGTGGAATTAAAAGGGCAATTTAATTCAAAATTTATTTGTTGTGTAACTTTTATTTTATTTAATGCTGTCTTAAAACAGTTGGTCGACTTCCGACCATGCGCTAGCCAGTTTTATTATTTTTATGCTTCAATGCATAAATACGTAAAACAAAAGCACAGAGGCATTCTTGCCTTGAGGCATTTTCTTTCAGTTAACCCTCGTTGTTTGCTTGAACAGAATACAACATAGCCATAAAACACAGATAGCTAAGGCTCCGACGTATATTGGACGACTGAAAACTTAGCTATAAAATAAAAATTCTTTAGGAAAATTACGACCTTTAAGAGGAACTACAAATTAACTGTTCTGAGTTGATGAAACTTGCCAGATTTCCTATGCAAATTTTAGAAGTTTCCACACTTATATCGAGACATGATATTTACCAAGAAGCTCATCATCATGATCAACCCATTACCGGCTCACTATAGAGCACGGGTCTCCTCTCAATATGAGAAGAGTTTGGCCGTAGTCCACCACGCTGGCCATGTGCGGATTGGCAGACTTCACACGCCTTTGAGAACATTATGGAGAACTCTCAGGCGTGCAGGTTTCCTAACGATGTTTTCCTTCACGCCGAAAAGTTAGAGGTGCGTGCCCGTATTCGAACCGCCGACCTCTGATTAGAGCCTGACAACCTAACCACTGGGCTATCACCACTTCTACTAAGACCAAGAAACTGACTGAATAAAAACCGATCCTAATATCCGATTGTGCTCAGTGCTGGAATAATAATTTGTGCCTGTGTTCAGTTATTGTTACGGATACAGCAAGCAATAAAAAGTGGTATTGTTTGCGCATCGCCTATGAGCGGTAAAGGTGGTAACAGGCAATCGTTACAAAAAGTTTTGTTCGCACTTATGTTTTAAATAATAAATTAATTACTTCACGTTCAGCAAACTCTTTATAGACTGTCTGTATAAGGGGTGAAAGTAATAAGAAACGCATTAGCATCTATTTGCGTACACATTTCCTTGACAAAGTGATAACTTAAACGAGCTGACAGGAAGCCCAACAAAGGTGTGTTGGCACAACATGGAATTACTTTTTTCCGTGACCCGGCGTTTTGTTACCGTTCATTTTGATATTAATAAGATTGACATTAATGTTTTCGGCTATTTGTTATTCGTTCTCGAACTGAAAAGGGTTCATTTCGATATAATGAATCTACACATGACAGATCGGAGTAACTTAATATAATTTTAAGTCAGTACAGCTGTAGAAGAAACCAGGGCACAACTATAACTGAATGAGTTGTTACGCTAAAGTGCCAGTAAGAGCAAGTAACTCGGAGAAGGATGACTTCAGGGGTCCCAAGGTGCTGGAATATCGACTATGTACTAAAAACTACTAACGAAGCGGCGATAGCCCAGTGGTTAGGGCGTCAGCCTCCTAATCAGAGGTTGGCAGTTCGAATCCGGGCACGCACCTCTAACTTTTCGGAGTTATGTGCGTTTTTTAAACAATTAAAATATCACTTGCTTCCACGGTGAAGGAAAACATCGTGAGGAAACCTGCACTCCTGAGAGTTCTCTATAATGTTCTCAAAGGCCTGTGAAGTCAAGTCGTCGTAAGTCCTGTTGCCAAACCCTTCTCATATTGAGAGGAGACCCGTGCTCTGTAGTGAGCCGGTAATGGGTTGATCATGATGATGATGATGATGACAGCTGTAGAAGCAACCAGGGTACTACTATAACTGAATGAGTTGTTAAATGAGTTGCTAAAGTGCCAGTAAGAGCACGTAACTCGGAGAAGGATGACGTCAGGGGTCCCAAGGTGCCGAAATATCGACTATTTACTAAAAACTATAGTTGTGTGATTCAGAAAAACCATGTAGCTAAATTAACTTTGAAAGGTGGGCGCCGATTAAGCTTGATCAACGTTGCTACAACCGCAACCAACTGACCACTTATAGGCCACACAATACACCCACCCTTGGTTTATTTATAGTATAAAATGTCTTGATAATTTAGCAAATGACATCACCCGGTAACCCTAACCTGAATGTGGCCATAACAGGGAGCGGTTCGCGTGCTCTGTGGTAATTGAGTTTTTCGTTCATAATGTTACATTGTTTTTTATTCTGAAAATTGTATTAGGTACGTTAATTTAGAACAATTTAATAGTAAAAAAGCTTCGTTTAGGAACTCGTTCTTATATAGTAAAAGAAAACTTTTATTAGCTTAATAACATTATACCTACTTTCTTTATACATATTATATACTTACCCGCTTACCAATAAAAAAATTATAGCAGTTGTATAATTCTACTTCTTACCAATATTTTGTACCGCGGAAGTTTGTATGTATTTGTATGTATTTGTATGTATATTTAATGTATTTTAATGAAACTTTACAGTAATATAGCTTATACATCAGAATAACACATAGGCTACAATATTAAAGATATTGTGTGAATTTTCCAAAATGACGATATAAATGACGATAAGTGTCAAGTAAGTAGGAAAAAAATTACCATCTGCGTGATAATTTTAATGTCATAATGTCAGTTCCTCTCCACCCCACGCTAATATAAGCTACGCGAAATACTAATCCAGCGTGGACGAAGTCGCGGGCACCAGCTAGTTTCACAATATAGCAGTTTTACGACATGGCGTTACGTATTATAACAAGTGGAGGATGGGTTAAGCCGGCGACGGTTGGGTATCTTATCTGGTAGTTGATGGTGATTTGCTGAGAAGCTGTGATAGTCCAGTGGTTAGGACGTCCGCCTCGTAATCTGAGGTCGGCGGTTCGAATCCGGGCACGCACCTCTAACTTTTCAGAGTTATGCGCGTTTTAAAACAATTAAAATATCACTTGCTTCAACGGTGAAGGAAAACATCGTGAGGAAACCTGCACGCCTGTGAGTTCTCCATAATGTTCTCAATGATGATGACTTTGTATGTTTTTAATACATTGGTATTTAATAGCTTTTTACAGCCGAATTAACTTATAACTAATCAATATTATTACTTATTAGTAATAAACAATAAAGTATAAAGGAATAAATTAATGTTAGATGGAATAAATTAAAGTTTAATCTTCGTGAATTAATACATAAATTTGAACAGGACAACGTGGTTCATTTGGTCAGCTGGTATTGAAAGAAAATTTGCTAACAACGGATACGTGGCTAACAGTGCGGATCGCATCGCTGACCCAATACAGTGCTCACCGGTTGCGATTTCGAATCCGCTAACTATACCGTAACCGAAATCAGCAACCGGGATTTTTTTGTAATACGGTTGCTACAAGACTTGATTTGCCATATTATTATGTTAAATTTAATCGATGATTATGAATAGTTATTCTATTTTATTGTTTGCGTTGTATTCGTGTATGTTGTACCCACTAGATATCATAGTCTCTTAGTTTTAAGTCGGCGAGAGTAGTTATTACCATCACCTCATAAATTAAAATTATTTATTATTTAAAAAACTTTATTGCATATTGAAGCGTTGATAGCCTAGTGGTTAGGGCGTCAGCCTCCTAATCAAAGGTCGGCAGTTCGAATCCGGGCACGCACCTCTAACTTTTCGGAGTTATGTGCGTTTCTAAGTAATAGAAATATCACTTGATTCAACGGTGAAGGAAAACATCGTGAGGAAACCTGCATGCCTGAGAGTTCTCCATAATGTTCTCAAAGGCGTGTGAAGTCTGCAAATCCGCACATGGCCAGCGTGGTGGACTATGGCCAAACCCTTCTCATATTGAGAGGAGACCCGTGCTCTGTAGTGAGCCGGTAATGGGTTGATCATGATGATTGCATATTGAAAAAGAAAAGTGAAAAGGAAAAAAAGCATAATATAAAATCAAAAGGCGACATAACAACACATACGGCGACAAGACATAAATATAAAGGCGGGAAATCGCAACACATACATATTTACATACTAATAATTACATAACATTAAAAAATATTTAAGGAATATATATAAATTAAATTAAAAGCTATTCTGATTTGATTTGTTTGGCTTTCTAGTCCTATAAAATTCCATCAATCTACATTCTTCTATTATAATTTTTGTCAATAAAATTAGTTAAGTTTACCTTAACTAAGAGCAGCAACCTGAATTCTTGTAACGTAAATGTGACAGGACGGAAATATTTTGGATTGACGTAGGCATTTTAGGGTCAAGTTTCTTGGCGGTTAATATGTTAAGAAAAGCTTATGTGTTAATTTTAACCTTTGTGTATTTGTTCATACAGCCCTTGTAGTTTTGTCCCTACAAAAAATAATTCAAAGAAAATTCTAAGAAAAAAGGAAGGTGTTAGTTAAAATATTATAAAGGCAATTTTTCCCAAATAACAGATAGATCTTATTTGTATAAATGCATAGATAGAAATAATACATCACAATAAATTCAATGCAACGTACACAAATCACAATAGGGCAATGTGTGTCGGACGCGATTTCATTTCCTGCGTGCGCGCGCGCTGACCCGTGGATCAATTTCCGGCGACGGTTTAGCAATGATGCCTACCGATTGTTGACTGTATCGTAGATATGCCTTTTTAAAGTCAACGTTTCTATAATATTGTAATACTCGTTGTTTATCTGTTGTTGTTAGTGTGCGCATATTGTTGAAGGTCCTGGGTTTAATTCCCGTCTCGAGTCTGATCTCGTAGGAGCCCTTGACCGTGGCGTTTTTAAATTTCTGGGATGTCTCTCAATAAGTTCAAAGTTTATATAAAACGTAAGCTTGTAGAAAAGTCCTACTATAGTGTAAAGGATTACGTAAATGATAAACAAGCATGGGTGTGAAATATTGCTCTAATAAGATAGCTCTTAATATAATTTTAAGTGGCATGTGAGATGGTGATAACAAAAAGAAAATTTACCTGGCTAAGTTTGTTGTGGGCTTCTTCTTAGACCGGGACGCGTTTGGAACCCTCGAACCCCAGCTTTAGTTTTAAGTTTACGAATGTAGTTATCACCATCAAATCACTACTTTGTAAATTATTGACGCGTCAAAAGCGCCTTTTAAAGGACTATTTGAATAAAGATTATTTGAATTTGAATTTGAATTTTCAATTTACTACGATACTGACAAAGACGTGCCACCAAGCGAGCAGCGTTCTGGTTCGACGATGTCGGGTTGTTGGGCCGTGGCTAGATACCACCCTAAAGGCAAATGTCGAGAAGTTTCTCTTCATCGTTGAGGCGAATGACAAATTTTAGTTCGCATCAATCAAGTCTCATATAATCGCTTCTAAATCTCTAAACTTTTTGTTTACAAATAAAATACCGAAGCATTGTTACATAACCTGTTTATGATGAAATTATGGCTGTTCATAACTCGTTAAACTCGAAAATTGCCGCGCCCCTGAGGTTAATTTCAACAGTTCAGAGTTTAAGTTTGATTTTATATCAGTGAATTAAGTTATCTTTACAGTTTACATTTTGCATACTATAGTGTTAAGCCTGTCTGGCTGGTTATTATTTAATTATGTGAGAGATAAGAAAAAGAAAAACCGGTTCAGTTTGTTGAGGGCTTCTTTTTTGGGCTAGCTTTAGTTTTAAGTTTACGAATGTAGTTCACTAACTAAATCACTACTATTTAAATTATTGACGCGAGAAAAGTGCCTTTTAAATAGTCCTTCTATTTAAATAAAGAGTATTTGAATTTAAATTTATTAACGCACCGTTTCAACCACTGCCTGGACGGATCGGGCGACCCAGTGTTCCTGGTGCCTGGTGGTTCCTCGGACGCAGTTAGGGGGCCTCGATCATGGGCCCCCGTGGAGGGTCTGCCTCGGCGGACGCTGCTGGTTGGGTTACGGTCGAGTGCGCGGGCGTTCCCTTGACACAGCCACCAGGGGACGCAAAGGAGCATCGCTGGGTTTTAGTGGGTATTCTGGTCGCCAGTCTGGCCGCCGGGGAGATCCACATACCTCGTCGGAAGCGGCGTAGTCTTGCCTGCTTCCGGAGGGGATGCGTAAACGCATTTCCCAGCGAAAAAAAACAAATAAAAAATGAATGGATCGGGATGAAAAGATTTCAGATAGTTATCATGACGTTGGTGTGCGCAAAGAAAAGATTTTAGAAAATTAATTCCTTATAGGGCAAAATAGGGGATCGACTATTTCTATGAAACCACGAAGTTTTGAGGTAGGAAGCACCAGAACATTGAACTTAAGGTGGGGGAAGCCGAGGGTTTTACTTGGCTTAGTGATAAAATTACTATGAAAGGGCAAAGAATTATAGTTTAATGGCTTTGCCATTTAGTCTTGTAGGGTTTCCATTTAAATGCTAATCAGTGCTTATACCAGAATAACACAGGCAGGTAGGTACGTATTAATTATTCCATGAACATAAAGAGAAAGCGCCTTTTTCATATCTCAAATAACAATTGTATATCATGTGTCAGAAAAAAAAACAAACTTACTGGTGTCACGGAAAGGTTATAAATACCTTGTACATGTTTCTTATGAAAAGAAAAATCTTCATAAATAAAGTCGAATATTATTTTTGTTGCGTGGGCGATGTGACAGGCTGAAACGTTTTAATGGCGGAGCATGCGTGTAGCACGCGGTTCCACTTCATTCCGATTCTAGAACATTGACACGACATTCCAGTATTGAGGGCCATTCACGGTATTCAGACCCGTTGCCTGGGCTATGGCGTATAAAAATTGGGTATTAAAAGTTTAATTTTCTTAAATTGAACATGATGATGTTGGTATCTTCAGTGACGTTGCCGACTACGGCGATATCTTGGCTATATCTGCTGAATCGTGCATGGTATTCCGTGACTAGCGTAGCGATTTACAGATTTAGTTTTTAAATAACGATAGTAAGACTTTATATTTTGGAAGCAACATATTCAATCTTAACATGGCTTAACACTATAAAACAACCGTTTAAGTTTCTGATCTGGTCTCACCTTTAATTTTACTGTGTTCGCAATTTAACTACTGGTTAAAACTTTATAAGATTTTTGTATTACACAGCTGGTGGTATCATAATTTAGAGCATCTGTTTCAAAATTTTTAGGTTAACCACCAATGGAAGATTGTTTTCGCCGGGAGTTTTTTTAAGCGGGCATTTCGACTTGCTCACAATCCCAAATTGATTACACCTTGGATGCCCTAGAGCACCTTAGATAGGTCAGCTCCCTTCGTGAGTTCTACCTGACTAAAAACAGAGAGTGTTCTGAAGAGTTGTTAGAATTGATACCACCAGACCCATTCGCTGACTGTACCTTACTCCATAGAAACGAATTTCATCCTCATCATCTAGAGGCCTGGTATTCTTCTATTATCCCTAAAGCCAGATTTCTAGCGTGCACTTGCAAATTGTGGCACAATCTTCCACCTACTGTGATACCCCAGAACTACAATTTAGGATTATTCAAGTCGCGGGTATATATATATATATATATAGATATATTGTTTTTATAAATAAAACAAACACGGTACGGTCCACGCCAATGCAGCGTGAACGTAGCTTAAGAGATATACAAAAATTATACAAGACACATTATTATGTGGATAAACATTTTTCGTATCAACGATCTAGCATTTATTTTGACATTACACATTAATAACAATGATTATAATGTTGTACTAGAATAATACAATTGTTTTAAGCTGGTCACACATTAGGTATGATATTTATTTTTTAGTTTGGTTTAATTTTATATTCTATACATGTACATGTGTAATAAAAATAAATAAAAATTCCGTCTACTTCATCTCCTCTTCTGGTTTCACCGTCATCATGATCATTATAATATAAAAAGAAAGACATCTACTGCTGAACATAGGCCTCTAGGGACCCTAGGCTCCCTAGACCTCTGTATTTCACGGTCTTATGCCACTTGCGATCTCTATATAGTTGGGAGTCTAGGTTGAGTTGACCGGTACGCGGTTTCATTCATTCGTCTCACTTACCACCTGGTGAGATAGCCGTCAAGGTTTAACTTGTAGTGTATAAAAAAAAAACCTTGGCACCCGAACGCCCATCAGAGATAATCCGCCCCTAGCTGCCTCCATTGCTGGGTGTCTCTTGAGCCTACGTCAGGACTCAGGAGCTGTCGGTTTCTCAAAAAAAGGTGAATATAGAACATTATGAGCTTTTTATCAACTTTTTTTGAATGCTGTTGCTTTTCTACATTATACAGCTAGACAGCTAATTCATGTAGCGTTTGCAGGCAACACTAAAAACAGAATATTTTATTAATGATACCAATTATAACTGCTACATTACTGTAACAAGATGTAGGTACATCACGCATTTAGAGCAAAAAGTGTTTTTATGCGAATGTACTGTTAGTTTAGTTCCGCAGCAAAACATAATAATCCTTCTTGAATAAGATTTAAACCATAAAACAACTGTGTGTTTATTTTTTCATTCATTTTTATTGTGATATTTTTGAGCCAAGTCTGCTACAGCAATTATATCTTTGGTCGACCAATGACATCGTAGTATATACTGAAGGAAATAAAAGGTCATTAAAAAAACGTTTAGTAACATTAAAATATTTTGTGCATTAAATACTGACATAGAAGCTGAAAAGGCGGCTTGTTTTAAAGTGTTAATGTCATTCTCAATAATATTTTAAGGTGAATCTCTTAATTTTGTTTTGTGAAAAGTTTAATAATTTTTTTACGCTTATTACCATCGTAATGCTTTTTTAGCTAGAAAAAAAAAACCTGTGATAGCCTAGGTTAGGACGTCCGCCTCCGTTTACGAGTTACTGAAAATAAAAAAAATATAGCCGATGTATATTTTTTTATTATCCACTACAAGTGAGCCCTTGACGGCAATCTCACCGGATGGTAAGTGATGATGCAGTCTAAGATGGTAGCGGGCTAACCTGTTAGGTGTATGGTAAACCCACACTCCTAATTGGTTTCTACTCCATTGTGCCGGAACGCGTAATCGCTTGGCGACACGTCTTTGTCGGTAGGGTGGTAACTAGCCACGGCCAAAGCCACCTACCGGACAAAATGTTAATGAGGAGTTTTTTGTTCTTCATTAAGGAATTCCGCTCTATACCCTCGAAGATTAAAGTTCAAATTAAAATTGTAGGGTCTGGTACTTCTTTTGAAATAATTATTATCATCCTAAGCAAATACTTCTCTTAAGCACGAGGAACCGGGGAGAGGCAACTCCTTCTATTTACCACGTTGCATACAGCTAAGCAATAAGGCCATGGTTGCACATTCAGTCCTCACAGTCATGGCACTGCTTAAGGGATCGGTTATGTTGAACTACAATACGTAATTTTATGAGTAGTAGTCAAATATTTTCATTTTAGTCATTTAGGGGTTTTACCATTTATTTGACCATTTTAAACTGGTCAGACCGCTTGCGTATTAGATCATATCGTTCAAGATCATGTGAGATTATAGACATTGATATGATATTAAATTAAAAATGCCCGGGATATTAAATTAAGGTTTTTAACCAATTGCTCGCTTTCAGGCTTAAATTATTCCGTAATAAAATCTTTATGTTCCACCTTCATAGCATTTTAATGAGAAATAGAATAAGCAATCATTGTAATTAGGATTATTGCTGAACTTCCGAGCATCCTCGCTACGTTTCCTCGAAGAAAACTCGTTAAGTACTTTCCCTAAGCCCAGCATTAAGACTATGCGTGCGGCAAACAGTAACCCTCACGAAATTTGTTATAAGAATGGTTTCCCTGAGTAAACTACCTTTTATGGCACCAATTACAGCATTACGTAGTTGTATTACCCCGGAATGCGCACTTTCTAAGGAGTTAGTGTTTTCCTTTCGCCGTATGGAATAATTGAATATTGCTGGGTACGTTTATTTTGTTACAATACCAATTAGTAGACTTATGTTAGGTTATTAGTTGATTCGCTTTGATTCCTGGAAATTCCAGCAAAGAGGGAGTTCTTTATTCAGCTTCCTGGAAAGTGAAAATTTGAAAATTACGGGATGAACACGAGATTATTATGAACGGTTGAAATAAGATTAAACCGTACCTTTATTACCAAGGACAAAACTACGCCATCTTATTGGAATGTTTTTTTTATACACTACAAGTGAGCCCTTGACGGCAATCTCACCTGATGGTAAGTGATGATGCAGTCTAAGATGGTAGCGGGCTAACCTGTTGGGGTATGGTAAACCCCGACTCCTAATTGGTTTCTACGCGACATAGTGACACGTCTTTGTCGGTAAGGTGGTAACTAGCCAAGGCCGAAGCAAACAAGACCAGACTCGAGCCGGGAATCGAACCCAGGACCTCCAACTTTATAATGCGACAGCGCACGCACTGCGCCATGGATGTCGTCAGACCGTGTAGCTGTAATTTTACCATATTGGCGTTAATTGCTTACTTAGGATTTCAATATCACTGGCTAAACTCTATATATCTGTCACAGTAACAAGTATATTATCATAGTACCCAAAGATATTGAAAATTTATTGATGCACAGTAAATAAGTGTAAAGTAGACAACACTGACTGTGCTTGTATGACAAAGCCAAGCCACAACCCCTTTTTTATCAGTATCATCTTGTGAGCAGTATGCGATGTTAGGAATAATATAACTACATTATTATATAGGTATAGGAATTTAGGTTATGGAATAAAGAAAACAACTTGTCTCAGAATACGAAATATCATCATCATCATCATGATCAACCCATTGCCAGCTCACTACAGAGCACGGGTCTCCTCTCAATATGAGAAGGGTTTGGCCATAGTCCACCACGCTGGCCATGTGCGGATTGGCAGACTTCACACGCCTTTGAGAATATTATGTAGAACTCTCAGGCGCGCTGGTTTCCTCACGATGTTTTCTTTCACCGTTGAAGCACGTGATATTTTTTTAACGGTGATAGCCTAGTGGTTAGAGCGTCAGCCTCCTAATCAGAGGTCGGCGGTTCGAAACCGGCCACGCACCTCTAACTTTTCGGAGTTATGTGCGTTTAAAAAAAAAATAACAGTATAAAATATATAAGTCAATTTAAATTATTTAGTCGTACTTCTCGTCAGTATTTTCTGCTCGCACAGGATATCAAACATTCAGATGCACTGGCTATTAAACTATGTGAGTAGTTGGCTAAGACTGCCGTGCCAGATCCGTTCAAACGATTTCAAGTCAAACGTTCTGTAAACTAAATAGATCTACTCAACATAAAGTTACCAACAGTTGATAAGATATACAACTTTATCTACTCTTCATAGCTTTACCCCGTGAATGTAGTGAGGTACTTTCTTCAATTTAATATATTCTATATTCTTTGGTTTAACATTTTATCATTATTCTTCAGTCTCAATAGTGAGTTCTATTTTGATTTTTAGTTGTCAGTAAAAATACCTTCGGTCTTGGGTTAAGCACAAATAATCGAATGTGTTTGTTATCGTCATCACACTCATCCCCGTTATTAAGGACCCAGGAAGCGTTCTCCGAGACCTCGGAATCAGTTGTCGATACATGGTAACCACTGGGATATGCTTAAACGAAATGAGAGTAAAGTATTTTAATCAGAGTGAAAATTCGCGGAGAAACTACTAGTTTAATTAGTAGGTAATAAGTGCGCAACGGTTTGGAACACTCCCCGTCATTTGAACTCGCAAACTAAATCTACATCATATAGAGTGGCCCGCGGAATGTACTAGGGATACTTTTTAAATATTTAAAGCATACGTACCATTTTCCGTCCGCGCTGTTTATCCACACCTATGTTGCAGTCCACGTTACCAACAAACTCATAAAACATACATATATAATAAGTGGGGTATAGGTCGGACGGCGCCACGGCGGCGTGTTGTGGGGCGCGGTTGCCATGGCAACACCCCCACCCACTCGACACCCCTCCAGCTGACCTGTCGACCCACGAGTAACACTGTCAATGCTTTAGGGCTTGGCCAAGCCTGATCATTCTTTTGGTAACCTAAATTTTAAAGGGTTGACTCGTGTTTTGTGTTTGCACGTGAAATATATTCAGAATGTATTTACAAGAATATAATAACTTGAAAGGCTTTCGATGTTTGATTTTTTCATTATTTTTTTGTTTTCTAACTTTATGAATCTGTAGAATGTAAAAAAACCGCGCCGTATGACTGTCCTCCCTTCAAATATTTTGTTTGTCTCGATGCAATTGGAGCTTAGGAAAAAGAAAATTAGAAAAACTGCAGTTATCAGCATCTGAAATATCGATAAAATTGATAGGATGTCGTAAACAATACATGACAAATAATAGAAAATTTGTAGACAGCAAGTCAACTTGTTTATACATTTATAAAAATATAATGATTTGATTTGATTTCATCTGTATAAGCTGTAAATCCCACAGTCCTGTTAAAAAAATATATTTTTACTAAAATGTTCTATCTAGTACCAACAGAAAAAAGGTGCGGTTCTCCGTAATTTTCCATAAATAATAAATTTTTGACTAGCACATTTTTCCCCTACAATTTTTTTTATCTGCCTATCCAAACAATAACTCCAACCCACCGCGTCGCGTCGCCAGTCCTTTGATTCCTCAAGCATTTATTTATTATATATTTAAAGACATGCTGTTTTTCACTTATGAGCGAGGACGCATTCTCTCCTCTGGTATAGGCGTAATTTGTAGACTTGTTCATATCTCTATAAAAATAAATGGTTGTATGTTTGTGCGTTCCGAAACCATTGATAAGATTACCAAACACCCTACCAATGAAATTTTGGTAGGGTTTTCTGCGGACACCCCACAGGGATTCTTAAAACCTTGGCCAAAAAATCGATATATACTAGTTTTTTTATGTGACCTTGCAACTCATGCCGAATACCTACAACTAATATTCATTAAAATATTGTTATAATTGTAAAAATATAATATATATGTTAAAAGTCTCCCAAATTGAAAAAAAATGATAATTATCTACCATAAAACGACAATGTATCGGAAAACTTTCTATTAAAAATATAACTCCATTAAAAAAGGGTCAACAAAGGCTTAAGCGCAAATAAGTTTTAATTAATTTTATTCGGATGCCTCAAACCCGCATTTAGGTAAAGCGCCATGTTTCAAATTCCCTTGCTAATAGGGGTAAGGGCTGAAATCTGTTGATAACACGTACAACTTTAAGCTTATTAACGTAACGACTCATTTCCTAGGTTATAATTTTACCCCCTTTGACTGAGATTAGACACAAATAATACATGCGAGTATGTTGTTTGCTCTTTTATCTTAGCTTCTGTTGATCTTAAGAAATAAAACTATCGCGTTTATATTTTAAAACCTATTCACTGTAACATACATATCATAAGAGACTTTATCGCTGTATTATTTTATAAACCGTTATAGCGAAGGTTTGCCGGATGAAGAGTGCCGTTGTATACGTAAATAACAAAACAAATTGGACGGGCTGGAATTGCCCAAGTTTTAAGATTTAAATAAGTAGGTAGGTACTAAGTACCCGCGCATTGGTCTGCGTTGGTTTCCTAGACTAGTTAATTAACGCTTTTAAATTTTGTCTTATCGCGTTACTTCATCATCATCATGATCAAGCCATTACCGGCTCACTGCAGAGCACGGGTCTCCTCTCAATACGAGAAGGGTTTGGCCATAGTCCACCACGCTGGCCATGTGAGGATTGGCAGATTTCACACGCATTTGAGAACATTATGGAGAACTCTCAGGCGTGCAGGTTTCCTCACGATGTTTTAATTCACTGTTGAAGCAAGTGATATTTTAATTGCTTAAAAACGCACATAACTCTGAAAAGTTAGAGGTGCGTGCCCGGATTCGAACCACCGACTTCTGATTAGGAGACTGATGCCCTAAGCACTAAGCTATCACCGCTTCAAATAGAAAATAGGGCAGTATATAATAATGTGTTTTACAATAGTAAAAGTAGATTCTTACTTTAATAAATGAGTTTGGATAGATAGATACTAAGCATATTCAATAAAAAGTCCATTTAGTATTTCATTTATGTTTCACTGAAAAACAACATAGAATTCACCAACAAACCGAAGTAATTGTTTGAATAAAGCCTGGATTTAAATCTAATCTAAAATGTAAATTTAGTTGAATTATATTCGAAGGCAACGGACTACTGTACAATTAGTCTCTGATAGCTGTTATTGAATAATTTGTACCTAACGGCCGCTACATTTTCCACAGTTGTAACGTACCCGTCAACTACGACGTAGAATTAATAGTTTATTTTCCTAATATTTGGTGCCAGTATCATTATCCTATTTGTTTTTGTTTTATATTTACTTTATATAGATTGGTACTCATGAGGGATTAGAGATGACAGTTACTGAGATGGACACAGTTCAAATTTATTAAAATTACAGTTACCCATCCACAACGAAACAAGTCATAATACCTAAGCGCTTCAGCATTTATATACTGGCTGATAGTAGACATGTTAAATATTATGACAAAAAAGTTTCACATATTATTAGGTTGACGATCACGCATTGATAGCCTAGTGGTTAGGACGCCAAGCTTCCTAATCAGAGGTCAGGTGTTCGAACCCGGGCACGCACCTATAACTTTTCAGAGTTATGTGCATTTTTGAGCAATTAAAATATCACTTGCTTCAACGGTGAAGGAAAACATCGTGAGGAAACCTGCACGGCTGAGACTTCTCCATAAAGTTTTCAAAGGCGTGTGAAGTCTGCCAATCCGCACATGGCCAGCGTGGCCAAACCCTTCTCATATTGCGAGGAGACCCGTGCTCTGTTGTGAGCCGAGAATGGGTTGATCATGATGATATTATAAGGTACAATATTTAGTTTCTCTGTCAGCTTGGTGTTCGGTGATAGTTATTCCGACAAGATCTTTTGAATTCTGGAACATTTAAATGAAGCGTATTAATTCATTAAGTAATTTAAGGTATAAGCTATCTTCATTTAGAATATCTGTCAAATGGACAAGCTATAGTTCACTTACGTGGAACTCAGTTATGTGTGTTACAAACGTAACACTTTCACATTTAAAAAACTTAGTTAACTAAGCTTTGGTTATAAAATTCTGATGAATCAGTAAGAGACAGCCGATGCGATTGCCTTAGTTTACATGGTAACATCTTTGTAAGAACTCTGTTTGTGTAAGAATAATATTTTCCGGGTCCAATACCCTTGTTTTGTACTTCAATTCCTATTACTGGTCAGTGGGTATTTGTTTCTAGCAAATGTTGCTTGTTTTATGTGATTAAATGGCAGAGTCGTGTTGAAAAGCCACCCTTGCTACGGTGGGTATATAAGTAAGCGTGGGGGCAATCGGTAAAATTGCGTGAACCGCTGAAATATCTAGATACTTAGATAGCACCCAAACATAAGAAGTTAACTATGCTTATAACACTATTGGAGCTGTATAATTGCTGGTAAAATGCCTTGTGTATTGCTTGTAATTTGCGCTTCCTGTGCTAGTAGTGTGACTGCGGCTTTGTCCATATTAAGTTCTTTTCTAAGTTAAGTTCTCACTGCAAAACTGACATATTTTCATATAAATTTCAAACCCTAACTTTGCCCCCTTGTAGGACATGAATTTTTTATAAATACTTAACGAATCGAATAACGAAATTTCAATTAATAGCTATATTGTTGCTTAATTTTAGCCCTACCCGTCAATAGTTTGAGCTCTGCGTTGATAAATCAATCAGTCAGTCTATGAGTTCATTTTTTCTTTTAATTGTGTATTGGTAGACTTCATACGCCTCCGAGAAAATTATGTTGAACTCTCAGGTATGCAGGTTTCCTCACGACGTTTTCCATCACCGTTAAATAAGTGATAGAAAGTTTAGAATTGCTTAAAATAAAGCTCACATACATCATCATGATCAACCCATTACCGGCTCACTATAGAGCACGGGTCTCCTCTCAATATGAGAAGGGTTTGGCCATAGTCCACCACACTGGCCATGTGCGGATTGGCAGACTTCACACGCCTTTGAGAACATAATGGAGATCTCTCAGACGTGCAGGTTTCCTCACGATGTTTTCCTTCATCGTTGAAGCAATTGATATTTTAATATTACCTCAACAGTACAGTACCTCTCAACAGTACAGTATAGGTGCGTGTCGAGCATCGAATTCGGTCCTACCAAACCCTTCGGGCCGGAGTTTTAATCACTAAACTATTACCCCTTATATATTTTTTATGACATTTCGCAACATAGGCTACGCCGTAACGATTAGTACAACTGTCTATTAATTTTTGTTTTTAAATTGTTTTGAGTAGGTTTACTCCATAAGGATTATTGAAACATACATATAGTCATGTCTGTTTTTAGTGACTTTACCAACGGTACGAATGACACATTATATTGAGATGTAGCCGGCAAGAAACGCAGCGGTCGATTTTTCCAACAGCATTTCACAATCGCATTATTTTTTCCATCTTGTGACAGATGAAAGCTTGTCAATTTCGACAGCCACAAAAATTACATTTTAACTGTAGCAATTGATTGACAACAAAGACATTCACGAGAATATCGGTCGCAAGTCTTGCGCGAAAAAATCTTACTGCAAATAGCAATACAATGACTGAAATCCCGACTGAGAAAAGAGCTTATAATCCTCAAACGGCTCTATAGATATTCTTCAAACATATCTAAGAACCATCGCGATTAAACGTAATTTTGAGTAAAAATCCTCTATTCATCCGCGCACAGAGTAAGTGGTAAAATTTATAATAATCCTCCTTTTACGTTTGGGTTAGAAAATAATCACGAAAAAGCCCAAGACTTTTCGTACGTATGTAGTATGAAAGAAAAAAAATCAATACAAGCGCGTTGCATTGCTGGGTTTTCTTTTGCATCACATGCCTAACTTTAAAAGTCTAGTCTAGTTCCCCACGTCCTCACCGTTATGAATACTTCAGCTTTAGATCCTTGTGCCATTCACGTGAGCCCCGCAAATATATGGAAATGTTTCATGTCCACAAATAGGGTGAGTGAGAATAAAAAGAATTGCTCGTGTGTGCGTTAAAGTTGTAGACGTTACTGGGGCTTAGTATACGTGCGTCGAGCATTCGGAAATGTATGAATAGTTTAGTAGTCGTGCCGGTTCTAACTTTATAAATATCATATCAAAAGAAAATCAAAAATTATATATTCCGCTAGGTAATGTAAGGAATCACTCACACACACTCACACATAATTCTTAGAATTACGTTACTTAACTACCTTAGGTAACATATAATTTTAGATTTTAGAAAAAATATAATAGTTTCTTGAATAAGGCTAATTTTAGTTCAATATTATATATATATATATATAGTATCGATTATTTATTAGAAATTAGAGTTCAAACTGGGCATTATTGTTTGGTAAAGTAATCTAAGTCAATTTAGTTGTTTTTTTTTTATTATTTATTTTGTATTATTACTACTACTATATTTCCTCATTTATAACTGTATTGGATTTGAGATTAAATGGCTTATTATTATCGGCTTATTTCAAAGGGACTTGTTTTCAATTATTTTAAACGATCTATAGGATAATTTAACAGCGACAATAGACAGTGCGTCACGTAAAAAGAACTCTGGCGCCTTGATTGCCTAACATACAATATACACTTTACATAGGATTAACTATTTCAGCCCTTCAGTTTTAATATAAAACGTAATTTTAGTATTATTACTGTAATTGAATATACATATTTGGTAATTTTATCGCATTTATTCGTGTAAAATTGTCTACTACACATGCCAATCATCAGAGGTATTTTTATGTGATGCGAAGCAATGTGTGTTATAGATAGATGGTGGTTGTAGATTTTAGGAGCGCAGCGAAGACCAATCATAAATCAAAATTACCTACCACTTGAACCTTACCCTATACCCTGTAACTGTACCACCCTGTACCTTAGTACAGATATCGTTTGCACTCTCCCAATCGTGAAATAATTTCCGAGTGTCGAAAACTACCAGTAAAATGCATGCTACTTGTTTTATAAATTCTGCACAATATAGCACATTTTTCTACTTGAGTGTAGAATTAAATAATTCAAAAATTATAAAACTACCACTAAATTTTTTTTAAACAAATCCTACTAGAATTGAAATAAGTTCATTATGCATCAGTTTATAATGAACACGTTTTTCATGACGTGGTAGATTAAATCACTGTCGTAAGATAGTGTGGGTGAATAAGTAATTATTCTATTAGTTTTATACTAATTTATTGGAGATAATATACAATTATTTTTTTACGCTGTGAAATGCGCTTACACATCCCTCCCTCCGGAAGCGGCGCAGTCAGAGCTGAGCTGCTTCCGGCGGGGTATGTGGAACTCGTAGGCGGCCAGACTGGCGACCAGAACACCCACTAAAACCCGGCGATGCTCCTTCACGAAGCCTGATGGCTGGGTCACGCTAGGAACGCTCGCTAACTCATCCGGAACCCAGCCAGCGAAAGGAGATGATATATAACAACGATTTCTCCCAAATAAACCCTACTAATATTACAAACGCGAAAGTTTGTAAGTATGGATGGATGGGTGAATGGATGTTTGTTACTCTTTCACGTAAAAACTACTGAATTGATTTTTATGAAACTTTACAATAATATAGCTTATACATCATAATAACACATAGGCTACAATTTATAAAGATATTGTCTGAATGGTCCAAAATATGACGATAAGTGTCAAGTAAGTAGGAAAAAAGCTACCATCTGCGTGATAATTTTAATATCGTAATGTGAGTTCTTTTCCACGCCACGCCAATATAAGCTACTTGAAATACAAATCCTGCGCAGACGAAGTCGCGGGCACCGGGTAGTCTTATATAAGTATTTTATTCCTAAAGGATTTGTAATTTTTATTCACGAATGGTTCGTGCATTACGCTTCTATTCCTAATTATAAGTTTACATGGTCGTTATTTACGCTTACGTGGCCTAGAGATTTTAATATTATCCCATTTTTATAAATAGATACAATTGTGTGCATGCAATATTGTGATTAAATCATATTTTTCTATGCATAATTTGTTATTTTTTTAAATTAGTTGCGTGTTTAAAATAAATGCTTTTTTATGATCATTTAGTTTTTCTTTTTTGCTTTGCCGATTGGGTGATTAACCTATAATGTATAATTCTCAGTAGCGAAACACAATTAATTGTGAAAAATACATAATGATGGTTGATTAATACACCAATACTTTGCTTGGTAATAAAAATGAAGTAAACGATTATAATACAAAAACACGAAACACCTAGACGCGCACAGTTGTATATAGTTAAAATAAATTTTGTAAATCTTATTTTTGTTAGCACATCCATTATGACCTATATTTACTTAATATATAAATATTAAATAAGCTATCTAAACGAAACAAGGATGAGACACCAACCGTACAAATTTCTTTTAGATGAAGATACCTGAATCATTGCAATAAAATTATTGAATCGTACATACGAAAAAGGAGTCAAACATATTTTATGTATTTTTTAAGGTATGTGCTAATAAAATAGAAACAGTGTTTTTGAACCCTAAAATCTTCTAGCCTCCCCTGCCTGCTGCCTGATACTGTTATTTCTCTCTTTTTTTAGTTCAAGTTTAAGCCAACTTTAATTTAACACTGCATCGTCCCATGTCATCATAATTTGATATAACATTACGGTAACTTGACATCGAATGATAAAAAGGGCTTCCTAATTTTGTTAAAATATTATGCGTTTCACGAGTGTCCCGTTATAAAATCTTTGGGGAGCGCACTCGTTCTAAGTACTCATGAAACTAGAGTGTGTTTTCTCCGAAATATTTCATATGGGAGTATGATTAATATTTTAAAAGTGCGCGTTACAAATTGCTGGCTCTTATCCTGCATTGCGGCTTCTTTTTTGACATTTATCATACGCGGCTGGAGCCGGCGTTACTCTAATAGGCTTTTTGGAACATTACCAGGTTACCTACATCGTGCCCGAAGTTACACTTGGGTTAAAAGGGGATTTATATTAGTTTCGCCGCTACACGTTTCCCTGCGTTTATTTTATTTCTATTAAAGTTAATCCAGAAAGCTTAAAAAAATGTTTTTTTTTTTTCAAAATTTCGTCGTTTAGCCCAAGAGGGCTGTAGATCGCCTGTTAGTTAGTAAGGGTAATCTTTAATGGTTATTAATGAAGATATGATAGCCTAGTCGTTAAGATGTCCGTCTCCTTGTAAGAGGTCGGGGGTTTGATCCCGGGCACGCACCTCTAATTTTTCGAAGTTGCGTGCGTTTTTTAGCAATTAAAATATCAATTGCATCAATGGTGAAGGAAAAGATCGTGAGGAAACCATGCAGGTTTCCTGAGAGTTCTCCATAATGTTTTCAAAGGCGTGTGAAGTCTGCCAATCCGCACATGGCCAGTGTGGTGTGGACTATGGCCCAACCCTTTGAGAGGAGACCCGTGCTCTGTAGTGAGCTGGCAATGGGTTGATCATGATGAATGTATATATTAATTATTGAGTTCTAACTCTAAGCGATGCATGATGTTTCGACTAGTCGTAATCCTGTATTCCTGTGCCTTCCGTATTAGTGGTAGAATTTAATACAAACGGACATCAAGATCCTTTAAAGTCATCAGACTCATGTAAAGGAAATGTTGTTCTACTAAGGCTTCATGTGGCTATATTACATATTATTATCAACAATGCTTTCATAGAATCATATTTATGCATTGACCACAAACGCTACACCGAAGTTAACATATCGTCTACTTACAACAATGTTTTAACAGAATCTACAGAATGAGATTTAAACTAGATGATAATATATTAATATGTCACAAGAAATTTTCGACACTAGAATAGGTAATAAATAGAGTTTTAAGTATCTCACTTGGGTTCCGAGATATAATTTACATTAGATAAGCAATTTTAACCTGTTTAAAGTTTAATATATGTCGTGAGTTCAAGCTCCCAAAGGAATACTTGTAAAACATTGAAAGCAAGGCATCTTTGCGTTGAAAAATACTATCACATTAATAAAATTCCTTAGTGAAAAAGCGCGAAAGTTTTTTTTTATTTTTCCTCGCAGCTTTCTTGTTAAGCCGGAACATTTTCCCTCCTCTAGATAATGCACGAAGAATTTAATAAAAGCATTGTTTTTGTAAACACTTTTTTAATAAAGCAAAAGGTATAATAAGTTTCGTAACATTAAAATAACATCTATCAGCGAACAAGTTAAATACACCTTTCGTAGAATCTAAAGAAACGGGAGCAACTATTACTTGCTATGCTTTATTGCCTTTTTGCCACCGATATGTTTAATTATTTTTATTATATATATATATATATATAATCTGTGATAACAAACAATTAAATCAGAGGTATACAAAGGAAATATTTAATTTCGCAGTGCAGGGCACAGCTCGCCTATCTCTTAGGGGATGGCTATTTACGTAGGTACGTTGGCTATTTTTGAGAATAACGAGCTGATTGAAAATCATCCCATGTCTTATGCCTGTAGCCGTTCCTGTTTCTGCTCCTTTTTCCAACATATAAATCTAATTTCAAAGAAATTGGCTATGGCATTCTATAACTATATTTTGGAGACTGGTAGGAGGCTTCGGCCATGGCCAGTTATCACCCTACCGATAATGACGTGTCGCCAAGCTAGTTAAGCGTTCCGGCATGATGTCGCGTACAAACCAAAAAGAAGTGAGGGCATACCGCGCGCTGAAACCATATTTTTTCCGGGAGATTTTGTGTTTGTTTTGTATTTTTGGGAGCGTGTGTTAATCCAGGAAAAAGTCGATCTGTTGTCAAAATATCAGCCAAATAGAGTCAGTAGTTTTGGCGTGAAGGTGTAACATACATATACAAATACATACAAAATGTCGCATTTATAATATGAGTATTATACGACATTTTAGTGATTATAATTGTTGATTCACTTCTTTCTGAAATGTTGTAACTTCGTATTGTGATGATAAGTACTATTATCAGGAACGATAACTTGACGTGCTTTCCAAGGCTCAGGCGTAGATAATACTAACTTCCGAAATTGTATGCGGGTACTTACACGTTCTTAATAGATAATTTTCTCCACTCATAAATAGTTTACTGCCCAACTCAGGGAACGTAGTAGAAATATGCTAATTATTGAATTGTACCAAGATATTTGATGAAGTATTTTGTTTTCAATTTGTACTCGAGTCGCGGAGAAACTTTTTGCCGAACACGGAAATGTGTTTGTTCAGCTGGAATTAATCTCATTGGAGAAACTTTAAAAAGCTGTTGAGTCCAATTTGTAACGAACGAAATCACGGCCTGCTAAGTATATTTCACCCTTTTGAGGACACATTACGTACGTTTGCCGCGCGTAACGACGCGGGCATGGTTCACAATTTCCATTAAGGCGCGTCGAGTCGACAATGGCCCAAATTTTTCGAACGCTCTCCAGATTCCGACTTTAAAACGCGCCCTACTAAGGCCGAGAGTCCTTTGGGAGTTAAGTCCGTTTGGGCTAAAACCCATTGGCCTCGCACCGCGCCCCGTGAAACACATATCGTATTAGCAGAGGACGGTATCTTACTGCAATTAGCATCAGCTTTTTAGGAGTGCCGGTTGTGTGAGCATCGTTTATTTTAATGCGATGGGAAACAAAACGACGTCATGAATGGAAATACTCTTATGAAAACGTTTTTACAGAATTTTAAGTCAGATGAAAACCCTTGGCGCGTCGGAGTTTACCAGCTTTCAGACTCGCCGGCTTAGCTCTTTTTAGGTTACGCATTTGCGGCTTTTTCACTACAATCTCATAGGTATTCGTGTTAATTAGTAAAATCTGAAAACCACATGCATTAATACTATTTAATATTGAGAGCTGTGATAGCCTAGTGGTCAAGACGTCAACCTCCTAAGCAGAGGTCGGTGGTTCGAACCCGGGCACCTAAAACTTTTCGGAGTTATGTGAAGGAAAACATCGTGAGGAAACCTGCATGCCTGAGAGTTCTTCATAATGTTCTCAAAGGCGTGTGAAGTCTGCTAATCCGCACATGGCCAGCGTGGACTATGGCCAAACCCTTCTCATATTGAGGGGAGACCCGTGCTCTGTAGTGAGCCGTGACTAGGTTGATCATGATGATGATGATGATGATGATGATGAATATTGTATTAATTTCTTAATATGTAAGCTAGGTTAGTGAAAATAGAGGTTAATTATTTAAAATATTTTTTTAAAGCTGAGAAATTCGTTTACGCGTCCCGTTTTGAAGAGACGCTGGCAGAACTGCGCCGCTTTGAGCGGGTTATGTGGGACTCCCCGGCGGTCGGATTGGCGACCAGAATCCCAGTAAAACCCAGCGATGCTCCTTCGCATTGTCTGGTGGTTGGATCACGGCAATACTCGCATACCTTAACGCTTAATCGCTTGGCGACGTTTTTGTCAGTAGAGTGGTAACTAGCCAAACTGACCCTTGTCGTTAACTACTTGTCATCAGTTGGACCCGTCTGCTCGCTTGTTCGCTATTTAATATAAATATGAAAAAAAAAGTTACATAAATTAATAAGACACGACGCCGTCTCGTTGGTGTAGGTATACTACGCATGCATACTCGTAACATAACAAATTCCACGCGTAATTAAGTGAAAACAAAACACGGATGAGATTCAAATTCGATCGCTTTCCACGCATATTCAAGCGAAAACAAAACACGTACGAGATTCAAACGTAATGGCTAATTACACAACAATCGCCAAAATCTTAGTAACGCCATACGGAGCAAATGAAACGGACTCCGTGTTCGTTACACGAGCGGCGGAGGGAATTAAGGCTGCTTATCCGTGCGAGCGACGAGGCAGCGCCGACGATAATTATTTATTAAAATTGTTGCCATACCGCCGAGCTGCGACCGTTTCGCTACATGTTATTAGCTGCTGTGAAATTCTCCGTACATAATGTAGAGTGGCAATAATGTACGCCTAACGTATCGCGGGAATTGATTTTATATATGTGCTGCGATTATTTCCGCCGAATTCAATTCAAATGTACGTGAAAGGGTAATTTAAGAATTGTTTTTTAAATATAGCAAATTTATTATTGATATAGCAAGTAAGATGACAAAAAAAATTAAAATAAACTTTAGATTAAGCTGAACCTAAAACTAAAAACCTTAAAAAATTTAATATCATAACTAAAATATATAATTAAAGTCAAGGCAAGGTTCCGAAGATACTGGCCCCTTTGAATAGCAGGACTAATTCGTTGTCCGAGGTAGCTGGCAGTTCTTCGGTCTCCTGTTATGTTGACTAATCTTTTTGCTATTTCCTTAAAAAAAAAATATATATATATTATTTATGAACGCTTCATAGATCCCTGTAAAATAGGTTTGCATATATAAAGCTATTTTGAATACGAAAACGAATTTTGAATTCCATAAATTCGGCTTTGGCGAAATTTTGGCTTACGCTCTTAGTCCATAATTTATATAAAAAAGGAAGTAAAAAAATATCTATAAGTCTATAAGATATACTATTTGAGGACAAAATATTAATTTGAAAGTAAAATATTAGTTTGAAACACGAACACGAAAAAGTTTGATCAGCGAGGCCGCGTGCATAAGCTAGTTTAATATAAAATGGCCTGATTCACTCTTCGAGTAAAATACATAACTTAAGTTATATTTTAAATACAAAAGTGCTGCAGGTTTTTGTTTACCCATCTTCCGCGCAGTAAGACATCATTTGATTTAAGTGTTTCATTTAATGGACTGGAGTGGAGAGTGACATTACCTACTTTTATTACAAAAAAAAAAATGGCTGAAAGGATTTTAATGAATTTTGTTATTTCTGATTTTGGAGTAATACCAGGGATACCTCAAATCGTATCAACTATTTCTACATTCTCGATATATGCAGACAAATCGGAATCCTCATACTTTATTGTATTTTTTTTTACCGATCTAATATCTTTTAATGTGATAAAGCAAGGAAAGTATAAAGATATCTTATTGGTAGGTTTACATACATCCTTCGCCTACACGGTTCGTTTCAATAACGAAAATAACGATGAGAACGTGAAGTATTTGATGAAAAAAAAAATTAAAACCGCTATAACTTTAATGTTTCGGTAGTTTGTTTACACAATGATTTTATAACGCAAAACTGTGGAATGTTTTTGGATTATTACTTATTATCATTTTGAATGATAGTTGCACAGTGTTAAACAACTATTCATAAAATGAGAAAATCTTTGTTAATGTGATTATAATATTGTTATACAGAAATATTTTAAATTAGAACTCGGCGCAGTTCCCCTACGTAGTTTTCCAAGGGTGTAGTGTTATGGAATATGGTAGGGTGGAGTGAGTAGTTTTATCTAAGGGTTGATTTTTCAATCGCCTTATTAGTTTTAACGATGAACAAAATTAACGCTATAGAACAATTTTTTATTGAAAAAATAGGTAATCATTTATGAAATCATGAAATGCGACCCCTCGGAATAATATCTTTAATTGTTATTAAACGGGGTGGGTTAACTGAGGGATTGTTTTTATAAATAAAATGATAAATACGCGGTCTTTTATTAAATTTCAATTATACAGTCAGTTTAAAATTGTCTCATAAATAATTCAACATCTTTATACTGTTGATATAATTGTGTAAATAAATAAAGCTTAGTAGTAGATATAAGGCATGCTGTAGTTACCTCTAAATTGATTTATATGTATATCCTAGCACTTAAGGATTTTAAAATGTTTATTTCTTTTACATATAATTCTGTTGGTGACGCTTTGAAAAAAAATAGTAGGTTTTGTCTGGTGGGAGGCTTCAACCGTGGCGAGTTATCACCCTACCGACAAAGACGTGTCGCAAAGCGACTTAGCGTTCCGGCACGATGTCGCGTAGAAACCAATTAGGAGTGTGGTTACCATACCCCTAACAGGTTAGCCCGCTACCATCTTAGACTGCATCATCACTTACCATCAGGTTAGGTTGCTGTCAAGGGCTAACATGTAGTGGATAAAAAAAAGGATAGACTAGATTAAGTAAACTTTATGTTCAGTTTTAATATTTGGTCGACATGGTCACCTCACAATAGGGACTTCGTCACTTCGGCGGTGGCTCGTTCCATCGTTTACGAAATATTTCACAAGTTTATTAACACCATCACCGGCTACGTTTCATTAGTTTAAGGGGGTTGATAATTTTTGGATGTGATTTACTTAGTTACGTCGAGTTTGAGGCAGTTTGTACGAGCGGCTTGTTTTTTGGAAGGATGGATATGCATGGAAATATAAACATCATAATACTATAAAAACTCTTGTTTTTTTTATTTTGCTCCAGTGCTCTGTTCAGCGCTGTGGTGTTATAAGTGGAACGTCCAGGGTTCAATCTCCGACGATTTCTGGCATTTTTCATTTCTGAATTTTTTCTGGTCTGCTCATATATAAATATGACATATTTAAATATATTAGGATGTGTGGAATGTTGTTGTGACTTCTTTATTTATACGGCTGGTTCAATTTGTAAGAATTTTGCCATGAGTACAGATATATACTAACAAGAAAACGTTTGATACTGAATAAATACCCCATGGACTAAACGGGCAGAAACGAGGCATAGTTAAAGATTACTTAGCAACTAAGTAGGTACTTAACGTTGTTATAAATGTGTTTTTTTATACTCCACAAGTTAGCCCTTGACGGCATCTCACCTGAAGGTATGGTCTGATGCTGTCTAGGATCGTAGCGGACTAACCTGTTAGGAGTATGGTAAACCCAAACTCCTAATTGGTTTCTACACGATATGGTGCCGGAACGCTAAATCGCTTCGTGAGTCGTCTTTGTTGATAGGGGGGTAAATAGCCACGGCCGAAGCCTCCCAATAGACCACACTGGAGACGGGAATCGAACCCAGGACCTCTAACTTTATAATGCGACAGCGCGCGCTACGTCACGGAGTTCGTCTAAAATGGATACATTATACGTAACACATTTATAAAGAAGCTAATTTCTAAAGGGATACTCTTTTGGGCGGCCGTAAATTCAATCTCTTAGGGAGCATAATGTAAACGGAAAGAAAAGTTAAAGCCTCAAGTAATGGTCTACCTCGACATAACAGACTCAGTGACAAAATACAAAACAATTTGAATTTACTCTTTCAACCTTCTCCGTGTTTCCTGGAGCTACGGACTAAACGCTGTCAGCGTTTTGACAGTACATCTATGACGTTTAAGAAATCTGTTGAACGTCCCAATCAAAAATAGTGAAAACCCTGGTGCCGATTTAACCGTCCCTTGGAGGCTACGATAATCTATCGGTTCCAATTAATTAAGTATCACAGACTAATCATATGTTAGGTCAGTATTAATTTAAAGTTAATAAGTAACTAAATAATTGTATTAAAAAAAAAAACAAAGAATTCTATAATTCTATACCTACATAAACCACTTACTCTTTCATCCTTCTGTCTTTAATGCATTATGGGAGTGACATTCACTTCCTGTAAACATTTTTAAGTTAAGTTTTCGTTGGACATCTATATGTATTACCTATAAAAATGCGTCGGGATTTGCAGGCAACTTGTTAGGACTGGTGTCGATTTTTTTAGTATAATATGTGAAGTTAGTTAACTGACAGCATGTCATTGACTCAGTTTGTTGGCCCGGAGTTGGAAATGTCCAGACAATGTTATGTTCCATTAGGCCTTAAGACAATAAAAAAAGTGCCACTTTCTAAAAAATCACGCGATTACTATTCATGTATTAGTAGAAAATCAAAGTTGCACTGTGTTTGCAGGTCGTTATGTTAAAGCATTACATTATCATCAACCTCACTACAGAGCACGGGTCTCCTCTCAGTATGAGAAGGGTATGGCCCTAGTCCACCACGCTAGCCATGTGCGGGTTGGCAGACTTCACACGCCTTTGAGAACATTATGGAGAACTCTCAGTCATGCAGGTTTTCTCATGATTTTTTCCTTCACCGTTGGAGCGAGTGATATTTTAATTGCTTATAAACGCACATAACTCCGAAAAGTTAGATGTGCTTGCCCGGGATCGAACCTCTAATTAGGGGGCGGACGTCCTAAATACTAGGCTATCATAGCTTGAAGGAAAGCATTACGCAAATTTGTTATAAAGACAATTGGTGGGTTATGACCCACCAACGGACAGATTTTATCAGATAAGGTTCCAGCGGCTCAGAGCCTAGCAAGGTCTGACTGTGAAACGTCGGATTACACCTTTAGATTATGAAAAACGAGCAACTAGCACAAAACTAACACGATATGCGTTTTAATCTTTTTAAGTGTTGCTCGAGTTTGGTGTTTACTTTACATTGCTACTTGCATTCATACTCGAAACTTTTGTGCAGGCTGTAATTTAAAAGCATGCGCAAATTGTAATAACGTATCGCATTTATACATCAAGTTCTATATATAATAATAATAATATATAATAATTATTAATAACTAGCTGACCCGGCAAACGTTGCATTGCAAAGGAAATTATTTCTAGGGAATTTTTACTGTAAAAAAAAATCTAACTTATTGTGTGTGGTATATGATTGAAAGGGATATTTTTAGTAAGGATGTGGTATATGTGTGAAAGGGATATTTTAGTCGAATTAGAGAGTGAAAAACGTTTACAATAAAGACGATAGTTTTCAGTTATCGAACGAAAAAATAACTAATTTAAAAAAAGTAACTACAAAAACTATACTTAGGGATTTGAAAAATATAATAGATAGTAGCCGATTCTCAGATTTACTGAATATGCATAAAAAATTTCATAAGAATCGGTCGAGCCGTTTTGGAGGAGTATGGGAACATTGTGAAACGAGAATTTTATATATAAGATTAAGCCTTTATTTCCAATTGAAGTCAAGTCTGATCTGTTGGGAGGTTATTGCTATGGCTAGCTAACAAGTTAGCCCGCTACTATCTTAGAGTGCATCATCACTTACCTTAATGTGACATTGCTGTCAAGGGCAAGTTTACTTATAGAAAAACATCATCACGATTGGAAGAGCATTTTGAGAGGTAAGCTATTGGACCCGGGCCGATATCACGACATGATCTCTAAAGCCCGCATACCCTCATTTAAGCATCGTGTTGGGCGAGAGGTCTTCATCCCTCTTTATAGAGGTATTACCCATTGCCATAAACAGCAGTAGCAAATGGGATGACAATCTAAATCGCGGTACTTACTTATCCACAATATTCCCGTGAAAGTGTTTTCCACTTTTAACAGAAATAAATAGCTTTCCCTTATCCTGTTACATAGTCGGTTGCTGGATGAAAACAAATAAATTTTCTTCCATGGCAAAGTTACACTGAAAACCGACTGGAGTTTTGGCGCCACGGGGCGCGTCGTATGATGTAAGCATGAATCATTGTTTACGAAAAGGCTCTAAGATAATAAGACTTCAGACGGTACATTCCACTTTTAATACTCTTCGCTGTTGATAAAAAAGCGCGAATTCTTTGAAAAGAAATATAACGAAATTAAGATCAGTGTTTCAGTTGAGCTACTGTTGTGTAAATAATATATTTATAAGTAGGGTAGTCTGTGATTTTTAAGTGAGTGTTTTGAAATTAAATGAATATACACTTTATTGTACACCATGCAAAAGAAGAAATATAAAAGAAACAAAGAAACACACACTGAATCTGAACTAATCAGAATTAAGATCAGTGTTTTAGTTGAGCTACTGTTGTATAAAGAATATATTTATAAGAAGGGTAGTCTGTGATTTTTAAGTGAGTGTTTTGAAATTAAATGAATATACACTTGTACACCATGCAAAAGAAGAAATATAAAAGAAACAAAGAAACACACACTGAATCTGAACTAATCAGAATTAAGATCAGTGTTTTAGTTGAGTTACTGTTGTACAAAGAATATATTTACAAGTAGGGTAGTCTGTGATTTTTAAGTGTTTTGAAATTAAATGAATATACACTTTATTGTACACCATGCAAAAGAAGAAATATAAAAGAAACAAAGAAACACACACAGAAAAAAGAGTTGCAATAGGAAGCCTTATCGCTAAAGAGCTACCTCTTGGTAGAGGTAGCTCGTAAGGCTGGTGGCAACCTAGACTTTTATATACATACTTGAATTATATGATTGAGCATTTTATTCTCTTTTTTAAATAATTTCGTATTAAATTGCGGATTACGGATGGTGGTTTTGGATTTTAATTTTGTGTTGTTGCATTTAAGCTTCAATTTTAGGGCTTATTTAAGCTAAGCGTTTGTGAAAAGGTGGTCAGCCGAATTATCGAATGTGTACTGGAAACATTCTTAAACTATTTTCCATATTTTATATGCGCAATGCATGTTGTTTTTTGTTTGTAAGTTCGTCCTTTTCATGCCTTGACGTGGTCGTCATTTGTTGACGTAAAGAAACGTTTGGTAGATCGAATATTTACAACCAACACGCGTTAAAGTCGTTATTTTTCATTTTTATCGATTATTCGACAATTATTTTCAATACTTCAGTTTCAGCCAATTTTTCAATAGTCAAATAATAATCCACGACTTTGACATTTTGACGGATGTTATAAAGACAATCCATCAGATTTATTCCCATGTTAGGAAATCTAACTATTAAAAAATAGAAAATAGTATAAATCATCTCTCCATCATCTGTGAGTTACGCGTTTGTCAAAGTTTCCACTCCGCTAACAAATCGAGCTTGGCTCAGTTTAGCCGGTGGTTTTTTATCTGTGATTTTCCACGCGTGCAGGCATCGTCAGGCAGTTCGAAACTGAGCCTTTATTTTTTATTAAAAATGAAGAATTTACAGAACGACATCCACTACAAGTTAGCCCTTGAAGCAATCTCATCTGATGGTAAGTGATGATGCAGTCTAAGATGGTAGCGGGCTAACCTGTTAGGGGTATGGTAAACCCATACTCCTCATCGGTTTCTACGCGACATCGTGCCGAAACGCTTTGTGACACGTCTTTGTCAGTAGGGTGGTAACTAGCCACGGCCAAAGCCTCTCACCAGACCAGACTCGAGCCAGGAATCGAACCCAGGACCTCCAACTTTATAATGTGGCAGAGCGCGCGCTGCGCCACGAAGGTCGTCACTTACAAATGTAGTTGCTCTTTTCTACAGCCTGAACTTTTTACGCCATTTCTTTAATTAAGAAATTGCTACGTAAAATGCACCTAAGCGATAGCCAGTAAAACTTTTTCCGAGCTTATTTTTTTATTTTCGGTAGAGTTAGGTACTTTGTTTTCAAATCTGTTATAACCAAATGAATTAGTTTGTCTGTCTGATGTCACGATCGAAATTAGTGTGATACTCATATCACGCACGTGTATGATGCAGCGGGCGTATCAAAAATTCAATTTGTTGTACAACTTTCTCGTTGCGTGATGCGAAATTTACTGTTCGCGAACAATTTGGCTACGTAACCTGGGTGCATTACATTAATTTCCAGCTGAAAGCTCGGGCATTAATTTGGGTCTAGCTCCGGAGGGAAACCACAAAATACTAGTTCCGTTGCTATTCATAATAAAACCGGTGCAAGCCGCTAAGTGCTCCAACATCTGGGCACGGCGAAATACTATTACTATGACAAAGCGCCGTGAAATAGTGGCGCCGTTCAACTTTAGTTTGGCTATGCTAGCTTATAATAAGTTTGAACATTTTATATTCAATCCTGAATCCGGTTGCGGCTTCGTTGAGTTACTTGAAATCCTTAATAATTGTTAACCATATACTATCTTTTTAGACGACCTCCGTGGCGCAGCGCGTTTGCTGTTGCATTATAAAGTTGGAGGTACTGAGTTCAATTCCCTGCTCGAGTCTGGTCTGGTGGGAGGCTTCCATCCTACCAACAAAGACGTGTTGGCAAGCGATGTAGCGTTCCGGCACGATGTCGCGTAGATAAAAATTAGTAGTATGTGATTACCATACCCCTAACAGGTTGCCTGCTACCATCTTAGACCGTGTCATTATTTACCATCAGGTGAGATGCCGCCAAGGGCTAACTTGTGGTGTATAAAAAAAAATTGCGCTGCATTCTGAGAGGAGAACCGTGCTCTGTAATGTACTCGGTATTGGGTTGATAATGCTAATGGTTATAAATGCGAAAGTTAGTCTTATTTATAGTTTAACTATTTCGGTGAATTACTGCACTGGTCTCAATTAAACTAACTTGCGTCCAGAACATGGTAATTTTATGCATGCTCGCAATAGTGGATACGTTTCGGATATCGATCGTAGTATCGATTTTATAGCGTCCAATTAATAAAATCGACCACGATATCCTTGCTTTAACGTTGTACATTTACAACTTCCTCTGGAAGCGTCAGCTGTTTCTAGTGCAGATGATTTTAAGACATGAGGTATCTAATGTATATGAGTTTATTAAACTCTTGAAGTTACAGTTTTACGTTAGTGGATATAGATTCTATAATTGCGAGCATAAAAATATACTTTCGGTACAAAATGTTATTATGACAGCATTTCATAATTTCATTGGTGGCATAGTGTCGTAAGGAATATAAAGAACGTATTATGAAATCGGAAGCGGTGATAGCCTAGTATTTAGGGCGTCAGCCTCCTAATCAGAGGTCGGCGGTTCGAATCCGGGCACGCACCTCTAACTTTTCAGAGTTATGTGCGTTTTAAAAAAAAAATATCACTTGCTTCACCCGTGAAAGAAAACATCGTGAGGAAACCTGCGCGCCTGAGATTTCTCCATAATGTTCTCAAAGGAGTGTGAAGTCTGCCAATCCGCACATGGCCAGCGTGGTGGACTATGGCCAAACCCTTCTCATATTGAGGGGAGACACGTGCTCTGTAGTGAGCGGATAATGGGTTGATCATGATTATCATATCATGTGGTTGAATAAATTTAACATATATATATATTTTTGATGACGGTTTGAAGTGAAAAACTTAGATAAATACGCCAGTTAAATTGAAACCTTTCTTTCATAAATATCACTCGACTTATAACAATGTCCCCGTGGCGTCCATTGTTATTACCATTTTTCGTGGACCAATCACCGGCCACCGTTTTGGCGGGATCCAAATCATGGCGGCACGTCTTGATGACAACCTCCTTAGTACATTCATAATAGCTTAGTACATTTCATAATAAGCAGAAAATATTCCTCCTTACTATATTTATATTATAGTGTTTAAGTCGGTGTGAAGAGTTATTTATAGAAGGCACTTAAAGTTCCTAGAAACATTTTAAGTATACCTGGGTACAACTATACCTGGGTGTTCGTATTTGGTGGGAGCGGTTTTTTCACGCTTTTCTTGAATTAATGCTTGTTGGCTAATTTTGAAAAGGATTAGTGTTGGTTGTGTTGTGGACATTATATTTTTGGTGTCGTTTGTGTAGTGGCTAGTTTTTTGAATGGTTAAAATGTATTAATTTGGGAAAGTTTTGAGGGAGCCGTGTCCGCCGTGCGAAGTTCCCCGCCAATTTTTTCCTAACTTCAATTCTCCATTGCTATAAACTTGACGTTGGCTAATCTGTGTAAAGCCATAAAAAGAGAGAAAAAAAAACTATGACGTAATAATATGAGTGCTCAATTAATTACAATATTATGTTGGTAATTTGCTCATAACTAAAAGTATGAAGCAACTTGAAGCGCTGTTTAAGGCCATTCTATTCTTTAAGGTAGTTAAAAAACATAAAGTGAGACATCAACAGTTTTATTTTAGTGCACGGCTGATGACAGAACTTTTTTATGGAAGTTGTCGTTCAGCCAAAGTGCGCGCGATAACGTCTGAAGTGCGGCTCAACTCTTAAAGTCAGCGCGCCTATAAACTAGGATCAAACTTATCAACGGATCGATATGCGGGTTAGGTACGTGCGCCTAGCACGGACGCGTGGACGCGCGGCTGGACACGTCGCGTGCCACCTTTAATACAAAAATATCGATTCTTCCACAAAGCCGCGTTACCGCAATCAATATGCCTTTCCGCCCCATGCCTAATTACGCCCACCTACGTCACTCAAACATCCGTAAAAAGCATCGCGATCACTCCGCCATCGCCGGCCCAGCGCTGAATGCCCACACTGAAAAATACCGCGCACACTGAATCATTCAAAGAGCACAGGAAAACGCTTCATTGTAAACGTTTTATTTAATTTTCCCTCCATTTACTTTTTATAATTTCTGCCGGGCATAAAAAACGATCCGTCGCAGGAAGCGCGCAAACACACGAAGCCTTCCATATCTGGACGCACACACAGATAGGAACACCTGTCTCGGGAACGAAAGGTGTGCTCGCGCGTGCCGGGAAGAGATGACTATATGTGGAGTCGAGGGGTGAGAGTGAGAAGTGTTATGCGCGCGCAGAGTACCGGCACGCCCGCCGCGCGTCCCGCTCACGCGTGGGCCTGCCTGAGAGTCGTCAGTCTATCGCGCGCAGAGGCAGCGCTTGCACGTGCCGCCCTTTGCTCTGTCGCGACCGACACGGTGTCCGTAACTGGTGTTCGGAAAATTGTGCATGTGCGTTTTCCGACGAGAGCAGTGTGTGTGCTAGTGAGATGTGCTGTTGTTTTCTAGGTAATGGAGATTACTGTTGGAAAAAGGCAGCCCCACGTTGCGTGCGACACATAAAAAAGGGGAAAACTTATTGGCGGGATTCGGTTTAACTTTTATTAATTTTCCACCACAACACGAGCCTATATTTATTGCTGTAGTTTCCACTAGCCATATAATCGTTATATTATTGTTAGAATGTAGTGCCGGGAACGTGCAACTCTTTTCTGAGAACAAATTTATGATCCGTTAATTGTTCGCGCCGCTTAGTTAAGCGTTACAAACTGAACGATGTTGCTACTATGTTCGTTCATATTGTGAAACATTGCCTAAACTATTTATTCCGTAAATAACTATAAAACTTTAAAACAATCTTTTTAGATCTAGATATATCCATCTTCTTATTGGAATTTAACTTCATGAAGTCCATCCGTAAATTCCTGAAAGTTTTATGCCTAATCCAGTACGATCACAAAAATAAAATAAAAATTAAAAATTAAACAAGACAGAATGTCCACGCAGCGTTATAAGCAACCCGGCTAAGTTTGTTGTGGGCTTCTTCTTAGACCGGGGCGCGTTTGGAACCTTTGGAAGCTTTAGTTTTAAGTTTACGAATATAGTTATCACCATGAAATAACTACTATGTAAATTATTGACGCGTCAAAAGTGCCTTTTTAAGGACTATTTGAATAAAGATTATTTTGAATTTGAATTTGCAACAGAAAAATAATAAGCAAAGTTAATTAAGAATTTTAGACGTGGACAACTTATCTTTTACACTCAAATATTATAGAACACTTAAAACAATTAAGTCCAAGTTATAAATAGGATGGATTCATGAACTAAGCAGTTAAAAGGAAATTTAAAATAAAGGCAAAAGCAATTAATCTTTTAACCACCAAATTTTCTATAGAAACTTACGTCTCGACAAACTTTTTAGTTTTTTTACTTTTAAAGATATGGAAAAAATATATATGACCTTCGACCATTTGAACAGAGAAAACAATAAAACAACTTGTTAACGATTGCCGGAGCTAAATTTGTCAATTGGGAAATAATACCACTAATCGACTTTCAAAACTATTTAATCCTGAACAAAGTATCTTAACCCTCAACACTTATTCTAATTGATGTCAATGAATAAAAACGACCGAAAGAATGGCCGTGACATCATCAAATTTAACTACTTGCCGACATTAGGAAAGGTTAATCGAATTAGATGAACTCTATCATCTACGATGGAATATGATATTACGACGAATCATTGAAACAAACTATAGCACGTAAATGACCAGTTAGAAACATTATCGATGATTTATTCAAACGTACAATGTTACGGTTTCTCTGTAGATTATTTTTGGCATCTTTGGAAGTTCTTCGAGTCGTTCATCAACAGAACCCTATGAAATATAATTTTTAACACTAATCAGAAAGTGTCTTATGAAACTTCTTAGTAGCGACGAATTCAAAAATATGATAGATACATCATGATCGATGATTTATAAAAACATACAATCTTACGGTTTCTCTGTAGATTGTTTTTGGCATCTTTGGAAGTTCTTCGACTCGTTGATCAACAGAACCCTATGAAATATAATTTTAACACTAATCAGAAAGTGTCTTATGAAACTTCTGAGTAGCGACGACTTTAAAAATCATGATAGATACATCATGATTGATGATTTATTAAAACATACAGTCTTAAGGTTTCTCTTTAGATTGTTTTTATCATCTTTGGAAGTTCTTCAAGTCGTTGATCAACAGAACCCTATGAAATATAATTTTAAAATTAATCAGAAAGTGACTTATGAGACTTAGTAGCGACGAATTCAAAAATTTAACTTATATTAGATTTATATTACAGTGGGTATTTGTATACATGCCTCTACTCGGCTCAAACGTTTGCAGTTGCGTTTAAAGTCATAACGTTTTATGAAGCCCAGTTTAAATTCGATCACGAAAGATTTGTTGCAATGTAAACCGTCGAACTAGTTCTATTGAAAATATTTTATTATTATCATCTTAATAAGATTTTATAAATGCCAATCAATCTCCAAAAAGAACGGTTAGACAGTTTTTGCATAGAAAAACTATCGACGTTATTCCTGACGATAAATAACGTAAAGACGTAAAATCAGTCCAAATTTTTACAACATTGAAACGTTATTTTTCATTTAGTTGATCTGGTATTTATATGAATATTTATTTCTTTCGTGTTAAACGAAAAATGTTTTTTTTTTTTTTAGAATTTACTAGAATGTGTTTATATCCCAATACCTACAATTACTCTCTTTAATAACTTGATACAAAATAAACAGGTAACATAATCTCTTCGTCTTAATATATTTTTTGTTATTTTTAAACTATAACAAACAATTTTAAAGTTCAGTAGGCTCTAAATAAAGTTTTTTATTTGAGTCAAATGTAGTTTTTTTTTAATTTTTTAATTATTTAAGCGTAACCTACCTACTCGTATGTTATTGCGAGCTTTTATGGTCTGTCTTCACGAATAAGCGCAGTTGCAAACAATAAAACCGAACGTTACCGATAGTTCTTTCTGTCGGTCTGTTCGGCGTTAAACGAAAGTATATGTAAGACATACATATGTGTACTCCGTATAAGCTTTTTCAATGTATGATCTCCTAGTAGTTCCTAACATAAATAACTATTAATGAAGATGGACACGAAGTTTCAAATGTGAAATGAAAATATGCCTGAAAATATTATTCAACGAACGGAATTCCGGCGGACTCAAATTTGTTTAATGCATTTTAATTTCAGTAAGTAAATAGTGAAGAGAAAAGTGAGGCAGATAATTAAGGCGCATTCTCCTCTAACATGACGCATTGCAGTCTCTAAAATGACCCGTGTTTCATTTATCATAATTTCGTTTGTTTTTGTACTATTTGTTTACACGTTCTCATTCGGTTCAACGTGTCCGTTTTATTTTTTTTTGCTATCGTTGTCGATCCACTCTTCTGTTTTCTATTGCAGTAATTACTGTGGCGGGTCTATTCAAAATAGTCTCTTGTACGAAGGTCCGCCATTGTGCTGCCGTGGTTGCGTCACGTCATGACAAGACCGCAACTGACCGTCCATGAGAGCGACTAATAGTTAGCTTGTTAAATTAATTGCGCTTGATATTTTGCTCCATGCATGACATTTTGATGTATGTGGTGTACCGAAGGTTTATCTAGATGACTTCTTACATGTACAAAAAGCTATGTCGTGTGGACCAATAAATCTCCATTTATAATTATGTCCACTAGATAACTTTTATCCTCGTGTTTTATATGATTGTAAAGATGAAGACGAAATAATTGAATGTGGATCATTAAATTTAATTTCCTAAGTAATTTTGTCTTATTTTTTTGTTTTTTTTAAAGTCCAATGAAATCATTTAAATCACTTTAGACTGTTAAGAAATATTAGTTGTCTAAGTCTTTTATTTAAAGTAAATAATAAGCTAAACAAAAATATAACCAAAGCGGTTAGATAAGGCTTTGGTTATATATTTTTTTATACACTACAAGTTAGCCCTTGACGGCTATCTCACTTCGTGGTAAGTGAAGATGCACGTTAAGATGGTAGCGGGCTAACCTGTTAGGGGTATGGTAAACCAGCACTTCTAATTGGTTTCTAAATCGCTTTACGACACGTCTCTGTAGCTAAGGTAACTAGCCACGGCCGAAGCCTCCCACCAGACCTGACTCGAGCCGGGAATCGAACCCAGGCCCTCCAACTTTGTAATACGACATCGCACGCACTGTGCCACGGAGGCCGTCAAAAATTCCTAATATTCAGCTCTACTTCTATGTATATATGTATGTAAAGTTAGTTATTTACCAAATTGTTGCAATAGGATTTGTGCTGACAAGCAATTTGTTTTCCGTGTCCCAGTGTACGTTCGGGTAGTAGCATTGATTTGCAATAAAAAATATTGCTTCGTCATGCTTTCTGCGGCTCGACCTCTTTCACAACAGTGCAATGATCCGTTGTTGTTTTACAGTTTCGGAATAAGTAGTGATTTTATATTTTCACAGTTGATTTAAAACTAAAACATTGCAGCTCGATCATTTCGTTCAAGCTTTGGCATACTTTCAATATTTAAGTATTCTAATTCACAAGACAAACACTTTAATTAGCTAAGCGTAAACTTGCAAGCAGTGATAGCCTAGTGGTTAGGGAGTCAGCCAGCTAATCAGAGGTCGGCGGTTCAAATCCGGGCACGCAACTCTAACTTTTCGGAGTTTTTAAAAATATATGTATATCACTTGCTTCAACGGTGAAGGAAAACATCGTGAGGAAACCTGCACGCCTGAGAGTTTTCCATAATGTTCTCAAAGGCGTGTGAAGTCTGCCAATCCGCACATGGCCAGCGTGGGGGACTATAGCCAAACCCTTCTCATGCTGAGAGGAGACCCGTGCTCTGTAGTGAGCTGGTAATGGGTTGATCACGATGATGATAATGAAACTTGAAAAATCAAATAAGAACCAGAACCTGTTTTCATTTCAATAAATACCAGGTTCAGTAATGATTGGACATCTTATTGAATCTTCCAAATGACGCGAAATGTAAAGTGCTGGGATTTCGAGAACATCTTAATTCCCAAAACCAATAGATGATCAATAACACAAGATCTCCGTGGCGCAGTGCGTGCGCTGTCCCATTATAAAGTTGGAGGTCCTTGGTTCGATTCCCGGCTCGAGTCTGGTCTGGTCTGGTTGGTGGTTTCGACATGGCTATTACCCACCCTACCGACAAAGAGGTGTAACGACACGCAAAGCGATTTCGCGTTCCGGCACTATGTCGTGTAGAAACCAATTAGGAGTGTGGGCCTGTTGGGTTACCTGTTGGTTGGGAGTACCTGTTGGGGGTATTGTAAATACCCCCAACAGGTAAGCCCGCTACCATCCTAGATTGTTTCATCACTTACCACCAAGTGAGATCCTTGTCCTTGATCCTTGTCGTGGTCCTTTGCACGAGTGCACCAGACTTTCGGCCAGCAGAGGGAAGTGACGAATGCTTGTGAGACGCATAACATCTGGCCTCAAAGACATTGATTCGTGATGACCACGACCGCTCTGCAAAGAGTAACGACGAAGAAGAGAGATAGCCGTCAAGGGCTAACTTGTTTTAAAAAACAAACATACAAGATATAATATGACGGGCTAAGTATTAGATAATATATGTCGTGTCGATAAAACCGTTATTTTTTTTTTAACTTTATGGATCGATAATAGTAAATGAATTCACACTGTTCAATTTTGCAGTATATTTTATATAAAATATCAAAATTCAGAGGTTTGGATGTATTTTACCTCAACACGTCACACGTGATCCATTTGGCTGATATTTGGGATGGAGATCTCATATACGATAAATAACGTAACGTCTTAATTTTATCCCCGTAAATTCATAAGTCCGTGCACAAATAGCTGTAACAGAATTCCATGCACAAAGTCGTGGCCAGTATCTAGGAAGAAAACAAATTTAGATGTCATGAAAGTCCTAATATTCATATTTAGTTAATAGAGTAGTGAATTCTGATAATTAGTTCAAGGATACGGTACTTCTGATAGTGAAGAATGCTTCGCGAAAGACTCATTCCATTAGCAGGTGGACAGTGGGTGTTCATCCTAAGTGGGTAAATAGGCGCAATTTAGGCCGCCGAAGCTGCGGCGGCTGGCCTGATTCAACACTTCGTTGTGGCAATTAGATTCAATTTGCGGAGCGAGCACTATGAATATGGGACCGTAACTAACAAAGGTTCATTTCTCTTGAAATTAGTCTGAACACGCGGAATGACGAAATTCCGTAAAAGCGCTAATGCCCCTGGGTGTTTTCATAATTAGCTGCGGAGAAAGTATAGTTCTTGAGTTTCGTGCACTCTTTACTAACTATACAGTCTCTTTTGTAGTATAAGAAGGTACGTCATATAATTTCACAGACTAACTATAAATAGCGATAGTTTCTATATCACTACGTCAAATTTAAATTCAAATTCAAAATATCTTTATTCAAATAGACCTTTAACAGGCACTTTAGACGCGTCAATAATTTACATAGTAGTGATTTGATGGTCATTTTTTTGTTAACACCATCTCACATAATAAATAACAACTTATAGTACCTATGGAGATAGAGCAATTCACACCCAAGCTTTTTTATTGTTTATATAATCCCTAATATCGTAATATGATTTTTCTATAAGCTATCGTTTTATAAAAACTTTGAACTTATTGATAGAAATCTCCAAGATATCAATAGGTAATTTATTATAAAATAAAATACAATTTCCTTTGAAAGAGTAACTAATTTTTTGCAGCCTACTATACAGTACTACAAGTTTACTTTTACTTCTAATGTTCGGTGCGTTACAGTCCTTTTTTTCCTTAAATTTATCAATAGTTTTATGAACATACATTAAATGTTCATATACATATTGTACACTGTCATTAATTTATAATCTTTAAATTTATCACCTGTATCGTGTAGCTAAGTTGCATACTGAGTTCACGTATGTAGGTTGTATTTACGATTAAAAAGTAGTACTGAGATACTTAATTCTAACTTAATAAAGTGCAATGGAAGCCTGTTAATGTCGTGCTATAGATTGAAGGCCCTCCCTACGAGCAGACTCCTCTCGCTTTTAATATGAAATTTATCCCTTTTACATAGCTATAGTGTAGGTTACTCATAATTACACCAAATCCAGTGTTGCTTTCAAAACATCAGTTTTCAGTTTCCAGACTGTATTGCGAGTTTAATTATTGCGAATATTTATCGGCTACATAAAGTTTATATCAAATATTTAAAAGCAATCTTATAGATTAACGTTATATTAAACTGCATTTTAATCAGCAGTCTTTGTTAAATAATTACGTTTTTCTGAATAACACGGACTTTTCAGATGTTTTTAGTATTTTTAATTAAGATCGAATGCTGTATATTATGGATTGCATTATTTAATGCATTATTTAAAATAGAATGCCATAATTATTAAAATTTACATTTACAAAGTGTATACACGTGAATATTCATGACAAATGCCTTGAGTTCAATAGAGAAAATATTCAATAAAAGTAATTAAATGTTTTGTGTAAATTACTTCGCTTTTTTAAATATGTCTTTAACAATTATATTCAGGGAAGAGTTTGTTTTATTTTGCTTTTAATTTTGAAAAAGCATCCTGCTGCGAGTTTTGGTTTATTTTTGTATTGATTTTTCACATTACACACATCTTGTTTTTTATATCACCCTCCTAGTTCAAAAACGCTAAAGAATAAGATTTTTTTTCTCTATAATCTCAAGTTAACGCAATGTAGCGTTTGATGCTCAATTTACAATATTTCGAGTCTTAGCAACTAGGCAATTGCGTTCAATTTCAAAATATATGCAATATCGAATGTGCTACATATGATATAACCCCTCTTTATTTAGACCACACTGTTTTGGTAGAGCCGAGTCACATTGCTGATGGTTTATTTTGTCTATTCATTGGAAATTTCATTACGTGAATGGTTCAATTGGTAACGGCACGGTGCAGTTAATTGAATGGGTTAGTTAGTGAGCTACATTTATCGAATGATGTTACACCATATACTGATGAACATACTACGTACCTTAATGAAACGTCATCCGATCTTCGTCCGTCCACCTCTTTCATCCTGTTGTTTTTGTGTAGCGAACATTATTATAGAATCCTTGCAGAAAGGCTGATACAAGATACTACCTAACATGAAATCAAATCATAGAAGCATTTTACTGAGAATTTCGAGGGAGAGTTTCGAACCCTTTGCCTATTCATCTTCAAAATAACTCCTAACAACCCAGCGAAACTATTTCTTTGTGCCCAACCTCATAGTTTTCGAATTAAACTTGTTGTAGGGTTGGCGTGTACGTACCTACCCCCACACTTTTACTAATTTATTATTATGATTTAATTTTTACCAGAAATTAAAATTCATACTTTAATTCCTGAGTTTCTTTACATATAGTGAGCTCACTTTATCAACGTGTTAACAATCTGTCGTAGGTAATAGAGGGATAAATGCAAAAGTAATGTTTTATATAAGATTGAAAGCAAAAAAAAACAGCTCATATTGTTAAGTAATATCAAGATATGTTTAGTATCTATTTTGTCTAAATGCCTACTATTTATAGTTATGTATTTATTTATCTTTATGAAGTAATACCATAACAAAATTATAAAAAAACATTTTCGCACTAATTTTTTCTTATCACCTTCTTGGCGTTAAAAGTCACACTTAAATTTACTCGTATTTTATTTGATTGCAGTTAATAGTTATATAAATGTTGATTATTGCTAATAGTTTTATAAATAATCCAATGAATTTAGTAGCGGGTTGGCGACATGTTAATCGACTTATTTGTAAACCTGCGCCTGTGGGGCTTCCATTTCTATGAACAAAATGTTATTTGTTCTAATTATTACTTCTATGATATTATACTCTCTGATTATAGTATCGTTTACAGTGTTAAGGAATATATTCCATTTGAATTATAATAAACTATTATTGGATTGCCAAGTGTCGTTGGCCTAACTTGTACAAAATGAAATACGAAGACAATGCTTGTTAATTGGAAGTTTTTTTTATACACTACTTCACACCCTTGCTGTACCCCGTAACATGTGTTTTCCTTTTTATCATAATAGGATTCTTCCATAGGCTTACGGTTTATGGAAACTTTGAACTTATTAAGAGACATCTCCAAAATTTCAGTCGGTGAAAAATAAACCATTTCCTTGAAAGAGTTACTAATTTTGTGCAGCCTAATTTTCTACATCTAATCTTCAATGGCTTACAGTCCATTTTTCTTATTAAAAAATATTCGTTTTCAATCATTTTAACATCAAAGACATGTCGTTTTATGTTGTACCTTCTATAAATATTATCAAGAGAGCCGATAAAAACGTAATATATTAAGATGCCAACAACATTATCCTTTCCACATACATTGGTGTAAAATTGGGTCTAATCCCGCCGATGTATTTATTGATAGTAAAATTTTTATTTGTTGTAGAGTATTCCTTAGCTGAAAACACCAAGTAGAGTCAGTTTACAGCTCTATAACATATCAAAGCGTCGACGAAGTTAAGGATCTCCAGGGACTTATAATAGATGGGAACTGGGGAAGTTGTTCCGTACTTATTTACCGACTTCACCGCAGCATAAATACAGTGCTGGATTAAAGTATTCAGCGAAAAGGAAAATATCACCCGATGTATTTTTTATCCGATTATATCAAGTTTGTGGAGCAAGAGAATGCGATTCTTTTGTGTAACAATTTACTAAGGTTCTCTTCGACTGATTTTCTAAGGAAGTGTAGGAAATCGTCGGACGTTCGTATTTACGTTAGCCACGCCGCGTTCTTGAGTTTGATTGGAGTAAATTTTTTGTGCAATTAAGTTTTAGATTGAACGCGCTGTGGTAAATTATCTGGACAAATTGACGGTACAGATGTCTTATAAACTTATTTTCATCATCATCATCATGATCAACTTATTACCGGCTCACTGCAGAGCAGGGGTCTCGTCTCAATATGGGTTTGGCCATAGTCCATCACGCTGGCCATGTGCGGATTGGCAGACTTCACACGCCTTTGAGAACATTATGGAGAACTCTCAGGCGTGCAGGTTTCCTCACGATGTTTTCCTTCCTCGTTGAAGCAAGTGATATTTTAATACGCACATAACTCCAAAAAGTAATAGGTGCGTGCTCGGATTCGAACGGCCGACCTCTGATTAGGAGGCTGACGCCCTAACCACTAGGCTATCACTGCTTCACTAATTGTATATTATCTCCAATAAATTAGTATAAAACTAATAGAATAATTACTTTTTCGCACACACTATCTTACGACAGTGATTTAATCTACCACGTCATGAAACTTATGGTTAGTAACGTCTTAATTCAATTCGTTAATAGTTGGATTTTGTTATATTCAGAGGAAAGGGTACATAGATAAAATCTAATTAGTAGGGTCAGATCATCAACTCTTGCTATGTACAATATTAATTAATGAAATGTTATGTATTATTATTTAAAAAAAACTACGAGTATGGCTACGTTAGACCTGACCACTATGAGCGAGGTTGCGGTTAAACAATAGTATAATAGAACAAGTTATTTTTCATTTTGGTCAATGACGCATAATAGTTATCGTGTCTCGAAACTAATATACATATCATTTCTCCATATTGTTATTATGTTAATAACATTACGGACGATTAAATCGTAATTATAGTTGTGTTTAACGCCAAATTAGACACGAATCGTATATAGTACATTATTGGTAATAAAACGAGTTTCATATTTAATTGAGAGCACAGTATTTGTAACTATTTAGAGCTTTGAAGTGATTTAAACTAGGACTTCTTTTTAAGTGTCGATTTTGGGCATAATATTATAAACATCGGCCTAGTTATTGTCCTATCGGAAACCTTTCTTATAGGCGATAATGATATACAGATCCACTGTATATCATTCGTTGTTTCAATACAGGCAGGTATAGAGTACGGCAATGATTAGTAAAGATCTTATAGTTATTTTGTGTTAGTGATAATTACCAGAACTAGTAAATATCTTTATATTGTAGTGTGACAATTCGGAAATTTTTATTGAATGAAAATTCTGAATGTTTCGAGCTCGTGTTCTTTTAGTCCATTTAAGCCTCCATAGTTTGTATTATCATATTTTATAATTTTCAGTAAACAAGAAAATTATCTATCGAAAAATTACGACTTTTATTTTTATAAACATTTATTTTATTCCTTTTCATTTATCTTTATAAATATAATATAATATTTATATCAGTATGTAGTTATATACGAATGTACAAATAATTAAATACTTAAACTAGCTTACCAGTTATCTTGACTTGAAAGTTATTTGGCATTAGAATTAGAATTTACGAATTGCCACCAAAAAACAGCAAAGTTGACTTTTTTCTCATCATAATATTTTACGCAATGTTAGAAACATGAGAAAAGAAAAAGAGAAAAAGAAAGCCTATAATCTGTTAGTTGTTTTGAATTACTACTTAAATCTTAATACACATTGTTCATTCAATGGTTTTATACGCCACATTAATTTTTATAACTAACACGGCTAGCTTTAGAATGTAATTGCAAAATCTGAGTTGGCTTGAACACTAGTGTACGGCCTTTAAATAAAACTTTTATAGGTATCATCTATGCTAGACAGTTGGGTACGGGCCTGTACTCTGTTTAAAAAATAATTATTAAAAATAGATTTAAAGCCACTTAATGGAAATTATACCTAAAAATTAGCCTAATAACATCCCAAAGGCAGGCCTCAGGTCCTACTCTCCATAGGATTATGAGTAAGTACGTGATTAATAAAAAACTGATGTTACCATTTCAACTACAAAAAAATCCCACTTCTTTAAAAAACTTCGAGCTATTCCGCTCAGTAAGATTTACGACTCTAGCGGCCTAGCTTTATACCAATATATCAAGAGTAGAATAATAGTATGTTTCCATTAATAATAATTTTATTTGAGCCTCTTGTAAACAATGCAAGATTATAAAATCTCGATCTCAGATCACCTGTAGTACCTATGACAAGCATTCTTTAAAGAATTCTCAGCATTTTTTGCTCTTGACTCAGTCACGTTATAAAAGCAAAAAGGTGGCCTTGTTACTAATGTGCTCCCACGTAATTGGTACTGGAACAATTACTAGTTGATTTCATGTTTTGTTTAAATAATACATATATATTATGACATACATTATACACTAAAAGGTCCAAAGTATTGACGTTAAATATACATACAGACTAGAAGTGTAGAGTATAGTAACAACTTCGCTCGCGTGTACTGTGAAGTACTTCGTTCGAAAGTACGGTATTTATTACACAATAGATGGAGTTGCTTCGGTTTCTTACTAATTGACGCGATCGAATTATCAGAAAATCTCGCAATTTTAAGCAAGAACACAGGTGTTAGTCCACCCTTAACAATCACCCATCTCACTCTGTCAATAACGGTAATGTGCGAGAGACATACTCAGTACTCGGCTGTTAAAAAAAGCAGACTAGGCACTCAGTATTCCTCACTAAAGTTAGGAATACGAAAGTGTGTAAGGCGCGTCGAGGTTATACCAGCATAACCAAGCTTTCGCTTTATTACATTTGATCTGTGTATTTTTCCGAGACAAAAAATAGCCTATGTCACTAACCGGCCCATAAATTGAACCAACCGACACATTTTCGTATTTATAAAAAAATAATATCAATGGCACTATTTCCCTGGATTGATTTTTAACACGATTTAGAACACAATTGATTTTGTTTCAATATTATATACAAGTTTCAATATTTTTTTGAAATCGAATCGAATTTGAGTAATTTAGTTGCCGAAATTGAGATTTTCCATTAAATACTCATTTATTTATAATAAACAGCTTGGTCATCATCATCATGATTAACCTCCTCTCAATATGAGAAGGGATTGGCCATAGCCCACCACGCTGTTCCAAGTGTTGATTAACAGACTTCACAGGGCTTTGAGAACACTACCTCTCAGGCATGCAGGTTTCCTCACGATGTTTTCCTTCACCGTTGAAGCGAGTGATTTTTATTGATTAAAAAACGCACATAACTCTGAAAAGTTAGAGGTGCGTGCCCGGGATCGAATCCCTGACCCTGATTAGGAGGCGGACGTCTAACCATTAGGTTATCATATTTACTTTGGAAATTAATGAAAGTATTTTTAATACTTAAATATATATATTGAAGTTAAATTGCGACTATAAACAACTATCTTACCATTGAGTGATATATTGTTATGTAGATTAAAGAATTCTGTATGCAAAATAATTACCCACTCATTATCGGCGTAAATAATTCCCTGTGATGTCACCAGCCTACTTTAGAAAATTCTAGGTGTTTATTGCGATGACTAACAATCTAAATGGTCGCAGACACCCACGTGCGTGCAATCGGTTCTATTTGACATTTGGAAATGACCGCTCCAGTACGAAACGGCACCTTAACACATTCACTTTAGAATTTATTTTGGCGTGCAACATGAGCACCCGTGAATTTCAATAATACCATCGGCATCTTTTTAATATAACGAGTAGAATATACTATATCTATCTTGATAAAGCATCCATTGACTATTTTTAGATCTAATACAATTATTAGATTCATCGCAATTATAATTCACATAATAATTTTCGGATTGAAATCCCACTATCCTATGTGAATAGCGTAAAGTGAATTTATTTTTTATACACTACAAGTTAGCCCTTGACGGCTTTCTCACGTGGTGATGATGTCGTCTAGGATGGTAGCGGGCTAACCTGTTAGGAGAACAGTCAACCCACGCTTATTATTGTTTTTTTTTACGCGACATATAGCTTTGTCGGTAGGGTGGTAACTAGCCACGGCCGAAGCCAGACCAGACTCGAGCCGGGAATCGAACCCAAGACCTCCAACTTTATAATGCGACGGCGCATCTTTTATGAAGCTTACATGCACGTTAATTAAATGCGTGAATTAAATTTATATTTTTATCTCGTAGAGGATTCAAAAGCAACATTCCGTTATCCGTATACAGCGAGATATTATGATTTTTATGATAGCTTTTCAAAGCGCGGCTGAAATAAACCAGAGAGAGTTTTTCGATTTATCGATAGAAGGCGGTAAGAGGCTTCTCCCGCTAATTGGACTCTGGTAGAATGGGAAGTAGGTATTTTGAATTATCGTTGGGAATCTACATACACCTCTGTTTATTCACATCGGGCTGTCTTTTATCCGACTCCATTTTATTTCCATTATGAGGTGTTACTTTCAAAAGCTCACACATGTTCTTCTTTTTCAGGATCGGTTTACACGCAGAGCATCAACTAGCCCGAATGAGAACAAAGTGCTGCAGCGCTAAAATTATCAAAATAAACAGTAACATATTGGCGCGTAGCATTCTTATAGTTTGCTTGAGTTAAATCCATTGCACGCGTAGCAACGAGCGTTTAGCCGCGCCGTTGTCGACAAGCGATACCGATAAGGGTGTACGTCGCGTCGCGCGCGTTTCTTTCTCCTGTCGCTGCTAGTGTCAGTGCTTGCCGGAGTCGCGCGACTCGGCCAGCACGCCCCGACACAGCCGTGGATAACCTCGGCCAGAGCCCCCTCCCGGTGAAGAGGCTGCACGAAGCGCTTCAGAGTGCGCAAGTGAAGCGGCAGCGGCTCTCCCCCCCGTACCCCAACCCCTCGCCCCTCCACCCCATACACCAGCTGGCCGTGCATCAGCATATCAAAGTGCAGCAGAGCATCGTGCAACAAAGCATCGTGCAGCAGCACCAGTTGAATCTGGCCCACCAGTCTCTGCAGAACCTGCAGGCGCACAGCTTGCAAGCGGCCCAGCAGAGCCTGCAGGCGGCTCAGAACCTCCAAGTAGCACAAGGGCTGCAAGCTCATAGCCCCGCGTCAACAGGCGGCGTGGGTTCGCAGCAAGGGGCAGGAGCGACGCAAGGCGCCCTGGTGCCGCCACAGCAGCCGTCGCCGCGGGCCGCGTCTCCGCAGCACAAGAACATGGAGCTCGCGCTGTGCCAGAGCATGGACTCCGTCAACACCGCCACCACTGAGGAAGAGGTATGTTGACTGTTTTATTCATTTGTTTTAACAGTAACGCTACTTTGCTAGCTTAAAAATTTTCTTTATAAAATGAGACGGAAAATTCAAAGAGAAAATTTACCTGGTCACCCTTTGCAGTGGTTCAGTCTAATATTAAATGCTGTGTTTACAAAATCCAATGAAAAGGTTAAGAAATATATAAAATATTGTTGTGCATAAAATTCGACGTTGTTATTATTTTATGACATTTCATCGATTACTTTTAGAGTTTTGCTTTCGTACATTACATTTGGAAACTGAATATATAGATAAAATTTTTAAAAAAGTTAGAAATCGGAATTGAACCTGCTACTATGGTTCAATACGAAAGAAACAAAATGAGTAATTAGCTACAGGTTCTTTTGAAATTTACCTATTATCACTCAGGCGATTTGTCATCGAACAATTGCAGAGTATTACTAAAGAGGTGCGGCCCGATAGCCGTTTCAATGGGGGAAACGTTCCGGTACACAATAGCGTTCGCTAACGCAATAAAAGAAAATTTTCCTCGCGACTGTATTTAAAGCTCTATGACTCACACTATTGTGATAATTTACCTGTAGTAAATGATTTTCCATCGTGCGGAGTTAAGAAATCGGCGGTGTCCACCCCCGGGCCTCGAAGTAAAAACTTTAAGAAGTTTCGGTTATTATTACTAACATGTGATTATAATCATTTAAGCCCGCCAACCCGCATTCATCATGATCAACCCATTGCGGGCTCTCTACAGAGCACGGGTCTCCTCTCAATATGAGAAGCGTTTGGCCATAGTCTACCACGCTGGCCATGTGCGGATTGGCAGACTTTATACGTCTTTGAGAACATTAGGAGAACTCTCAGGCATGCAGCTTTCCTCACGGTATTTTCCTTCACCGTTACAGCAAGTGATATTTTAATTGCTTTAAAACGCACATTACCTCGAAAAGTTAGAGGTGGTGTCGGGGATCCAACCTCCGATATCTGATTTGGGAGCGGACGTGCTAACCACTAGCATAGCTTATCCGCATTATAAAACAGATATCTTGACATGACATACTTTACCCAGGATTCAGGCTCGTCAAACGTACTAAACCAACTCTGCAGTTAATTCACTTAAAAGGTATTTGTAAATAAAATGAAAGCGTAAGAAAAATCTCGTCTTTAAGAATAAAAGCAAAGCAGCCTCAAAGAAATAGCGATAAATTTCTCACGGCAAAGTGTACGCAGACGAGAAGTGGGCAGTGGTTGTGTTAGCGAGACAAATAGAGTGGATGTCGTTTGCTCCGCTCTCCTCGTGCGGTCGAAGAGTTTTATAAATTGATTGCTTCTATACTGTATTGTTTTGCTTGTTACAAAATGCAACTGTGTACTATGAAAATTTCAAATTAACGCCTAAAAATAAGCCATAAAACTTTTTATTTATTTATTTATTCTTCATTTGTACACCACAAAAAAGGAAAATATAATTAATAAGAAAAACAAAAACAAGAAGAAGTAGGATACAAAAGGCGGTCTTAATCGCTTAGTGGCGATCTCTGCTAGGCCACCTCAGAATTCATCAGGAAAAGAAAAAGAATAAGAAAGTAGGTGGCGTAATATATAAACTAAAACCTGCATACGAATAACTAGGTACTACTACATAGATAATACAATACAGTAATAAACATCCGAAAGGTAGTAACACAAATAAGGATGAGGATGGAGAAAGGCGGGAGACTTCGTATATGGCGGGCGCGGTTTTTTCGCGCTTTTCTTGAATTAATGTTTGTTGGCTAATTTTGAAAAGGACTGGTGTTGGTTGTGTCGTGGACAGTTTTGGTGTCGTTTGTGTGGTGGCTGGTTTTCTGAATGGTTAACAGGTATAGATTTGGGAGAGGTTTGAGGGAGCCGCGTCCGCAGAATGCAAAGTTTCCCGCCATTTCTCCCTAACTTCTACATTGCTATAAACTTGACATTGGCTAATCTCTATAAAGCCATAAAAAGAGAGAACTAATAAAATAATAAACTTGAAATTGGCTAATCTGTGTAAAGCCATAAAACGAAAAAAAAAAAAGGAGAGGATCAGAATGGTTCATATAGTGTTTAGCCTTACGTCAAGCTCGATTTTCGTTAAAGCGTATAACTTATCCGAGCTAAGTTATACGCTGTTCAGATCTCAGATTCAGTTATAGCTTAAACAAACTTAAATTTGGAAACCTAAATATCAAATATTATCAGTTTCATACAAAGCAAATAATATTATAGCAGGATTTTTCAAACGCATCTCGTCTTGGAGGCAGCTCTTATGAATAAGCTGCTTTTGTTATACAATTATTTTACAAGTAACAGTGAATAACTAATTGTCAGTATAATTCTATGAGAAAAAAATTTACACTTCAAGGTATTTGATATAAATAATATTTTTAGTTCCATTAGGCGTTAAACCAATTGCAACTGATTAAATGAAGAAGAAATTTTGCAAAAATAAGGTACTCGTAGAATGTATCAACGAAAATACTTGTACTATTTCCAACGTAAAGCCTTTTTCTCTACGTTACATTAACTCAACTATTTTATTACATGTTTAGTCATTGGTACAGCATGTATTACAAACGGATTTGTATTGTGTGTTTCTCTTAAATTACTGGTAGAATAGAATACTGTACGTATCGTATGCGTTAAAGTGCTGTAATTATGACAGATGATTACAATTACTTTAGATAAATGTCATAACTACAATAAACTAAAATTAGAGTTTTTTGCTATGAAAAAAAAAACCTCACGTAAAATTAAAAAATCACTTTAAGAAGCTCTTAAGCCTTGTCTCCTATAAGAGTTTCCTGAGTTGAAAATGATCATGATTGATAAAATTGTGGTTTGCAGGCGCATGCTGTCCTTTCTCGTTATATCTCATAGTGTATTTTTTTCAAAATGTTGCTTTCTCATCAAAGTATCGTCAACAAAACTGGAGAATAAGTGGGTTTTTTAATAAACTTATTATTGAAAAACCCCCTTATTCTCCATGTTCTTTTATGCTTTGCGTATTGATTTGTAATTAGACAAAGAGGCAAGCCCATTTTGAGAAAATGTCGATTCAAGATAAATTTATTCATATTGAGCAATTTGTGAAAGTTATGCGCTTGAATGAAAATAGTTAAAGCTTTTATGCTTAATTTGTGAATGCTTACTATTGAACATATAAACGTTACAGCCAGAGTGAAACACGTTAAAATAAATGTCTGCAGACTTCAAAACATTACGTCGAAACTAAAACATGAAAATGGTAATTGACTTGAAAATTATTATGTGGCCCAGCTCGTCCGGCGTGTTTGAAAGTTTGCGTTGATCTGGATCCCTTTGATGTGAGTTCATACACTGAGCAAAGGGGACGGACTACGGCCAAGACCCTCTGCTTACATAGCGTAGATGCATTCATTCGGGCGGCTACGTAGCTTGTACTAACTTGTGGTGCCCTGGTATATTCCTTTAGTAATTTAACTCATATTACCTATACTTGCTTGGTTTGTGCTTTCATGTACATCAAGATATTTGGGTTAGTTTAGTACATCGTTTTACTTCAAAAGATCGTACTTGAAACTCAGAACTACTTTGCTTCAAGTACCAGTGCTGAGAGCAAGCTGTTATAGGAGAGAGGGACCTTTTGACCTTATATACAACACGCTGCGTCAATACTGGTCGGTAACACTTAGGAAGTGCTATAGGAGTAGTAAAAGAAATCTATCCAGTACTTAACAATTATTGGTTCAATCTTTTAATTCAAATAGATTTATTAAACACTTTATTAACTTAATTTCGTACCTTACTTATTTTAGTTTCTTTAACATGATTATAGGAGAAGGCGAGAGCAGTTCCATCTTGTAAATAATGTTGAGATAAATAAACCCTTGGAAGCGTATTTATAATGATAATGTACGGAAGGCATCGATACTGGTGCCGCGAAAGCAACTTTCCAACTGGGTGAACACTACAATTATAGCTGTGTGGAAAATGACCGCGTTCTTTTAAAGAGACTCGAAATTGTGGCCTCGTTATCCCATGAATGTTTGCTATAATTATGGGCGCTCTCACGGAAATGTAGAAAATCGATTTGTAATAACAAAGCTGGAAATTATAGGAGACGGATGTGAAACGGTTAGAGAAACATTTTTTTATCCACTACAAATTGGGTGAAATAAGATGTTAGCGGGCTAACCTGTTAGAGGTATGGTAAACTTATATTCTTAATAAGTTGCTACGCGACATCATGTTGGAACATTAAATCGGTTTGGCGAAACGTCAAAATTCAAAAAAAAAAATCAAAATTCAAAATAATCTTTATTCAAATAGTCCTTAAAAAGACACTTTTGACGCGTCAATAATTTACACAGTAGTTATTTCATGGTGATAACTATATTCGTAAACTTAAAACCGACTGTGTCGGTAGAGTGGTAACCACGGCTGAAGCCTCCCACCAGAACAGACTCGAGCCGGGAATCGAACGCAGGACCTCCAACATTATAATATGACAGCGGCCGCGCTTCGCCACGGAGGTTGTCGAAGCATGGCATGCCACTCACGCTCGCTCTGTTGTAAGCCATTCAAACCCGCTGTACACTTCCCGAAAGAGGTTCTCAACACATTCCCGAAACTAGACCTACCTTCAAACAATATCCTTGTATATAATATAATTTCGCCCCAGCTATATGTACCGCAACTTTAAAGCCTCACGTACAAACAAATTAAATTTTAGTACGCAAACATTCGATCAAAGTAGGCATTTTGGGTTTTAATGTAATGAAAATATCAATACCATGCGGCTAATTAGTTATTCAAGCCGAATCCACATATTGTTTGGTCTAGACTAAAACATAATTCAGCCCGCGGGGTTCGCAGTTGATATTATGACTCCCACACTATTTATTGTTCACACACGCTAACTTTTGACAATGATAAGACTGACGATGAATTAGTGGAGGATGATTAGCAGACTATTCTTAGGCAAACAAACTTGGTAGCGACCATATATAGTCAACGTATAATAGAACAGCGAATATACGAACATAGTACATTTCCTGTTATGGAACTCGAACGTTTAGACCAAACATCTTATTGCTGCCAAAACTTTTGATTAATTTGTTTGCTTCAAAGCTTTTAGCATAATTGTTTTGTATTTAAAGTCAGTACAAAGACGAATTACCTTTAGCAGCAGTTAGGTTAGGATTTTGTTGACTATAGATAGAAAGAAATTTAAAGATATTAGGTCTATTTCATAAAAAATTAAATTAAGAATTTTAAAATAGTTTCATTCATGTAAACCTATTACAGGCATCTATGAAGCGTTCATATATAACATAATATTCGTGATGGTGATGAATAAACTCGCCAACTTATAATTAAATATGTTAAATATTGATATTCATGTAAGTACGCTGATCGGTCTATTTCTCCAAAGCAAAAGCATCATTTAATTTCATCATATTAAAGTTGTAAATATGATTAATTAGCTGTAAAGTAAATGTCGTAGAAAATCGATGTGAAATCATGAAATTGGAATGGGTGATGGATAAACAAAATTTATTAGAACGTCTAACGTGCTTTGCGAATTAAGGAAATCTATTTAACGAGCACACTCTTTGATGTAGACGTTAGCATATTCATTTGCGAATAACTTTCGGTCTTGATTTCGATTACGGTCCGACGAAAATTATATGTAGGTTGGGTATTGATTGATCAAAATTCTCTGACCAGACTCAAAATCATTTAAAAATAAGCTGAAACAATTTATCTTGATGAAGCAAAAATAATTAGAAACCTGTGAGGATATGTCGATTCTTTAGAGAGAATAAATTCTGTAATTATGGCAAAATAATACGATTTATTAAATTATTTATTTAGAGTTATAATTATTAGTATTTGTATTATTTATGAATACATATACATATGTATTTATATCATTTTTCAAGTTAGACTTAAATGTATGTACCACATTGAAGAAGTCGCTCGCAAATCTAGTAAATATATAACAGCAGACTAATGTCTGTAGAGCGGTACAGAAATCGTATAGATAATAACTGGTTTTAGCGTGAAAGGCGAGGGGTGGTCGGCGGGCGACGGCGGCGCCACCACGTCTGACGCCACTGGCTACACTTCGTCTGTGAACATTAATGTTTCAGCTTACTTGGGCGCACGCAAACTGTAGACGTTTGTTACCCGGGGTACGTTGAGACGATGTCAGACATATGAGCCACGGATACACTGGGCATGGGGTCAATGTAGTCGATTCACGTTTAGTGACACTGTATTTAGATATGATAGGTGGCAAGTCATACATGTATAAAAGCACTGCCTACCTTAAAAAATAACTGTTTTTTTTTGTACCGAACGGTTTGAAAATTGGTACCGTCATGGCTGTGTCTTGGAATGCACTTTGTTAAGCCACGACTAATTGTAAGTGATATGGGGTACTAATCGATACAAAGGTTAGCAGCAGCTTAGTGGATTAAGCTGTTAAATACTCCCTCCGATTAAAGCGCAGGAGGTTTCCCAGCAGTAGGACATTAATAGCTAAAGGCTGATGATGATGATGTAGCAGATAGGTCATAAAAAGGAGTGACGAGAAATGGAGAAATTCTTGTTTAATATGTGGTTTATCAAAAGTGTTCGGTAGGCAGTGCTTTTACGCATGTACGACGTGCACAACACATATTCGTGACACGTGTCGGTCATTCAAAGTTTGTGGCGTGTCCTGTCAGTCAATGTACGGCAGTCCAAAGGAGAGAGATAGTTTTGGGACCGCAATTTGGTACAATCAAATTATAGCTATTTATCCCTCAACAATATGGATTGGATGCCCGCCTTCTTGTAACAGGACATAATATACCTAAGGGGTTACGTGTGTTTATTACGTTAGTGGGTAGTTATGGGGTATATGATTGCTTTGTTTAACCATGTGACCTGAATATGAATAGTGCTTTATCAAAATTTGGATGTTCTGCTTGTCAAACAATTGCTCACCGAACCTTTGTTAAGAAACACCTAATAAGTAGGTATTAATTAGTTTTTAACAAATAAGTGGATTAAGGTATACGTACCTGGGTGTGTTGTTACAATTGTTTTTTCAGAATGAAGTTTTTGTACTAACGAGAAAAAATATAATAAAAAAAAACGTTCGCCAAACAATTTTACAGTTAAAACAAAAACTTTTGATACCCAAGCTTACAAGCTGTTCCTATTCAAGTTGTGTTTACTTTCACTCGGAAATTTTACTCTTTTTTACATTGTAATGATAATGATGTATGAATGATGGGGGAGGCCTACGCCAGAGAGGCGACTTCTACCAATTTGTAACCAACCCAAAATTGGACCGATACTTGTTAAAAAAACCTACGACAATTATTATTCTTTATTGATATTGAATAAATGGCTTTTTAATGATAAAGATGATAGAAAAAACATCCTAAATGGTAATCAGATTTTAGCAAATAAGTGCATTAGGATATACCAGGGTCTGTTGTTAAAATTGTTTCACAATGAAGTTTTTATACTTATGAAAAAAATGGAAATTAATACACGTTAAAACAATTGTACAATTTGAAAAAAATAACCTTTGGTATCCATTCAAAGCTTGTATGCGGTTTCTATTCATGTTTTGTTTACTTTTCACTCGGAAATTTTACTATTTATTGTATTTTTATAATTATGATGATATATATTATGATGATATATGAATAAACATCCTTAACGGTAATCAGATTATTCCATTAAAAAAAACCCCTTTGGTACCCAATGTGTGTATGTTGTATGCGTATTCTATTCAAGTTGTTTTTACTATTTATTTCACAAAATGTTGTAACGATAATGACGTTTTTTTATCTTTTCTTCATCAGTACATCATATGCTCTTGGTCGACTATTGAGATACAATTCCAATAGCAGGAATCTTGCATAGTTAAGCTCAAATAATTTGGATAGCAGATTTAAATCTATTAAATTCGAAGACGTTATCGTAAAAATTGCTATCGAGAAAGTTCTGTGTGTTTATAACATGCGCTAACCCTGTTTTCATTTCATTCCGAGTATATTTTCAATATCCTGCAAAGCGTTTCCAATTCTATGTTATTTCTAAGTGTTATTGAATTTTCGAATGTCAGACGAGTACCTACTTTAAATGCGGACTGATAGACCGACCGGTCGCCCAATTTGTCGCTTGCGTCCGGTGACTGCCTACGCAGACTACAACTGTAAGGTTTCATGAAACCTATAACTACCTTATTGTATTTAGTTTGCGATACTTTTTGCGACCGATTCATTTATATCACTCATCGCTAGTAATATCGTCATTAGTTTGCAGTATGTTGCTGGATTGAAAGCAAAGGACGCATCTGGAACAAACTTAGCTTAAGTTTTCCTTTGACGAACATATTCACCAGCACTTTTTACGGATTACATGTCATTGAAAGAAAACCCGTGCGAGTTTAAGAAAACCATAATGAAGGCGTGGGCAATATAATGAGAGAGATTTAGAGAGTAGACTTTCTTATTAGCAGATTATTAGCACATAGGAGCCATATCCACCACTGGGTTTTTGACGACCTCCGTGGCTCAGTGCGTGCGCTGTCGCATTATAAAGTTGACGGTCCCGGGGTCGATTCCCGTCTGGTCTGGTGGGAAACTTCGACGGTTGCTCGTTACCACCCTATCGACAAAGAGGTGTCGCCAAGCAATTTTCCGGCACGATGTCGCTTAGAAACCAATTAGGAGTGTGGGTTTACCATACCTTTAACAGATTGCATCATCACTTACAACAAGATGAGATAACCGTCAAGGGCTAACTTATAGTGTATATTTAAAAAAATCACATCTTAATTTGTATACGTCACACAGACTGATGCACAGACATAATTAGGAGCAGATGAGTGGCTTTGGCCGCGGCTAGATACAACCCTACTGAAATCGAAGTGTCACCTAGCGATTTCACATTTTGGTACGAAGCCAGTTTGAATCCGATAAGGCGTATGAGCTTAATATATATCTATACATATATATACTTGCCATATTATATATATACATAAGTAAGTAATATATATATATATATAAGGGTGGTAAGTATATATATATATATATATATATATATATATATATATATATATATATATATATACTTACCACCAGGCGTTATAGCAGCAATGGAAAAAAATATTGCGTACCACTTGTGTTTCTATTGTAATCTCTATTCCATGACGATGTTTCTGTATTGTTTGTGGTACTGTTTTAATTTTTTTATATTATTTCGGTATAAAATTTTGTTTCGCATTTTTTTTTCGATGTATAGGTATAGTACTTTATTAATGCACGTTACGTCTTTAACGTATATTATTACCTATAAACACAATAATTTATTGTATACATTAGTGTAAAACAGTTTAATGTTTAAAACAATCCAATAAAACGCAGACGTGTGATATCTTCATTGAAAACTAAAGAGAAAATTATTGCCTCACTCGAAGTCGATCGCGGGGACATTCTCTTAGTGAATTTGAGAGAAGAATTCCCGTAGTTCGGAATATAGACACCTCAGACGCTTCAACAGTTTGTCCGTCCAATTTGTTCGCCGGCGCTCGACTGTAAAAACAAATAGCCTCTCTTCCGTTTTCCCTTCCCGATAGATAAGGATAGATATATTCTGGCTAGGGTTGCCTCTAACCTCACTTTATTAAAACATTTCCCCTTATCGTAGTGAGTTGTATACTATTAGATACATTTTTCAATGATATAGATAATATTTTTGAACTCTTTATCGCTAAGGCTATAGCTGCTACATATTAAAAGAGCTTAACTTACATCAAATGCATGATGCTTAAATATTATATGCTAAGTAGTATATCATCCAAAATTCTGCCTACAGTCACAGGTACAGGTGTTTAAAAAAAAAATATGTCCATCGTTACTGGTCTTATACTGTGCTATCTCGTATGTCACTCCACTCTCGGAGTTTTCAAATCCGACACCTACGACATGATCACACACCTGCCCATTGAAATTTTAAATCACTTTTAAGTGTAATTTAAATCATCTGGCAGTAAGTGATGATGGAGTGTAAGATGGTAGCGGGCTAATCTGTTAGGGGTATGGTAAACCCACACTCCAAATTGGCTTCTACGCGACATTGTGCTAAGTCGCCTTTATCGTTAGGGTCGTTAGTAGTCACGGCCAAAGCCTCTCACCAGACCAGACTCTAGCTGGGAATCAAACCTAAGAACTCCAACTGTTTAATGTGACAGCGCACGCCCTGTACTACGGAGGTCGTCAAAAGCGAATTAGCTGATAAAAAAATATTGGTTGATCTCGAAGTTTTCAAGAACATGCCAGCCCTTATTATTCTAATAAACTGATGAAAAAGGAGACATACCCAGTTCCCCCAGATCCGGATTTATGTCGCGTGAATGAAGGAATACTCGCTAAGTTTGACCTCTTGTCCAGTATCCAATCTTGTTGAGCCGATGTTATAAAGGTCCCTCTGTTGTAATTAATCGAGCTTTGTGTAATACTACTCGCTAAGGTTTACTCGCGGCGAACTTTTAATTGAATTTGTTTGTCGATTTTGGCTTTTCGACGTTAGCGTGTTGCGGCTGGAAAACAATTTTTCGCCAGCGCTTCACAGAGTTACGCTTATGAATTTACCTGCCTAGCAACTTTATTACACGCTGATGTTGCTTTGAAATTTTAACCATGAAGTCTCTTTACCTAATACTCTCTGGAATGTTGAGATGAGCGAACATGATTTCGTTATTGTCTAGTAAAGAAGAAATATAAAACGAAAGCTTGTAGAAAAATCATATTACGATATTAAGGATTATATAAACGATAAAAAAGCTTGGGTGTGAATTGCTCTATCTCCATAGGTACTATAGTTTATTATTAATTTTATTCATTATGTGAGATGGTGATAACGAAAAAAAAGAAAAACCCCGGCTAAGTTTGTTGTGGGCTTCTTCTTAGACCGGGGCGCGTTTGGAACCCTCATAGCTTTAGTTTTAAGTTTACGAATATAGTTATCACCATGAAATAACTACTGTGTAAATTATTGACGCGTCAAAAGTGCCTTTTTAAGGACTATTTGAATAAAGATTAAAAAAAAAAAGAAGTCGTTCGTTGCGTGTTTGCAATTAATTAATCTAACTATCGTTTAAAGTGTAGCTTGTTCAAACCTCTGTTGTCTTAGAGATTTTTCTGAAAGGACTTTATTCAGTATCGAAAGCAAAATATTGTTTAAGTGAAAGCAAGTCAGTTAGCTTTTTAGATTATTCCAACACTGCTGGCGTTCCCCATAAGTTCCGGCTAAGTTTTTTGTTCGCCATACTGTCTGTCTGTATTACTTTCCTTGTGGAAATTTTCCTCTGTAACTGCTTAAGATAGCTGCTACATGAAATATTGAATAGCTACTTAATTTGAATTTTTCTATGCCTTTAATTTGAAGTTTTACCTTTCATACAATACTATTATTTTAATGAATGTCTAACTAATAGGTACCTTTTTCTCGGAACTAGAAGATAATATTACAACCGAAAATTATAAAACGTAGAAATTATTTTATTTCCAGTTTGTTTTATATAGTTTCCTACGTGAATATTCGCAAAGCTTAAGTTATAAACTTACCCTATTATATAAAAAACATTCTTCTATTTATAAGAACCTCAGACAGTGCATTTTAATTCTTTTCTTATAAAGCTGTCTTTATTTTAAACTTCTATAGTTGCTAAGTACTAATTACTCTGTTACTCGAGCAGGTAACCAAAGTAAACATTTTAATACGATTTTCTTAACTTTCTTTATACAGTTTTTACTCTCTACTGTTTAGACTGTTTATATAATAACGTAATAAGCAACGCAAAAACAAGTTTGAACGTAAATGAGAATAATTTTCAGATTCTTCATTAAAATTATCCATGTTAATGGAGTCGTGATTCGCTGCCATTATCGGCCACCCCAACCTCATGTTAATACGACCGCGAAGTACCGCCTCTTTGAACCGCCGCGGCTTACAGCCACGTAATAAGTATATTTATAACAAGTACAGACTTGCGAGTAAATAAATCCTCCTTTATTTCGCTGAATGCAGTTCCTCTACTATGGTCGTTTAAAGGACCGTCTTTAGTATAATCAGGCTTTCAATATCCAGAGAGCTTACACCAGCGCTTCATAATGATGAACCCATTGCCGGCTCACTACAGAGCACGGGTCTCCTCTCAGTATGAGAAGGGTTTGGCCATAGTCCACCACGCTGGCCATGTGCGGAGAACTTGAGAACTTGAGAACTCTCAGGCATGCCGGTTTCCTCACGATGTTCACCGTTGAATAAAGTGATATTTTAATTGCTTAAAAACACACATAACTCTGAAAAGTTAGAGGTGCGAGCCCGGGTTCGAACCCCCGACCTCTGATTAATAAGTGGACGTCCTAACCACTACGCTATCACAGCCTAATGCAATATAATTTGAATGATAGTTTTATATTTTATACCTTCCCTAAAATAATCTTTTATAGTGACACTATGTTACCTCTTTAGATACACGTTCATGTAAGTTCAAGTCTTTCTTGGTATCCTAGGGGTCTCGTACATTAGTAAATACAATGGATATTATTTTAAGATAATGTACCAAAACAATATACGTGACTATTTGTTACATTGTAACGTCGCAAATTGTTTTATAAGTGGCGTGTTTGGTTAGAAACTAGTTACCACTGCTACGAGATACAAGTATTATAATATATGAAGTATAGGTACTTGCCGTCTGTCGAAGTTTGTAATGATAAGTTCTAACAACTTAGAACCTACGTACTTAACCACTTATGATGATACACGTTAGACGATATGAGTTGCCTAAGTTACTCGAATTTCATATGTTTTTTTTTTATTAATCTACAATGTTACGGATTTACGTCGAAAATCAAGAATAAAAATTACCCAAAATATTCAGATTGAAGATTAAATTTAGTAATAGTTTATTTAGTTACTGTGCTATCCAGCTTTTACTCATTCCGAGTTTATCACCTCCATTAGAATTCTCAAAGGCGTGTGAAGTCTGCCAATCCGCACATGGCCAGCGTGGTGGACTATGGCCAAACCCTTCTCATATCGAAAGAGGCCCGTGCTCTGAAGTGAGCCGGTAATGGGTTGATCATGATGGAGGATTGATACATATTTTCGGTGTTTACTAACGGCCCCAAGAGTAAAATACTATGAACAATTTCCCTTCATTATAAGTGTTCAATTAATTAGAATAATGAGATTTATCCAATTTTCGGGGGATATTGATCCATAATGGAACGGAAATGAACTGAAAAGCACAGACCGAATTAATTGATTACTACACAGATTATGTATTATCTGTAGGCTGAATGAAATCATATTCGGTATAAACAAAAAACCTGGACTCTGAAATCAGTGTACGTATTCCAATTTTAGTGATGTTTAATACGAAGGTCGAGACACGGGGCTTGAATATAAATGTCCCGAAGAGACTTGTTACAGTATACAGAATTTTAAAAGTCGTTTTTGTGAGAGAATTTAAGTTGGCTGCGACATAACTTTGGACTATGGTAAAACTAACTTACGGTAGTGTTTTGTAGGACTAGTGGAATTGTAGTGAAGTAATTAAGAGTAGTCATTGCAGTAGGTATTTATTGTGCATTGTGCAAGTACTTTGGCTACCAGCCAAACAGACTTAAGGCTTCGTGCATTGGTCTTATATATTAAGTTGCTAATATTTTCCTTGACAAATTATTCATAACAAATGAATTGAGATTTTCAGTTTCGCTGGCTAAGATTTAACCAGTTTACTTCTTAGCTTCTTCCATTGTTTGTTATTTTTATTGTACTCTTTCTTAATTTAATTAGATAGCAGTTTTAATTAATTAGATAGCAGTACATTTAATCCAACAGATTTTTTATTAATATGGGAATAATTGAATTTACAAGGTTAGGTATTGATTGATAATATGCTTATATATTTAAGGCTAATATTTAAAAGCATATTTTATTATTGATGTGATGGTCTCTTGAATAAATAGTAGAAGTGAATTCATACTTATATAATGATAATTCGAAAGTTATCTGTATCATTTCTCACTTCGAACTTAAACCCATTAACAGGTCTCACAAAAAAAAATAGCACGGAGTGAGATGGTATTCTGTCGGACATAGAATACTTTTTGGCTAGTACCTCAAGCATAAATATTCTGCACTATTTGATCAGTATAACTAAATATGAAAAAGTTTTTGCTCTCATACAGTGTATTGTGGCTATCGTTTATTTTTTCAACAAAAGCATTTGTTTGCAACCACACGTGGTGGTAACCGATGATGCAACGGTGAGCTAACCTGTGCTTGGGGACATTGAAGTATATATAAAAACGTTAAAGGTTTTTCTAATTAGATATGAAAACGCACCGGAACGCGAAATTGTATAGCGGTACGATTGTAACTAGCCAGGGCCATAATCTCCCCCAGACCAGACCGTATCCAGAAAATCAAAATCGCAAATGGCCCCTCGTGCCCAGGACCACTGTGTTATAAGACCGCAGCGCTATCTACTGGGCCAAGAAGGCCGCCAAAGGTGATTAGCGATAAGAGTCCCACAATCAGCAGGCTACACGAAATGAGTGCACATTATGGCCTGAGACTGAATGAACGGTGTTGTTAGCCCGAGACTGAATGAAATGCAAGACGAAAAACGGGACCCGCATTGTTAGCGGAAAATCGAACTCGAATGTCGCGAAAAGCTCTTTGTGCACAATCAATGGACCCTCGATTGCTGATAACTTTCTTTGCAGTTCTAGACTGAGTTTGAGTTCGAAACTGCTGTCGGGTTATCCGCTCTTGTAGCAATACACTTGTTACTAGTTTCTAATAAAGGAAGGAAATGAGATATAGCAATAGGTGGATCTTCTCACTATGCTCAGATGCTTTAATGCTTGTCTTACTAGTATTATTAATGACAAGAGTAAGACAGATGGATGTTTGTCACTCAATCACGCCAATCAGCTGAGGGATCTCAAAAAGGACCTCTTAAAAAGTACGTAGGATAGTTTTTTTTAATCAATCTGTAAGATCTCACATATAAACATCATCATTTTCAAGCTCACGAACTGATGGGAAACAGCTAGTAGAAAATAGTGGTTTTTCATCATCATCATGATCAACCCATTTTCGGCTCATTATAGAGCACGAGTCTCCTCTCAACATGAGAAGGGTTTGGCCATAGTCCACCACGCTAGCCATGTGCGGATTGGCAGACTTCATATTATGTAGAACTCTCAGGGGTGCATTTTCCTTTACCATGTTTTCCTTTACCATGATTTCCTTAACCGTTGAAGCAAGTAATATTTTAATTGCTTAAAAACCCACATAACTCCGAAAAGTTATAGGTTCGTGCCCAGGTTAAAACCCCCGACATCTGATTTGGTTTGTTATCATCATCATCCTATCTACATCCCGATGCTAAGGACCGGTGGTAAGGTGTTCTTACATAGGTGAGAGTTATTAAACGTTGCTCTAACGATCTGCTCATATGTGGGTTGGTGGGTTAGAACGTTATAATAAAACATCCTCAGTGAATTATACTCACTATCAATAAAGCAGTAAGCTAATTAGTTTTATCAAAACCGTGTTGTCTCATTCCAGAAGGTTATTTGTTATTCGAAATGAAGTCACGTTTAGAATTTCTTTGACTTACATTTTCCCTAACTTTTGAATTTCAATTAAAAATAGCGTCGGCAAAAACTCGTTCCCCATTGTTGAAAGTTTGAGATGAAACAAGTTTATTTGAACGAAATTCTATTGCGCACACAGTCAGTGTTTTTTAGGTAATACACAAATTTCAACTTAACAATTTAATTTGTGTTTTAAAACATTGAAATTGGTTGTTTTATGTGTGCACCAATGGATTTTACAAGACGTTCAAAGCATGCCGAGTGTTTAAATTGCAAATATTTACCATTCTACATAATTTAATTAATTTTCTCTGAATTTCCGAGGCATGTTGCCATTTTGCAGGCAGTCTTTTGTTGTATTGGTAAAACAATTATTTTTCAAAAATTTAATTATGAAAATTCAAACATTGTTTTATACTATTTTGTATTGGCATAATAAGTAGCATTTAATCTTTAGAAACCCTAACTGCTTATACCGTGAATAAAATAAGTTATTTTATGTTTACATACGTAATGTGATTTGCTTAATTTCAATATAAGTATATAATGGTGAAGTTACACGCTGTAAATAGAAATGCTAGGTAGATGTAAGTATCAAGTACTATTTTTTTATTTTGTGCGTAGTATGTTGTACCCTTAGATATAATATGACTTGATACAGCTACATGGATCATAATAAATTATAGTTTCATTATCTAGTCGCAATCTGCTTTAAAGAGAAAATATGTGTGATCTCTTTAAATATATATTTAGTTGTATCAAATATCACGCCGACTTATTTGCGGGAATCTTCAAGACACAGTAAGACCTGCTTAACAATGTTTTATGTAAACACCGCTTCGCCACGGGAACCGTAATACCCACCGACATGTAGCATTATCAACTGTAATAATTCACAATCTTAACATTACCGCAGAAATTAAGATGTAGCCTCGCAGCGGTCACGTACGGGCCGACTTGTTTGAAATACGAAGGAGCTCATCGGTCTAGCTCGTTAAGCGTCGGAGCGTGCTTTTATTACGGCAAAGCGTGCGCCGCTGTCAGGCGACACTTGAATATTAAACTGACGACACTGGGCCATGAATATTGCCGCGTACCCGATTGTAATCGAGCATGGCGTGGTGGAGGAACCACGCGCGGTCCGAGTGCCTAGCGCGATTTCTATTATGTAACAGATGGCGCTCTTTCGATTCTATGCAACATGAGGTTAACTTTCACGCGATCGAATAAGTAGAAAATTTGCACTAGACGCCGTGTGTACACTGATTTACGCCGTGCAACGCCGGTCCTTGGTCGTGATGGATTTTTTGTAGGGATGCTAGATAGTAGGTGAATGGTGGCGCGTTTGTTATCTAAGTTGAAATATTAGTTGCGCTACCTAGTTTGCAGAAGGTTCTTGGTTTTTGATTATTATTTGGAAGTGATAGCTAGATTTTCCCGACCTTTTTTGTTGGGTAAGTTGGAAAGTGACAATTATGTCATCATATTATCATCATAATCAATCCATCCTCTCCTCTCAATGTGAGAAGGGTTTGGCCATAGTCTACCACGCTGGCCATGTGCGGATTGGCAGACTTCACACGCCCTTGAGAATATTATGGAGAACTCTTAGGCAGGTTTCCTTACGACGTTTTCCTTCACCGTCAAAAATAAAAAATCACATTAAAATATCACTTGCTGAAGCAATTTTAATTGCTTAAAAAACAATTATGTATAAAGTGATAAAATATTCATTCAAGGTCAAACAATATGGCATGAAGAATCAGATGCAGTGAAGTTTTAATATAAGCATTTTTGGTACATATTTCTGATTTTAGCTTCTAAAACATCTGCCATGATGTGTGGGCGGAAATGTTAAGATGTAATATCAAAAACCATACAACAATCGACATAATTTATTTGAAAAATAACGTAACTTTTCAAGGCATTCGTAACTTGGGAATTCGCCACACAATAGATTACTTTGTGTACTTACGCAGGGGGAAGGTTTTACATTACAGTTATTATCAAACACCCTTTGAAATTGCCTTCACCCTTCCTGGCCATGATACAAGACACGGTCGATATTTAGCTATCTTATAATGTACCTGATCAAACCTGTTCGGTTTACTATCAGACTTACAGGCTAGCATATTAATGCACATTTATTTTTATGCGGCAGTCGTAAGAGATTAGATCACAGCTTATGACATACGATTTACAGGTACTTTCGTAACGTGATCAAGGCTTTGTTCGTCCAATAGTTAAAAGTAATATTATATAAATAATATTATATTGTTATTTATTAGTCTTGAACAGCTGACTCTGTAGTATTACCTAAACAGTTGAGACGATGTCTCTGCATGATATTTAAACATCCTTCATGTAAGTTCTTGTAGGAAAAGCTTGGAAGACTCCACGCTCAGTTTGCTTTTAAACAAGCTCATGATTAAGAATCCCCAATGGTTTTGAAACTAGTCTTGCCTACTCTTCCTTTTTAGGACATTTTTATATAAAAATATATATATTTATTTGATCGCAGTGAACAGCGCTTTGTTATAAGTAAGAGTTCCAGGTTCCGCGACAGGTCAATTTGGGAAATTAGAATTTCAGAAGTTTCTCTGATCTACTTTGGTGGGCTTGGGCCGTGGCTAGTGGCTTGTCGTAAGGGCGGTAGCCCTTCCGACAAAGACGTGCCGCCAAGCGATATAGCGTTTCGGTATGTTGGAAGCCTATTGCGAGTCAACCCGCTCCAGTCTTAGACTGCAATATCATTTAACACCAGGAAAGATCTAGTTATATATCGTAGTGGACCAAAAAAACAAGAATAAATAAACTGTAAACTGGAAGGTTTAAATTAAACAATAATGCATACGATAGAATTGTAGACTCTCATTAGAATGTTATGTCGATCTACATTTGCAGATAATAGTAATTTTCCGTACAGTATTGATGGGTAAGAATTCACTACTGCTGCTCTAATGTGCTCCGTTCAACGTCCGTACTTGATAATTACAATGTAATTACGGCGCAGTTTGCTCTGAGACTGTATTTCAACGTATGCTTATATGCAATGACTCCTCTCGAAGAGTCTGTATACATTTAAAGGGACAATTGACTGACTGACTTATTTACATCACTATAACTATAATTGGCTCCTAATATAAAGTAGGCGCTAAAGGTAAAGGTAGCTAATAAAGGTTTTTTTTTAATTCATCCCTTAAGAGAGGTTCGAAATTAGTATGAAATTAGATTTAGTTCCATTTTGAAGTTCGTAATTCTCAAACTACAAAGGTCTTAAGATCATTATTTTGTTATCCAGTAGCCTTTCTTTTGTAGAAGATATTCTTTATGAATCAAGTTTCATATTCACGGATGTGAAATAACAAAAAATGCTTACCTTCGTATGAATATTACCTAATAATGCTTTTAATAAATTTTAAATGAAAATAATGTTTTATTCTTAATAGCAGGCTATTTTGCCATTATATATTTATGTACAAAAAATAAATAATTCGTATGCAGTTTTATCTTTTAATAGCAATGGTAATCTTAAGACAAATTCTCACTTTATATATGGGTAGGAATTTGCCACAGCTGCTCTAATATTTTCTCTGCGTATTATTGCACTTGATATAATCGCTTACGATGTAATTATATAGTTGCCAGACAAGCGAGGCTTGCTGTACTTCGAATGCATTGAAATTATTACCATTTTCTCCAGCTATTCTATGACAGTAAGTTGTACTTGTAGTTACACTTGCTTAGAATTTATATCACAATGTGAAAGTTACTCAGTTTTTTATAAAGTTATGTGGTGATATTCTATTGGTCTGCAGAGCATATTGGGCCTTTTAGATCTTTACCGACGACTTCTAAATCTTAATGTGCTTTATAAATCTTCCCCTCCAATATAATTTAGGGGTTTAGAGCGTAATTCTCCATTGCGCCCAAACCGGAGTGGCGAGTTTTCGAGATTGTTATCATACGAGGTAACAAATGCAATGCCACGTAGAGAAAACTAAATATTGATCTATATATTTTTCTATTATTCTTCAATCATAGATTTTTTCGATCGCATTCCCAGGATACCTTGACAAAGTTCCCACAAAATTTAATGAAACATATCGGAACCGATGTGCCTGTTTATCATTTATGCGCCTAAACAAGCACGCCCGCCGGTGTAAAACGCTCACTAACTAACTTCTGGCTAGTACTATGAATTTCTTGACAGAAAACCCAATATTTTACTTTTATTTCGCTCGACTACAAATATGCATCGATCCATATGAGGGTAAAATGTGGGGTAAAATAAAATTGTTATACTTTCTGCTCAGCTATATCAGTAATCAAGAGGTTCTGAATTCCTGTGTTGAGCCATTTTCGATTGTTCCGTTAAGAAATAAGCCCTGGATGTTGTGATGGTTACTTTATCATGCGAACCACTAGAGCAACCTGGCAGTTTTACCATTACTCTGTTAATAATAATCTCTATAATACTCTTATCACCATCTAATAATGTTTGCTGCGATAAATTATGTTCAAGGTTAGATACAGCGATGTATTCGATACATATTTAATTGATTGAAAAGTTTCGGATTATCGGCGATCTTCGATAACATGTTACAGTAAGCTCATTGCGCATTATTTCTTTGTAAATAACCGGAGCAGTGACTTGTATAAGTATTGCTTAAGATCTGGAATCATTTGCATGCGCAGTCGTAGGCTATTCAGATTGCAACATGTCGATTGTTATATTCGATTAAGATGCTCACGTAATCACAGGTGTCCGTATTGAAATATACTGTAATAAAAAAAACAATGACTTTTATTTTATAAGTTGTGAATTAGATTTTCTTATTTAACTTCTGAAACATTAAATTTTCATGCCTATTTTGACCGCAACCCCTGTGTTCACCTTTGCTCAAGGTATTTTATAATGAATTCCAAAAAGGTCTAAAACAATATTTTTGGTCACTACGGAGCCCTCTAAGTACCGTTTTTAGTGAAACACTTCAAATACATGTTTTGCATATGAACGTATCTATATTATGTACTGTTTCTGCTCGTGGCTTCGCTCGCCGTTTTTTTTTATATAGTTATGCCAACGTCATTTAGGTTAGGTATATAAATAAAAGTTGCCAAGACAATTTTTCGTTCGTATTCATAACATCGATTTTTCAATAAAACTAAGTAATATGCGTATAACGAATTTTGCGATAGAGAAACAAAAAGCATATGTCACTGACCAGCCTATACTTTTTTTTTTTTTTATCCACTACAAGTTAGCCCTTGACGGCAATCTCACCTTATGGTAAGTGATGATGCAGTCTAAGATGGTAGCGGGTTAACCTGTTAGGGGTATGGTAAACCCACACTCCTAATTGGCTTCTACACGACATCCTGCCGGAACGCTAAACCGCTTGGCGACACGTCTTTATCGGTAGGGTGGTAACTAGCCACGGCCGCAGCCTCCCACCAGACAAAACCTACAGCCTACGTCTATGCAAAGAATCACTTTGTTGCTACGCGATCGAAGAACAAACCAACTAAACATGAATTAAGGGTGATTAATTCATATAAATCCGAGAATAAACCCAGTCTTAGATTTAGGTTTCGGTTATTGTTTCTTTGCCACAGTCCGCAATTAATACACTGGTTCGACGAGGCCGTACTATCCTCGCATTGCTTCACCTACTGGCATATTGGATACATATTTGATAGGTTTATGCGGTCAATTTGGTCAGCACTATGTGAGACCTAGATACCCAAGGCCCTGCGTTATTGATCATGATTCGATATGCAGCTCTGCTATTAATTAATTATTAACGCTTCTTGATTATTAAGTATGATCTTATCAATTGTTGGTATGCATCATTGTTATATTTAGATGGTGAAGATGTTTTTTAGATAAAATTTTCAGTCATGATTAATGGTGTTCGGTGAACGTCTAAAAGCAGAGTTAGGTTAGGTCACATAGCATAGCGACACTGTTCAGAAATTTTTGACTATTATGCGCAGATATCAATAGTGTAAATAGTCCTTGTACTTGATATGAAAATGAAGAGCTTGAAAATCGATCGTTTTATTGTACCGTTTCATCATCATCATCATGATCAACCCATTACCGGCTCACTACAGAGCACGGGTCTCCTCTCAATATGAGAAGGGTTTGGCCATATTCCACCACGCTGGCCACGTGCGGATTGGCAGACTTCACACGCCTTTGAGAACATTATGGAGAACTCTCAGGCGTGCAGGTTTCCTCACGATGTTTTCCTTCACCGTTGAAGCGAGTTATATTTTAATTGCTTAAAAACGCACATCACTCCGAAAAGATAGAGGTGCCCGGATTCGAACCGCCGACCTCTGACTAGGAGGCTGACGCCCTAACCACTAGGCTATCACAGCTTTTTAGTACCGTTTATATACGGGTAATTTTTTGAGCAAAAATTATTAATCGACTGTAATATGGATAACAGTATTTAGGAACGATCAATATTCAAGTTAATGAGCGGTATCTTTGTGTGAGCGTTGACTGTGTTGATTAACCGCTCATTTTCGATCGGCGTGGAGCACTAGAGGTTATTTGTTCCTTTCTTTCTTCAATTTTTGACCATTATTAAATTAAGCGGCAATAGAGCAGTTCGATATGTCGTTCCGATATAATTTGTTCTCGCGAATCCTTAGTAAACTAAACTAGTTCGAAGCTTGCAAAAAATATTTATTTGCGTTGTATCTACCCACGACAATGTCATGAAATGAAGCCAACTTGATGGAACATTGTTACACGCGATCTTAGATTGCACAAGATCGTGTTTAAAAACGTGCGTCGAATAGTATACGTCAGTCAGTAATGTATCAAGTGCATAATCTAGTTAGAAATCAATCAATAAATCAAACGTATTCAACAACATAATGCTTTCAGTAAAACATGTGACATGAGTTTTATGATACCTCCTTTGTGATGGTAATTCGTTGTCGGTTTAACTTCGGGGTCGGTATCCAGAATCCGCCTTATAAATTAAATCTCACGTGCCAGTAACAAAGCTTTTGATTTTATTTCACATTTTTACCTTTCGGACATTGTTAGTTTATAATTAAGTACATGGTTTCATTGTAGTTGCTAACAATACAAATATCCTTAGATTTAAACTAACTTGATTCTCGTCATACATTATAAAGTTGGTAAGTGTATTCGTTTTAACATTTTTACTAAAGGCTCTAAAGCGGGTTGATCGAATACAAATGCCAACTATTATTAATACAATGAATACGTATTCAGATAGATATGGATACATTTATTCCAATCCCAAATGCGTTTCTTGATTAGCCGGTAGTGACGTGCGGAAGTTACAGTACAAAAAAGGTGCTTAGATTTACATAGCATACAATATGAGGACACTTAATATAATATTATCAGGCTTATGGGAACAAAGAATTCTAGCACCGTATTATCTAGACTTTTTATCCAAACTTTTTTCAAAACATACCTTTTATCTTAATCTTAATTAGGTGATATGGGGTGAAATACAAGTAGCAGGTACGTGTAGTATGTATGTAGTAACATATACCCACATGTTCTTCTTATCGAGTTAGTTAACATTGTATTATACAAGCCGACCCGATATTGTACCGATCTTAATGAAATTTCATAGCGTAAAAGGTTAAGGATATCCTTAGACTCTGCTACTGCGGTGATAGCCCAGTGGTTAGGGCGTCAGCCTCCTAATCAGAGGTCGGCGGTTTGAATCCGGGCACGCACCTCTAACTTTTCGGAGTTATGTGCGTTTTATTAAAATACCACTTGCTTCAACGGTGAAGGAAAATATCGTGAGGAAACCTGCACGCCTGAGAGTTCTCCATAATGTTCTCAAAGGCGTGTGAAGTCTGCCAATCCGCACATGGCCAGCGTGGTGGACTATGGCCAAACCCTTCTCATATTGAGAGGAGACCCGTGCTCTGTAGTGAGCCGGCAATGCGTTGATCATGATGATGATGATGATGATCCTTAGACTCATTTAGAGCAAGCGAAAGTAAACAAAGAGTCTCCGCGGGACTTCTAAAAACATAACAACAAGCATATGATATTAAAGTAGGTATATATTTTTCGAAAGAAGTTTTAAATTCAGTGTATTACGATGACTGAAGAGATCATAATTAAAATAGCAGTCCTAACAAACGTAATATTACCAGCATAAAGCTTTATCTGGAGATCATCCGGCAGCGTCGGGCGGACGTCGCCGACCACAAAAGGTGTTATGATTTATACTTTTATGACGCCGCCTTGCATACAATATGAGAGGGCTTTGTTTACTGACTGGACATAGAGCAAAAAAATCAAACAGCATTGCTAGTGTTTCGCTCTTTGAAAACTTTTAGGTTTTATGCAGTTAACATATAATTTATGGTCGGAAAACTCTTGTATCTGCTTTGACCTATTTTGCAGGGTCAAAACTTACGGATTCGGGTTACTTATAGGCAAATAAGACGTGTCGCACAGTATCGGTCACAGTTGCGACATGTATCGGTCTGTAAACTTAGTGTAAGATTTGTACATTCGCAACTGTGGGGTTGCTTTCGAGTATCGAAATACTCAAGCGGTTAACGTAAAATGGACCTTATTTTTTAAGCATAGAGTCGCAATTTCCGTACTACACCTTTTTATTACACAATCTTGTGCTAGCTGTGTAAGTGTGGACGAATTTGAGTTTTAGAACTAGGTAGTTACGTTACGATTTACTTTGGCGATAATGGATTCGATGTTCGATATCGACTCTCTTTCTTTTTCGTTAGTAAAAGAAAGAGGGTCGATCGAGAGATTAATAGTCTGTGTTAGATACTGATAAATTTTGTTATTGTCTCATTGTTAATTGACTAATACTTGATAAAGAACTACTTTTTAAAACAGTGTCTTTGAAGTTATTCTGCGCAAGTTATCGCTTTGTTATTCACTTATTTGGTTTATAAATACTAGGTCGAATAACTAACATTTACTTATATTAATTCGAGTCAGCTATGTATTGTTTGAAATCAATTTCAAGTCATATGCTTAGTCTGCATTTTTATTTTCATTGTTATATTTAATGTTGGTGTATTGTGTAGACGTTACTCAAGGATGTCACAAGCCGACAGTACATATAGAGCGGTAGAAGTTGGTCTCCAACGTCATTATCATTCAGCGCGACGCGTTTCACCAAGTGCGTCCCACTGGTGAGCCTCATTGTATTGTTATTTATGTTTTCTTAGCTACTGCATCACGGCCGCCTTACATTCCTCGGACGTTTTTGTCTCTAACAGGAGATATTTGTTTGCGGAAATGGCTTTAAATACTTTTAAACTGCAGAAATGAAATGCAAAATACAACACTGATATTTTTGTGTTGCATTAATGTTAACTAATTAATACATTGTGAAAAATGATGTGCCTTATTAAAACAATTGCATGAGCTTATAGCGTTATTATATTGAAAGTGATCGCTAACTTAGGGTCTCATAAGAAAATTCCGAGTTATTCACCCAATCTCTAGTATCTCTAAGAGATTCAAATCCAGTTAAAATCTGATATAAGTAGATTAGGTGTAAAAAAAAGAAGTGATAACTGGATGGGATTATTGAGTTGCAAAGTTATAGTTATTGGCGGGGATCATAGCTCGGAGGGCCGATAGTTGTTGGAGTTTTATCCAAAGGTACTGGAATTGCTACACCGTACTAAGTGACTCCTACTAAGAAGATAAATGTTATCAAATAAGTAACTGCGTTAGACATATGTAACACACGACTATTAAGTGTAAATCCCTAAGAGACTTATACAGTCTTACAGTCGGCTGATGTACTTCGCGAGGCCAACGATGGGGTATATATGAGAAAACTAAATGAAATTGCGCTCTGTAACGAGAAGGGGTGTTAATAAGTTTGAGGTACAAAAGCGGTTATCCCGATACCAACTTAGACTGCATTATCACTTACCACCAGCTGATAATTCCCTCAAGGATTAACTTTAAGTAGAAAAAAAATTTAAAACAGAATTATATGGCATATAATGTATTATGCGGTATCGGCATACGTTCAAGAATGAAGGAATTAAACTAGTAATCGATTATATAATAACAATGTCTCAAAGTGGAACGGACGTCCACCAGTCGAGAGGAACGTACATCGTACGATAGCTTTAAACCTTTATTACTTGGTATACAAGCGAGCGGAAGTAATTAAAGCACCATAATGTATCCTAGTGAAGCTGTGATAGCCTAGTGGTTAGGACGTCCGCCTCCAAAACAGAGGTCGGGGTTTCGAACCCGGGCACGCACCTCTAACTTTTCGGAGTTATTTGCGTTTTTAAGCCATTAAAATATCACTTGCTTCAACGGTGAAGGAAAACATCGTGAGGAAACCTGCACGCCTGAGAGTTCTTCACAATGTTCTCAAAGGCGTGTGAAGTCTGCTAATCCGCACATGGTCAGCGTGGTGGACTATGGCCAAACCTTTTTCTTATTGAGAGGAGAGACGTGCTCTGTAGTGAGCCGAGGGGTTGATCATGATGATGATGAATGTATCCCTACATTTTGAGCACACTGGTGTAGATATTGACTAAGTCCGGGCACCGCTACTTTGTAACGACTGCGCGTTTAGTAATTTTCCAATTTATTTTTAGCCTCTGATAACTGCGCGCGCTATTTTTACCCCAAAGCATAGGAAATGCCAATTAAGTGTAATTGGTGGCGTTGGGAAAGTAAAATAAACTGACCAGTTCAATTAATTAGGCCGCGCGTGTACTGCGGTTGTTTTATTGCTCGCACGATTTGAGTCAAAATTAAAATATGAATTTACGTCATAACTTGCGTGCTTTTGTTTTAGTTTTACTATTTAATTATCTACTAGTTCTACCCGCGGTATAGGTACAATAGTACTTTTCCCTCGTGTGATTTTTTTGTTGCTGCATTATTGAAACTTTAACGTGTATCGTAAAAGTAGGTTTTACAGATGAAAAGTGTCTGACTATTACTATTTGAGTTAGTGCTGCCTATTTTGTATAAATATCTCTACTAAATTAAATTTCCAAGTACATATAATGATAGGAGTCTTTTATACAGAGATGAAGAATAAATTACAATAGAATTTGAATATCTACTTAAATTAGCCTTTTTTTTGAATAACAAGTAAATACCGAAATCTCTCCCCGCCCAAACTTTTATCTTTCTAAAAAACTAATCAATCTGTTGCTCTAGTTTTCCGTGATTGCGGCAAACATATTTTTGCGTTTATCGCATTTATAGCGACAGCGATTTCAGATTGTCGTAACAGTCGCATGACCTTCAAAATGTTTTTTTTTCTTTAAACTATGACGTCACCTGCATGTAACGGCCGTATCGCATGCGTCAAGGTCTGCATTTATATTTTGTCACCGATGCGGTTGGTATGTTTGCAAAAGTTTTTGTGAAACCAAAATAAAAAAAAAATAACAGAAAACTCCTTACAATTTATTCACGAACCAACGCTCCCAGGACCGATACTCCACTCACACACAGATCTACAGTCGAATATGATGATATACAACCACTAGACGAACGAGGCAATAAAATCGTTAATTATGAGAACCTAAACTGAAAATTGTTAACATTGCTGGTAATTAATATATTACCTAGCGTTGTATCATGTTATCAAATTCACATCAGCCTAAGCTAAAGGCTTTGCTACAAATTATTTTCTGAGCGGGAGCTATAGGTGGCGCATCTAATCAGCTTATTTACCGACAGCGACTCAAAGCACGTGGTTCAATAATCTGTAGGCACTGGGTAGTGTGTGCGGTGCCTTAACGATGCATCGATACTGTAAATGTGTCTATGTGTAGATCTTATATCAGTCGGAGTAAAGGTTGGAATTGCACAAAATTACGTTATTTCATGTGTCCGTTCGTACTCAGTACCTACCTATATCGATGTCTCGTCGACAGTTGGCGAACGACCAACGCTGTGTCGCTGGATGCCGACTGACCATTTCGTTTTATTTTATGCTCTCATCAGGACCTTTACAGAGAAATTACTGTTAAATTCAAGAAATAGAACGCCAAACAGACCGATGCAATGTTTTCGTTATTTCTGATTCATAATACTGCTTAAGCTTTGTTGTTTTCAAACTTTATAGTTTTTAAGATAAATCTGTTTATACCTCATTTGATATTTTTGAAAAAAGGAATATGTTCTTCGAAATTCAGTTATTTAAAATAGCGAAAAACGGTGATTACCTTAAATCATACGCTAATGGTATATCGACATGTTATATATAAAGGCTAACCCTGTAGAGCCTTTATATTTCTCAATCTTCTATGTAACAAGTGAATATAAAATATTAATTTCGAAAATCAAAATACTACAAAATAAGGATTTTTTTATATTTTGCGGACGTAGTTAAATAACAATTAAAGTAGATAATACTAATTAAAAAAAAAATACCACCATTGTTATCGATATTAGTTTATGAGATCAAAAATTTGGCGTAAATTGTGCGAGGTGAAATAATAAAGAAAATCTGAATATCCGAAATATTCCCCATGCGGGTATTGTTATGTAAATGCGATCCCTTATGTGTTTTGTTGGTGAAATTGTAAGCTCACGCCCTCGAGACAGGGGATCCATAAAATAGTTCACCACTTTATTGAGAAAATATTGTTTATAAGTAATGGCACAGAGAGGAAAGAGAGCAGTAATTGTATCATGTTTACATACTCAATATAAGTTATAGAATACTTCTTCTTTCATCTTCTTTTTGTATTCAAAAACATTGATCTCTGAGTTTGACTCAGCGTTATCGACTTCTTCAAACAACAGCACTTCAATATTTCTATAGTATTCCATTTCACTTTGTGACGAAATTTCTGATCCTGCGTCTTGAAATTACTAACTTATGTCAGAAAATTAGACATATCCAATATGAATGTAATAGTTTCATGTCATTGGACACTTCAGTTCTGTTATTATGATAGTTTTAATTTTTACATATTCTCAGTTGAAATTAGAGTTGTTGACACAAATGATTGCAATATATCTATTTTTTTTTCTTGGCTTACAGATTCTGTTCTGTTTCGACTTGCGACTGTGACGTGTGTAAAACTAGTCCAGTGAAACAAAGGCAATAAGAGTTGGGTACTGCATGTGTATACACAATATATCTTTATATTTATCCATCTGTATCTGTATCAGAAGTATCTATTTTAATAACTCATTGGATATTACTAGAACAGGAATAACTACTTTAAATTTTGAACAGGTATTTTATTATGAGATGAATCTGTTTTCGAACCTAGACTTTCCTATCTGTAAATAACTTTATAGATACCATTATATTTGTACTTCTTCAACCTTTAAAATCAGTGCTAACTACGGTGAGTAATGTTTGGAATGAGGCTAGGCTGTCAGTAGCATCAGCCTAGTTATGACGTCATAAAACTTTATACAATTTCGCGGTTCGCGTTCTGTAGTTGCAGCATCCTTTATCGCGTTAATATGTGTTGCCTTGTACATTTAACCTTCGTAAACAGTTTAGGCAAAATGTATGTGCATCGTAAAACTGAACTTGTGTTTATGCGACGAAGCGTCTCTACGTATTACCTATCCTACCTACCTATTTTGTGGTCTCGAGGCGTGTATAATTTAGTAGGTTATTTTATTTTTGTTGACATATTAGTGTCCCACTTGATATTTAGTGACTATATTGTTTAACATGCAAGAGCTCTAAACTGAAATGGTATGCTAGTTTTACGAAACGTAGGGTATACGTCATCAATACGTCAGTGCGCGTTTTCTGGAAGTCTAAACTAGCCACATTATACGCACAGGCTGAACTAATATGTAAATTGCTAAATTTACCCAGCCGGAAATGAAACCCATTTCCACCATTTACAAATTTAATAAAAATTCAAATAGACGATGATTTCGATGCCGTTCAGAAACCATTTAAATATAGACCCACTTCCGTCAAGTTTGTGTCCAGTTAGGGAGTTTACATGCATAAACACAAAAGTTTTGATTATGTCAAAAATACCTAGCTCATAACATTAGTAAGTACTATATTGGCTTGATTAAATTTTGCTAAAAATAGTTGAATTTATTTGTAAATTTCATTGTCATATCTATTATACAAAATTGTTATTTTTGCCATTGCGTAATTGTTTTGTATTATTAATATAAGATTGTTTTCCACCCACAAGGTGCAAAGGAAGCGATGAATATTTTGAAATTCTGATAGAATGTTTCGACTTAGCTATAAGTTTATGGCCGTTCCGCAATTGTTTGACACTAATCGTTAGGTGTTTAGTATTCATTTCTTACACTTTCTTCGTAACCTCGACGGTTATCTCCGAAGGAAAATGCTGCATCCAAGTTGAGAAGCCTAGATTGGGTCTGTCGAAAATCTTTTTAATTTTTCACTATAAAGATCGGTTAAATATCAAGATGGTCCTTAAATATGACGAAGCGTAGTACGAAGTATTAAATCGTATACCGCTAATGCGTGCAGAGGAAGTAGTTGTTTGTTTACGTATTAGTAAGTATGATACCATTTTCATTATTGCCAATTCTGCAGAGTTTATGATATAATTATGTCAAAGGTTTTTCTTTATACTTTACAAGTTAACCCATGACGGCTATCTGACCTGGTGGTAAGTGATGATGCAGTCTAGGATGGTAGCGGGCTAACCTGTTAGGAGTATTTTAAACCGAAACTCCTAATTGGTTTCTACGCGACATTGTGCCGGAACGCTAAATCACTTGGATCGCTTATTTCTTTGAAATTAATGCTTCGATTATTATACCTTTACTTAATTTTAGTACAAAATAAACATCTGTTTTTTGCGCTCTCGCTTCGCTTAGTTATTTTACACACTAACTTAATGGAAAGCAAGCCTTATAGTGAAGAGATGTTATCAGTGTGGTCTAGCTCAAGGCGGCTTATACCTTGTGCAACTAGCGGCGTGCCGAAGAGTTACTATCGGAATTACAACTCTCGCAACGGTTAATCAAGGTCGGATATAAGGCTAGGCAGGGCTAGCACTTGTTAACAGATCTAACTACAAAAAACAACTTATACTTTTTTGTTGCATTGGTTATTTATCTGTCCTATGAACTTATATTGCGAATTTTGATTCCCGCTGTCTCAACCGACTTAAATAAGAATAGTAAAAGAAGTGCTAAGGTCGCACAGCGTTTGCTCAAGTTCCTGCAGCGTTTCTGCCATTATAACTATGTCGTCTGCAAATCGTAAGTGCGAGATGTCCAAAACCTTGATCACATCTTCGAGAGCGGAAGTAAAGTTGTATTCTTCATTTGGTTTTATAAGACACGTTCCTTTTACTCACACGTCGACTACCCACCCGTACGTATTTTAATTTAGATTTTTGTAAGGAATTGTTATATACCAATATCTAGCTGAAATACTGAATACCAAGTGATATATTACTGATTGATTGTTGATAAAATATCGCCTATGTTCCTTCGAGATTAAATATCTTTCTAATGTTGTAGATGTTTTTAAAACTATTACAATAGTTTCAAAGTCGTTTACAAAAAAAAAAAAATTTTTTTTTTTTACATTAACTCGCGTCATGGCATTTAAGAAAGCTCAAACTAACTCATCGTCCAAATTAGAGAGCTAAGCTCTAAGTAAGTGTGACAAAACAACAAGAACATTTTAAATTTATTCCATACCAATAATTACAATAAGAGAAGAAATACATACCTCTTACTCCCTCTCAACCGTCCCTCTCTAACCTTGGTAGTAGGAGGATTGAATTATCTGTATAAAAGCCAGAGCCACAGACATAACTAAACGAGTCGCGATGACAGAGCGGCAATAGCGGGCTGTCAAACTCTTTAATTACATTATCAATGAATACTTAACTTTACGCAACACTTATAACTGTGTTTTTGTACGCGTAATAAACGGTTAGCAGGTTGATTACGAGTGTTTAAACACTAGCAGCGTTACTGTCTCCTAAAATGGGTACTTATCCTTAGAATCCCACGTATTGTTTTAACAACAACACAACTTTTGATCCGCGCAATATTATTACTAATAGTTATAAACGCAATGCGGCTCAATCGCGGTACATAAATATCATTGTATACTAGAATGTTTTTTTTTTGCGAAATAATCTATATTATTAAATAATCCATAAGGGAATAACCAAAACGTTCTCATCATCATCAGTTAGATCAGAGGTGAAAAAATTTTACGCGAAATAAGAAGTGCAGGTTTTATGGTTTTACATTTACAGGTGTTACGGTAGTCGAGAATATCTTAAGTAATCCAAAGTGGCATCAGTGCCCTTCGTCGTTTAACGAGTAAATCGTAAGGGTTTATTTGAAACAAAAAAAAAACTTAAAACTTATTTCATATAGGTAAGTGGCTGCACTAGACTAACTACAGGTGAAGCAGGTGGATATGGCTAGATTTTAATAATTTACCATCTTTGGCGCACTTTGATTCGAATTTTCTGATGGTCAATTTTATATTTCAAAGAAAATTGCAATCGATCCTTTATCCCCTTGACATTATTTTTTTAAAGAAGTGTTATTACAGTACAAGTTAATAATATTTAAAAAGGTTTGTTGAATATATATTCAGTTACTAGGTAGAATCTCTGTCGGATAAAAGCTCTCGTGGTAGATCAGATTTACATTATATATTTGCGAACGAAACTACATTTTATATTTTACAATAATTCCACATTTACTGGCGACCAGAAGCGATATCCGGTCATTGAAAAGTTTTACTTATTTGAGCGCGTTCCGAAATTTTCCGCTGCAAGTAATATAGCAATACATGAGCTCGGAATATTGCTTATTTGCGTTATTTCGTAAACTCTGGCGATACGAGTGCTTATTGTTTTTGCACTCGTAGATTGGTTTCGATATTTTCATTGGCCTGGATAATGACGTCGTGTATCGCAAATTTTTGGATGCCTTGTTTGTGCTATTTAGGTGGTAAGCTTAGCCGAAACGTTACTTTAAAGTCAAGAACAAGTGTTATATGACTTAAAATTTTACGATAGGTACTAATCAAAATATTATTCGAATAAAGTTATGCTTAAAAATGTTTAAAACCTGGTTAAGTTAGGTGTGAGCTTCTACTTAGACCAGGGTGCGTTTGGAACCCTAATAACTCAAGTTTTAAGTTTACGAATACAGTACCACCATCAACTCATTACTATGTAAATTATTGACGCGTCAAAAGTGCCTATAAAGTATTATATGAGTAAAAGATTATGATTGAGTGTTTACATTTTTTAGGTATGCAATGCTTTTATGCATGTTTTATGTACACGCCCTTGCCATCAATAAAAATGCAATTTTCGTTGAGAACATAATTATGAGATTTTTTTTTGTTACGTAGGTAATGAATAGTGATCACGCCAGGATCATGCACTCGCTCAAAGGTTTCTCTTATAGCACAGTATTTAGAATTATTTTCTTGTTACGAAGCTATACCTACTATTTTCGTTTACCAAATAATGATTAAATAGACATAGGATATACAAGTTGCTATATCCGAAGTTCCTACCCCGTGATCTGCAATCAAACATAATTCAACGCACCATGCCACAATACTCTATGCAAAAGCAAGTTTCACAGGCGAGTAAATAATTAAAAGCACACGCGAGCTAATCTTAATACAGCATTAACTGGTTTTCATAAGCACATTCTAGCCAGCCATGCGTTAGACTATTTCCAGCAGTTTTGAAATCTGCCATAAGCGTGTAATGGAGCCCAAATATGAGCGCGTAATTGCTTACTTGCCTCATTTCGGATTTACTCGCGACATGTCCGAGTTCCACCGGCGTGTGATCGTATGCTCTTGTTTGATAGACAACGAGTTAAATCTTAAATAGCAATTTATATTTATCTCATAACCGTAATAAATATCTCAATATAGGCACTATTGGTAAAAAAAATTAAGTGCCCGTGCTTCTTCGGAGTGAAGTGACTTAACACAGCTGGTTTTTAGAAATCATCACGTAAGGAAAACGCGTTATCGCCCCTTGATGCAACTCGTTACGTTTCTTCCGGCAATTACTCTTATTAATGTTCCTTGTATTGTATTTTGGATATGATCGTTGATCGAATCGATATGGCCGCCATACATATTTGCACGATGCTCAGCTGGTTTTTAGAAATCATCACGTAAGGAAAACGCGTTATCGACTCCATGCGAATCGTTACGTTCCATCCGTCAATTATTGATGTCTTTTGTATTTTATTTTGGATATGATCGGTTATCGAATCGATAAATCCGCCATACCCTATTTGCTCCATATTATTTATTTTTATTTATTTATTTAAATAACTTTATTGCATATTGAAACAAAAGAAAAGTGGAAAGGAATAAAAAATACATTATATAAAAGCAAAAGGCGACCTTATCACTAAAAGCGATCTCTTCCAGGCCACCTATTTGAAAGAAGCTTACTTGCTATGTTAGATATGATTTTTATCGACGGTCAGAGTACAGTATAACACTTGGTTACCGATGGAGGTAGCGGACCGTACCTATTTTTTATTTTCTTTGAAATCACTTTTGCGTTGCGTAAACGTAGACACTTTTTGTTGCCGGAAACTGCGGTTGCTATTCCGGCGACTGTACGTGCAGTTGCAACTTCTGAACACGAGTAACAGTTGCGGACACTCGGTTTGTGTTTCTAGCCTAACGAACTTGTACATTGGCATGGGAAAAGATTATTGTTGTTGTTGTATGATGTTGTTTGTGACCCCTATTTTAAGAATTCATTTTCCAGAGTAACTATTCGGTCAATTTTATAATGGCAAACACTATGTGTCAACTGGATACAAATAATGTTGACGTGTGCACATTTCAGTCAAGCAATCATTATCTTTATTCAAATAGCCCTTTTGACGCGTCAATTATTTACATAGGTACTTGTGAGTTTATGATGGTTACGATACATTCATACATTCGTAAAATTATAACTAAAGCTATGATGGTTTCAAACGCGCCCTGTTCTAAGAAGAAGCCCATAATAAAATAAGCCAGGTACATTTTCTTTATTTTATCACCGTCTCACATGCCATTTAAAATTATTTAAGAGCTATCTTATTAGAGCAATATTTCACATCTAAGCTTTTTATCATTTACATAATCCTTTACACTATAATAGCACTGTTCTAGATTACTTTAGTATCTCATATTGATTTACTTAGCTTGTATTATATATTTCATAGCGCACAAAATAAGCGGTGATAGCCTAGTGGTCAGTGCGTCAGCCTCCTAATCAGAGGTCGGCGGTTCGAAACCGGGCACGCACCTCTAGCTTTTCGGAGTTATATGCGTTTTAAAAAAAACAAAAAAAAATCACTTTCTTCAACGGTGAAGGAAAACATCGTAAGGAAACCTGCACGCCTGAGAGTTCTTCATAATGTTCTCAAAGACGTGTGAAGTCTGCCAATCTGCACATGGCCAGCGTGGTGGACTATGGCCAAGCCCTTCTCATATTGAGAGGAGACCCTTGCTCTGTAGTGAGCCGGCAATGGGTTGATCATGATGATGATGATGAAAATTATTTCTGGTTTCATAGACAGCAACGAAAAGTTTAAAATACTTAATAGATATTACTATACTATAGATATACAATAGATATACAACTCTTACTATATTAAGTTTTGCCCACGGCTTCGCTACCGTTTAATTCGTCGTTTACGTGTTCTTACATTAAAATAGACTTACAAACACATTTCGAACACCCATTTTTGTCATTTCTACTTATAACATACAAAAACCCTGACTTGGTGGATTATTTAGCTAACTGTTTGCCAAATGTCAGCCAAATCCGTCCATCAGTTGTGCGTTGTAAGATAACTCGGTCACCTTTACCTTTTATATATATACCTTATAGATAGATTATAGAATCCCATAATATTTAAAGCTATTTAGTATATGATCATTGTTTTATTTGCTCATGATCTATTATTTTTACACTTGTTAATGTACGCTACAAAGAATTAAATAAGTTTTTTTATTGAAACATACATGGGTTTACACAATCGCGTATACGAGACGTCTGAAACCAGATAAACGGTTGTCGTGGGATGAAAAAAAAATTTTAGTTATATATAGTTCGTACCTGCCTGTTTTGATGTAGGTACCTGTGCGAATATTTTTTTTTGTATGCATTGTATGTAAATTGGTTTTCCTACTTATTAATAATCTCATTGTTGAAGCTCCGAGTTGTAATTATCACTGCCTTTTTATTTTTAATGAATAATCCACTTTATACATGAAGTTACGAGTACATATTTAGCCACATCACGAATTACTATGATTGGTAGGTAGGGTAGACAAGTTTGGGGAGCGATGCGGGCCTTTGTTTTAGCAAACTAAGCATTCACGACAGGCGAGGAGCTTGTAACGTAGAACCTGTACGAGATACCTAAACTGTTTGTAATTTTTTTTTCTATTGATCCTAAAATTAATTTGATTAAGAAAATTTTGATTTTAATATATTTTATTCTTTTTTACAGGTAAGATAATCGTCTGAAAGATCGAATCGACAGCATGGTGATTATATTTAAAATACAACAATAACTGATAATTTTTCTTTTGTGTTCAACTAGATTAACAGTGTCAATTTAGGTACGCATAAATTTCCGTATTGAGCTAAATTGAAGAGTTTAAAAAAGCGTTCTGTTTTTCCACGGCGTCATTATTTCAGGCTTGCCAATTCAGTTTAGCTTTAGAGAGTCGTGTGCAATGGAATTAGCACCATTTGCTTATAGATTAAAGTGTGTTTTTTTTTGGCAATTGATAGCCTCCGACCTTTTGACGACCTCCGTAGCGCAGTGCGCGCGCTATCGCATTATAAGGTTGGAAGTCCTGGGTTCGATTCCCGGCTCGAGTCTGGTCTGGTGGGAGGCTTCGGCCGTGGCTAGTTACCACCCTACCGACAAAGACGTGTCACAAAGCGAAACCAGTTAGGAGTGAGGATTTACCAATACTCCTAACAGGCTAGCCCGCTACCATCTTAAACTGCATCATGACTTACCACCAGGTGACATAGCTGTCAAGGGCTAACTTTAAGTGTATAGTTCCATATCCGGCGGGGTAAGATCCGACTTGTTACCAAGTATGTAGTTACAAAGGACCGTTATGCGTCGTAATTTAGCGATCGGTGTGATTATTGGTTTTATATATACTGAAGTATACGAGTATGTAAAAAACGAAATTTTGTTTTGGAATGTACATTGTTATATATATCGTAATAAGACATTAACTGACTTTATACTCGTAGATGCTCCTGCAATTCTGCGTTGTCTCCGAGAAAGCTTAAAGTGCCTATTTTATTAAAGTGACATAGGACATTGCAATAAGCTGTTTATATCAGTAATGTTTGTTTTAAACTGTTTGTGTTTACTTGACGCATGTCCGTTGTTTGCTCAGGCGGTACCTGTGCGCTTAGATTATACACTTTCGCTTACAAAACACTTCATAACGTAGTTTATTTTAAGCACGCGTACCTTGTCATCATCATGATAGAAATCATGGCCCACACGAATCCAGTGCCTTTAGTTTTCAAGTGAACAAAAGTAATTTTGACTTCTTAAGCATTATATAGGTATCCATATTAATTATTCTGGTGTAAGTTAGTTTGCAAGTCACCACATGCTAAACGGTTTCACGGTTTTAATATTTTATTGAACTTATGCGGTCACCTGACTATGAGTAAACTGGAAGAGGGTAGTTGACGCATTTTTATTTGGGATTAGTCATGTATACAAAAATTTTTGCCCATCCTTACATTGCTTTACATTTAGGTATTTATAGTGAAAAAAAAAGATTATGTCACAATTCAGAACTTCATTGGTTTAAGTATTTTAGGACCGATGAAAGTCAACTTACTATCGATAAAGTCAAAGTGGTTAAAATATGCTCAGTTAAAATAACGCTTAGTAAATTTAATAAACTGTAATGGTAAGGTATTCAAGAGATAACTTGTTTAATTTTACTATGTTAATATGTGGTAAAATAATCGCTAAAGTTAGCTTTATTGCCAGTGCTTTATGCTCTCCTGTGCAAACATTTTACTTGATTGTAACTAATAAAATTTTGTTGGTAGCAATAACTTTTTTTCTTCAGCGTAGCTGGCTGGGTCTGATAAAAGATCACAAATTTATTTATATTTAAATAACATTTCTGAGCACCCCGAAAGGGAATATTTTATAAGTTAACATTTTTGAATGTATACCGTAGAACAAAATGCACAGACGTCAAGGTATGTCACAACATGTGAGAATTATATCCGACCAATGCATTATTCGCTGTAACTGCCAACGGAGCTTATTGACGGATTCCACAACACGTGACAATACAAAGAGACAAACAGCCGGACGGACGTGGCGTGCAAACGTTTCGCAAGCGATTTCAGTGATATTGCACAAGACAATGTGCTGTTACAATGCCGCTCTGGGAGTCTGCTGACGGGGAAGCGCGATTGTTGTACGGCCACGTGTGGTCCGTTCTCTAAATTATTACGACTCATCTGAATGCAACCTCTATGTGGATTTGTTTCATCATCATAGTTTCATCATCAAAATGATCAAGCCATTTTCGGCTCACTACAGAGCACGGGTCTCCACTCAATTTGAGAAGGGTTTGGCCATAGTCCACCACGCTGGCCATGTGCGGACTGGCAGACTTTACACGCCTTTAAGAACATTATGGAGAACTCTCAGGCATGCAGGTTTCCTCACGATGTTTTCCTTCACCGTTGAATCAAGTGATATTTTAATTGCTTAAAAACGCACATAATTCGTGCGTATCCGGGTTCGAACCCCCGACCTCTGATTAGTACCCTGACGTCCTAACCACTAGGATATTTTCAATTGTTATTCACTACCACAGCTTGAGGTATCGAAATAAATTAAAATAAATACAAACTTAATCTAAGAATCTAAACTTAACTTAAGACTATCTTCGTAGCGCAGTGGGTCCGTGGTAAGATTGGCTGACCAATCTTACCACGGACATCTGAAAGCCTCTGAAGGCTTTGTCCGTGGCTAGTTACCCTATTGAAAAAGACGTATCGCCAAGCCATTTAGCGTTCCAGCACGATTTCGCTTTCAACCCAATCAGAAGTATGGTTTTACTCTTAAAAGATTAAACCGCTGCCACCTTAGACTGCAAATTCACTAACGAACATATGAGATTATCCTCAAAGGTAAACTTGTAATAGAATAAAAAGAAAGTTTAAACATCGAATGAAATATGTTGAAATTTGGCTAACAGTAAAATTGTAACGATTATTTAGTTAGCGAATCCCATAATAATACATTTTTCCACGTAATAGCCCATAAAAGTTATTTACAGCCATACATTGAATACGATGTAAGACTGCACTTTGGGCTGCTTCGTTCCTGTGCTTAAAGAACCCTTAATGCGTGTTTGCCACTCTCGAAAGCCCGAATAGTTACAAGTATTAAATTTCGATACTTACTTAACTTTTCCATCCATTTCAACAAAATCCAGTGGATGACTGAAATATGGCTTATTTACTAGCTGACGTGACGGTTCAAAGTATTCTAAGGTCATTCGTCTCTCGCCTCATACCTATATTCAATGAATTTGGTTCTATTATAGAACCTTATTGCAGAAACAATCTTTACTCAATCCAACTGCTCCCACTAGGGATAATCTTTCCATGCAAGTTAGTGATTCTATAAGACTATATTTTATCTGAAAATCTCTTTTATAATTTAAGATGCAAGGCGTTAGAGGGCGGTACTTTTCTCGTGGTCCTAACGCACAAATATTATTTCAAAATGTCCGAAATAACTGCCGACTAGTGTGACATATATTTATAACGACCTCCTGGGTTCGATTCCTGGCTCGAGTCTTGTCTAGTGGGAGGCGTAAGTCGTGGGTAGTTCTCAACCTACCGACAAAGACGTGTCGCCAAGCGATTTAGCGTTGCGGATGTCCCGTAGATTCCAATTAGGAGTATGGGTTTACCATAGCAAATAACATAACAAATTATCATCGACGACATCATCATTTACCACCGGGTGAGGTTAATCTCAAAAGGTAACTTCTAGTGGATAAAAAACACAAGTTAGTGACGCCATTTTATGTCAACGTTTATAATACACGTAGTATTGTAGTCAAACCGGTACAATACTACGTGTATTATAAATATATGTATCGGTAAGTAGAACCAGACCCTTTCGACTTGTGCAATTTTGTACTAAGGATTTAGATATTTTTATTCTGTAACTTATTTGTCGCGTTTGCATTGTACAAAAAACTAATTGAATCTTATTGCGAAACTTTAAATGGATCGTTAGATATTGCTATCCACCGTGAACGACTTTGGGCTACAAATGGAAATATTGTTAGATTCTTCTTCATACGAGAATTTTACTCCTTATGAGAATTTTTAGAAGATGTGATGGCCTAGTGGTTAGGGCATCCGCCTTCTAATCAGAGGTCGGGAGTTCGAAACCGCTGACTTTTCAAAGTTATGTGCGTTTTTAAGCAATTAAAATATCACTTGCTTCAACGGTGAAGAAAAACATCGTGAAGAAAGCTGCACGCCTGAGAGTTCTCCATAATGTTCTCAAAGGCGTGTGAAGTCTGCCAATCCGCATATGACCAGCGTGGTGGACTATGGCCGAACCCTTCTCATATTGGGAGGAGACCCGTGCTCTGTAGTGAGCCGAGAATGGGTTGATCATGATGAGATTTTTTTGTAACAAAACGCTATCCTCGTAGTTAAAGTCAATGCTTGTGAGCAATAAACCTCGTTATAAATGGTCGTATATCCGACTACAAATGTGGTTTCCAAGATGAAATAAATTATCTCGCAATCGCTGTAAAATGGCAGCCGTTTTGTCCGTGCGTTCCAGTTTTTAGTGATACTGTGAATGAATTGACAATAGTGAGAAACAGCTCCACTGTTTAGATTTCCATCTGTTTGGCCTTAAAGTGCTTTAATACGCTATTAGCGCTATTTGTGCTGCGGTGTAAAACAAAAGAGATAAATTCTTTCCAAGAACGCATGAGTGCCGTACGTTGTTTTGTGTTTTATCTTGCTTTTGTACCTAGTATATTTAATAAGCGGACATTAATTATCCATGAATGTACTATGTAGCATACAGCGGTGATAGCCTAGTATACAGCGGTGATAGCCTAGTGGTTACGGCGTTAGCCTCCTAATCAGAGGTCGGCGGTTCGAATCCGGGCACGCACCTCAAACTTTTCGGAGTTATGTGCGTTTAAAAAAAATTAAAATATCACTTGCTTCAACGGTGAAGGAAAACATCGTGAGGAAACCTGCACGCCTGAGAGTTCTCCATAATGTTCTCAAAGGCGCGTAAAGTCTGCCAGTCCACACATGGCCAGCGTGGTGGTCTATGGCCAAACCCCTCTCATATTGAGAGGAGACCCGTGCTCTGTAGTGAGCCGGTAATGGGTTGATCATGATGATGATGAAGATGTACTTTGTAAACAAATAAAGTACCAACATAGCGACTATTCCGAAATGCAACTTTGATTGTGACAGTGTTTTTGAAAAATTATTCACAGCGTGTTAGTTTCTTTGCAAAAAATAAAAATAATAACGATTTTTTGATGATAAAACGCAATCATTTAATGACATAGTTTTTTGATAGGTACCTACGAGTATATTAAATTATAAATAGCACCACGTAAATATTATCACAAAAATTACTCTTCATTTTTGTGCTCGTAATAAGTAGGAATAAACTTTCTATATCAACGCTTTATGAGATTCGAAACGGTCTATAACAATCCATTAAGTATCATTTCAAATGAATCCTCCTAATTTACTGATGACTTTAAATATAAAAAAAGTACTTTAAACATGCTTGATGTTGTTAACCTCAATATCGCGTCAGCATAGCCTCTCAAGTAGATACTAAAATAACACATGGAGTTATTTTTATATCGAGTTAGTGCTTGCAAATGTTATATATATAACACTTTTAAATGAAGGAAGTGACGTCACATGTACCTTCCGTTTCTCATCGACTTTGACATTTACTTATCATAGATTTGAGATAAACAAGTCAAGTAAAGGAATAATAAATTGTTACTTGTTACAATGTACGTAACAATAACTATTGACAAACTATTGTTGTGTGACATAATTGTGTGTTTATGTACGCAGTAAAGTACGTACTAAGTATACACTGGCGATAAATATTTAACTCCTTTCATAAATGTTCGGTTTGCCACTATTAATATGACGTGTATGTAGCCCACTAGTAACGTAGAGAAACGTTATTTTATAGCTTTGCCTCTCAAACATTGTATATGTATAGAGAATATATATGTATACTTAATCATTTGAGCGAATGCGTATCATTTCATTTACACTGCTATTGCCAGTGACGATTGACGGAATAATATCTTGTTTATCTTCCATCAAAGAATAGCATAGTTATATCATCATCATCAGCCAACCTCAACGCTTAGCATAGGCCTGTTAGCTTATAGGAGTGAGTGTTTTAGAGTATACACCCACCATGCTGTTCTAAAGGGGGTTGGCGGGCTTTTATTATAATTATGATATGTTGATGTTAGTACGCAGCATATGAATGGCGGTTCACTCATTTTCATTTCATTTTTAGCGTTTTTAAATTAAGCTCAGATTTACTGACTATAACGCTAAACTATAATAAATATTATTGCTTTGTTTTTTGTATTCTCTCAGCACGGCGGTGGTCACAGTCACATAACCTATTCTATTAAATAAGATTTCTATTTTCATCTAGATAATTCCGCTATAAAAAGTCAGCCATCGCATAGTACGCTATATAGCATGTCTGCTCGCAAACGTCTCCTAGCTTTCTATTATTTATCACAAACGTAGACTTCTATTGTTCCACTTCCAATTTCCAATAGAAAAGTGACTCGGTCTAACCTATCGGCAAACTGAGCGTTCGCAATAAAACTGTTTACATTAGAGTTAGTAGAATCAATCTCATAGATCGATTGTCGCCTTAGCTAGAGAGCTGAGATATTGTTTGACCTAGGCAAGTCTATTGCTTTGTAGCGGCGAATTTCAGTAATTTCCATGAAGAATGCCTTTGCCCATTGTGTCTATCTATATAACCTTGTATATATAGACAAGGTCATTTGAAAAGGGGTAAAAGGGACACTGTTCATAAAGTATAATTAATATTCTATTTCGAGAAGCGTTTATTATTTCGAGTAACTATTTATATTAGTTTTAAACGAAAGGGACTTATATCTAAAAAATTGGCAACCCTAAGCAATTATAATCACTTGAATTAAGTCACACGTGTGTGTGTTTATGTGTCAACGTGTGTGTGTAGTAGTATTGTTTTATGTTTAATATATGGGACTTTAAACTTATTGAAAATAAATAAATACTTAAATTAATATCTTTATATATAAATATAAACCTAGTTTCTACTCCACTTATCTATCACCATACAGTGGTTACTTTACTAGTTTTAATTCTAGAAAGAAGTTATGAAACAGAAGTGTTTCTTTCTTATGAATACCTTAAAAATCTCAAATACACACCTAATTCTTACTAATATGTTTAACTGTACAGCAATAACCCTTATCTCTTATAGGAGCAATCCCTACAGAGGTTCGAATCACCACGCTGCTCCGATGCGGTTTGGCGGGTAGTTAAAAAAAACATATCCCATATAAAAGTTCGCCATTGCGGCGTATGCTTAATGCGGTATTAAAAGTGCTTTTAATGCACTCTTAAATAGTTATTAATGTTGCGTATAAAGGTGTGACTACACCGGGAAGCTGTTTACGTAAGGGTGTGCCCGCACGCGATCACCCCATTAGCAGCTGGACAATATTTCATACGCACTCATATAAAATGCAAGTCACGTGACCACTTTTATGTCACAGTGTTGGTTGTCACCCAAAAAATATGCCTAATGCTCGTGAGAGAATAATTTAGTAACCATCAGACGGTCAAGAAGGTAATTTTATTTTTATATTTACATAATTTATTTCCTTAGCTTTCTGGTTCATATACCATAAAATAATACAGTTGTTGCTAATCTGAAATTCTAGTGGAATAGTACGTTAACCTTTTAAACTCAGTCGAACGTGTGTTTAAACATAAAAAAAAACTGTGTTTAAATGAATAACATTAATAATGTTACAAATACTAGCCGTACCCATTCTAGGTATATATCGGTCTTACTTTCTAATCACATGTATATGAATGTAAATCTGAATTTCGAACGAGAATAAACTTGAATTACTTTTGGTGTGACAGGCATTTTTACGACATAGCTACTTATTGAAGTAACAATCGATTTTTTTATACTCTACAAGTTAGCCCTTGACGGCATATCACCTGATGGTATTGAATGATTATGTGGTCTAAGATGGTAGCAGCCTAACCTTTTAGGTGTATGGTAAACATAATATACTTCTAATTGATTTCTACGCGACATGATGCCGGAATGCTAAATCGCTTGGCGACATATCTTTGTCGGTAGGGTGGTAACTAGCCACGGAAGACGCCTCCCACCAGAACAGACTCGAGCCGGGAATCCAACCCAAGACTTACAACTTTATAATTCAACAGTATATGCTCAGTGCCACGGAGGTCGTCAAATTAATAGCACCCATATTACTTCTATTACGTTTTTATATCTATTCAAGTAGCAGGTATATTATATTAGTTATAATAAACTTTACGAAACTATCGATAAATTCAAAATGGGGGGCTTACGTGCAATTGCTCTATATTACAAAACAAGTGGTACGATAAACAAACTAACACTCTATCGGCGGAATGTTCCATTAGGAATTGATGCAATCTTTCGTCGCATCGCAGTTCCAGCGATACGACCACGGGCGCGAAACAATTTACGCGCAACATACCGATGAGCGCGTAATTTGCAATTCCATTTGTATAATTACAAGCAGATGTACACGATTCGGTTGAAAGTTTATAAAACACAAAGATACGATCATTTAATGTCAATAATGCTTTCCGCTCGCCTTACGCTATGTAACATCATCATCATGATCAACCCATTGCCGGCTCACTACAGAGCACGGGTCTCCTTTCAATATGAGAAGGGTTTGGCCATAGTCCACCACGCTGGCCATGTGCGGATTGGCAGACTTCACACGCCTTTGAGAACATTATGCAGAACTCTTAAGGCGTGCAGGTTTCCTCACGATGTTTTTCTTCACCTCCGAAAAGTTAGAGGTGCGTGCCCGGTTTCGAACCACCGACCTCTGATCAGGAGGCGGACGTCCTAACCACTAGGCTATCACAACTATTATGTAACATATTAGGTATTATTTGGACATTGTTATGACATAATTGTAGTTATGTTATTTACTCTATATATAATACAGGCTTGAAGTGATCCTTGTACAGTGGACCTGTTGAAGTTCCGAAAAATATTGTAGTATTAGTGCATTTACAAAAAATCGATTGAAAATATTCATATCAATTGATTGAAACAAAGATTGCATCGTATTTTATTTGCAATCGACTTTGCTTAGTCTTGTGACATTTTCAAAAATATCAAAGATTCTAAAGTACGTAGAGGACTTAAGTATTGACAAAAATGCGATATGTCATGAAACCGACATTGAAGTTTGAACTCTCAAATTAGTAATATAGTTCTGTTTACTAGAAACTTGCTTTCGAGTGTTTATAGTTGTTATATTATTTCCAGTTATTTTACGATACATTTTTTAAGAATCACTTCTAGTTTTTGTTGCAAAAACTAGTATTAGATACAAACAGCAACTGAAATGGTTTAGGTTTCATACCTTAACCAGTTGCAGTATGTTGAGTTTAGGGGAAAAATAGATATCTACATTTCCCCTAAACTCTAAAATAGTTTCTACCCAAGCATTATAATATTATCTAGTATCTCTTATGAAGCAAACGCCGCTACAAAACACGCATATGATTTATTGATCCGCTGATAGCTTATCGCCTACATTATCTATAGAGCCTTTACTGGTTATTTGAAACAAAGTTACCTAAATAATGAAGCTATCCTTTGTTTCTCTAATGTACTTTATTGTTCATTAATGCGTGTCTGTGGGGTAGTGAGTTTTGTTTTTATAATTTATGTTCTTTTAATTATACCCTAATATACATTAAAGTTCTGCTCCTAAAAAGTATTACCAAACAAAAAAATAAACTGATATTTTTTCTTGTCCACTACAAGTTAGCCCTTGACGGCAATCTCACCTGGTGTATGTGATGATGCATCTCAATGCTAAATCGCTTTGCACCGCGATACGTTGTTGTCGGTAGGGTGGTAACTAGTCACGGCCGAAGCCTCCTACCAGACAAAGAAATTAATAATCGTAAAATCCTGCTTAGCTAATTTTCCAAAAAATTGTTTTTACGTTTCGGAGGATATTAGGAAGAGGAAATTATTCTGAAACTGTATCCAGGATTCCAGTCGGCTTTGTGCAAAGGAAATAAAGAAACATTTTTTTCAATCAAACATATAATTTTAAACAATTGCTTAAAGAAAGATTATTTTAATGTTTGTAGTTTGTATCTCCTGGGATACCCTACATAAAATCATATGCATTAAATGCGAAACTATTAAACATTCCATGTTAAAAGCTTTTAACTATCATCAATTCATCAACATTAGAGGAGACAAAGCAGAGCCTTCATGTACTCATAATATCCATTATATGAATAATTAAATGTATGAATGTACAATATATGTATATATACAAATATTATATGCATCTATTGAACACTAAACTAAACTTTTATAATGTGGCAAATTAAGCAAAACTTAATTACTAAATTAATTGGAAATAACCTATTTTAGTATTCAGAAATACAAATTGCGCTTTATTATGCACTAGCTGGTGCCCGCGATTTCGTCTGCGCAGGATTAGTATTTCGAGTAGCTTATATTAGCGTGGTGTAAAAAAGAACTAAATATTATGCCATCAAAATTATCACGCAGATGGTAGATTTTTTTCTACTTTTTTTTTTTTTTTATACACTACAAGTTAGCCCTTTACGGCTATCTCACCTGGTGGTAAGTGATGATGCAGTCTAGGATGGTAGCGGGCTAACCTGTTAGGAGTATGGTAATATCCACACTCCTAATTGGTTTCTACGCGACATCATGCCGGAACGCTAAAATCGCTTGGCGACACGTCTTTGTCGGTAGGGTGGTAACTAGCCACGGCCGAAGCCTCCCACCAGACCAGACTCGAGCCGGGAATCGAACCCAGGACCTCCAACTTTATAATGCGACAGCGCACGCACTGCGCCACGGAGGTCACTTGACACTTATCGTCATATTTTGGACAATTAACACATTATCTTTATAAATTGTAGCCTAAGTGTTATTCTGTCGTATAAGCTATATTAATGTAAAGTTTCATAAAAATCCATCCAGTAGTTTTTACGTGAAAGTAACAAACATCCATCCATCCATACTTAAAAACTTTCGCGTTTATTAATTAGCCTAACTAATTATTTTATAACGCTTACTGGATAAGATTTTTTACTTGATTTCTCAGTTAATGCTTTGTCTGGTCTATTACCATGTAAACACTACTGCTCATAAATATAAAATTATGTGTCTGTACATAATTTACGTACTTATCTAAATGTCTACTCAACAATTCTGTTTCTAACAGCTTTTATAAATATAAAATATATAGGTATATAGATTAAGTATCACAATGCTTTGCTTATCAACGTAAAATGCTTACATCGATAACTTCCGTAACAGAAACCAAAAAGTTAAGCCAGCACAGTAGGTGTTTAAAACTTTTCCATCCCGTGAAGCAAGAAGAGTTGTTCGTGTCTTTATTACGTGTAAGAATATCGCTTTTCTTGTATATTTGGCTGTTGTTTACGGAAACACATGTTCAAGTGAAGATTTTGTTGAGTTTGTTTAAATATATGATAAAATAGAATAACGGATTAGTACACTCTAATATGTTGGTGTATAGCATACTGATGGACTGCTACTTAAACTGATCCCAGCATATTACTAAACATTACTAATCGTTGTATTCCTTCAACTTCTTTACTCTAGTTAGGTTTCGGATACCCCTGATGGCAAACTATAATTGATAAAAAATACACACGCAAAATAGTTTATACCAATGGGAAGGTATGCAGGTAAGGTAAGGTAGGCGTAAACGTTTGATCCCAGTAAATAACTCATCATCATCATCATGATCAACCCGTTACCGGCTCACTACAGAGCAAGGGTCTCCTCTCAATATGAGAAGGGTTTGGCCATAGTCTACCACGCTGGCCATGTGCGGATTGGCAGACTTCACACGCCTTTGAGAACATAATGGTGAACTCTCAGGCTTGCAGGTTTCCTCACGGTGTTTTACTTCACTGTTGAAGCAAGTGATATTGTTAATGTTTTAAAAACGCACATAACTCCGAAAAGTGAGAGGTGTGTGCCCGGATTTGAACCGCCGACCTCTGATTAGGAGGCTGACGCGTTAACCACTAGGCTATCACCGCTTAGTAAATTACTAAACACTACTAGTTATTGTATCCCTCCAACTTCTTTACTCTAGTTAGGTTTCGGATACCCCTGATAGCAAACTATAATAGATAAAAAATAAGTACTAAGAACTTTTTTCAAATTCCGATTTATTCGTCAAATTGCTATACGAATATACAAGCGTTAAACTGCAAGGCGAAATTGGAACAATGCGGAAAGACAATAGGACCAACTAACTCGACAGCCAATTTTTTGAAATGCACGCCGGATACATACGCGGGCACCTAACGCCAAGTATAACTAACCGATGCATATCTCCCTCAACAAAAAGTAATATCGCGGGGGAAAAAAATAATAATAACACGGCAATAGTGCGGGAGGAATGCACGAGATATGCTGAGGGGCGAGAGAGATAAAGAATATCTGAAGCACCTGCCACCCTTCACCTGGCGCGAGACTCTTTCATATTTGATTAGGTTTTGTCGGGACGTCAGTTGTGACTAGGAATGCTCCGGTGTAACTGCTAATGATGCGCGCTGTGCAATGCCTTCGAACACAGATTCTATGTACCGAGTGACATATCTCTGTGAATTTATTCAATGCGATCGATTAATTTTCTTAGCTCAACTAGCTAGAAAATATTACATCGTTTTACACATTACTTTTGCCCCTCTTAACCTAGAGATTTAGCACATTATCAATGTAAAGGTTGTCTTAGTCAATGAATTATCAAAAGGCCTAACATGATTACGGTAAATTCAAATTCAAATTCAAATAATCTTTATTCAAATAGTCTTTTACAAGGCACTTTTGACGCGTCAATAATTTACGTAGTAGTAATTCGATGGTGATAACTACGAGTACATTCGTTAACTTAAAACTAAAGCTATGAGGGTTCCAAACGCGCCTCGTTCCAAGAAGAAGCCCACAACAAACTTAACCGGGTTTTTTTTTTCCGTTATCACCATGTCACATAATCAATAATAAATTATAGTACCTATGGAGATAGAGCAATTCATACCCAAGCTTTTTTTATCGTTTATTTAATCCTTAATATCGTAATATGATTTTTCTGTAAGCTTTTGTTTTTGTGGGCATGCTGTTTTTTTATATTTGTTGTATTATTAAAAAAAAAAAAAGGCTATGTCTGTGGTTCTGAATTGGAATATCGATAGCAAATTAATTCCAACTTGCGGATAAGAAAACTAACTTCAGAACTAGTTCTAGTTCTCAAATGCCCGTTAATCTCTGCTCACTTGAGGTCAACTGACCGACGCAGCGTTGCACGTCTAACCGCAGGCGATCGGGCTCTCACGATACAACCGCACTTCAACTCGAAACGTTACAATTACGGATTACAGAAAAAAAAATCAACAAATATATAAATATGCTAACATCATGATCAACCAATTACCGACTCACTACAGAGCACGGGTCTCCTTTCAATATGAGAAGGGTTTGGCCATAGTCCACCACGCTGGCCACGTGCGGATTGGTAGACTTCACACGCCTTTGAGAACATTATGGAACTCTCAGGCGTGCAGGTTTCCTCACGATGTTTTCCTTCACCGTTGAAGCAAATTATATTTTTAAAAAACGCACATAACTCCGAAAAGTTAGAGTTGCGTGCCCGGATTCGAACCGACGACCTCTGATTAGGAGGCTCACGCCCTAACCACTAGGCTATCACCGCTTCAATATTCAACGAACGAACTAGTGCATATGCTATATATTTATATATTCAGATTTGCATTATTCGTGTATCGTGAAACGGTATTGCTTATTAGGTATGCACTCGTTCGTATATTTCAAAAACGCCAAATTATTGGGAAGTGGTTACCTTGGACTATACTTAAACGTTAGTTTAAAATTTTTAGGTCTTTAAAAAAATATTTGGCTTGGTTTTGCACTTGATATGTCTTCACAAATGTTTTATATTGTGTGCGTCAGTTGGCAGAGCGACCATAAAAAATTACTCTTTAGTAATAGGTTTATTTGAGTTGAAGTGAGTTATTACTAATATACACATACATGATAGCAACATATTGAGAACTCTTCACTGTGATATCTTTTCATATGTTAATCGAAACCATGGAAATTATTCAAGTAAGTAGACTATGTTGCTCGTTTGTACTTACTCGTAGCTCAGCAAGCTTACACGAAAGTTTCTATCATCGAACCTCATCCCTAAAATGTGGCTTTTAAAGTTGATACATACAACCTCTCTGTTGTATTGCGGAAGCAACATATCACTTTACCCTCTGACGTTTTGAAGCTTGTTTAGTCAAATGAAATCTTAGTATGTATCTACTCATTTCGTAGTTTGTGTTAAAGCGTTTTAAAAATAACATTAGCTTACATTTTATAAATTTCTATGTGTACTTTATATACCATTACCAATTACAATTGTGCTTGGATAGACAAAAGACCTTTGTCATATTTTAACTATTAATCATATAGTAGTTCTCCTTGAAAGATATATTAGCGTCTGTTAGTCGTGTGAATTCGTTCATTAATCTTTTTATTGAATCGTAAAGCATTTTTATAGTTATCCAGCTTGTGCCCGCGGCTATGTCTGCGTAGATTAAGTGTCTTTAATATTCCTCTTTCCTTTTGAATAACCAACGTTTGTAATTGAAGACGATCCCATTTCTTATTTCTTCTTATTTCTGTTCAAGTTCACGTTTCCGCTCACTTTCTCAAGTCTGATTTCGAAAATGATTGTCATGGAATGAAAACTATAGTTATATGTCATCGTTGTGAAATTCAGTATATTACATGGATGGATGGATGGATTTTGGATGGATTTTCCAGGATAAGAAGAAGCCTATGTGTTAATCGATCCTGAATAATGTATCTTTGTTCAAAATTACAGCTCAATTGGGCCTGTAGTTCGTGAAGCGTGCGTGCGTTGCGTGAAGGAGTAACAAACGTACATACTTACCTACAAACTTTCGCCTTTGAAGTATGTGTGATTAGCAAGGAAGTTTGCAAATCAACGTGCTGAGTTTTATCTATCAAGGCTAAGACCTACTAATGTACGTAATTAAAACGGATGCCCATTTAGGGTCCGTTCACACAGACCGGCTCGGAGAGGAGAGCAGATTTTTATCACGTTGGAAACAGTGTTTTGAGTGATTGTAGTAAAGTTTATTTTTGCATTTGCACCTTTTTTGTCATTAAAAATGCCTGAACGCGCTTCGTGTGAAGTAATAAAAGGAGCCGACCGGCTCCGCTTGCGTGCTCTTTCTCGCTCGCGCAGCCGATCGGCTCTGATTGCGTGCTCTTTCTCGCTTGCGCAGCCTGTCGGCTCCGATTGCGTGCTCTTTCTCGCTCGCGCAGCCGATGGGCTCCGATTGCGTGCTCTTTCTCTATCGCGTAGCCGATCGGCTCCGATTGCGTGCCCGCTGCGGCCGCGCCGACCGCCATTCCTATGTTCTATTTCAAGTAATCTTGCTAACAAATATATTTCTTCGTCGGAGCTATCTAAATCCATGTTTCGAAAAGCACACGTTAACACACCGAAAACAAAACTTAGACTGCGCGGAATACTGGCACTGCCTTTGTAGTGTATCCACCCGACTCCGAGCGCATCCGACCGGCTCCGAGCACATCCAACCGCACCCGCTTTCAGATCTCTTCCAGCCGGTCGATGTGAAATAGTTGGCGGCTCCGCTCCGGCCAATTCCAAGCGTATACGACCCGGTCTGTGTGAAAAGAAAAAAGCAGGCCGATGCTCTCCGAGCCGGTCTGTGTGAACGGACCCTTATAGTCCATACCTACAGGATGTTGTGTTATGTAACGCAATACTGGTTTTATAAGTATTTTTACATCTTATTAAATCTTGCTCATTCATTTGATAAGTAAATTATATAATTAACCTACATTTCAGTTTTTAAAGTCAAGCAGTAATGATAGCAAGAACACGACCATTACAAAAATCTATAGCTATTAATTGTTTTTTATTGGAAGCCTGTCCATATTTAGTTTTTCGTGGCGCTTATATTAGAGAATTCATAAAGTACGTCGTCTAAGCCGAGGTTCGGCCTCAAAGGAGGCAGACGTTCCCTTAGTTTTTTCGAGCCCTAGGGCTCAAAATTTCTTCTGGTAGAGCTTCTTTCCGAATCTCGCCAAAAAGTCCGGTTACGCTGTGGCAACCAATAGGGTTAGTTAGCATAGCTAATTGACAGAACGAAAACTGCGTCTTTTGCCCCATTAGTTGCGTGGAATCGCCATGTAGCGGTAGGGCTTCTAAATTGAATACATATTTGTTGAATTACTTTTTCAGTTCAATTTACCTTTGTACTTTCAATAACTTAGAAGTGAGATGTTAATAGGTTGAGAATGCGAGTAGTTTTTTACAATACTGCGATTTCAGCTGCGAATTTGGTTAAAGTGAGAATGAATTAATTTTTAGCAAAAATTTATGACATTTATAATTTGCGTTTGGAAACATGTCGGACTTTCGACCGGAAGTGCTTGCGGGCGAGCCGCGGGTTTCGACCGGAACTTCCTACCCCAGTGTTAAACTTTAGTACCTTAACTAAGTTATTAATTAATGCCCGGCTACCATCCGGCTGATATGAAATGCGCGAAGTTTTCGTATGTTTTTTCGGCCATGTTTTTTTTTTTGCTACACCGCGCAGTTTATTTATTCTGTTAGTACGTGCGCATTTGTAATCGTATTATTTTTGTTCAATTGTTTTTCAAAGTGTTGTTGATACCAATCGTTATTGACTTTTTTATTCACCTTTGAATGATAAAGACGGACATCACCTATGAAAAGTTACATAGTTAGTGCAATGAACAACCTCAGTAGCTTTCAGTTACTTATAGATAACTTACGAGTATAGATTGCATGACTTTGTTTAATGTAGGTATTTCAAAATCAAAGTTAAAAATACTCTATAATTTATTCATGTAAACCTAATACTATGACGCATTCATATATTAATTTCTTATTATTTTAATTCGTGAGGTGATGGTGCTAACTATATTCTTTAAATTAAAATGAAAGCTAGGGGGATTCAAGACGCGCCCAGGTGAGAAGAAACCCACGTCAAACTTTTTTTCTTTTAAATCTAAATGTTATTGAAAACTCTTTGTGGTTAAGTGTGTTGTATTGTATATCAGGATTTCTTAAATGCGTGTGAAGTCTACCAATCCGCACATGGCCAGCGTGGTGGACTATGGCCAAACTATGGATATAAGGATTGCAGAAAATGTTCAGATATGTCTGTCTTACCCGGAAAAGCTTCAATGAATGTACATTGTAGTTCTAATAGAGGCGACAATGATAAACTCCTTGCTCACTCGTTCAAACATTTAAGATTACGCTTCGCTTAAATAATAGTTTTGAGGGTTTCGCCCGGATGTACGTACCGCACACAATAATCACAACACACAACTTCTCGTGTTTGCATGCGACAGACGACTTAGCGAGTGTTAATTTGCAGTTAACTGATGAAAGGCAAACACTGTTAACACAACAAACTGATGCATCTTGGCTGCTTTAATATTTCACTTGTAATATGGAACGAGAAGTTTTAAAGCAAATATATTCACCGAGTGACTTGCCATATTAGTGAATACATTTCTCAATAAACAGCAAGTATTTTGCTAATTTGCTATATAATTATACGGAATATAGCAAATTATACTTGCTGTTTATTGTTTATCATGGACTTCCGCAAAGTAACGCCTGCTTCTATTCATTATTTGAATACATTTCTGTCTTGTGTATGTGTTATAACTAAATATTCGATTAAGACTCAAGATACAAATTTTGTAAGTAAAAACATATTTTTGAAGAACTTCGTGGCGAAGCGCGTGCGCTGTCGCATTATAGAGCTGGATGTCCTAGGTTCGATTCCTAGCTCGATGGTTTGGTGAGAAGCTTCTATGGCTAGTTACCACCTAACCGCCAAGGACGTGTTACCAAGCGATTTAACGTCCGGCACGATGTCGCGTAGACACCAATTAGCAATATAGGTTTACCACACCCTTAGAAAGGATAGCTCACTTATCGTCTTAGATTAAGAGCGTATACAAAAAAGATATAAATATTATATAAATTCCCCGCGGATAATGTCGCGGACGAATAACTAACATTACATAAAATAATATCACCATTATCGCTGATATATCTTTAATTGCTAGTAAATTTAATTAAGTTTACAGGTCATCCTTGAAAGCGTTTTTAGTACCTAAATTAGGTTTAATCGTTTAAAAGTTTTAATATTTATTTTGTAGTGTTTATTGTTTGTATTGTTTATAGTTTTCACTAAAACAAATGATCATGCATCGATAAGTATATATTATAGTTTATTTTTTAAATAATTTACCGCCTCTATTAAGTTCGCGTTGAAAAGCTAAAACTAAGCTAAACCGAAAGTTACAAAAATGACCAATAGCAGTCGAACTAAACGAAAGGTTAAAAAAAAAACAATGCCCATTATAGTTTGCCGATATTGAAACTTGGCTTCCGAAAAAACCTTTGCATTTATGAACGTTATTTGGCATGCTCCCCTCACAAGTTTTTATCTGACCTTTCCAAATACGACATTTGGCAGGACCCACGGGGAAATATCAGGTTAATGATCTCCTACATAATGCTATTACTTAATTGGAAATTCTAACCCTCAGATATTTTGTCAATGGAATGGATCCAATGACAAAACCTAATGAAACTTAGTAACGCATATTTGGGACCCCAAAATATTGTAATGAGAAGAAAAATTCAAAGTTATTCGAGCGACCAATCTATGACATTATAAAATAGAGAGACAAGAAAAATACCGCTTGAACTCGTGGCGTCTTAGTATCACTTCTATCAGCTACCTTACAACAACTCGATCTTTGTTCCAATATACTATCACATGTGCATGCATATTCTGGCAGCATTATGCCAGAATATGCATTAAAAATCGCACGTATAAACGTTTTTATTCATCTTATAAACTTTGCATGGTATGAACTTAGCTGGTAAAAGCTTTTTAAATCGTCATTCGCATGTAAACGTAAATAAAAATGATTCATACACTTTGCATGTTAATAAATTAAATATAAGAAATAGAAATGTCTAAAAAGAATGCTTTGTTAAGTATCCTGTAATTTTAGATTAATGTTGTGCGGTTATTTTGGGCCCTGTTTAGACATGCCATGTACATTAATTAATCTCACATACTGCAATAAGGCTGTTTCAAACAATTGTTGTCAGTTTTGTGGACTAATAATAATAATTAAAAAAAATGTGCTTTAAATAGCAAATAAGTATATAAAATTAATTAAAATATACTATATTTTAATTACTTTTATCATGTTTACGTAGAAAAGCGTGAAAATAAAGTAGTATTAATTTGAGTGAAAGTATTGTTATGCAAAATAAAACAGTATTACTTATTAGCCTCTTAAGATCTCTTCAGAAGGGCTGGCTTGTTTTTCTACTAGGTGTAATTAGATGATATGTTAATACGAGAACGTTAACTTAAAAAGTGGCAAAATCTTACCTTATTAAGAATTACTTGTCAAAATTTTACCTATAATTGATATAATTAATGAAAATAAGAATTTTATTTTGTTGTCTCTTCATTATATATATTTATTTAGTTGTCTACCCACTAATACAACATTTTGTACTTGTCTTAAAAGACCAACTTACTAGTGTTTTTGTGTGTGCTTTTTGTGGAATACTTACCTCTTTTAGATACCCAAAATAATAGTGAGTTTTAGTAAAATATCAGAATTGGAAAAGAGTTACTGTTTAGTTTCTTGCTGGCTAATAATATTCAGGTCCAAGGCGGCGCGGTGGTAGTTTCTATACCAAACAATAAACTTGACCTTTCAAGGTCCAAAACTAGTTTATTCTAAAATTTATGTTTTTAAAATTTTAATTTAGAAAATAAATATTTGACGCGACAATGTCGCGTGCAATATACGCGTGCAACTAGTAAAGTATATTTTACGTTCCCGGTGGCCAAGGGTCGTTGGCATTTATAGAGGGCATATGCCGACTCACCTGCCGATCCCCCTTCAGACGTTAAACTCCCCCGACACGTGGAAATATTAAATGTTACCTACTTGTTTTGTACCCGGCATGTCGCCTGTCATGGGGGCACTTATTATTTAACTGCCGTCGAATAATGAATTTTAAAGACAATGTCAAAGAAGGGTTAGGGTGGTGCGTTGTGACGTTGAAGCCCTAGTACGCACGGTCTTAAAAATCGTAGCGTTTACCACCAAAGGAAATTCGCATAGCGTATTCGATTAATAGCTCAACCCCGACTGTTTAAAATCCGACACTCTTTGGGAACACAAGTGTACATTTCAATACTCAATCAAGATCTTTAATAATAAAACATAGGCGCAGTAACATATAACTATCAAAAGTCTTGCAAAAGGCCAATTCTATACAATCTGGCTCTCATAAGTCGTTTGCCTACGACTTGTTTTTCTTGTAAGAAGTTTCTCGTTTTTGATGATTCTTCAATAAATTCTGATCAAATTCTCTTTAGTATCACCATAATCAGTCTTTCGTAGAATCAAACACAGCAGATAATGAATGAAAATCACGGGGGCTCGCTCTGCTTTGACATATTGAATCCTCCTTTCACAAAAAAAAAACTTCAACGGGGAAAAGAAGCTGGGAATTAGAGCATTATTTTATACGAACATGAGCTGTTCAATGATAGCACGACCTCCGTGGCGCAGTGCGTACGCTGTCGGATTATAAAGTTGGAGATCCTTGGTTCGATTCCCAGCTCGAGTCTGGTCTGGTAGGAGCCTTCGTTCATGGCTAGTTACCATCATACCGACAAAGACGTGTCAAGCGATTTAGCGTTCCGGCACGATATAGGCTAGAAAACAATTAGGAGCGTGGGTTTACCATACTCCTAACAGGTTAGTCCGCTACCATCCTAGACAGCATCATCACTTACCACCAGGTGAGATAGCCATTAAGGGCTAACTTGTAGTGTATAAAAAAACGTTAATAAGCGCAGATATGTATGTGTACTTGTATTTTTTTTTCATGCCAAAGGTTTAATTCGCGCGAAAAAATCGCCCGTGTGAGCGATACGTGTTTCACTCGGTGCTTTTTTATCGCAAAGTATTAGCGTTGATTGGAAAGCGCCGCGTTTAACGCAACGCTTTTTCAACTCCCGTGCGAACGAGGTCATCATTTTGTCGAGCGTTAAATGATTAAACCATTGCAGGTGCAATAGCTTTCCTTTTTAAGGTCATCGTGATAAAATGAATACGTTATCCTTCCTAATAGACCGATTGTTTTGCTTTTCAATGTATACTAATCCATAGGGTTAAGAGCTCAGTGGGAGAGGCAAAACAGATTTTAGTAAAAATAACTTCTTTTAGATTTCATTAATTTCAACGGCTATCTTAATCAAAACTAAACATAATTCCAAAAGTAATTCTAAACTTTCTGAATTTAAGATTTATATTAATCTGGATGCCGGAGATAATAAAATGGATGAAAAATAGCGAAAACATAGTACGATTAATGTAAACGTGACACAAATTCGTTTGAATACCTAAAAAATATTTTGCCATTTTTATTTTAGCACACTGCATTGTCTAGAAAATGTAAACAGCGTAGTTAATTCGCTCATTGAACGCAGCTGACGCATCCTACCATTGTAAAATGAGAAGACTAGTTATCCATGCGCATCCTGCCTCATTAAAACTAACCCGTGGCTCTTATTGCTTACAGCATAGAGATTATAACGCTGTGAAATTCTTATCCTCCGACCATACTGTAAGGGCTGCCACCTCTTTTTGAATAGGAAAGAATTTACACTTAGGAAAGTGCGCCATTATTTAAAGCGTACTTTTAACTCGTAATATTTTCCATTATATTTTTGCGTATATTTTTGTTTTCTGAGCATTAAAAGTAATAGTAATTAAGAGATATAAAAATGATGTGTAGTTCTCTATTTCTTCCTTATTTTTTATTATTATATTTAGAAGCTAGAACCTAGTGCTAGAACAGACAAAAGATAAGATAGGGTATCCCATCAATTTGCCCTATGTGCGTGTTATAGTTTTTATGCCACAATATTAAGAAACAACCCCAGAAATTATTATTTCGGTTAGTTTTTTATTTCTCGTAAGTTTATTTAAAGTTCAGGACAATTTGCACGATAGAGTTTTAGCTCCTGAGTTAATTGACCGTGAGTAGGTACAATTTCCATGCATAACAACTACAAAAACGTTAATAATTTAATCCCTTAATATTCAAAAATAAGAACAATAAAAAATGGTTGATAACCCTAACGTCGTCCCGTCTTACCTAGACATTGAGCTAAAGTGTGGGTGATCTCAAGGTCTACCAGTATTAAGCGATATGGATGCACGCTTACGTCGGATTATTACATTAAGTGCTGAGAGGTTACCTGATACCGGTTTTATAAGTTACGTGCAGATAAAAAATGCCAAGAGGATGTATCGATTGATATCTACAACGCGACGTCGCGCGTGCCAGGGGAATATGAAGAAAATATGGGTTAAGGAATTTATGATTGCCTTCGTATGAATTAGTTTTTCCGCTTGAAAAGTTGACTTGCTCATCTCAACTTTATCTATGCAAAAACACGCCCAGCGTTGCTCCGTGGCTGGGATGGTTTAACTATAGTTTAAATAATCTAAGCGTATTAGTAGCGACGATACTACAAATCAGGTATCAACCTGCTATTTAACACCTAGCGAAACAATAACACAATAATTAAAACATTATCACTATGTCGGCAGATAACGATAATGCCTAGGAAATTATAATGAATATTAAAATTAAATATTAATTCATCATAATTATTTATTTATTAGTTATATTTGGATTATTTTCTAGGAAGAGATGGATGAATTGTGTAAAAGAGGATATGCTGATAGAAGTGAGTGGCAGAAGAACACGTGTTGTGCCGACCCCACATAATGTGGGATAAGGGCAAGAAAAAAAAATGAAAATTTTCAGCCGCATAAAATATCTACTTGATTTTTCTTACATATATCTTGCAGTGACAAATTTAAATTAATTGTTTTAAGACCCAAGTCATGAGCAGTTCAAATTAAACTTATATTTATATAAGCATAAAAATATTAAGGCTTATATTTCAAAAGTAAAATTTAAAGTTTTTATATTGGCAAGTCACGAACTACCTATTCAATTCGTAGCTGACTACTCGTTAAGCATGTGAAACGGGTTTATCGCCGACGCTGTCATAGTGTAGTGAAAATTATATAGATCTACTCGCTTTCCCAGCGGATCGCTCATAGTGTGAAGCCACTTAAATGCAAGCGAGGGTGGCAAAGCCAAGCTATCCTTAGTTGGACACAGCACAGATGTATGCAAACAATTATACTCTGAATACTAAGACACTATGGTACCCAAATCGACCCAATGAACTGTTCAATTATCTTTTTTGTAAAATTTAAGGATATTTTTAAATCATCCAGTTTATTAAAACAATACTATTATTTATGTTATTCTATTTTTTTTTTTCACCACAAGTTAGCCCTTGACGGCATCTCACCTGATGGTAAGTGATGATGCCATACTCCTAATTGGTTTCAACATTAAATCGCTTGGTGACACGTCTTTGTCGGTAGGGTGGTAACAAGCCACGGCCGAAGCCTCCCACCAGACCAGACTCGAGCCGGGAATCGAACCCAGGACCTCCAACTTTTTAAATGCAACAGCGCACGCGCTGCGCCACGGAGGTCGTCAAAATTATAAGTAGTAGTGACACAGTTACATTTCTAGTCAGAGAACAATTTTGAAGACATTAATAGGTAATGATGACTCTTACATCTATCAATAAAATAACATCGATAAATAACCTACAATTGATAAATAGGCGCAACGTTACGAGCACATTTTTTTCCGTGGGCGTGTTATATAGAAAATGTACAAATAATTGTGGAGCAATCGCTATTGGACGGCTAGATGACCAGCAAAAACAAAAGCTACCTCTTGAAGTATTCGTATAGGGGTAACAAAGCCGTAGGCTAGTCGCTACTAAATAATACTTTTTAATAATAGTCTTTTCAGGCTCAGTTTGACATATTTTTCCATTCATTCTGTGCACCAGTGTTCCATTGTTGTTTGAATCATTGTGCCGGGGACCGATCGTGATGGTAGACCTATTTTTGTTGGTTGCAATGACTCCGTATTTTCTTCGTGATTTTCCGTTTGTTGATATTTCATCATTTCCACTGACATATTTTTGAAGAACTCCCTGAGGCGGTTTTAAGCTGTGCCTGTGTATTATATTATTATTTAAAAAAAAACTGAATTAATTTATTTCAAGTGGGCTTGCTTCTAGAAAATTTAAAATTTCTTTTTTTTCTACTTTCAAATCGAAGCAAAATCAAATCATTCATGTCAACCTGTAAAAGACAGTTATCTATGAATCCTTCATATATATAACATTTCTCATTATTTCTATTCGTGGTGATAACTGCACTCGTCAACTTAAAACTAAAGCTGAGAGGGTTCCAATCGCGCCAGGTCTTAGAAGAAGCTCACAACAAATGGGTTTTTGTTTGTTATCACCGTCCCACATAATCAATAATAAATTATAAGTAGCTATGGAGTTAGAGCAAAACACACCCAAGCTTTTTTATCGTCTATATAATCCGTAATTTCTTAATTGGATTTTTCTCTAAGAAATGTTTGATCTTACGTCGGCCTTGACTAGTTATAATTTTACCGACACATACGTGCTGGCAAGCGATTTAGCTTTCAGGTACAATGTCGCGTAAAAACCTATCATTATTTAATATTACTAGACTGCATCATCACTGCAGATGCAGATAAACGGTGAGATTGCAGCCAAGGGCAAAAATTACTCATATAATTTAAAATCACAAAATAAGCTTTGTTTTTAACATTTTTAGCCCGCCTTTAGCTTTCTTAACAGCATGGACTAATATATTAATACATTGTAAGCATTGATTCTCGAAAATATATTTCAAAATCTTACCAGCTATGCCAAGACCTAAATAATTTTGTTACAAATTGAAATGATATCCCGAGGTTACATACTGCGAAACTATAAACAAAATTGCCTATCGCGTGCTCCTTTGGCAATTTTTTTAACTTAAAAGTGCTCGCTCAATTTTCATAGGTATATTTTATATCGTGTACGAATGATTCACGTGTTTCGCTAGGTTAAAGTCGAGCGTGCCTAAACGTCGTTTCCATAATCACAGACTTTTAACGTTGATGGACCTCATTTATAAATAAACCTAACCTTCCTTAGCATTAGTTCACCGATCGATATTGATTGCTTACATTCAATAAATCACTGATATTAAGGTTTCTAGGTAAAGTGAGTTCATAGATATTATAGATGGACCTAGTGATCGGAGCTTTCTAGGTTCTCTTCATTTTGTGGTGTTGAATTGTAATGTGTCTTTAACAAATTTTATTTTCAAGGTAATTGTATTTGTAACAGTCTTCTTCTTCAAGTGGCTCTCAGCAGTCAGTTTTTTAAACGTTACTTGTCTTGTTGATGCCATTCCACTCCCTTATGTTTCTGAGCCACGACTTCTTTCGCCTTACAACACCTCTTTTTCCAGCAATTTTCCCCATCATAATAGTATGCAGCAGGCGGTACCTATCGTTACGCAATATATAACCTAGGTACGAGATCTTACGCTGTTTGATGGTTCTGACTAACTCGGCGTTCTTCTGCATTCGGGCGAGGACGCTGAAGTCAGCGTTGGACACTTTAGCCGTCCAACTCTGTAACAGTCGCCCATTATAATTAATGCATCATCATCAGCTTAACTAGCTTATAGCACTCTCTTTTATGAGAGACGGCCTTTGCTTAACATATGTAAACGATCTTAGTAATTGACACGTCTCTTCAATCTAGGCCGGTGGACATGTTCGTCAGTTCCGTAATGGTGAGCCACGCCGTCATTGAAGGGAAGCAATGGCTGGTTGTTTGAAACATTTTATATTATATAACGTAACTCTATAACGTATAGTACACCTCTATAGATGAATTATAAAAGTATTACGCATTCCACGGAAATCAATCAAGCGAGTAAGTGATCACCGTGTAGATCTATATATAGCCGATTATCACTTACCAAACGGTTTTTAACTTTTAAACTATTCAGTTTAAAAGTTAAATTGACTAGTTAAATAATATAGATTCTATTGAATAATTGATGCTACAGTATGAATATATTGTAGGATCGAATAATCAATACAATCTATATTATTTAATATTATAATGTAACCCGTTACCTTCGTTTAAACTTACTTCCAATAATTGAAACACAAGTTCCGAGCACACGCCGCGTCCACGTGCGAGACAATGATATAAATTACGACCACGCGTTCATTCCTGTACAAGTCTTAAGTTCCTATACGGTACACTTACATATATAGAATAAAATCTTTACGGCGTAGGTTGAATTAGCTATGCATCAATGTTTAGAATAGGTGTCTTTTAGGGTCAATATAAATACCTAGACCAACCTTGTTCTTTTGGATGATTATTTGAATTTGTATAAGAATTAACATGAGTAGATATAAAGTAATAAACAAACATTTATCGCATTTATAATATTGGTGTGGATATCATCGTCATTTTGACCGATAGACGTCCACGGCACGTAGGTCGTTTGTAAGGAGTTCCAACGTCCAAGACCTTGGGACGCTGGCTTTCAGCGGCTCCTTGCAACTCGATTATTGTCATTTGCTCTAGACTAATGCTGCGGTTTCGCTTATTACACTTTAGGACCTCAACGTCTATTATATCTCCGAGCTATATATGTAACTCTAGTTTTTCTTGAGTCACATAGCTCAATAAGCCCTCGTTACTACTTTCTGAGCTTAGGTTTCCATCGCTTGCTGAGTTCTCAGAGCCTCCTTATGTGGCCCGAAGTAAGCGTCCATTACAATAATCACTATGGGCCTCAGAAGATAGTGCACATTCACTCAGGGGACTTGACAATGATCGTATAAAATAATCGTAATTACAATTAGTACCTAAAATATTTTTAAATGTTGTGGGTACTCAAATAAAGGAAGGAAGTAAAGGAGTGTAAAATTTGAGTTACTTTCATTTCGTATCATTTGTATAATAGCTACGTGTACCAACATCTGTTAGATCACAATATACATTTTTGATGAATGTGATTTCTTAAACAAAGAGAGTCAGAATATAGAATCTATGTCAATAAAGATCAATTTATGTACGTTGTAATGAAACTCTGGTAGGGTTGATTTGGGGATATCTGTAAGGGTTTTTGGTGATTGAAACGCATGCAAGGTACAGCAAGTAAGAAACTAAATGTTAAAAATTTCACCTCATTTCTCAATCCTTATAAATATTATTACACACAAATATAAAAAAATCAAGAAAATCTTATAAAACATTATATACACAAGCACAATTTAGCAGAAAAGCTGATACTAATTTAGCGAACTTAATACGTGCGGTGCATGTGGAAATATGAAAATACATTATGTGGGTGTATATGTGGTACTTTATTTCAAATTCAGATGCAATCACGGGTTCATACGTTTTACGGTCACGCGTGGCGCATGCGCCAACTTGTTTGTTTGTACGACCGCGTCTGTTTGTTTTAGTAAAAATTTATGCCGTAGGTACCGGGAAGATTCTCCCCGGAACGTTTCCGCCTTTGAACTGTTACACGTGCCCTCTTTCTTAGTATTTTAGCACTATAGCTTTCGGTTAACATAATATTGTGACGCGTATTGGATTGAATATGTTTACGTTTGTGGAATGACATTTATGTGTGTTCTCTTACTAGCGAGACTATGTTTAATGGGATGTGTCAGAGGAAATATATTTACATATAAATATTAATACCTAAGTTATTATTATTATTATTATCAGTATATATTAGCTCTCACGCCCGTGTGCAAAATAAATATATATAAAAAACCAAAAGAGATATAATAAACTTAAATAGATAAAAATAAATAAACCTACATATACATTACATAGATACATATTTGCACCGGGCGGAGGATTACACCCCGGCAGGGGAGACCAAACGGCCGGGGGTCAGGGCGACAGGTTGAGAAACCGGCGGACTATCCTAGCCGAGTCCAGCAAGACCGCTTTTTGCATCCTGGCTGCGAGCGAACTGCCACGAAACCCCAGCCGCCTCAGATGGTGAGCGAGGCTAACTGGGATCAACCCATTCGCAGATATTACGATTGGGATGGTTTCAGCAGACTGCACATGCCACATGTCGGAAACCTCGTGAGCCAGATCGAGATACTTGCGCTTTTTCTCCGTCTCAGCTCTCACGAGGTTTTCGTCATATGGAATGGTGATGTCCACCAAAAACACCCTCGACTGTGCCCGGTCCACCAACACGATGTCAGGCTTATTCGCGAGAATAGTCCTGTCCGTGATAATGGACCGGTCCCAATAGAGCCGGACTCCATCGCGCTCGAGTACCGGCACCGGTGTGTACTGGTAATAGGGCAACCTCTCATCCAGGAGACCGTACTTCAGAGCAAGCTCTTGGTGAAGGATTTTGGCTGCTTGGTTGTGTCTGTGCAAATACTCAGTGTTGGCAAGCGCAGAACATCCCGAAAGCACATGTCTGAGTGACTCGCCGGGATGGCGACAGGCTCGACAGATGTCTTGAGTGCCATCCTTCAGAATATACTTTCGGTAGTTCCGCGTCTTAACCACCTGATCTTGTATCGCACAGACAAAACCTTCGGTTTCCCCAAAGAGGTCACCGAAGCGCAGCCACTGCACGGACGCTTTCTTATCCACGTGTGGCTCATTAAGAGCTTTAAAAAAGCGGCCGTGCAGTTCCTTCCCCTTCCATACGGTCTCCCGGTCAGAGGTGTTAAGTACCACCGGTTTCCGCCACTCGGCTTGGGCTAAGGATAGTGGAGTGAGTCCTTTATCACTTACTATGACCTCTCTATGCACGGGGGACTCCTCTTATTATTATTTATTATTTATTTATTATTATTAATACTTTTCAAAATATGAACGGCCGTATTTTGGATTTAGTTCTTAGTCTTACAAATAATTCTGATTGGATCAAAGTATCAAGAGAAGTAAATGCTTTAGTTACAATAGACAATCATAACCCACCCCTTCATGTCAGTTTAGAAGTTAATTGTGACTACTACATGAAACCTTCTCGTAAACCATTTCTCAATTTCTTTTTATGTGACTACGATAATGTTTGTATTGAATTGGATCAAATAGATTGGTTGTCTCTGTTTAAAAATATTCACTCGGTCGATACGAAAATAGACATTTTTTACCAGACAATAATGCCCATTATTTACAGACATACACCAATGCGTAAACCGTTAACCTACCTATATAATTATCCTTAGTTTATTAGAGCCACGCTAGTGGGCACTGTGCCCTTGTCTTTGGAGGAAGTGAGTTAGAGTAACTTTAATGCGGGTTGTTGTGCCCAGTTCTAAAACAATTATTATTACATGCTCGTGATCGTACCAGGACGCGCTTTCCAGGGCACGAGGCGTTTCTCAACTCCTTACTGGCATTCAGAATTTCAGATGGAGAAACTTAATACGCAATATTAACTGGCCTGGCCTGGGATTTCAGTTTAGCGTATCGTGTCCCACACACGAACCAGCTAACCACTAGACCAAAGAGACAGCGCTCGTGTATAATCCTTACGCAACTTTACTGATATTATTCTATTGCATTTCTAACAAACGTATTTAGTTTTCTGTGGCTTTCTTTGTCAGATGAAATCGAACAGCTTTATCTTATTTATCTTTATGAGTTTTATAGAAAATATATTCTTAGAAAAAAAAAATCACAGGAATTAAAATAATGAAAATTATATGAACACGAATAAAAAAAAAATGGTTTGATTTGATTTACATGTTTTCATAACGTTTTATTTTCTTATTAATACCCACTCTTACGTACTCAAGTAAATCGTGACTACGTACGAGCACGTGTAACTTCTAGCATTTCACATTGATTTTTAACTCCAGTAAACTTAAGCGGGAAGTTTTCGAATTTGGGGTAGCAAAAAATAAAAATGCTTCATCGATATTTGAGTCGTTATTTAGCATGCGGGTATTCTTAATCCAATTAATAACTTAATGTTCGTCAGACAGCCTGTCTAATAGTTTTACTAGATTATAATGCGTATAGGTATTCCAGATAGAAAATATTCCAAATCACCGTGATAAATTTTCTAATCACGTTTGAGGACAACACGAAACAAAAACCAATTGCGGTCTACGTCAATAGATCGTTGTTCATGTTCAAAATGCAAGAGTGCTACAGTTATGATATAGAATATAGTTGATTGTCACAGTGCATTGGTTAAATATTTTAAGTATCCTCCAACTAGTTATTTGCCGAATCACTGTAAAAGTTAAAATAGGAGAAATGATTGGTTTATCGAAAAAAAAAATGCTTGTTTGGCATATTCGTTAAAATTACAGTCCGATGATTTTAAAGCCAACAAGATAACTCGATTGGGAGCATCGACGTAACACTGACAATCATTAACGAATCGAAATCAATCAAACCGACTTGAATGATCAAACATTTTCATTATACGCTACGAGGCTGTAAAAATCACCTCGCAGAATTACGCTGATTTACGTAGATTTACGCACTATTATGTTGTTTTGTTTGTGGCCTCTCCCGCTATTAGGGCGGGCTGAATTATCGTATTAACAGTTACGACCACTTTTACGAGAGTTGCGTTATCGTTCACTATACTATATTGCTTCTTTTCATTGTTTGTGGCTTTTAATAGCCATTTAAATAATTGCATCGTAAAGCGACGTCCTAATAATTTTTCTCTTTCACCAACATTCCCAACAGGTTCAGTTTCAAACACTCTTTATGATTATTAAGTATATTTTTATACACGTCAAGAATTTCGTATTTCATGGAATTTGAAAACTTATTTCTTAAGAATTCAATGTGTTTTTTAGCCGCACTGCTGGCATTTGTCATGACATAAAAGTTATTAATAAGAGCAAGCGTAAATAAACCAAAACATTTTTTTTTTAATTATGCAATTTTTGTTCAGTCATTACATTGTTAGGGTAAAACATTGAAGATTCAATTACATTAGATTGCTACATTGTTTTGAATCCATTGTATAAGTGTAAGAAGCACTGCAATATCTCAAATGGTGATTAACATAACAATTCTGTTGAGAGCGAAGTCCTAGATTGTATAATTGGTCAGGATGAAAACAAATATCTCTTGGAGCAATTCTGTTACGTACTGAGTGGTATTAACGAGGGCTCGAGTACGAAAAACCTCAATTAAGCCGTAATCCGGTAGATACGGGCACATAAAATTAAAGCACGTATTAAAAAGAGTAGTACTGGCCAAATTGACTCGATAAAAAGAGCCGTATTGTGGAATATACAACAAAGTTTTTGTGGTAAGTCTCAGTAAATTTTGTCTCATAGAATTAGTTTTAAAATATTCTTTCCTTAGCTTAGTAACTTCATACCAAAATAGCTATAGGATTACCTTCAAGATGACTTAATGAATTAAGTTATCTTTACGGTACAGAGAAAACGTAACATATGCAAATTAAAATAAAGGACGAATATATTCCGAAACAACTTGATATGCGCTTTGACACTATTCACATGTTTAAGCGGAAAAGCTATTCATTAGACAGTAAGCATTCCTATAATGAGTTCCACTATCATGATTTCTTTGCATCAGTTTGATTCCTGTATTAACCGGATCGTAAAACCAATAATACTAAGAAGAGACAAACTTAACTTATAGCTTGGAGAAAAATCATATTACGATATTAAGGATTATATAAACGATAAATAAGCTTGGGTGTGAATTGCTCTATCTCCATAGGTACTATAATTTATTATTCATTATGTGAGATGGTGATAACGAAAAAAAAACTCGTCTTAGTTTGTTGTGGGCTTCTTCTTAGACCGGGGCGCGTTGGGAACCCTCATAGCTTTAGTTTTAAGTTTACGAATATAGTTATCACCATGAAATAACTACTATGTAAATTATTGACGCGTCAAAAGTGCCTTTTAAATGACTATTTGAATAAAGATTATTTTGAATTTGAATTTGATCAAATTTTTCAAATTCAAATTCAAATTCAAAATAATCTTTATTCAAATAGTCCTTAAAAAGGCACTTTTGACGCGTCAATAATTTACATAGTAGTTATTTCATGGTGATAACTATATTCGTAAACTTAAAACTAAAGCTATGAGGGTTCCAAACGCGCCCCGGTCTAAGAAGAAGCCCACAACAAACTTAGCCGGGGAAAGTAAGGCAATCTATAATTTTGAAATTTTCCACTGCCTGCTTTTGTCTTCATCTATATTATCTATAAGTAGTAATCCTTTATATTTAATTAATGTAAGTAAAAAAAAAGGTTTATAAAACAAGATACGAACGTGAGGTACAATTTTTACGAAAGATGAAATTCCTCATCAAGTAATGAATACACATGTAACGAGTCCCCTCACCCCCTTCTCATCAATTGTTTCGCGTGTTTGTGTTTGCTCTCGGTTGCTTGTTTTCATAACACAATGTCTGTCTTTGATGACGGTGTGTTTGTTTTGCGGCCACCTCTGGAAACATGTCTTGCTACCAAAACTTTGACGTTTTGATCGAAATAGGAGTTTTGTAGTTTCGCTTTTACAAAAACGTCATGATCTCCCTGAGTAGTCATATAATATCAAGATTTCTATCGATCGGTTCTACGGTTATCGGCATAAGCACAAAATTTATAGCGAAAATTAATTTTGTCATTGCTAACAATCTGCGTACCAAATTGTTAATCTCAGGGTGGGCTTGGTTCACATTATTCGCTTCGCCGACTTTTGGCCGTCGTCCACCACATGCATCTTACAGGCTCGTAGCATTGTTAATCCATTGTTATTTATAGTATGCGATGCATAATTATTATCTCGGTGCCGCTATGATAATTATAGCAGACACTGTTAGATCGCTACGCTATGGCGCACACGAGCGCCTGTATGAACTTGGAGCGTAACGTCTGTTACAGACTACGCATTAACACCCAGCGCCATCGATCGCGGCAGTGAAGTGCCTTAAATAATTAATATTGTTACTATATACAAATATACACAGATACATTTATAATAACAACATTCCGTAGCTGTGTTACTGTGTGTTGTGGAATCCAATTTCACTGGGGCGATGTGAACGGAATAGAATTGAACAGTTCGCGTGATAACCAAAACGACAACAGCCGTGACATGGAAAAAAGGAATAGGCGGTTATACCGGCGATTTGTTTCGGTTGACGAGGAGTAGATCTGTAGCCTTAGCGTGAAATAGTACACCTCGCAAACGGTGATGGTATACGAGTATTTTAACACTGCAACGCCTGAGTAAGTTGACCTAATCAGTCAAATCAGACTGTGTTGACTGATTGACTAATAATTATGCAGGATTGATTGTGTTAATCTTTATCTTAATATATTTTCATATTAGAGTTGAATAACTTTCTTAATACATTCTTAAATCTAAGCAGATTACGTCTCTTAAATTGGTGATAGGGTCGCACAGACTTTGTGTATCTAAGGTATACTACTATTTGAAATTAAACAATTTTTAATATTGCCTACCACTAATTCTTACTTGAGGAAGTGACAATAACTGTAAATGTGTCGATGAACGATGCGGTTATCGAAAAACATATACAAGTCATCGACATACGCATCGAGTTATGCAAGTTCGTACTAAAGGTATGGATCGTTCACATTGCAATTGGCCCGCTGGGTCATCGACTCGGCGGAAAAAGCGACGATTGGCTGATTCCGTCACTAGTGCAGTGTGGAGCGACGCGCGTGCACTCGATTGTGCGGCACCTACGTTTTTAATTACCTGAACTATTTCCATTACTTATTTAATTTTTAAATGTTAATTACAATTTTACTATTCAGTAATTTCAGTCAGTCGGTTTTATAGTTAGAAACACAAACAGCAAACAATGCGAGCGCCGCGGGCAAAAGCTGGTAACATATAAAATCTTAAAAGATAAGTTTTTGTGTTATTCCTTGAAATGAAAAGGGGACATTTTTCCGGTATTTGCTGTCTGGAGGTAGAATCCATCAAAGGATTAGAGGGGTGTCTCGGGAGCGAGACGGGTTTATCGGTATTTTCTCGATGTGGAATAAATTATCCGGCACTTAAACGACACCGTGCAGATTTTAAACGCTCTCAATGTTTCTACACGAGCTCGGGAGGAATCCCGATTGTTTTCAACGATTAAAGTGTGGATATCTTGTTCAGTTTGAAAAGTTTTCTGAGCATTCCTTCGGTTACCTAATCCTTGTGGAGTGGAAACAAGTAGATACGTTTTTTATTTCAGATACCATTTGTGAGTTACGTTTTTCAATCGTTCACTAAAGTAATAACGATGATTATATTATATCCATACGTTTAGCTTTGAAGCTTTATTGGTGTACATGAATACACTTTTATAGATAAAATCGCATTTATAAAATCACCTGAGTCTGATAATCAGTGTTTTAGTTTTTCAAACAAAAGGATGGATGATTAAATTTTTTTAAGTTTGCTGTGAGAAGTGAGTTTGTTTGCGGTTATCGCATTGTGTTTTATGAGTTTAATCATTGCTTGTTGAAAATAAGTTTTGTTTTTAAATGAACAATAAATTATTAATAATGGAGCAGTTAACAAAGCTGATATTTTTTTTATAATTGCAGATAGAGTTTTATAAAAATAATCTTCACCATCATTATTATCAAGCGTAAAGTGTCTCCTTTCAGAAAAGAAGAGCTGATGCCGTAGTCGACCACGATAAACTAGTGTTGAGTGGTGGACTTGATATATAGACAACTAAATCTCAAAGTGAAACCCTTTGAGTAAATGTTATTTGATTTTTCAAAACTCTTAAAAGTTTGAAGTGCGTGCCGAAGATCAAGTTCGGTTCCCCGAAATTGACACCCAAACTCTTAACCACTAGGTCATCACAGCTTCATTATAAATATAACAGAAGAGTTTAATGGAATATCTATACAAAAGCTTTGTAGACGCGGTTGAAGTTACATAGTTTGGAAGTAAATCCGTTGCAAACAGGCAAAGCGGCGGAGCAAGCACAAATCTCTACGTTTCAATCAGCACCGATTGAGGTCCAACCACTGCACGCTGCCAGTGAGATTATAGAGTGCATGACGTAGCAACATTAAGCGGTACGTCATTTCATTTAGATGGAAATTGGATGTGGCTGTAATAGACTGAGCTCTCTAAAAGACCTCCATTGAAGTCAATGAAAATGTAGTACATTTTTTTATTACGAAATTTCACAGTGAAATTATACAGACAGTAATGAAAGGGCCCGACATTATTTAATTTGTATTTTAATTATATTGTGGGTTTTTTTTTGTGCTGAAATTGAATAGAGGTGGAATACTCTGGTAGATTAAATAACAGTAATGATTTGATTTAATTAAACCACTTTGTGGGGCAGCTTTATAGTTTAATTTTTTTTACATATTGTAATCTGTTATTACGCTTTGTAAAGGGTAATAACAGATAATATCAGTCGTTGCTCATTTTTTTTAATGAAATCCTTACTTACGGTTTTATTTCCCCCGCAGGCAGAAAATGATTGATTTTTATCCTTTCGCCATAACTTTTACGAGTGCTATTGATTTATAACTAGCGGTGCCTGTGACTTCGTTCATCGTTTTTTTGGTCCCTTGGGGGATTGTTTTGCCCACAATATCATCTGCTCATCTCCAGAACGTTTCGCTTTTTATCTTGTGCGTGAGAAATTTTATAAAATACAAGAATATACTCGTATATTTTCGACTGTACATAGGATGTTCCTTAAAATTTCTTGTTCATTTGAAAGTTGGTTTGAACTTTTGTGAAGTGGCATTTCCAAAATTAAGTGTAACCCTACCCCTTTGAGTTGATGCTGGAGGAACAAGAAATGTGCAGGATACCCTAAGTATATATAACCCCCTGCAGTATATATAATGTGCTTAGGTTTTTTAGTATGTTCTCAGTAAGTAGATATGATGATTGGTGTATAAAAGAGTATCTTTATTTCTAGGTCAAGAAACTTAAATTTTCTAATAGAGATAAAATATGGATATGATAATAATGTGACAGTCAAACTTCACTAGGTGTCCTGTGATCATCTTTCCGCTTCCAATTCCGTTCCCATCAAAGTGATTCCGATCACAAAGCGTTTTAAAACGACTACGTCACTTGGGTAGCGTTCCCATTAATTGTTACGTTGGTATGCCAATAACGTTTTCCATTTCGGTCTCGTTCCGTTTTACGATTAATCAAACGGCCTTTAGATTTGGTCAAACGGCTTTGTTACAAATTTTATCAAACAAAAAAAATACATTTTATCTTATCTTAGCTAATATAATTACTCTTGTTTTTAAAGGATTCATACATTCAGCATTGCTAAGATTTATGTTTTATGATTTAGTCGTGGACATGTTTTGTTTTCTTATTCTTGTTTCTTTTTTCGTCTGTCCTTTCTCATCCATCTTAAGAACTAATGTTAGAGTTAAATGGATTTAATTCGAGGTTAGTTTTACAAAATTTGATTAATATAAGTTTTTCTAGAACCATGTTGTATTATGTATGTAGGTTACATTTCCTTTTACTGCTTAAGTCGTTAAAACATGTTAGTACTTGCATGTCAGTAATTAAGTCAATGCAATTCGGTGCGCCGGCGCAAGAAAGTGAGTGGCCAGTTTGAAAATGGCAGTAGGAACGCAACGCGTGGCCCTTTTACAGGGCTGTAGCACAAGTTCTAAATAATAATATAATTGTAATATTAAATGTATTATTCTATAGATCTTCTTTTTTTTGCCGTTATCCTACTATATGTGGGGTCGGCACAACACGTCTTCTTCTTCCACTCACTTCGGTCAGCCATCACCTCACCGATACCTTTTACACGCATAGCCTCTTTTACACAATATATACAGCTAGTCACGTTATTTGATTATACCTTCATACTTTATTAATTTAAAATGCATATTGCATACTTCCAAGTGCTGGTCTATAAAACACCAATAAAATATCATATACATAAGCACCGATTGTAAATTATTTAAAGAAATAGATGAAGTTATTTCTACATTAGCTTTTCTTTTCCTCCGTGGAAGAAAACAAAATGACAGATTTATAAGATTCTTTTAATGGGGTAATCCGTAAACTTTTAGTATATTGTAGTTATCTATTCACGGATGGTGATTTCTTTACTTTAACCTATTATTATAAAACTGGTCTATACAGTATAATGTAAGGAATAATTTAACATGCAGTAATGGTTAATTGTCTGCTCGATAATAGCGAATGTCGTATTAAATGTTAATGTATACGTAGATGACCTTAAAAAGTATTAAGTAAGGGTACATACGCACACACAAATAATGAGTAGATAAGTAGGGTTATGAACATTTTCAAAGTAATTTTATTTAATTAAATTTCTGTTTGTTACAACCCTAACTATTAAAGAATGCTAGACACGTCGCATGCGCATTCTCTCTTTGTATGTCCACAGACATCGCACGAAGAATGCACATTGAAAATGGTTACTCAATTCACTATATTTAGTTTAATATGTCAAGAATTCAATCATAAACGTAATTATCTGTCAAATTTTAAATACCATTTAATTGTGTATTTTGTTTTCGAATTCCATCCTACGACGAACGGAAGTTTTTGGCGGTGTGTGTTGCGGTGAAAATATGACAGTTATAAATGTCCAAGCTTTTTAACACTACACTTAAACTATTATGACGACCTCGTGGCGTAGCGCGTGCGCTGTTGCATTTTTAAGTTGGAGGTCCTGGGTTCGATTCCCGGCTCGAGTCTGGTCTGGTGGGAGGCTTCGGCCTTGGCTAGTTACGTGTCGCCAAGCGATTTAGCGTTCCGGCACGATGTCGTATAGAAACCAATTAAGAGTATGGGTAACATACCCTAACAGGTTAGTCCGCTACCATCTTAGACCGCATCATCACTTACCATCAGGTGAGATGCCGTCAAGGGCTAACTTGTGGTGTATTAAAAAAAAAAAACTGGTGCCATTGTAAAAAATATAGACGAAATAACCTGGCCCAGATGCATGAAGGTATTGTCACGACCTTTTCCGTTACTTGATACTTTTTCACACATGATTGCGTATATCGAGTGCCGCGTCGACGATATGCTTACGGGATATTAGACGTTGAAAGTGAAGCCGTAATTTTAAGTTCCTGTGATAGAACGCGTACTACTTACGAATCAAACGAGGTATAAGTAAATAATTATGTGAGCATTGACAGCTCCCGACTAGGTTTTGTTTTTATAGACTACAAGGGAGCCGTTGACGGCAATCTAACCTGATGGTAAATGATGACGATAGCGGGTAGCGAGCTAACCTATTACCATACCCTCAGTATAGTAAACACACAAACACGTAATTGGTTTCTACAGACATGAATAGGATGTTAGATTTTTTTATACACCACAAGTTAGCCCTTGACGTTATCTCACCTGATGGTAAGGGATGATTCGGTCTAAGATGGTAGCGGGCTAACCTGTTAAGGGTATGGTAAACCCATACTCCTAATTGGTTTCTAGACGACATCGTGCCGGAACACTAAATCGTTTGGCGACACGTCTTTGTCGGTAGGGTGGTTACTAGCCTCGGCTGAAGTCTCCGACCAGACCAGACTCGAGCCGGGAATCGAATCCAGGACCTCCAACTTCATAATGAGATAGCGCGCCCACTGAGCCACGGAGGTCGTCAAAAATATAGAAAACCTAATATCTAGAAGTACCCCATCATTGGATGAGAGATAATGATATCGAATTATAGTAAAAAAAGCCACGAAGAACGAGAGTGAAGTAAAAATGTATCGTAACTTTACTGGTTGAATTCCTGGTATACCCCGTTACTCACCATGCTCCTTAGGGAACATCAAGTTAAGTTCATAGTTGTTACTTTATAGTTTACGAATAAGCATGTTCCGTACGAGAACTTTCCGAACTTTCATGTGTAGATAGAGACCCTATCTACTTGTATAAATATTATGAAGTAACCTTAACTCGCCATTTTTGTATGTTACATAAGCAACTGCATTTTTGTATCCGTCATCAAAATATAGATTAAAATATGTCGAATTGCATCGATGCCAATACTTTCGGACATTTCTATTCATACATAAAACTAAAGTATGGCTCGGTTTTTGTACAGAATATTTTTTTATTATCTGGTATGATATAATTATGGATATCTATCTACTTTTTATACTAGGAGAGAATAACCTTGTTAGTGTCGTGATTAGCAACGGATACGACCGACCTTAGTCTAAGGTCAAGCCAAAAATATTTAAGTATTGAAATTTTTCATAACCCAATAATTGCCCGGAGGTACCCGTTGTCTACCGTCGGAGAGCACTATGAGCCATTGATCCTGATTGTTATCACTAATTTCCTCCTCCAGGCGAGATGCCCAGCAGTGGGATGTTGTTAAGCTGTTGATGATGTTGATGATGAATATAGACTAATAGCCATTGTCAGTTACAAATCACAAGGTGATAAGTTTGTGCAAAGAGCAGCGTGTTAGATCTGATATTGCGATTTCTACTGCATTTAATATTAGATATAGTCCCACGAGCAAAATTTGTATTTCTATTATTATTGGTTAGGTAAACTTACAGCTAAAGCAGAAGGTAGAGGAACAAGTTTAGTAGTAAAGTATAGCCAATTATAAGTTTTCACAAATAAAAAAAAAGGAATTTTGCATTGTGAAGTGACCGAGGAAACAACGTTGCGAAATATTCATCGTACCTATCAGATATAGTGCAAATAATACTGTGTTAAGTGTGAAATAGTTTACAGACAACATCGCTATCAATTTGTGGCGATAGTGTGGTATATTGATTAATACCTACGGGCCAAGTAAGCGACTAACTATTCCGTGTAGCCAACGAAATTTGTCGGATAACTAAACTCGTGAAGTGTCGTTAACGAAACATATTATTAGAAATTTGTTTCATCACTCACCCTAACCAACTTAAAAGGTAAGTTTAACTATCACTTTGCTGTAAGGGACAATTGCAAACTCGCGATCTTGATCTTGATGGCGACCCCGCACCGGTAAACGTAGCGTTGGTCGACCCCCAACAAGGTGGACAGACGACATCAGACGAGTCGCAGGGAGCCGCTGGAAGCAAGCGGCCCAAGACCGTGAGCATTGGAACTCCCTACAAAAGACCTATGTCCAACAGTGGACGTCTATCGGTTGAAATGACGATCTTGATGTTCATAACAAACAATTCCGAAGATTTGTACAGTTTCAAGGTTGGTAACGTTGAAATTTATTGGCCAAGAATCGGGCACCTTGTGGCGTGACAACAATTTATTGAGTGAAGTTTTTGGGATGATGATATTGGCTTTCTTTCTTGGTGGCTTTGCTGGGCTTATAAGGCTCCTGTAACTTTGCATTTTGCCCCACCAGCGCGATTGCCTTCTATCTACGAGTATAGTTCTCGAGTTGCCAACAATACTAGTTGTCACCAAAACAGCAGCAATTTCTTTAGCTTAGCTGGGAGTGCTAAGTCTTTTTTTGGTCTAAAATTTAGCGCTGACTGCTAAACTGCATGCTATCCTGGTAGCAAGTGATCACGTCGTTTAAAATGATAGAGACTGTTAAGGATGTGGTAGTTGTATCAAACTTATGCTTATGCTTATAGTTTAGTTTAAGGGTGGGGGTGGTAACAAATAATGACCGAAGCTTTTTTTTGATACACTACAAGTTAGCCCTTGATGTTTATCTCGCCTGGTGGTAAGTGAGGATGCTCTCTAGGACCGACGCGGGCTAACCTGTTAGGAGTATGGTAAACCCACACTCTTAATAGGTTACTACGCGACATTGTGCCGGAAAACGAAATCGCTTGGCGACACATCTTTGTCGTTAGGATGGTAACTAGCCACGGCCGAAGCCTCCCACCCGATGAAACTCGAGCCGGGAATCGAACCCAGCACCTCCAACTTTATAATGCGACAGCGCACGCACTGCGCCACGGAGGTCGTCAAATTTCCCTTCCCATATTAAAACACTAGCGAAAATTCAGTTTTCAAGCTTAATGTTTAATGTATAACATTTAATATATATATTGTTAAACTGGAAATAGGACTTAAATAATAATGTAACCTCAGTTAGCACAAAAAACTCTAAACACAATGTCGTGCAAAAAACAAGTGCAGACATCAACGGCTGCAAAAGGCTATTATTTAAAGAGATGAAGTAATGGCAAAGGCGAATTGCGTGTGTCTTTTCCGAGGCATTTTGTTCAGTAATCCAATAGTGGAAGATAAAAGTGGTGGAGATAAAAGGGGTGCTCTAATGGAATTAAACAACGGTGGAAACGGGGTTGGTCGGTTGCTGTAAGCCGGACTTGCGGAATGTCTGTGTTTGTCGGGATCGCTCCGTGTTTATAACTTAGTGGATTTTTGGAACTTGGGAATTTTGCTCTAATGTTAGCGGATGATGTTGTTTGAATACAATGTTATACCTATTAATTATAATAGCCTAGTAGTTAGGACATCGGCCTCCTAATTAGAGGTCGGGGGTTCGAACCCGGGTACGCACCTATTATATATATATTATCAGAGTTATGTGCGTTTTTAAGCTATTAAGCAATAATATCACTTGCTTCAACAGTGAAGGAAAATATCGTGAGAAAATCTGCACGCCTGAGAGTTCTGCATAATGTTCTCAAGTGTGAAGTCTGCCAACCCGCACATGGCCAGCGTGGTGAACTACGGCCAAACTCTTCTCATATTGACAGGAGACCCGTGCTCTGTAGTGAGCCGAGAATGAGTTGATTATGATGATGTCATGATAACCTATTAATATAACATATAGAAGTGGGGCATTTGTCTAGTTTAAAATATGTGTAACTACGGGGGTTAGATTTCTCGGTTGATTCAAGAATTGTAAAGAAATGTATTTTTCCCATAAAAGTTCTTAATACCAATCCGGAGCAAATTGGAGTTGTATGGTGGTATTCTATAATATTTATTTTCAATATATTTTGTTCAATATACCGAGGTACCTTGTTTTAAATACAGAACCATCTAAGAAAGGGGTTTAAATTTCTCCTTACACAAATAGCAGATAAACAGGTTGACCCGTATCTGCGAGAGTATATTCTAAGAAAAATAGTTCCATCGTTGCAAGCAGAGAGAGTTCTTGCGGTAGTTAGTAAAATCATACAAATAACGTTCAACGAGCTGTTTTTGTATACAACATATTGACAGTTTCGAATATTTTCACCCTAACCTAGACGGGAATCCTCGTGATAAAAAAGAAACGACACAAAAACGTCCGACGAGTTATTTCGGTATCAGTTATCCGTTATTTATTCAGATGAAAAGCAAAAGACTCACTACAGAATTACGTTTGATTTGTAGGTCGATTAGTACAAGCTTAACCATCTTGCCCGCTGCCAATAGGTCAATCATTTTATTAGGGATGCCACCTTGCTATCTATCTCTTATACTTTAAAGCAATTTTAGCATTAATAAAAATTGACGTCACGGTCAAAAAGTCAATAGGGCTGCCAGACGTTAAGGTCGCGTTATATGTGTAGCAAATTAATAATTTGCGTGGCATAAGGTTTTTCAAAATGCCGTTTATCACTCAACAGTTCTGAATTTATCGCAGGCGACTATTTATGCCCTGAAATAGTGTTCAATATAGAGCATCATATTTTTATCGTTTCTATCTGGTGGCAATTGGCATTTAATTGCATCACCTTAGTTGCAATTTTGAGGTGTTGTTACTTTGTTTCAGTAATAAATAAAGTTGAAATAAGTATATAATATCTAGACCGTAATAGTATGTTGCAGTAAAATTATTCCTATTGGTAATCAGTGTGTTAATATCACATGATATACTATAGTAATTAGTGATAATTGTTCGGTTTGCCTAATGTTGGTTCTATTATCCGTTTCAAGGGATCGGAATTTCACAGGATGATAAATAGTTGTTATACATCCTCTGCTAACTATTGTTCCAATTAATTTATTAAAAGCGAGTGTTCAGTTTACTGTTTGGATAGTAACAATAATTGCTGGGGGTGAAATATTAATTTGATTGTAGTAAGCTTATTATCCATTCAATTAGTTTTATCTAAAACCGAATTCGGCAAACGCGTAGTTTATTGTTGGGAATGCAAATGCACTAATTGTATTCTATGTTCGCTGACAATATTTTGTCAGCATTGCCTAATTGCAAATTTTGGCGTTATGTTTATTCTTGTTTAGTGATACAAACAGTACATCTCATCTTAACTCTAAAAAAACCATCAAGTCTGTAACACCGTTCAGAATGGCGTTCATCACTCAGCTTATGCAAAAGGAAACACTGGTTAATCTAAAATAATATTACTATGTTAAAATACAAAAAAAGCAGTGATGGCTAATCCTCCCTTTCCAAATTAATTTCTGATAGAAACTTTAAATTAGTAAACAAAAAAAAAAAACCAAAACAGCGTGAGGGAATACACCTGCACGCCCGAGAGTCGATTATGATTTCAAAGGCTTGTGACGTCTATCAATCTGCACTTGGCCTGCGTGGTGAATTAAGGACACATACACCCTTCTCATTCTGAGATGAGACCCGTAGCATGGAAACTGACTTATCAACGCGCAATTGCCAACTCGATATTCCAGAATCTGTCAGTGTATAAACATATTTAAAAAAAAACACATTGGTCTGGTTGTCGCAGCAAAATGGGCTTAATTTTCACTGTATATCATGTACATCAGCAAATATAGGCACTTTTGTTATGTGCTTTTATAAAAGTGGTAACAGTCTAGGTTTAAAAAAGAAATGTGCCGGGTGTCAACCCTATCGGTGCGATGCACCTGTCCTCATCGCTCAGCGCCACTGCGCCAACATCTGTCGGAGCATGCACTTTTTACTTTTTTTCACCTTGTTTTTTTTTCTCCTTTTGCCCCTAATTGCGTAGTAACAGACGGCCTACGGTTAGGGCATTGTCACACTATCACATTCGCGTTGACTACGAATAAATAAATATTTCTCGATCTATCAATAATTATTAATTAGTTTACTTACTACGTGTGATTTCAACGCAGTCATGCTTTCAGTAACCCAAAAATTCGTACTTAAAATTAAACAATAATTTACGATTGTTTCTAGCGTTACAAGATTTACTCAGTCGACTACGAATAAATTAATATTACTCGATCTAACAATAAGTATTAATTAGTTTACTTACTAGGTGTGATTCCAATGAAGTTATGCTTTCAGTAACCTAAAAATTCGTACTTAAAATTGACCAATAATTACGATTGTATCAGGTTACAAGATTTACTCAGTCAAAAACATGAAAGTTTTTTTTATTTTGTGTAATGCTAGTGACTTTTTAAGTGTGATGCACCTATTTCGTTATACATGCTATTCAATTGTTTAGTAAATTCTAAGTGATTATTTTTCATTTAAACCAGTAGTGATAACTATTTTTTTTATAAATTTTATTATAAGTACATGAGCTGGATTACGGAAAATTCAGGGTTAAATTATTTCAGGTTGTGGCTTATCTGATTCTTCAATCGTCAAAAGAAGTCTGAAAAAGGTATTTGGACTGCTGATTCAGTCAAGTTTCTATGTTAATCAGAACCTCATATAAGACCTTCTTTCCGACAAACGAAATTCTACTTGCCGTTCTTTTTTTTTTGCTAGTAGCGAGCCAGTGTGATAACGCTCTTAATGCGTTCGAGCACCCAGCGTTATTTTAACGAGTTCACAACTACAGAATTAGTTTATTTTTTATGTTACGTAAGTGGTCGGGACAACTCTTCATACCCTGTCACTTAGCACTTTGACAGGAGTTGCAATTTATCATATTTATTACAGCGTGGCCGGACTGTGTTAGTTAATGCGCTGAAAGACAAATAGAAAATGTTATATTCTTATAGATATGCACCCTAAAATTGTTTCTGATGCAATGGACGTCTGGGATGGACGCATTGCGACCGACGCGCACTGAGCTCAAATAAAATCAAATTCAAAAATAGCTTTATTCACATAAACCTATTAGAGGTATCTATGAATCGTTAATTTTATTATTTCTATTCGTGAAGTGATGCTGATAACAACAATCGACAACTTAAAACTAAAGCTAAGAGGGTTCCAATCCACCAAGCTGGCCGTGTGCGGATTGGCAGACTTCACACGACTTTGAGAATGTTATAAACTCTCAGGCTTGCACGTTTCCTCACGAAGTGTTCCTTCACCGTTAAAGCAAGTGATATTTTAATTGCTTAAAAACGCACAAAACTTTGAAAAGTTAGAGGTAGGTGCTGCCCGTATTCGAAACCTCAACCTCTGATTAGGAGGCGGACGCCACCAGGCCATCACAGCTTCGCATCTAGAATAAAACTAACGTATTATTTTCTTTGCGCTAAAAGTACTACCTATCTCAGTTATTCTATTTCAGTTATAAAACATTATTAAACGATACGCTTTTAAAACAATTAAGTTCTACAAGCAAGTCGTTTATCAATGTTCGAAAGGGGTTTGAGGATTGCGGATTTGAAATTTGTTTTTAAACCAATGGCGACACAGTGAAATCGTGCCTGATCAAAATATAGTAAATTATAAATAAATATCATAATTTCATTATCATTCATTCAATATATCTGTTAAGATGCTGATATAAGGTATATGGAACCAAACATGTTTTGCCTTTACAGGCGTACTAATATTTTTTCTGGAGTGTCCTTTATTATTACTGTTACAAAGACAATATTTTATTAGAATTTACTAACTAGGTGTACAGGTATTCAATTCAATTAGTCCTTTAACAGGCACTTTTGACGCGTCAATAATTTACATAGTAGTGATTTAATGGTGATAACTACATTCGTAAACTTAAAACTAAAGCTATGAGGTTTCCAAACGCGCGCTAGTCTAAGAAGAAGTCCACAGCAAACTTAGCTAGGTGACGACCTCCGTGGCGCAGTGCGTGCGCTATCGCATTTAAAAGTTGGAGGTCCTAGGTTTTATTCCCGGCTCGATTCTGGCCTGGTGGGAGGCTTCGGCCGTGGCTAGTTACCACCCTACCGACAAACACGTGTCGCAAAGTGATTTAGCACAGATTAGATTAGATTTAGATTTCCGGCACAATGTCGCGTAGAAACCAGATAGGAGTGTGAGTTTACCATACCTCCTAACAGGTTAGTCCGCTACCATCCTAGACAGCATCATCACTTACAACCAGGTGAGATTGCCGTCAAGGGCTAACTAGTGGTATATATAAAAAAAATCAAATAAACGTTTGTTGATTATATCTATGAGCAATGATACACAAGTTATTTAGAGAGTCTTAGGATTAGTCTTAGGATTGTATACATTGAAGTCGTTTCGAGGTATCCAGTCTATTTGTAAAACACGTTTTATTTTTATTTATGTGAGTTGTTTTTTTTTCTTCTTTTTAATAAGTTAACGATTTTCATATAAACTTTGTCTTCGAACATTTGGAGCCATTTGCAATGATTTATCGTCTGTCGTTCCAGAGTTTGAAATGCGAAATGAAAACAAAAAGCTTTGTTATACCTAACTAGAATTTTATTGTGTTAGATCATTCTCTTGACAATGTTTCTCTACGGTCGGTGGACGGTATTTAATTTAGTTTTATTGTGTCTCCAAAATATATTCGCCTCTAAGAATTTCGCGATCATATAAATAATGAGAACATTCTAGATTCAAGATTTCCACCTACTATTCAAATTCAAATTCAAAATAATTTTTATTCAAATAGTCCACTGGCACTTTTGACGCGTCAGTAATTTACATAGCAGTGATTTAATGGTGATAACTATATTCGTATATTCGTATCGTATATAGTCATATTCGTATTATAACCATCTGTATCATTATATCTACTTATTAATACAGAAAAAACTTAGGGCTCTGTTATCTCCGCCAGATATAACGATGGCCTGAGTTTTAGCTATCACATAGATTTGTTCGAACCGTCGCGGACTATAGAAAAATAAAACTTAATAATATTGTTTTAAAGTACAGATTTAACGAAAGTAACGCTTGCTTTATACGAATATTTTCACAATCAATCAAAATCATCATGATCAACCCATTACCGGTTCACTACAGAGCACGGGTCTCCTCTCAATATGAGAAGGGTTTGGTCATAGTCCACCACGCTGGCCATGCGGATTGGCAGACTTCAGACGCCTTTTAGAACATTATGGAGAACTCTCAGGCGTGCGGGTTTCCTCACGATGTTTTCCTTCACCGTTGAAGCAAGTGATATTTAATTAATCTTTTTTTTATGGCGCCATGTGTGTCAGTCTTAGCCATGACGTTTGACCATAATACTAGAAAGTACAATCAAAATATCAATGAATTATTCTATGAATCGCTCAATAACTCCGATGATAATGAATCTACCTCCGGTTCCGTAATGTATATCCAATAAGCGAACGTCGAAGCCGGATATTGTGTTTGGAAATTTAAGAAAAAAACTCCAACAGACAACATTGACGTGAAAAACGTACCCATCAGTCACGGGAACAAAAGTCATAATAATATGACGCGCTCATGGCTTTTACTGACGGAGCAAATTTAATATTCGCCCGCGATGGCTGTTGTGACGCGAGGGGGAAACGCTCTAGGGGGAAAAAGGGGAACGGTCTGGTAGTCTGGGTAACACATTTTTTCTTATCGCTTTAAAATATTGATAATCTTATTAAAAGAAGATACCTTTATTTTATCCAAACTAAAGAATTCAGCCCTTCTTCAATCTCGTAATTCATCTTAATATTACCTACTAAGATGACTAAGAAACTTGAAGAGAGATTTCAACAAAGTCTATTAAATTGTTAGGTTCTATTTTATATAAAAGCTAAAAAAGTTCGCCGAGATTTCATTAAAATTTTTCATTTAATTATTGACTAAGCTGGATCGTTTGATTCGTTTGAATAGATCATCTAATTGAAATTTGTAAAATCAGCTAACACAGTTTTCTAGCATCCCTATATTAAATACATGTCATTTTTTATTTCTCGGAACTTACGTCTACGGCTATTTTAAGTTGTTTACGTCGAGAATTTTAATTAGATTTGTAGCGTTTCATGTTAATACACGCTCCGCTTTTAATGAGAGCCGTTAAGCAATAAGCTAAGCAATCGAAATATTTCAATAAAGCTCGCTTAACGTTTAGTATGCCTTTGAGACGGCGGAGTAGAATAGGAATCGAATTCTCGTTCGTAATAAAGCGAATATCGGAAATTGAATAAAGAACAAAGTGGCGTTCGGAAATTAGCTCCAAGAGTTTTGAATTTGGAGCGCACAAGTCGGGATCATGACCGGAATTGCGTCAGACGGCGGAGTTTCTGAGAAGTTCGTAGGCCGAGCGCTGCTCGCAAGGCTGCTTCGTGTTTAGGTTGAACGCTCAGCGGTTGGCGCAGGTGGAGTCGCATTAACCTTGATACGGTTGCGGCACGGCTTATGCGTATTGCGTCGGGTTACCGCGACGGTAAGTGAATGATTTGTGTGCGAACTTAACGTTCATTGTACAATCTAATGTATGATACAAGAATGACGTCAGTTATTTTTACCTGTTAGTTCTAAGTTATATTATTAATACGAATGCTTGACAAGTGAGTTTGTCTAGTATGGAGTACTGTTTGCTTGGAAAAGTTCTTACGGGATAAAAGAATGATTTTTTTGCGAACGTAACTTTCATATTCAATGTATCATTCAGTTTAGAATCTAAGGTAGGTACGTTACAAAAATGACGTTAGATTTTTTTAACTGGTAATTCTAAGTTATATTATTAATACGTTTGACTAGTGAGTTTATTTGGTTAAGGAGATGGGAGGAAATTACAAGTTCTTACAGGATTTAAAAAAAAACAGTATATTTTTTTTTCGGGATTTTTAGCTATTTATCATAATCATCAAATCTAAAATATAATTTGAAATAAGTAAAATTGAATTAAAAGTAAAACTAAATTAAAAATTAAAAAATTAAAATCTACCTATCTGCCTATAGTCCATTTGAATTAAGAAGAAAATTATATCATCGCCCACATCGATCAAAATCAACTTAAGCATCTAAACTTTTAATAAGGTAATTAATTAATAATGTGTCATATCTCGCGATAAGTACCGTTAAAAATTAACTGAATTATTGTTATACTTAAGTGAGTCAAAGATGCGTCTAAAATATTTGCTAGCTAGGAAAGCGCAAAGAGAATATAGTTTAATCGTAGAGCATCAAGTCTCTAAATTTCTCCTCATCATACACGCGAGTTAAATTCTGCACACCTAGTTATCGCTAAAAACACATGATAGCGATCACAGCGTCGCAATTTAATATAACGTGTTGCCAACTCGGCTGGAGGCCGCGCGTGCATCGGCAAATAGAGATAGGCTAATTTGTTTATCGACACTTTGATGATTCGTGCTATAATGGAGTGAGTTTTAGGGCCGGCATCCAAGCGGAGAGGGTTAGAGAAAATCTGCATAAGCAGTGGTGTGCACAGAGTGTTAGGCGGTTAAAAAAGTTGGGAATAACTTTAGTGTAGACAGTGTTTTATGTGTGAAAAAACACATGATAGCGATCACAGCGTCGCAATTTTATATAACGTGTTGCCAACTCGGCTGGAGCCCGCGAGTGCAAAGGCAAATAGAGATAAGCTAATTTGTGTATCGACACTTTGATGATTCGTGTTATAAAGGGGTGAGTTTTAGGGCCGGCATCCAAGCGGAGAGGGTGAGAGAAAATCTGCATAAGCAGTGGTGTGCACAGTGTTAGGCAGTTAAAAAAGTTAGGAATAACTTTAGTGTAGACAGTGTTTTATGTGTGAAAAAACACATGATAGCGATCACAGCGTCGCAATTTTATATAACGTGTTGCCAACTCGGCTGGAGCCCGCGAGTGCAAAGGCAAATAGAAATAAGCTAATTTGTGTATCGACACTTTGATGATTCGTGCTATAATGGAGTGAGTTTTGTAGACAGTGTTTTATGTGTGAAAAAACACGTGATAGCGATCACAGCGTCGCAATTTTATATAACGTGTTGCCAACTCGGCTGGAGCCCGCGAGTGCAAAGGCAAATAGAGATAAGCTAATTTGTGTATCGACACTTTGATGATTCGTGTTATAATGGGGTGAGTTTTAGGGCCGGCATCCAAGCGGAGAGGGTAGCAGAAAATCTGCATAAGCAGTGGTGTGCAAAGAGTGTTAGGCGGTTCAAAAAGTTAGGAATAACTTTAGTGTCAATGTTTTATGTGTGACGCGAAGGAGCATGGTTGGGTTTTAGTGGTTATTCTGGTCGTCACTCCGGCTACTGGAGAGTCCTACATACCACGCCGAAAGCGCCGAGGCTCCCTGCGTCGCTTCCGGAGGGGATGCGTGAACGCATTGCCCAGTGTTAAAAAAAAGACAGTGTTTCACGTGTGTAGTGGAAGCTACTGGACTCAATTTTAATTATTCGACAATTACTTACTGCAAACAATTTTACGCGAAAGTAATAATTGGGTAATAATAATTGCCTGATGTCCAAGAACATAGGGTTTTTAAAAATTCACATGGTATCTCTTGAAAATTTTATGTATAAAAATATGCATCTCCAGGATAATAGATTTTCTTGAGATCTCTTTAGTGGTTGAGGCGTAAAAAGTAACAGACAAACAGAAACATTTATATTTTAATATGGAGTAGAAACATAACGTGATCTACCTTACCTTCACATAATTAATTATTCTTATTTTTTTTAATAAATTACAAGTTGACTGTAATCTCATTTGATGGTAAGTGATGATGCAGTTTAATAAAGTAGTGGGCTAATCTGTTAGGTGTATGGTAAATACCTCTTAATTGGTTTTTACGGGATATCGTGCCGGAACGTAAAATCGCTAAATACGTCTTAGTCGGTAGGGTGGTGACTAGCCGCGGCCGTAGCTTCCCAACAAACCAGACTCGAGCCGGTAATCGAACCCAGGACCTCCAACTTTAAATGAGACGGAGGAGAATACACGGAGGTTGTCAAATATTCATTATAAATATGTTATTTATATTGACGAACCATAAAATAACCTAATACAAAATTTTGTATGTAGTTTGAATCGAGCCTGCGAAGAGAAAAGCATTGTTATTTCTTATTACAGACAAATCACTTTCTCTGAAATATTGCATTGGATTCGGATGTTATACAAAAGAGAACACGAACATACACGGCCGTTTGTCTTTGAATTTTTCGCCTTTGATGTCGCAGGCAATCTTTATTCACAGTGGGTGATCGAAATAGTTGCCTATTGAGTAGTGCAATGTTTGATTTGTATTCACAAGTAAAAGTCGACTTAAAATGTTTTGATGACTAAATGCCATAATAATCAATGAATAAGAAATTTATATGCCTAAAAGTATAAACTTATATATTTTTTTATTGGTATGATTTACTATGCTTAGTTTCATATTGCGCCGTTACTCTAATCTTTCAGTGACTTTTTTCTCCAAGTCTGAGTTGGCTGGAAGAGACTTTTTTAAAGCAAAAAGACCGCCTTTGCGTGCTTATGTGTAGTGTTCTGTGTTGTCGTTTCTTTAAAATTTGTGTGCAATAAACAGTATCTATCTATCTATCTAAAACTGATATGTAACGTTTTAGTAAAAGAAAAGTATTCGTCTTTATCCCGGTCTCACAGCAGCAGTGATTGATTGAAAATACCTATAAGTAATGAGATCTAATGTTTTTTAAAATATTGTTCAAAATACAGAGAAACACATTTTAATTATAAATCTAACCATTATCCAGAAACTTTACGTTTATTAGGAGGACGATCGACGAGGACGACAAGGAGTTCACCTTAATAATATACCAATTAATACACTATAAATAGAGAACTCAAAACTATGAATAATACGAGATAAGAAGTACGTAGAATAGCTAGAGATACAGATATAGTTTTACGAATTGCGAAATCAAGGTCACTGACCAGAACTCGGAGATCAGAAGAACGCTGAGGTCCTCAGTTGCTGGAATGGAGACCACCCAAAAATCCAGCGTTGGTTAGGTCCAATTTGGTAAACCTAGAACCACGAAACTGTTACATTCAATATACTCGTGGATACACGCGACGTTTAAAACTCATCCCCTCTGTTTTATAAACGAATAAATAATAGAAAATTATTAACAAGCTCAAATATTATGAATGTCATTGGAGCAGTCGGAATAAGTTGTGCTAAAATAATTTAGGATCCGTTACTAGAATATTATTACGTTAACAGCCATATTTCATTTTCACGACGCACATTCCGTACGGACGTTATTATATCGACGAAGGAAAGCTCGCAAAAAATCTTACGTTACGATATTATTATAGAGATAGTGTATCGTACATGTCCATATCGATACCGTGGTATGGATGTAAGCGATCGTTTTTCGCAAGCCGTCTGAGGCGGATTACCCTCCATAACGTCTTGATATGGGGCATCTGCCGTGGTTCGGAACGTTACGGAGCAGATGTTTTTTATATTTTTTTATGCAATACCCGAAGCGTATGTATGATATTATACAAATTGCGGATTCCGCCGACGGAGTTATTTTTAAGTACGTGCGCGATAAATTAAATATGTTGTTGCGTTTGGAATTAGGTTTGTACGGTCATTACGAAATCGGAATTTGTTTCAAAGGGAATCGAAAGGTTTTAATATGTGAAATTAGCTTTTATTTATATAAATCGTATGGGTCTAAATTCCATTTTGTTACATATAATAAGACTTATTTATTTACTAATTATTATCAGATATGAATGAGTTGGTTTTATAAAATCTGGGCGGTGTACTTTAGATGTAGGAGAAAGACAGAGAAAGCGTGATAATTTCTAATTTACGAATAGTAATTTCAGTCATCAGTTAGACCCGCACCACGCTGCTTCAAAATGGGTTGGCGGACTACGGCCAGGTATAATATAATGTCTGCAACCATCAATATTAATATTCTAAAACGCTGAGTTTATTTTAACCCAACGCTCGCTGTTGGGTGTTCTTAGTGCAATTACCGGGTGATTTACTAATTTTATTCATGTAATAATTCACTATCGTTATAATGTTGTGAATCAGATGTTAAATTTTGCGCATGACATTTTAGTTCATTATTATTATAGGTCAACGGGAAGATATAAACCGTGAGTAATTACACGTAACTGTGGTATGGCCTATTTGCGAACGGGCTAATCAGTTAATCGTGCTGGTAAAGCAACGTTGTTCCGATTCGGCAAGTGCATTATTGGAGTCTTAACATCAACGTCATACCATCTCTACTCAATTTACTAAAAGAAATGTGCCATAAGACTGCGGAGACGTGGACTTTGCGACTGCTCGAGAAGAAGAAGATTGATGCTCTGGAGATGTGGTGCTGGAGGCGAATGCTAGGTGTCTCGTGGATCAAATTTCGTACCAACGTCACTATACTTCAAGACCAGGCATAAAGCAACGACTCTCGTAGTTAGTACAGAGTCGCATTTTAAATTTTTTTGGTCACGTCTCCCGGCGTAAGGGTTACTCCATTAAACGTCTTGTCGTGTAGGGCAAGGTGGAGGGCACCAGAGGGCGAGGAAGGTCACACATGCGATGGACCGATCAGATAAAGTCTGCTGTGGGTGGCCCTTTGCATGAGCGCACCAAAATTTCGGCCAGCAGAGGGAAGTGGCGAATGCTTGTGAGGCGCATAACATCAACTCAAATACATTGATTCGTGATGACCTTGACCGCTCTGCAAAGAGTTTAACGACGAAGAAGAAGAATGTGACATAAAGCTAATTTTTTTATATAATTTTTTTCCAATACGATGAGTGATCAACGTGTTGTATAAAGAAAAAAGTTCCCGAACCAACGTAACCAAAAAGCATGTATGGAACCAATGTAAATAGCATGTATGTGCAGTGGTGTGGCGAAAAATTCGTCCCGTAGTGGTTAAGTTGTTTCGAGTGTTCTTGAAAAGCAAGGAGACTCGAAACTACTTTTATCATCATCATGATCAACCCATTCTCGGGTCGCTACAGAGCACGAGTCTCCTCTCAATATGAGAAGGGTTTGGCCATAGTCGACCACGCTGGCCATGTGCGTAGCTCACGCCATGGCCAGCGTTCATGCCAACGTTGTGATTATCGTTGCGCACTAGCATACCGGGCACATTTGCGCGATGACCGCGCCTGTTTTTATGATAAAATTATGTCGAGCTACATCTTCAAAAACAATATGTTACCGCCGCTATAAAAGTTCGTTTATGAGATATCTATTATAGTCTTCTTTTCGAGCAAACTGTTGTTTACTGCAACGATTCCTCGTTTTTATTAATGGGTTGTTGATGGACCGATAGTTGACATCTTGAGTGCACAATCTCAAGAGGAAACCCATGACGGCGCAACCAATCGCACTTCCGAAAAGATTTGTACAGCACTCTATAGTGCATTTATTATGGCAAGTGAGGTGAATTTGTCTATAGAAAAATATCACAACAGATTTGATGATAAATTACTAAATATGAGTTAAACAATGTTTTATGGCAAGAGAGGCAAGTGATAGATTTTCCACTATTCTATATTTACAAGCATGAAACTTCTTAAACTTTCCGTCAAAGCTTCGACCACGTGATATATAAAACGATAGATTAAAAAAAATATCGATAAAGACTATCGTATCAACGTTGTGTAAAGTATTAAACGAATTAAAATATTTGAGCGCGAATTTTTGGATGCCCGCCAACTAGATTCAGGTGTGAAAAAAAGAGAAATGTTTAATATTTATTACAAACGATTTAAAACACAGCATCATGACAACATACGGGCTAACATCGTTATATTGTTGTTTATACTATAAATACTAGTTTTCATCGCCTTCAAAGATCATTGTAAACCTATTAAACTGCTCACCATGTAAACCGCCGAATGCGGTTTTGATTTCCGATTGTTTAAATATAGGAAACTATATTTTTTTCATTCAATACTATTGCTCTGGTTGCTGTAGTACAGCGGTGATAGACTAGTGGTTAGGGCGTCAGCCGCCTAATCAGAGGTAGGCGGTTTGAATATACGCACCTCTAACATTTCAGAGTTCGCGTTTCAAAAAAAAAAATATCACTTGCTTCAACGGTGAAGGAAAACATCGTGAGGAAACCTGCACGAGTTCTCCATAATGTTCTCAAAGGCGTGTGAAGTCTGCCAATCCGCACATGACCAGCGTGGTGGACTATGGCCAAACCCTTTTCATATTGAGACGAGACCCGTGCTCTGTAGTGAGCCGGTAATGGGTTGATCATGATGCCCTTGTAGCAAAGCTTAATGCTGAAATTTGCGAAATTGTAAGATGTAATTATTGCATCAATGCAAATGCACATTTTGATAGTAATGCAATCGCTTGGTATTTCAAACCAACGAAACAACAAACAGTAAAAAAACTGTTGTAAAAAAATCTATTCCAATCAGACTTTTTCCACATAATATTATAAATCGGTTGCAACCAAACTATAACTATAGTAAATAAACTATACCCAGAAGTCAGGAAACTGTTGCAGATGCTATTCCGATAGAAATGAATGTAACAATTATTGCTCTTTGACTGAGCCTGAGGAAGCAAAGAGAGTATTGCAGCCAAAATAGTATAAAAACTGTTTCCACGTGAAGTATTAAATTGTTGCTTTAGAACAACGAGTATGCCCGCAAGAAGTTGAGGAACTTTGCGTTGATACCATCCTTGTTCTTGCAACTTTTTTAAACAAATTCTTCAAACACCGGGAATGCATTGGTATCCCCCCACATTGCAGACGTTTATGGGCGGTTATTTATCACTTAACATAAAGTGGTCCATACTAGAAGCAAGGTATTCTGAAAGTTGTGGGGCATTTCCGTTAACATTGTTACATCCTTAATTGATATTGTTGCAACTGACTTGGCAATCATATTTAATAATTGTATAGATTGTGGTGTGTTTCCTGACTTAATGAAACATAGTAAAGTAGTTCCACTGCTTAAATCGGGGAGTACAGCTGACCCCAGTAATTTTAGACCAATTTCTGTACTACCCACTTTCAGTAAAATCTTTGAAAAACTTTTATTAAATCAATTACTGAAACATTTTAATAACAATAATTTATTACACAATAAGCAATATGGCTTTACAAGGGGTCGCTCAACGACCGACGCTGGTGTTGAGTTAGTACACAATATATTTGAAGCCTGGGAGGAGTCACGTGACGCACTTGGTGTCTTTTGTGATTTGTCCAAGGCGTTCGATTGTGTTCAACATGAAACATTGGTCAGAAAATTACACCACTATGGAATTAAGGGTATAGCTCTAGATTTAATGATATCTTATCTAAGCGATAGAATTCAAAAAGTTGAAGTTAATGGAAAGCGGTCTAGCGGTTCATTTGTAAAATTAGGAGTCCCTCAGGGATCTATTTTAGGGCCTTTTCTGTTCCTCATTTACATTAATGACCTTCCTTACCTTGCTAAGGATAGTCATGGGATAGTATTGTTTGCTGATGATACATCACTCATGTTTAAAATTAAGCGTCATGAGAGAGCTTTTGACGATGTAAACAACTATCTCGCTAAAGTAGTAGAATGGTTTGAAGTCAATAATTTGGCACTAAATGAAAAAAAAACTAAATGCATTAAATTTACATTACCGAATGTTAAACATGTAAATACCACTGTACTGCTTAAAAATGAGGAATTAGATCTGGTAAATACTACAGTTTTTCTTGGAATAACTTTAGATGCAAAGCTTCAATGGGGCCCTCATATAGATCATTTATCGAACAGACTTAGTTCTGCTGCATACGCGGTTAAAAAGATACGCCATATGACAAATATAGAAACGGCTAGGCTTGTATATTTTAGTTATTTTCATAGTATTATGTCATATGGTATTTTATTATGGGGTAATGCTGCCGATATTGAAACTATATTCGTGCTGCAGAAGAGGGCTGTTCGTGCAATTTATAATATGGCTCCAAGAGAGTCATTAAGAAAAAAATTTAAGGAAGTAAAAATAATGACATTGCATTGCCAATACATATTTGAAAATTTAATGTATGTCCACAGAAATATAACAAAATTCAATAAAAAATGCGATTGCAACAATCTTAACATCAGAAGTAAAAATAAACTTGTGTTGCACGCTACTAGACTACAAAAAATTAGAAATTCATTTAAAGGTAATTGTATACAATTTTATAACAAATTGCCTAATGAAATTTCTGGGATGTCTCTCAATAAGTTCAAAGTTTATATAAAACGTAAGCTTGTAGAAAAGTCCTACTATAGTGTAAAGGATTACGTAAATGATAAACAAGCATGGGTGTGAAATGTTGCTCTAATAAGATAGCTCTTAATATAATTTTAAGTGGCATGTGAGATGGTGATAACAAAAAGAAAATTTACCTGGCTAAGTTTGTTGTGGGCTTCTTCTTAGACCGGGACGCGTTTGGAACCCTCATAGCTTTAGTTTTAAGTTTACGAATGTAGTTATCACCATCAAATCACTACTTTGTAAATTATTGACGTGTCAAAAGCGCCTTTTAAAGGACTATTTGAATAAAGATTATTTGAATTTGAATTTGAATTTGAACTAATACAACAGTTTCTTAGATTAACTCGAAATCAACACGGGGCGTTGGCGAAGCGGTAATCCGTACCACCATAATATTAATAGCCGTAACAATCAAAATGTAAATGCGGCTATAAAAACTTATTGTATGTAATAACGGAATGCCAGTCGAATTAAAACAGAATAGAAACTAGTTACCTGTGCATATTATAAGAAGTGGGCATTGCGCAATTGCTGTAGTCGTAATGGTGCTATTATTTATCAACATTTATTACGAATGCGTTGTGTCACATGTGCGATTAATTTGATTACGAAGTGAGATATTTTTTTGAATAAACTTTATTTTGTAACTAAAATACCTATGGCATTTAATGTTATGGTAAAATATAAATATTTTACACGTTTTCTGTGTAGTCCAGTGCTATCATAAGATTGCATACCTATGAAAGGAGTGCGTGCGCTGGCGCATTATAAAGTTGGAGGTCTTGAGTTCGATTCCCGGTTCGAGTCTGACCGGGTGGGAGATGGTGGCGATTTAGCGATCCGGCACGATGTCGCGTAGAAACCAATTAGGAGTGTGGGTTTACCACACCCCTAACAGGTTAGCCCGCTACCATTCTACACTGCATCATCACTTACCACCAGGTGAGATAGCCATCAAGGGCTAACTTGCAATGTTATAAAAATTAAAGATTTGCGTAGTTATAGCAGACTAGCGTGGAATCCGTTAGTTTGGGAAAATTATCGTAAACGCCCGTCAACCTGCATTGGAACAGCGTTTGTTATTATTTATTATTAGCTATAATTTCCTACCGCCTATGAGATAGGAGCTCTGTACCTGGAAATAGGGCATTGACACGCGGAGGATCATGTTGATTATCATACTTATATTCGCTGTTGAATGCAGATAAATTTTACCATGGACTTTATACATATAGACTTTACGCGGAGCTTGAGAAACAGAATTTCATATAGATGGGTCATAACTATAGAGTTAAAGTTTACCAAAGTGAATATCCTCGATATCATCTAAAGTCCGGAATGGGAAGCAAAAACATGCGAAACGAGAACATACTACATGAGATAATCTTGATTATTTTACTTGAATTTTTACAAACCCTTAATCTACGCGAACGAGGTTGCGGGCATCAGCTCGTTATTCATAACGACCATTTTACTAAATCAGAATGTACACTATATTTCAAATTACTCTCGAGGCCTGTTTAAGTTGGCTGTTCCACGTGTGTTGAAACTAAGAGCATTCATGTCTATTCGTATGTATTCACTCGTTCGCATGCGTTGTTGTTTGTAAACGCTGGGCTGCAATGCGGTAGTGCCGTCCCGTCCTGTCCTGAATGAATCAAATAAAAAGGTCGATATTTTTTATCGATGTAACTTTTTATCGTACAATTTTTGGATTAATTAATGTCAGATCTATTATTGTACCTCAGTAATAAATCAAAGTGTAGTAGTCCCTACCTACATAAAACAAAATTACAAATCACAGTTTTAAACGCAACTGTGTTAAACGCGTAAAAAGCATACTTACTATAGTAAGTAAGCTCTTGATAAGTTTTTATTGTAAACAAACATTGTTTCTTCTTAGAAATATTTATTTAGGAGAAAATAAACTATACTGTGTATGTTTTCACACACACTATCACGCTACTGAATGGCTATGTAACTGCATAGCCTTGTTGTGAAGTTGTTGTTTCTTCATTTATATAAAATAAATTTTAATTAAAAAAACAAGGATCTGATTTTAAACCTTACATTTTACTTATATACAAGTTATAGTGGCGTGTTAACCTTATAGCACCCGATCAATATTAATATTGGATTTAACGATTTGAATTAGAACATGATTCATCAAATTACATTAACATCAATCAAAGCAATTATGTTTAATAGAACGCGTGAGAAACTTCAGTTATCTGTTATCACGACATGGCTGCTATGAAGTTAACTGCTAATCATCGTGAATGTAATCACGAACGACTTACAATTTGAATCAAGGCTACTCTTTTCGATACCGAAAATAATCGATTGTTTGAAAAACTTGTCAATAATAAAAGCTTGCCTTATAATTGACTATTATCAATTCTTCCTATTTTCCATAGCTTTCTAGTTAAAATATTGCCCTATAATATTAAAATAAGCAAAATTTGAACGTGAATTTACAAATAAAACCGAACGGACTGTCTATACGTATCTTGTAAATAAGTAATTTGTTGCGTAAATAAGCAAAATAGGTAGCTAAAATTTATCGACATTCGTTCAGTATCGTCACTACCGGTATAATTTTTCTCACAAACAGTTCCTAATGAGCTGTTTTACGTTAAGTTAAGGCGGAACAATAGGAAAGAGGTTTTAACATATTTCTATGTTTGGATTCATATTTGCTAGACAATTGCTAGAAAAACGTCTACAAATATCGAAATCGTTGATATCATATTATTGGGTCGCAAAACATGCGTTTATTTACAGATCCTCTTCCGTTATATCCTGACGGTTTCCTTATAATATCCGTCTACAAAAATGATGAGCAAAAATAATGTTTGCACTTGAGCCCGAGATGTTATCTCCCAGCACTTTCATTCATATTATTCGCACCATGAGGCCTGTCACTGCGGGTAAACAAACAAATATATCACGGTCGAGTCGTGGGTAAAACAAGCGTTGTGTAAAACTGAATTTACTTTTAGTTTCTTGAATGGGAACCGGAAAAGCGTCTACGGCAAATATTCCCATTGCGAAATAAAGCAAAACAGTGCGTCCTTTGTTTGTTCGGCGCATGTTGATTGTTCCTTATCTACTATCGCCTGAACTTGCAGTGCAACGAACTGTTTCACACGCCAGATTTTGTAAGTCTATTGTGTCAAATATCTCTTCTATATTTCTTCTTTTCATACAGCAATATGGTGTCGAATGGCTTATTTAATTTATTGCAGATACAAAAATTTTATTGTGTCGATACAAATATATAATAATATCTTATATTTTACATTCATCTAGCAAATAAAAAAACGCTATCGTTTGGAATACTCAGGAAGTACGACGGAACATGATAAGACTACCACCTCGTATTTGAATCATTTAGTCACTAGACATTACTTTGTAAAAACAATCGTAATCATACCGTATTGACAGGTGAGGGATTGATTGGTTGTATTCAGTTAAATCCTCCATACAAGTCAGTAGTTCCGATAACAGAAGGTAACAGATCATGCGCTCGCTTGGTGCTCTTTTAGCGTTACGCACCAATAAGTTGGTGCCATTTCGTGTGGAACTCAAGGAAGGACATGAGACCATAACTACTACTAATTCTATATTTAAATGAGTTTAATATTATTAGTTTTGACGGTAGTTTGCTGGGAATGCCTTGGCTGACTAATTTTAGATTTCAATGTTATATTTATATGATTTATATATAACTTGAAAAGTTTAATTATACCTGCTGACAAAGGGATTTGGAAATGATCATTAGAATTCTATTCAAAATATTATACGAAAGCCGGTTTTGTGTGTTGTTTAATATGAATATATGGAAATATAACAATATTATACACAATCTGTATTAAAATTAAATTACAAAGCACTCGATGCGTGACAGGTGCGTTGAACTTTAATAACATCACAAAAACCAACTCAGATTATATGTACATTCATCCACTAGCCAACAAACTAAATTTGTGAATTATGGAAGCGATTGATTCACTTTAGCGCCTTAATGTATGTATGTATGGACATAACTTTATTATGACGTAGATATGCTCTGCTATGCTATTGACGCTTGTGTGAGCTTTCAGCTTCGTTTTACGTGTTTATTATCAAAACTGACAAGCAACTGTGTACTCAGGTTAAAACATAAAATGATTCAAGAGTATAAATAGCTAACATTTTAATAGTAAATGTAATTTAAGAAAAAAACTTTGTGTACATGCCATAGAAAACTACCAATGTTTGTTATCCAAACGTTACAACACTTTATGCTTAAAATAAAATATCTATTCAGTCGACGTGAGACAAATTCTTTACAAAAACATATTGAATGTGTCTCAATTGAAAAATCTTATTCTGCTAACAAAATGTAGGGCGAAATGTAACACTCAAAAAAACCAACTAATCACGAAGTATAAATATTTGTTTTGCAAAACAAATAAAGCCCACGACTTTGTCTGCTCTCATCGACTTTTCGTTTTGAGTAAAATAAAAAGGCCAATTTAACAAAGCTAGTTATAACTTTTTTAGTGTTCCCGCCGGCAACTTTCCTTTTTCCTCGGACTTTTTCGACCGTTTAGACCAGTTTTTGTTGCGACTTTTTCATCTTGAGTTTACGCTAGCTCTAAACGAACAGTAAGTTTAGAAAGTAGATAGTCCAATGAATCATGTGTTGTCGTTTATTGGAGCACGACTTCAAAAGTAGTTATTGTTGTTTTATTGTGTTGTTTTGTTGTTCGTGATTCGAGATGATCACCGTACGCCAAGTCTGGGGCAATATACTATTAACTTGATTATTCTTGTGATTTTTCTAAAGGTGGCAGAACTTCGACTACTATGAAAAACTTAAGTTGGTAGATCTGTTTTAGAAATCTCCTTCCTCATTTGTTCACAGCATACTAGTGAAAAACCTGAGGGTCCTCAAAAACTTGAATTCTTTCTCACATAACTCTTATGTCTGTATAATGGTTATAAGATCCAGTGTGCACAATGTGTTTGTTTTCTTTACTTTTATAATAAACACATCTCCCGATTGGTTGCCCAAAATAACTTATAGGTACCCTCAAATTTCATATATATAGCTTTACAACATGTGGCAGAAATAATATCAAGTTCGCACGCTTTGTGTGAACTTTGTCTCATATAGGAAGTCATTATTCTTTGACATTTGAATGAAATAATTATTTTTATTTTTCGGGGTTCCGCACCCGCAGAGTGTCTACTCTAGTAATAGAAACTGTAAGAAAAGTATTTCTATTGCTGCTATAACAGCGCAAAGAAAATATACATGTAAGTACCCAATCAAGAAGCCTGATTATTTGTTGTTTTACTCTACAATCAAAATATGTAATGTCGATACTATACTAATATCTCTTGCATATTGTACATTGTTAAGGAACACTTGGCGTACGAGGAATAACTCGCACATAGCCAGTTTTGACTTGGCTCACGATTACTTAGCTATTATTATTTTATATATTACATATAGATTCAAAAGAAAATTATTGACGCGTCAAAAGTGTCTTGTAAAGGACTATTTGAATAAAGATTATTTGAATTTAAATTTGAATTTGGTTTTACAAGATTGATTATGAACTCTCGTTTGTCTAGTTTTAACATGTTCACGTACACAAAGTCCTGGTTTCAATTGCCGGGTTGGTAAGGTTAGTGTATTGAGTTTTACTGCCTTACAAATTTCAGTGTCCCGGTTATTATTACTGCGACGAGTGACGAGAATCATCAAAGGCCGCACTAGAGCGTCGTGACGGGTCATAGCTCTACTTTCCTTATCCGATGAGAGAAGAGACCTGTGTAGTACAGAGTAACAAATAGTACAAGCGTAACTTTACCAATCCGAGGTCCACGACGATGGTAAAAATATCGTCACGTATTACCTCTATATGACAAAAAACACGGTGGAATTTTTTTTTTTTTTTTATTTACTACAAGTTAGCCTTTGACGGCAATCTCACCTGATGGTAAGTGATGATGCAGTCTAAGATGGTAGCGGGCTAGCCTGTGAGGGGTATTGTTGTGAGTTGTTGTTGAATTAATGTATAAATACATTTTTTTTTGAATATCTTCACTAAAATTTGCTAAAACAAATATTTATTATATCAATATCTATGAAAGGCAAAAACATATAATACTTTAAAACGTTATTTGATGGCCGCGTAATGGTGATTAAATTGGATTTTTTTTACCACCGGCCGGAACGGTAGCAAGAGCTCAGACCCAGCAATTACTTGAAGCGACGATCTCGTCACGAAAATCTCTTAGAATATAACGGTCCACGCGGGTCTTGGGCAGTGTCAGCATGGCTCGTAGTAAAGTCATTTGCTCTAATGGTCTCTTCGCCGCAACCACTCTCTTTATACCGTCTACATTCAAACCTGACGCTTATCTGCGAAATCTCAGAGATCATTATTGTTCAACGTCCTTTCTCGTTCGCCTAAAGTAATGCCAGTACGCGTCGATGCTATTAAATAACGAAGACACAAAAAAAAAGCGACTAAAATCACTTAAATATTCTCAGTATCATGGCAACAGGTGAAATGTTCAAATCACGGTGTAATTACTTGCTGTTCAGAAAAGATCGCACAAAAACAGGAATAAAATAAAGCTTAGCAAATAAATTGCCGGCTGATGTTAATATATATGTGCTTGACATTGAGTGTAATTTACCTATTAAACTACAAAACAATGAAAATCAACTTAAAGGTAAAGGAGCTCCCAACATTTTCATTCAGTTTACTAATATTACGTATGTTAAAGCAATTGACTGTGTAATTTACCTACTAAACTACGGAATAATGAAAATCATCTTAAAGGTAAAGGAGCTCCCAACATTTTCATTCCGTTTACTAATATTACGTATGTTAAAGCAATTGACTGTGTAATTTACCTACTAAACTACGGAATAATGAAAATCATCTTAAAGGTAAAGGAGCTCCCAACATTTTCATTCAGTTTACTAATATTACATATGTTAAAGCAATTGACTGTGTAATTTACCTACTAAACTACGGAATAATGAAAATCATCTTAAAGGTAAAGGAGGTCCTAACATTTTCATTCGGTTTTTGTAATTAATAGTATTTTGATTTAATGTTGGTAACCTACAATTCAGTAAACGTAACCATCCAATAGAAATAAACAAACAATAAACTATTTGATGAACAAAATGGAAACATTTCGTTAAATCATTAGTAAAGCATCTGTAGAAAAAAGGTTTTTTTTGCAGTTACTATGATATTGATTTTTCTACATAGAAAATACGGCTCCGATTTTATTTACACGCTATATAGATAAGTTGTAGTTAAATATTAAGATACTTGTCTTAAAATTAATTGAAATTCTCTTATTTAGCCGTAACACTACGGATACTGGGATTGTAACATTAAAATTCACTGTATTGACGTGTATCCACATCCATTGTTTTAAATGAAGGAGCTAAGGCAAATTTTACCTGTATTTCCTATTGACAGAAGGAATAAACATTGAAATGATTGGGTACTTGATTCTTATGTGTACTGAATCGTATTGGACTCGAGTTACTCGTAAAGAAAATAAGAATGGTTGAGTTCTGGAATAATTAAAACACTCTCTATGGACATTAATAAGTATATTTCTTTCATAAACCATATTGGCTCATGATTAACATAAGAGCGCAAAGGGTTTATTTAAAATTTGCGTGTTTTAGGATAAGTCCGCTAGTTGAATTCGGCTAACGACAGTGACTCGCTGTTTTATTGTCCCTTGGTTTGATAATGACTGATGATTTTCTCGCGTTGTCTTTGTTTGGAGTTGACAGTGACGTGAAAATGTAATCATGGCCCCTGGCTGTTCGTGAAGGTTCTATGAAATAAATAATGAAACTCTCATTGACAAAAGTAAGGCTGGGACAGGGGTAACTGTTTTTAATCTAAAAAATAGAAATGGTAAAAATGAACCATTAATTTCATTCACGAAATGATCTATGTATTCGTAATATCTGATATAAATAAGACTTTAATAATAACTGTAAATGTATCATCTTATCTGTTTTATCAACGAGTTAGTGTCGGTATATATGTATTTGGTCTTTTTTTTCCCCGCTGATAATGCGTTTACGCATCCCCTCCGGAAGCGACGCAGGCAAGACTGCGCCGCTTCCGACGGGGTATGTGGGACTCCCGGGCGGCCAGACTGGTGTCCAGAATACCCACTAAAACCCAGCGATGCTCCTTCGCGTCGCCTGGTGGCTGGATCACGGGATCACTTGTGCACTCGACCGCAACCCAGCCAATATGTATTTGGTCTGGTGAATAAAAGAAAAAGGTATATTAAATTTTATGCAACTTGGTTTATGTAGATTTTTGGCAAAATTTGCTGAGAATTTGTTACTCTGTATAGCAACAGAATTGTGCTATGCTGTACATCAAATTTATTCAGTATCCACTGTTTTTCATTTAGTATCTAGATAAAAGCGCTGAAAGTAGTTTATCATTTTATCAGCGTTTTTTTAAACATAGGTATTGAGTTAGTTTGCACTTCAACTATTAAGGTATTCATATTTTCATTAAGAATTTGGAAAAATTCTATTTACAAAGCATTCAATTCTTATGAATTGTTCTTTTTGAAAGTTATATTTGAGTGTATAACTGAACATTGCGAAGCTCCTTAGAAATTTACGGTTCATTTCTAGTTTTGGAACTTTCTTAACTGTTTCATCATGTCTTGCACGTTGCCCATAAAGTTCTTCTACGCTTGTATGCAGCGCGGCAGCTGTTGCTTTAACAATGCACATTATATTTTTATCTTTTGAAATAACATTGCATTACTTATTGTTTATTTGGTTGAAAATTTATCTGTTATACCATAGCCCATAACTCGATTATTTTGAGTACTTACTACTTTGGCAAAGTTTTGGATGCATACAAAGGTCAACGAAAAAAAAAAATCGAAATGAAATGAAAAATATTATAGGACATTTATCCTTTTCTCTATGAAGAAAACAAGGGGTCAAAAATTTTTTTACACGAATTTTCTTTGGCCTTTTGTGTGGATAAAATAATAGCTTGCTCGCTGCTGAAATTGTTAGATAAAGAAAACTCATAAGAAAACAAAATACTGAATGCTTATCGAAAAGAAACAAAGGCATTTAGCAATGGCAAGGCATGGAGGCATTAGCGGCCAAGCGTGCGCGTCTACGCTGGCACGGCCGTCATGGTATACGTCACTTTGTTACGGTATGTGCTTTGGACTCGTATGCAACTGTTCTATTGCCAAGGAATTTTACGTTTAAGAAAGAAGCTCGTGTATTTGTATCGTATTTGAAACTTACTACAGTTCTTCCAACCCTATTCTTACTTTTTTCTCTCCAAGTCCATTTCATCTAGCCATCTGTTTGTTCTCAAAAATCGATTTATCATCATATAGGATTCTGTATCTTAGAGACGATGCATAATCCTATATGAATTTAATTTTAAATTACATCTTGTGTCTATTTAATAGTTTTAAGGTTTTGATGAATGTTCAGAAACATTATATGAATTGAATTCCTCCACTGAATTTCGTAGTAGAAGTCACTACAGTCAATGCAATGGTTAGTATTAATAATATTCTTATAATTCTTATCGTTATGTTTCTTTATAATATTATTATTATCTGATTTGTCAGGTAGATTTAAAGCTTTAGGATCAACCCGTAACAGATATGCAAGTTCCAGCTTTCGCAACTGATTGTTTAATATAATTTCACAGTTATCTTTTATTTACACGACCTTTTAAAAAAGTGTTAAGTGGGATCTTTGAAGATTTCTTTGATATCGTACAGACAAGCCGGCGTTTGATTTATTATTCAACGACGAAACATCCAATTTCTATTCTCTGAAGCTTTGTTTTTACGATTCAAGAAGTCGTCCTTTCATCCGACTACAGCCATAATGTCCCAACTGAGACGCATATCTGCAATTCATCACAAAGCATACTTGAAAAACTTCTTCTTGGAATTACGCTCCAATTTTTTGGTCAACTTTCGTGGTTTCTTAAAAGCATGCCAAACGAAACGTCTCAATCCAAAATGGTGGAATTGAAAGATTATTCTCCGCAACGGGATATTGCAATGACAAAAAAGATATCAATTAACTTTTTTAGTCCGAAGTTCAGGCGAGTATTTCCAATCGCTCGGTGCCTGGCATTCCGCTTTCGAGAACGTCTTTAGTCGTGCGATTTGCTCCCGTTACGATAGAGATCGATTTGTTTTGCTCGTTTTATTCCGATTTAAATTGTATCGACGCTGGAGGCGATTAAGGCTTCCGTGCTCGTAGTTGGGGCGGAGAAAGAAGGAAATTTGTCGCGCGACAAATCAACAATTACCTAATGTAAACTGGTCTTGTTTTTTTTTTAATTTATATACCTACCTGCTATTGAATGTAATTGTTCGTGCTTTGAGTGTCGTTAACTGTGAGAGTATATTGGCTAGTTTTGCGATTTCATTGTATTTAAGGACTTCGAATTACACTTTTCTGGTTTACTTAATTTTATAATTACATACCAGCTATAGATTTTTTTTTATTTACTACAAGTTAGCCCTTGACGGCAATCTCACCTGATGGTAAGTGATGATGCAGTCTAAGATGGTAGCGGGCTAACCTGTTAGGGGTATGGAAAACACATACTCCTAATTGGTTTCTACACGACATCGTGCCGGAACGCTAAATCGCTTGGCGACACGTCTTTGTCGGTAGGGTGGTAACTAGTCACGGCCGCAGCCTCCCACCAGACCAGACTCGAACCGGGAATCGAACCCAGGACCTCAAACTTTATAAAGCAACAGCGCACGCGCTGCGCCACGGAGGTCGTCATAGATGTAGACCTAATTTGGTCCCGTCAAATTAATTTAAGCAATTAATGCTGAAATTGAAAATGTAAATTTAGATAATTTTGACACAATATGGCGGGTGTTGGATGCGGGGCGCGGACTTTCTCTCCACAGTCATAATATTGTCTAAATGGCTGAGCTCATATAATTGCTGATGCGACTGTGGAAATATAAATCTCGCTGGGGACAAGTATAAATAGTTTATACGAAATTATTTATTTCTTACAAGAAAGCTTTATCATTTGTTATTCATCCATATCATTATTATTTTATTAGATACTATCTGAGTCAGAACCTCTGAGAGATTACAAACATGAGTTGCAATATTATTGTAGAAAAGATAAACATTTTATGGTCCAAAAGCTGGGAATACAGTCGTAATATGATTTAAAAAAATCAAGCTTCAAGGCTATTGCTTTTTCTTGATATTAAATAATATATTTAGCTATGCAACAACTGAAACACTAACATAACTGTTAATGATGGATCAGTACGTAGTTTTAGACCTTTTCTGTCAGCTGTCATGTCATATATATTAATTGATTGTCATTGGCGACAGTACTAAAATTGATGTCAGAAGTGTGAACTGACATTTGTCAAACCGCTGGCCGGGCGCCGTCGTGTGGCTAGGTTAAGAAACTTGCGATTTCACGAATGTCCTATTGCCGTGTATCTCTACCCTATCGAGTGACAAACTGTATTTCGTTCGTGATTATAATAGGTATATGATTACTTTATATCTACTTAGTGAGTTAGTAGTACTTTGGTGATATAAAGTATACTCTCTGTTTTTGAAGATTACCTTACCACTTTCTTAAGCATCCCGGCACCATGTCACATAGAAACTAATTAGGAGCCTTTGGGTTTATTTTATACTGCTATACCTGACCGGTTAGCATGCTACCGATCTTGTCATCATCACTTGCCACCAGGTGTAATTGCAATCAAGGGCTACCTTATAGTGGAATTAAAAAACGTAGCCTGTTGCCACTGAACAGTCAATATCTAATAATGCAAACATCAGGTCAAACCATTGCTTTGTTGCTATAAATTATAAGGTATGAGATGTAAGCTTTGTGTGATATGATGAGTTTATAGATTTAGGTCAAAATGAAGGTACTAAATAATATCCAATATCTACATGAATATAAGTTTAGCTCTATAATATATTATTATTTTTTAACGCTGGGAAATGCGTTTACGCATCCCCTCCGGAAGCGGCGCAGTCTTGCCTGCGTCGGGGTATGTGGAACTCCCCGTCGGCCAGACTGGCGACCAGAATACCCAGTAAAACCCAGCCATGCTCCTTTGCGTCGCCTGGTGGCTGGGTACCAACCAGCATATATTATTATATAGATACCTACTTAATAATTTAAAATTATGCAAAATGTAATCTATTTGGATCGTGCATTTTTTTTTGGATTTATTATTTTTTGTCAAGTATTTCTTGAACACTCCACGCAGGCTATAATGGACTATATCCATAAAAGTGACACCTTAGCGCTCCAACCGCGAACAATGTAGTTTACAGTTTGTAACGCAGATGTTTAAAAAGAATCAACAGCTAACAAGCTCGTAAAAAAGGTCAGACGTAAACAGCCACCGTTGAAATTTTACAGTCACTCTTCTTTCCTTCGTTTTTGTTTCGTGATATAAATGAGACGTGTATAGTTGATGTAACGCAAAAAGAGCGCTGGCAGTCCTCTTAAACAGTTTTTTTTTGTTATCCCTATCAATTTATTTTCCTTAGACCCATCCATTTATGTTATTATTACATAATTAATCACAACAATGCATTCATACTAAGACGTTTATCAGATTGTAATGTTTCAAAACTTTTAAACATGTTTGTCAACTTAGTTGAATACCTATGTACATTACAATATTATCATGATAAGTAGGTAGGTAAATTAAGATTTATCTAAAGGTGCGTAATACGCAGAGGAAAATTATTACTACTCTACATACCCAAAGCAAATGAGTGGGATTATCTCGCAGTATATATCCTATAAAATCACAGGACAGAGAGTTTTATTTTTGTTGTACACTATACAAAATAAGTTACGAAATACGTAACTGTAAATGGTGATATTAAGATCATCCAGGTATTTATTTAATGATTTTATACCGTTAACAAAAAAGGATTAGACATGTATGAACATGTTTTTACCTGAACATGATAAGAGATTTACCGACTTCTCTAGTGAAAAACATTGGGTATGGAAATACTGACGGTTTTGAATTTAATGCCATTCGACGAGTTTTGTAAGCACCAAGAGACTAGAAAAGACTAAAAAATTTACCAATGCTGATATGTAAAAAGAAAAATCTATCGCCTCGATGACATTTCTAACGCAATGAGTTGCGGTCATCTATTGCAATCATGCCGTGACTGCCCATAACACATTTCTTTCAACAGTATTATCTAGAAAGTTTAACTTAAATTATTACTAGCGGCACAAGAACTGGCCGGGTTTGTATGAGTTAAAAATCAATAAAATAATAATCAAGTCTACTTGGACGGTTATTCCAGATTTTTTTACCATAGTAATTTATACAATATATATGATGAATTTTTTTAAGAGTATACAACTACAAATTACAGACTATTATAGGTATATATTCCTGTAATTCTAAAGCAACTAGAATTCCGATTTCTTTCCAAATAAAGAAATTTACGCGTCAAAAGCGCCTTTTAAAGGACTGTTTGAATAAAGATATTTAAATTTGAAAAAAAAAATTAGTTTGGTGTTTAAGTTGTCATTTTGAGTAGTGATGGGGATTAGCAATCATATAGAAATAATAAATTTCGACTAAGCTTCGTTAATACCGATAAATAATGTAAGCGTTACGTCATGCAAACAAATCTATTACTGAAACACTAAATGCATTCAACGTGTTGATATTAACAAGAATGCAGCCAATTGGTTCTCATCAGAAGGTGTTTTATATGAACATACGTTTTCGTCACATTGTATAAATCCTAACCTATTAAATTAGTAACACATCGGCAATGCCCACTGCAGCCAAGATAAATAGACACCAAGGTTGAGCGTAGATTTTGGAGCACCCTTTGATCCGTCTTATTTGTTATTAATTCTCTTTGCAATAAATTAATATTCTCAATGGAGATTAAAATGCTCCTGCAATAAATTTTTGGGGAATGTTTTTCCTTTTTAATTTCCTGAGGAATTAAAAATTCCATGGAAATAGTTATTAAGTTACACTGATACGTCATAGCTGAGTTGTTGATATTAGTACATAGAATTTGTTTTTTGTTTTTCGTTCAAAAGTAGTTTTAGCCTCAACTTTAGCCAATATAACTGCAAGTATCTGCCTCTAGTAATTTTTTTTTTCTTTTTTTTTTTGGACTGATTATTAGCTGTGCTAACCCTATTGATTGCGACAGCGTAACCAGGCTGTTTAGCGAGCTTTGGAAAGAAGCTCTGCCAGAAGAAATTTTGAGCCCTAGGGCTCGAAGAAAAGCGTCTAGTAATAAAATTCGCAACAGTCGTGTCATCTAAAATATATTCTCTATTATGTAGATTTCTATTATGTAGATTTGTAATAGTTAGTCGGTTAATTTGCTAAAAACCATCCGGACTATTGAGACAGAACTTTTGCTGGTCAAAGTATCTAATATATATATACGTAAGACTTAAATACTATTCAAACTTTCGTTAAAGTCTGACCATCAGCACCCGACTTACAGTTTGATCCGAATTTCACTCAGCGAAGCGGAAGCGAAAGGGAAGAAAACTACCTCGTGGGTCTCGTAATAATGATCCCATCAAAAACGTGAATGTTAAAATGGGAGCCATATTCAATATTAAGAATAATATAAATGGTTGTCGGCAAAAGATCATTTCTTTTCATCTAAATTGGTGCAAAAATTCTGTACATATTCCTGTATTTTATTTATATGAAGACACAACCTAAAGATATAAATTTACAAAACAGTTTCTTGCTTTTTCTGCTACAACAATATCTGCCGAATATTTCTTATTATTTACAAAAAGCAGATTACTCAGGATAAATTAAAATTCATTATTTAATCTGGTTAGCTTTTATCAGCAAACCAATTTTTTTTTAATGTTTTAAAAGATATTGATTTTTTTCCTGAGCTTTTCTATTTTATTTTTGTGCTATTTATAAATATTCATGAACGTCAGAAATAATCAACATGTTGAGATGATTTAAAGATAATAGCGTTTATTGCATAAATGCTTTCAATAGGTCACCTTCTCAGCTCTGTATTACATACAGTAACTAAAAGAAATAATGCAACGCTAAATACAAAGTAAGTAAATCCTTACTTCCATCCGGAAAGGAGTAAGTACCCTGGGTAAAAGTCGGCAGTTGGTTCGTGGGTACATTTCCCAGTTCAAAATATAACAGGTTTTACTGGAAAAAATATCTAAGGACAAACCATCGCACTATCCGTCCACTCCCGTGCCAGTTAGTAAAACTAGCATTTGCTAACAATCGCTTAAACTCGCTAACGTGCAGTGTTTCAATTTGATAAAATTTATTCAACAATTAACGATTTCCATTTTTTTTTTCAGGTAAGATCAGCTACTACACTGCATTACTTAGATAGTAATTGCCTACCTGTACTAGTAAGTGTTCTTTATAACTAAATATATATGGTCAATTTTGATTAAATAATGAGTATCATATAAAACCCATATTTGTAACCATGAGTAAAATGACGTGGGTGGACTAGTTTTTCTCTACACCATGTGACATTTTATTCAATCGATTTTTCTTCTACGACACCGCTGCAAGCTTTGTATCATTCTTATATTGTTCCCTAGAGGCTTTGTAACGGCAAACGTCCCTCTATTCGCCCGCCGCCAGCACTCGGTTATGTATTTTTTATTAGGCTTTCGTAACTCTCTTAGAAGTTATCTAGGTATGGCCGTATAATCCCCCATCTTTTTTTTCCATCGCTGGAGACCTTATTAAAGCCAGAACTGGGATTTTTATGAACACAGTGTTATTATAATGGAGGGCGTAAAAAGTAAAGTGTGCCACGGCGTTTTATGAAGGAGAAAATTTGCTCAAATAAGTCCGAATGTTTAACTTTATGATAATGTTAATGATTTATTTGTTACTTTCAAATTTGAATATTTCATGTATGTAACATTTTCTTGTTTCTATTAGATCTTTGTCTAGCCAATTAGTTAATATTAAAATAACTGTCAATAGTCCGTAGCTTAATGAAATATACTTCAATTGTTTGTCATTATCAATTTCCACCTGGTCCAATAAAACACTCCAAGGCCCAGTGATATGTGTACAGCAACTCTCGCGATTCTTATGAAGGATATAGCCATCCTATTAGGTCCTGTTGGGTATACATATTGAGTGGGCAGCTCTTCATTTTTCGTAGAAGGAGTGCCACCTCAGGACCCTAACAGGCAATTATCCTCTGAGTTTGAGACCGTCTGTAGACCAAGTTTTTAGAGTTCGCTGCACGTTGTCTTTAGCCTGTCACACTTGCCTTGCCTTAACATCCCAGGGCTCCCATTGAACAGAGTTTTGTGTGAAAATGTATAAATGTGACGTTAAAAATGACTTATTCGGTTCTTCTTCTTTTAAGCGCGGAATTCAGTCAAGAACAGTATTTTCCTAAGCAAAGCCCTAGAGATCTGAATTGAAAATAGTTTGAAGCCAAAAGATACGAAAATATTTATGCGGGCAGCGAAAACTTGGCAGTGTTCTCGTTTCGTGACCGTAATGTGGGAAACCTTTTAACATTACATCTTAAATTTTAGGAATCTAGAAATTAACGCACCTTTGACCGCCAGACTGTGCGGAACATTACTAATGCTTTGCTTATACTATACGTGTTTAAAAAAAAAAATACCACTTGCTTCAACGGTGAAGGAAAACATCGTGAGGAAACCTGCACGACTCCATAATGTTCTCAAAGGCGTGTGAAATCTGCCAATCCGCACATGGCCAACGTAGTGGACTATGGCCAAACCCTTCTCATATTGAGAGGAGACCCGTGCTCTGTAGTGAGCCGGTAATGGGTTGATCATGATGATGATGATGATACGTGTTTAAAATCCATACTCATCACGCATGCAACTATTTAATTCGTTATATGTACGCTGTAGGATGTGGACATACGTTTTGCTGTAAGTTAGATGGACGTGTTAAACCGCAACGCCAACGGGCCGTGCCTTACCGGGCGGTCATCGGATATCTAACATATTGTGGACGGAAGTTGCATAGTATACGGTTTCACTTACAGTAACTGTCGAGTGTTCTCGATTACAACGCGGATAGGATTGCACCGTGTCGGTTTTGTAAGCCGACTGATTAAGTTTCTGATTGGAACTAGTCAATGCAGTTTTGCTTACACGACCACGTACTCGCCGCTTTACATTAGTAATCATAGTTAGGTACTTTTAGATCCCCAGTCGACAATCATAAGGGGATGTTTTGGTACAAGCCGCTTGTACATTTTTATATCGTAACTACTTCCGTACCTGGCTACTTTTTGCTGTGTCGAGTCTGATATTAGTTCTCGTACACGTGAGAACGTGTATTTGAAAATTTGTTTAGTCAATAGTAGTTAACAGTGTAAAACTTTCCGAGAAACCAATCGATGACGATTATTTAAGAAGAACTTTGTAGCGCGTTGGTTTGATCCCTTTCTGGGGGTATTTGAGAATTAATAATTTCTGAATTTTATCTAATCTCATCTGGAGACTTCAGACGTATTTAGCGACTACATTACGTAAAACACGGTGCAATGCCGCGTGGAAAAAACCGATTAATTGTATTTATAGGTTTAATGTAATTGCCATACCCGCATACTTACTACATACTTTTTGCCCCTTTCCATCATCATCCCTTACTAATAGCCCAGGTGAAAAATCATGATATAAAAAGTACTTTTATTACTGTTTTGCGAACGCAAATATACGAAAGCTATTTTATTTAAAGATTACTTAGTGAAATCGCATAACACGTCTGTGCCCCTTAAATTGTTTGTTTGTTGCGGCATATATATATATATATATATTTATATATACATATATTGTATGCAATATTTTTGAAATAGCTTTTTCTGAATTCGCGCCTCATATATTACGTTTATATTAAAGTAAGAAGTTAAGAGTCGTCATTTTTTTACAATACAATAAACTATACTCGTGGTTTACTGACAGGCGTTAATGATCGTTGTTAAGATTAACTGGGAACTAGATCGGTGGTTTACTCAACGGAGTTTCTCACGACATTGAATAAAATTACAGTTATTTGAGGGCCTGCGTGAGCAAAGATAAACATAATAACAGTTCCTACTTATATAATTAATATGTAGGTATTAGGTAAACTTGCCACATCTCATTTTATTTAAGAGCTTCTGTAATCAGTGAAATCAAGGCCTTGTTTCTTCAAGCTTGTAAAATATATTCATTATGTGAGATGGTGATAACGAAAAAAAAACCCGGCTAAGTTTGTTGTGGGCTTCTTCTTAGACCGGGGCGCGTTTGGAACCCTCATAGCTTTAGTTTTAAGGTTACGAATATAGTTATCGCCATGAAATAAGTACTATGTAAATTATTGACGCGTCAAAAGTGCCTTTTTAAGGACTATTTGAATAAAGATTATTTTGAATTTGAATTTGATATATATATTTCTTCTATTTTATATAAGCTTCACCAACTATATCCAATCGTTATACGAGTGAGCCCCGATCCAGTTGGATAAATTAGACTGAACTTTCGATATGTTGGATATATAGAATTAATGGGTAGATCCAAAAACATATAATTTCTATTCCTACCCCATCTAGTACGTAATTTTCAATGCATATTATTGGGACTTATTCACAGTGAAATTTGATTATTAAACATTTGATTACTTTGAACATTTATACAGAAATTAAAGGATTTTTCAGCTTCTCATTTTTCACTAAACGGAGTAACCGAGTAATTAATCTAGATCTAGTAATAGGCATTCCATTTTGTTGAGATTATTGTTGCAAAATTGTAGTTAGATTTTGAAATAATACTGTCTGTATCTATATTTGTTAATTTATAACAATAGTAGAAAAACTGCAATATCAATCTCCGTGATTCTTTAATTTATGCAATAATAAAAGATAAACATCTAGTGAAATACCGAAGAAATTATTCTTTTTAGATGGAAATAAATCTGCATTCGCTGGGGGTGAAGCGGCTACCGAATTGTTTTCCTACAATTTCATTCCGCCTGACGTCCAACCACTCTGCGGACCACCGCCATTGTTCCACTAGTGATGATTACAGCGTCTGGCCCAAGGCCGACTATCTATTGTTCAACGCTGGATTCTTACACGCAATCCCATGTCTTTATTGACTAAGGTTTCCACACAGCCCGAATATCTGGGATATGTCTTTGCAACAAATGTAGAATTTGTTCACTTTGATCGTAGACTAAAATGCCTTTGTGATTATATTAGCAATTGATAGAGGGAGAAAAAGTATTTTTAAAGTACCTAATTCCTTTTGTTTACGGTGATAGTTAACGTTTTAGTTTGTCACAACAAAGAAATATATTAGCAACTTTAACATTGTTCTAACGGTAGATATAACCTTTGATAGATAATAGAAATTTCTGTGTGTTTACTTACTGTTGCAACCCTAGATTTTGGCCAACCATTTTTAAATTTACGTTACTAAAAAATTGTCGAGAGAAAATTGAGATGAGATGAGATTTTTTTTCCAAAATTAGTTAGTTCTTATTCTCTAGTCGAATTGCTGCCTAACTAAGGACCTGCTTACCTTACAGCAAGAGATTAGAGATAATTAACCACGGCTCGCTTCAAACCCTGGTGACAGGGTTCCGCGCTATACAATAAAATCCAAGTTAACGTGTTAACAGTTTGTATTAACCTCTGGAACTTATTATTACGTTATTAAAAAACTGTTATGCTGTTCAAATTTTACTTGACTGTCTGTCAGACAGTGTAAGAGTTTTATTGAGTAAAGATATAACATTATCCAGAAATAGTATTGAAATATCCTAATCTACGTTGCGTGCATGGCTACCCTAATGTAGGGGCTATTTTTTGCAGCCTTAGATTATCTCGGTCAGTAATTTGTCTTGTACTAAGTACTTGTTACTTGTTCTGTAGCTTAGATATCATCGAGATTTAATGAGATAAAATTAGAACAAAATGCATTGTCAAATAACAGTAATTTTGTTATATTGCTACTTTTATTTTAGACTTGTATAGCGATTCTTTAATTTATTTTTGTTTTTTAAAGAAAAAATTTGGCCTTTCTTTTGTCAGTCCATCTAGTTCGGGTGTTACCAACGCTATGTTGAAAGTCGCCATTCAAGCACCTTGGAACTCCAACACCCGTTAGTTCTCCGAGCTAGTGTACCGCGCCTATTGTCATTTCAGTTCAGCATCCCATTGAGCGATTTCGGTAACTCTGATCTCCTCATTTCGGACGTCATCACGTAACGCTCTATCTCTGCATCGCTCGCTGAAGGACGTCTCAGCTGTTCTATGTGGCCCATTATAAGCGACCACGTGTCGGAGCTTCGTCAACACTGGCATGTTCACACGCCTTTGAGAACATTATGGATAAATATGCAAGCAGCTCTCCTCTCGATATTTTCCTTCACCGTAAACGCAAGAGATATTTTATTTTAAAATTGCTTAAATTTTAATATATAAAAGGCAGTTCACTGAATTTGACAGCCCGGTTACGCTGTGGCAACCAATAGGGTTAGTACAGCTAATAGACAGTCCGAAAAAAAAAAGAAAACAAAAAAAACTGTAGTTGGCATTTCAGTATAGGATGCCGGGGGTTTTGAGTTTAATGTAACTGCAAAACACCATTGGCTACATCGTCAATTACCATCAAATGAGATTGCATTCAAGGACGAATATTTAATCGAATGAAGGAACAAAAACAAAAATTAACTAGATATTGCAAAGAATGATCAACTCGAACAGGCTTTTCATATCATTAACCTACCACACCTTGACAATAAAGCGGGACGCGGCGGAAGTGAGCAGTTTGGGCCAGGCCCTGCTTCCTGTGGTCGCGCACCGCTGAATGCAAATAAACGATTCGTCGGCGAGGCGAGGCGCGTGCGTCGACATGTGACGAAAGGTATACGAGCTTTAAAAGGAGTGCTAGTAATTGACTGTCGAATAAATTGGGTTTTCTATACAGAATCACGTCATCAATTAATCATATCATAATAGCTTGTTCTAAATCAATATTTTGTAATTATCAATAATTAAAATCAAATAATTAATATCTAAGCTGTAATAGCCTAGTCGTAAGGACGTCCGTCTTCCAATCAGAGGTATTTCGATCCCAGGCACGCACCTCTAACTTTTCAGAGTTATGTGTGTTTTTAAGTAATGAAAATATCACTTGCTTCAACGATGAAGGAAAACATCGTGCGGAAACCTGTATACCTGAGAGTTCTCCATAATGGTCCCAAACGAGTGTCACAATCCGCAAGTCTGATAATCCGCACATGAGACCCGTGTTCTTTAGTGAGCTGGCAATGGGTTGAATATCGGTAAAACGTCCATTTATTATTTCCACATTAAAAAATCTCGGCTAAACTCATAATTATTGAAACGCGTGGCAATAATATAAGAGGCCAAATAACAGTTACACACCTAACACAAAGAACTAAACAGTTACGCGTCAATTGTTTATTACTCTAATGTTATAAATATTTTATGTGATGTCCACACAATGTTTTACAGCCGATATTAACCTAACATTGAGCTCCAACAAATTCCTCGCGTTCCCTACTAAGAGAAACATCAAAAACAAATTTCTGTTAGAAAATTAATTTCGCACGAAAATAAACATTACAAGAAGATTATAACGGTATTAGTAGAGCGAATAACAAATAGATTTTAATTGGATTTTACTGTTTTTCTTAAATTTAATTTTGTGACTTGTTTTTGTTTTTTTGATGATATTTTCTTTATGAAATTTTGAATGCATCATACCACATCATAATTTTATAACAATACAATACAAATACCGATGTTCATAAGTAATTTTTACTGACTGCCTGATTTCAAACTACTGTACGCAACTATGACTTTTCATTTCATTTCTGATTACCTTAAAATGTACATTTTGTGCGATTAAATATGACTTAGTATTGAGGTAAAGAAAATCAGCGCGAGGAAAGCTGTATCATTCTGTGATCAAATGTGTGTGAACTTTACCATGCTTATCCGTCGTTGTGCACTATGGCCCTTTCCTATTCTTTCTGATAGGAAACTCGTGCCATTGTGTTCTGAATTGGGTAAATAATGAGGCTGATAAATAATTGTCTCGAATAGGAAATCGTTGTGTAGTAGTAGAGCTAATACGTAAAAGTACATAAATTTCAATAGTATGACTGAACTCATCTAATTTCTCATAGGACAGATTTTATTAAATTGCTCCGATGTGGGTTCGTGGCCTTTAACAGCTACTATCCCATATCCTAGGTGGCCATTTTCAGTACCAGCTCGAAGATCATATATGTATTCGGTACTGAAAAAAAAAAACGATCGCGATGTCAAACATTATGACACTGCACCAATAGGGTAGTAAAAAACACTACAGCAGCTGAAAAATCAGCTGAGAAACCTCAAAAGGTCGAGCTTTATCTGCTCAGATATTCATCAAATACAACTAAGAACCATCGCGATTAAGCACTCCTTGGAATAAACACCCTATTTTTAAACCGTTTCTTCCAAAAAATGCTTGTAGCAAAGTCCTCGGTGATCTTATGTAAGTATTTTCTATATTTGTTAAATGTTTACATAAATTTAGTCTAAATTAAGATTAATTTAATAATAAAATATCACAACACTTCCCACCCGATGAGCTTTAAATAGATCGTTACGTAAGATTTAAGGCACAAATTCGAAAAGGATTTTGTTATTATTCCCTCGCAATATTTATTCTTAGAAACACTTCAAGCAAGCTTGGTCGGGGTATTATAAAATATGATGCTTATTTTATTAATGGCATGTTATAATGCGAGTAATTTGAAGCATTATCATTTCGCTTTTTGGTATGAAGAAACAGGTGGCAATTTCAGTTAGTGTTAGTTCAATTCAATATTTTAGCTTTCTACAACTCTACTCCTTATCTTAACTTTGACATTGAATGCTCACATCCTTACGTACTAAAATATAGATCAACAAATAACAATAAATTGATGACCTCCGTGGTGCGGTGCGTGCGCCGTCATATTATAAAGATGGAGGTTCTGGGTTCGGTACCCGGATCGAGTCTGTTCTGGTGGGAGGCTTCAGCCGAGGCTAGTTACCGCCCCACCGGGAAAGACGTGTCCCCAAACGATTTAGCGTTCCGGCACTACGTCGCGTAGAAACCAATTAGGAGTGTGGGTTTACCATACTCCTAACAGGTTAGCCCGCTACCGTCCTAGACAGCATCATCACTTACCACTTACGTGATATAGCCGTCAAGGGCTAACTAGTTGTGTATAAAAAAAAAACACCTTATTGTTCTAGTTGTTGATATTTTCAATAAGGATCACTGCTCCTAGGTTCAATTTTCCGATTGGTAAAAGTATTATGATATATAGTACACACATACAGATTTTTGGCCCAAAAAATACCCGTGGCTAAAACTATGCACATGTTAAGCCATTAGGCTCGGTCATCAATTACATGTTTTTATAATCGTTAGAGCCTCACCAACCAGCACCCGAGCAGAGTTGCGGGTCATTGTTCTAAAACCGTCTTTCCTTTATTTCCAGTAGCAACAATAATCAGATGAAGATAATGATGTACTTTTATATAATAATGCACCTAAATAAATCCTTCGAAACACCCGGTGAACATACCCAAGTTGTTTATTATAGAACTTTTACATACAAATTTAGATTAGAATCAACTTCATACAGATCTCCTTACACAACAGTATATCAGTGTTCGTGTACATTCATTGTTTACATTCACTCTCCGTAAGCTATTTAATTTACAAGGATCAAAAATAGCCGTGTTCAAATTCGAAACGCCGAGCTATGTAGGTGAAAATTAAATTTTCATTCATACCCAGTGATTCGTTTAAAATGGAAAAACAAGAGTTTAGAAACTGTTGCAATGTAGACTTTTGGTATTTTTTGCCATTCGCTATCCGAGTACGATAATTGGGGTTCATTCGAAAAACATATTTTTCCAATACATATAATATCTCTATCTCACTCTGCATCGTCATACTCATTACTGAGGGTCGTGATCCTTAGCATGGATCACAACCCTCACCTTCTTCCGTACGATTTTTCTCCAGATGGTTCTGTTTCCGGCATTATGTAGTGCGGCGTGGAATGATGTACCGAGTGCAGTGCTGATCTGATCGGACCAACGCTTGGGGCTACGTCCTCTTGGCCTTCTTCCCTCCACCTTGCCCGTTACGAGCAGTTTTTACAATATGATATAATACAATATGATATACGAGTACCTACTTATTATATCTGCAATAAAAGTAATTTGTAATGTGCAATCTTTTTCATCATTTATTTTAATGCTAGCTCGCATTTCTTTTTATTGTATTAAGTAAAACAGGTTCTTAAGATCAGTCTTAAGCAAACGTTAAATTGACAACTTGATCTTGGGTTGATGACGATTGTTCAACGCGGGTCGTCAATTTCATACGAGAGCGTTAATTTAGAGCAACTTAAAATATTAGTTAATGATTATTGAATACCATTACGTTTTTTTTATGGTATCTACGGATGGAGGAAATGTAAAGGTCTAGTGGGTCACCTATTCGCTGACCGACTCTGGCTAACGAACCTTAATCCGCCACCGACAGATTTGCGGTTTTATAATCATGATCAACCCATTCTCGGCTCACTACAGAGCACGGGTCTCCTCTCAATATGAGAAGGGTGTGGCCATAGTCCACTATGTGCGGCAGACTTCACACGCCTTTAAGAACATTATGGAGAACTCTCAGGCATGCAGGTTTTCTTCACCGTTGAAGCAAGAGTTATTTTAATTGCTTAAAAACGCACATAACTCCGCAAAGGTATTTAGAGCCCCCGACCTCTGAATAGGAGGCTGACGTCCTAACCACTCGGCTATCACAACACTCAAATTTAGCTTTTATAATAAGCCCATGTACTAGGTATACTATGCTTATTGCAGATTCAATTTCCTCTCTAAGATATAAAATTGCACAAAATTGATTATTATAAATCAAAAACGGAGTGTTACGTTTGTGAACTTGCACAGCCGCTGTGTTTTTAATGTAATTTTCACTAAGCAGTTTAAATCTACCGAAGGTAATATAGTAAGTCTTGTCAAACAAGGGACCCTCGTCTGTCACTCCCGACTGATCTAAAAATTATTCCCGTCTCGTACTTCTGCATTTACGGATGACAGTGGTTAAAACTCGAAGTGGGGCATTAACTAGTACCGAGTTAAGCCGCGTACACACTCGCTGCGGTCGCCTGTTGCGTAAGACGACATCCGAGCCACAGATTAGCATAACACTAGTGCTGTACTCGCCTACTCTACAATAGTACATCGATAGGTGTCTATTTCAGTTGTTTTATCATATAAAGGTATTCAATAAATACGTTATATTAATGTTAGCCATACTGTTATAACTTAGCTCTCGCGTATTATTTACTTGATAGTTTACATTAATTAATATTTTGCCATATCAAAACATATCGAGACGTCGACGGAACTGGGGCTTACTATCAAATATTTGTGCTTTGGTACACTTATTAGGAAAATGGCTGACAGTGTTTACTCATATGTCGTCTAGTTGGGATAGCATTGACGCAACTCTTATAGCTTACAAAAGGCCTAGATGGATCTGATGTAATCAACAACGAATTACTTCATACGAACATATTTCAGTTACGCGCATATTTCAGTTGTGGATTCTCAATTAATTATCTGTATAAGGCAATAAACCATAACGAGTATACGATTCTGTTAGTATCATTTCCTATAACATTTGGTAAATCTTATTATCAATTAAATAAATTGAATTAGACAAACATTCCGTTACAAAAGGTATACTGAAAAAGTCGTAAATTTTAATTCAAAAGCGTAAACACATAAACGTCGTGTTTAGAATAATACTGTACAAAATTAAATGCTGTGACGATGCCGCCGCTGACGTTTAATAACCGTCTCACGGAAATCGTGCAATTGCAGCAATGTATTTAATAGTACATTTAAATAGTGCTACTGTTACCGGTGAGTGAGTTTATTGGTAATGTTATTATATACTTTATTCTTATGTTTACTATATTATTTGCGTATTGCGATTTAATTATATTTTCAATAATCATACGTTATATATCTAAGACTCAATATTTCCTGAGACTTTGCTAGCGTAAAGATTTTTGCATGTATTGGTTAGATCCTGCGGGCTGATCAAAATCTATCTCGCAGGAAAAACATATTATAAAAAGAAGAAGAAGATATGTTTTTTTTTCGGTGATTCAGGCGCATTTGAGTAATAAATATCCATTCATAAAACAAAATCTCGGAAAAAATCTGTCAATATATTATCTGTACCAACAAATACTGTATATAGAGTGTAGTAAGATTTAATTATGATGTTCTGCGGAAAAGCACCCTGATATGAATTTACTATAATTTTTGAATCTTTTATTAATTATAATTACAGTAGTGGATCCAATATCAGATGATTAATATTTTCTTTTAATAAGCTTCTCTGAAATACGAAAATAAACCATTTGAAATTCAATTGAAATAATCATTATCGATATCTCTGGAAGCGTAAGGAACTGTCCTATACGTAGCGTTCGAGGTCGCAACGTGACATGATGGCGTGCATGATTCACCGTCGCATGTATACGTGTACATGTAAACGTGTACATCCATATACGCCGCGTATATAAATGCAATGCTGCACTTGATTATGTTGGCGTTTGATGCTATCTGTACAAACCAAATACGTTTTTGTGCTGTAAAAATATTATTCGTCTACAGTCTGGTGCACATCATCATCATCATCTTCATGTACAACTCATTACCGGCTCACTACAGAGCACGGGTCTCCTCTAAATATGAGAAGGGTTTGGCCATAGTCTACCACGCTGGCCATGTGCGGATTGGCAGACTTCACACGCCTTTGAGACCATTATGGAGAAATGTCAGGCGTGCAGGTTTCCTCGCGATGTTTTCGTGCACCGTTGAAGCAAGTGTTATTTTTTTTAAACGCACATAACTCTGAACAGTTAGAGGTGCGTGCTCGAACCGCCGACCTCTGATTAGGAAGCTGACGCCCTGACCACTAGGCTATCACCGCTTAATGTCTGGTGCACATTTTATCTGAAATTGAGAGTGACGATTCGAATAATAGGTATTTGATCGACAGCGTTACATCTTATGATATTTCAGCATTGGCAACACTGATACATTGGTGAAACCGGTATGTCATGTATCCGAAAATATTTTGTATATTAAGTTGGTGGTACTGTTTTTAAATTGGGCGATCGGACGCAAGTTCACGTAGTCGGTTATTATGATTTCTCGCGTAAACCTGAATCCTAAATTTTCGTTCAGGATACAGGTTTACGGGAGAATGAATAAAAGCATAGAAAGTCCTATATATACTGTTTCTATTTCCTCCTTTTAACTTTACATTCATTTTAAATCTTTTTCGCCGTTCTTGAGTAGGTAAAATATTTCTTGAGGTTAATTTTATTTGTAACAAATGCCAGTTTCTTCTGTTTCTAAATATTTTCAGACATTTGCTTAACTAAGATAGATTTAAATTAAAGGTAAATATAACTATACAATATCGATTCATCCCATTCGATCCAAAATTTTGTATATACCTAATAGTCACTAAGTATAAAACGTTTAATTTTGTTAAATTAAAAATCCTTCAAGATTTAGGTATCGCGCTTTTAACAGTTTAAATTAGAAAAGTAGACAATGCAACTATTTCAAGGTAAAATTTATCTCATAATTTATTGCAACCGGTTTTTACTAACTCTTTTGAAGAGGGTAACGCAAGAGAGTCTGTCTATTTGTTTTCACTCTACTAACGGATCGGAATCCAGATTCTACTGGAAAAAAATCCGTTCCTCTTTTTTGTAGCGGTCAACGTTTTAGAATATTTTTATTCAGTAATAATTTCTATAGAGTATATAAAAAAATGCAATAATAGTGCCGAATGTCGCAGACTATCGTTTTATAATAAGGTCAAAATATTATTAGAAGAATCCGTTATGAAATAATTTTAATGAGAATCTAGCCGCTTCGCAACTGTTATTCGTCACACGTATTTTTAGAGTTTATTCCAGTTATTATTTTGATGGTTTTCGGTACATTTCGGTCACGCCTCACGCCGACGACACAGGAAGTTATAAACGCTTTGCTTTATTGTGTTCTGTGTCCAAAGTACCGTTTTCCTAGTTATTATTGATCGCATTATGATAATATTTCGGCTTTGAAACCTATCTATGGGTGATACACCTTACAGATAACCTACTGATAATATCTTTGGATCAACAAAAACGCAGTAACTGTATTCTGGCGATATTATCAGCGTGCTATAAGTGTTTTCTTAAAAGCTTGTGCTATTTAATTAACCAATTGTAAGGTCCCATGCATTTAAAGACAACCCTCCAAATCATTCTCTTTTAATATTCTGAATGCCTATGAAGGAGAGAATTCTATGAAAGGGACCATTGACTCCACATAATCCATAATCATAATCGGAACCGTTAGCTTAGTGTGCTTCCAGAGGTACAGGGAGGACCACGCCGATACTATAATTTTTAATGAGAAAAATCTAAGAAAAAAATTTACTGACTTTACGAATTCGCAAAGATTTTCCTTCCAATACAAGTTTTTAAGGGGTGGTCTGTTTAATTTGTATATTTTTATCCACGATGGTTGTATCTAAATTCTCATGCTCCACTTCTATCTGTACATTTATTTACAAGTCATATCACGGATTTATGACACATCGTAAACTGTTACTTATTCAGCGTAGAAATTTTGTGGAGTTCAAACTCATCTAATTGTAGGCCCGATGACAGAAATACGTCGATGGCGATCATATACTAGCGAAATATCTGTTCAAGATCTGAATTTATTTTAGTGTCCTTTACGTAATGTTATTGATATTCTGGCAGACGTTCGCACTTGTATCGGACTATCGTATCTCGTCGAAATGTAAAGAAAGTTCCAGCATCATAAGGGAATATATTTTTTTCTATGTTTTTTTAAACATTATGTCATCAAAATTTGTGGTATACAACAAAACAATGTATTATACAATATTTGTATACAATTTTATTTAATAATTGTAATGGAAATTCCAATAATTTTATTACGAGTAAATAAAGTAAATTACATGTTATGTTTTTTAGACACAAGAAATCTAAATATAACCGAAATTTTTATAGAAGTATGTTGCTTCCCATTTAAAAATGTTGGCACCCAATATATCAGTTTATACATGCAATCGATTTTCAATTTTATCAAGCTCGCTGAGAGATACGTACGTACTTGACTATTTATTTTTTATTTTTGTATGTTACATGTTTTACAAAACCAATTCGGTTGTGAAATAAATATCGAGTTTATTTTAGTTTCATTATACCGATTAAGTTATTTAAATTTTTTTTTGATAGCCCTTGACAGCAATCTCACTTGATGGTAAGTGGTGATGCGGTCTACGAAGGTAACGAGCTAACCTGTTAGGAGTATGGTAAACCCATACTCCTAATTGGTTTCTACAGGACATCGTGCCGGAACGCTAAATCGCTTGGCATGTCTTTGTCGGTAGGGTGGTAAAACTAGCCACGGTCGAAGTCTTCCACCCGACCAGAATCGAGTCGGGTATCGAACCCAGGACCTCCCACTTTAATATGCAACAGCGCACTCACTGTGCCACGGAAGTCGTCAAAAATAGTCGTAGGTAATCACCATTGAATTTTTTTGCAGATATTTATTATGATATACACTTCCGTAGTACATTATTTTTATCGTATCTCTCAGGGATATCTACGAATAGCTATGTTATTTGCAATGTAAGCGCTCTAAAATATGTTTTGCTCGATTTTACATTATTCCTTCCATACCCTTGAATTATTCTGTCTATTGGCAAAAACCGCATATAATTCCGTTAGATTTTTTGAAAGATCTTTGCACACGTACAGACTGCTGTAAGCTATATTGTTTTATTGATGTGTATTTAATCATTCTCATCGATTATCTCATACATATCATTTATACTATGCAGAGATATATTTTTTTCTTTTTACTAAGTATCATACTATAAAGTGTCGTCTTGACTCCACAGTGATTCATCTAAATAAAGCTTATTTTCCGATTTCAAATTGCCAACAATTTGCTTACGTTCGAAGATACCGCCGCTAAAGCTTTCGTTACACTGGAAAATCCTCGCCACGCCCCTGCCTCCCATAAATTCCGGCTTCCATTTGACAGAGTACCACAGATATCCCTAAAATCGACTTTCAGCTCCCGTGGCTATTATTTTAACCTATTTGAGTTTGATTACCAAGTAGATCAAATTCAAGCTACCTTCATACCCAAGTCGAAGCAATTTTCTTAAGTTGTTCCATTAGGTAATGAAGTTGGCGAATTTTCCTATCGCGAATGTTTAACGACGTTGGTGTCCTAGTTAGGATAGTTTTTTTTTTTTATTTCATATTAGCGATCTTATGTTTACTGACTGATTTATTTCTTGTTAGATGTTAACATTACTTACTTACTACTAAAAAAGTGGAGTAAAGTTTGACGACCTCCGTGACGCAGCGCGTGCGCTGTTACATTATAAAGTTGGATTTTCTGGGTTCGACTCCCGGCTCGTGTCCAGCACAATTAACTATCTTTAAGTATATCATATTTAAGCTGTGATAGCGCACTGGTTAGGGCGCCCGCCTCCTAATCAGAGGTCAGGGGTTCGAACCCGGGCACGCACCTCTGACTTTGCGGAGTTATGTGCGTTTTTAAGAAATTAAAATATCACTTGCTTCAACGGTGAAGGACAACATTGCGAGGAAACCTGCATGCCTGAGAGTTCTCTTTAATGTTCTCAAAGGCGTGCGAAGTGTGCCAATCCGCACATGGCCAGCGTGGTGGACTATGGTCGAAATCTTCTCATATTGAGAATAGATGCCTGCTCTGTAGCGAGCCGAGAATGAGTTGATCATGGTGATGATGATGATGAAGTATTTCAGAGGATTTTCAGATTAATAGGCGTTAGTAGTATATCTACAGACTTATTGCTAGTATCGTTACATAAGTAAAAGAAGAAACAAAGTGAAATATATCGCTCCATCTCTTAATACAATGCTAAGTACACAATGAGTTACATTAATTGAAGGTACTTATTTATTGTTAAAATAGCAATGTGTCAGCCGCAAAGATGAATAGCGTATTTATAGAATGCGAGGCATTGGAGTGATGTTAATTGTTCTTAGTGCCTGCCTGGTGATATAAATAATACGCCTTGTTTAAAGAAGTTATTTTTCATTTCTAACATCTTAATATAATGTTTTTAAAAGCCTTTTTTCCCCTCAAATTGATTATTACATTATTAACCTAATTTGTTTATTTTTTACATTATTAACTATCTTCTTAACTTTAGCTCTTTTTATATGAGAAAGTTTTGTAGTATAAGGTGGTAAAATAAAATAAGTGTAAATTTTATGAATTCGCTTCGCCAAAGATCGCTAAGCGATTCATAGCATTCCCATAATTATGTAGGTTGATAATTTAATTTGCAAGAGTCAGAGAGTGTTTACGAAACACAGCTCATCGCAATCGCAGAGTCGTTTTCGAATATCGTAACACGGTAATGTCATAGTAAATTGAAAAGTATCAACCTAGTTTTAAAACTCAAATTCGACCACACTTCCATAGCCAGTGCCACATTGTAAAGTATAAATAAGTAGTATGAAAAATGCGAATGTAATTTGAAAATATAAGGTTCATTTTATTTTGACGTTATAGCGTTTTGATACTCGAAAGCTACTACAAGATTGCGAGTGTGCATATTTAATACTAAGGCTACAGGCTACTAGGGGCATTTACAAATCTCGTTACTAGTTTTAAGCTTACTAACGTAGTTATCACTCCATATATATAAATATATATGATGCGTAAGATACATTAAAATTCTATTGTGGGCAATATTGACATAAGCAACTCGAAACTTACGTTTCTTGATCTACGGGGTCCCCGACTCGATTCTGGCCTGGTGGCTTCGGCCGTGGCTCGTGTGATTTTGCGTTTTGTTATAATGCCGAGTAGAAACAGATTAGCTACAGATGGCAACGCGTCGTTGTCTGATATGGTGCTGCAGAAGTTTATAGACGGTATTTTGTATTGACTTAACATCAGACATTTTTCCCGCGATGTAAATAAAATGTTAATATAAATTAAGCTACAAATAATATATGTCTATGCATACATATAGCTTAAGCTACCAAAAATATACATGTATATAATACATACATTAAGTAACAAAGATTACGATGCAAATGCGCAAAACTCGAAGGTATATTTTTTCAGGCAGATACGTTGAGCGCCTATAATGGCGCATCCACACATGCCCGGCGGCACGGCCGGCGGCATGGCCGGCGGCCGGGCCGCCGGCCATGCCGCCGGCTCATGCATCTTTTACCTGCGGCACGCGCGGCTTTTGGTGCCGGCGGCAGTTTGCTTGCGGCTTCGATACGGAGTGGTAGTGTTGTCGTATTCATTTAAATAACAAAATGACAGAATTTAACTGGGATGATAGTGCTGTACTTTTATTAATAGAAAAGTATCAAGAAAATGAACTATTGTGGAACCCAAGGCATATGGATTTCAAGAATCGCAACAAAAGAAACGATGCTGTTAGGGATATTGCTTCTGTGTTCAACATAGCATCAACAGAAATTGAGAGAAAACTGAAGAATTTATCTAGCCATTATTTTCGAGAAAAACGCAAATTTGAAGAATCTAAAAGGAGTGGATCTGGACGGGATGATGTTCAATTGCCGAAATGGTTTGCTTATAAGGCGTTATCATTTCTTAATGACAAGAATGCACCGGTACCGACTCTGAACAGCCACACACCTAGTGTAAGTACCCATCAAATTCTTATAATTACCTAAGTAGACTAGTTGGTCGACCATAATAAATTTAAAATACATATTTCATTATGCAATATTTTCGTTAATAGGGGTAGGTACAAAGTTTTTGCTTCGCGTATTAATATTTTAGATACCTACTACCTACAACCCGGTAATAATACATAATACCACGGAGCGCGGGCGAGCATACTCTCGTTTTTGACCTTATGTAGTCGGCATAACACTTACCGAAAGCGAAGTATTCGGGAATAAGCGCTCGTGAAGAGTGTACAGGGTTACTGGTGAGACATTTGCAATACTTGAGGACGTGATATATGGCCAACTAGCTGATGCCCGCGACTTCGTTCGCGTGGATTAAGTTTTTAAAATCCCTTGGGAACTCTTTGATTTTCCGGGATAAAAAGTAGCCTATGTCACTCTCCAGGACCTTAACTATCCCCATGCAAAAAATCATGTCGATCCGTAGCTCTGTTGCGGCGTGATTCAAGGACAAACCAACAAACACACTTTCGCATTTATAATATTAGTATATATTAGTATGAAGTATGAAGTATGATATGTAAGATGAAAAAAAATATATAAAGAAATAATATCAATTATTTACTGAGTAAATGTAGCTTAAACTTACATAATTATTTGTATACACTATACATACATGTTATGTTTATAAGCTTGGTTTTTATTTAATATTTACATACTGATAGGATATATTCAAAATATAGTATTGAAGCTTGTTTGCAATTATTTATAAGATTTCCTTTTTATTTTCAGTCTTCTCAAGATAATATCACTCCCCAGACTACGCTACCTTCGACAAGGACTTCACGAAAGCGAAATATAGAGAGAGAACCTGAAGTTGATGAAGCTTTGCAATTACTGAGGGAGATCACGTCTAATGCAAGGCAACGCGATGATGCTGCTATATTTGCAGACTATATAAGTAGCAAGTTGAGGAAGATGGATCATTACACGATGTGTACAGTACAACATCAAATCCAGAATATTATCTATGAAGCAGAAATGAGAATGGGTTCGATGAATTTTGATACTAGTAATACTACTCAGCCTCTTCGTTATCAAAATGTTCGTCCAGGATACTTCACCGGCCAACCTACAACGTTAGCAATGTCACCGTCGCCCTCAACTTCGCGCTCTTACTCTGTTCAATCAGACTATGAAATGCAAAATAGCCCAGATGTCAATACAAGTGACAGTCTGTTACAAGTCTTGGAAAATAATTTAACCGAAAATAGTGTAATAGATTAAAATAAGGTTACATATTAAAATGACGAAAAACGCAATGCCTTTACTTAAAACTAAAATAAATGTTTATATTTTCGGTTAAATTATTTTATTTTAATAAAAGCTTAAAATTATTGATACATGTTTCTGATTCCTAAATAAAACAATTATTTGAATAATCATATTTTATTTCTTTCAAACATTATATTTGATATTGCCAAGGAAGCTGACCTTGTTCCGATAGAAAATAACATTTTAGCTCATTTCTAATTACACTTGGTTCTACATTTAGAGCGATCTGCGGTATATTTTGTTGCATTTCGTTCAAAACTCCATCAGTAGTTCTTTCATTTCTCTTCATAAAATTATGCAGATGCACACAAGCCATCACGACAATTTTTGCTTTCTCATTTTGTAAACCAATGCGTGAATGCAAAATTCTGAATTTATTAGATAAAATGCCAAACGCGTCTTCTACAACCATGCGCCCGCGACTAAGTCTATAATTAAAAACCCTCTCAGGTGATCCTTTTGCATGATATCCAGAAAACGGTTTTATTATATTCTGTGAGATGGGGAAAGCATCGTCACCGATGAAATAAAAAGGTACAGGTGTATTTCTCCCTTGTAATGGAATCGCTTGTGGCAGACTTAAAGTTCCATCTCGTATCATATCAAATAAAGTTGAATTTCGTAGAACTCCACCATCAGATATTCTGCCCTGACATCCAATGTCTACGTATAAAAAGTTATAATTGGCATCGATTAAAGCTAGCAAAACAATACTGAAATATGACTTATAATTAAAAAACTCAGAACCGCTATTAGTTGGACATAGTATACGTATATGTTTCCCATCGAGGGCACCTACGCAATTAGGTACATTCCATTTCTGCATGAAACTTCGAGCCACTGATAGCCATTCTCCATGTGTATTCGGCATCTGTAAAAAAAATTGTTTGTGATATTTGTGTGTTTAGTTCTAGTTATATGTATGTAAAATGTGTGTGAAGTTCCAGGTAGGGGAGAGTGGGTAACGGTGGATCAAGGGGTACAGTGGATCGAACGCGGCCTATATAATGCGCACATTTACACGATATAGCATTTTACGTTCTATTTTGTATTGCCCTTGACTCGCTACCGGGGTGCGACGGAAAAGTAAGTATGAAAGCAAAATATTTTGATGTTTTAAAAATGTAATGCTGCAGTTTGTAAAAAGTATTTAATATGAATCAAAAGTCACATGGCGTCATCAGATATGACTATTTTTTTTAAAGAAAGGGAAATCCTTTCTTTAAAAAAATAGTCATATCTATAAACCTGAGAAAGGTAGCCCTAAGATTGCTATGGCAGTGTGTACCTTATTGATTTTGCTCAGGCTTTATTATAAAAACACATTCTAAAAGTGTTAAATTGTGGCAATATTTAGCTCTACAAAAAAGTTGATTCACTGTTACCCATTGCACTCTCCCCTACAGTATAAAATCAAATATTATAATTGTGTCTTGTACATGCCGTAACTGTGTGAATGTATGTGGTCTGTTTTGTTTTCTAATGTAGGTGTTCAGTTTCTAACTACCTAATGTGTTACGGATATTTTGTACTTACCCTTAAATAATTGGATAATGTAGACACCAAAGTTTGACAAACATCTAGAATTATTAAAGAAATAACTTGTGGAGACACTTTAAACAGTGTACCGAGTGAAAAATAAGAGTCTCCTGTAGCCAGGTATCTCAAAGTAATTGCTAGTCGATCGGAAGCTGACACAGCATTTCTCCAGCGGGTGTCAGTTTTTGATATCATGGGTCCAGTTAAATTCAGTAATATTTCAAATTCTTCACTAGAGATCCTTAGAAAAGTGTTAAATTTCGAACGAATATTTCTTCGGTTTATGTCGTCCCTTCTAAAATCTTCAAGTATCGGGGACACATTAGGCCTATTTCGAAGACTTGGTCTGACCCAATATCTTCGTTTGATTTTGCGGTTCTTTTTATGAATAATGACATACAACACTACACTTGCGATACACGCAACTATATCATAGTCCAACATCTTTCGATTCTACGTACACGACTAATTTCAACGAAAGTCACAACACTACTGCGTAAATTGCAACCGCGACTGCAGGCCGCCGGTAAAGCCGGCGGCAAAGTCAGCGGCAAGGCGGTCTGAAAGTCGGCGGCAAACCCGGCGGCATAAGCCGGCGGCATGTGTGGATGCGCCATAAGAATGAATGCAGTGCATTGAACCGTTGGCACGCGTCGCGTCGCCTTGTATACGAGTCTCGCTAATACGCTGCTGAGTAATCCGATGCGCTTGTATAGCTATAACTACCATGCGATTACAATGCCATGGATATTATCTGTTTTTTTTTTTTCTACCATAAAGGGGGGAGGGGGAGGAGGGGGGCTTTCTCGTTGCAATCTTCGGCGACGATTTAGCTACGCTTAGTCGTGAAATATAAATTAATGTAGTTAAAATTTAATGCAGTTATTTTGGTATCAAACAGCTTAAACAAACCATACTGCAAATGATAAGTAACGCGGGATTAAGGCGGTCATTGATTGAGGTCCCGCCATGCTCGTCATCTGTGACCGATGATGAGAATATTGTCGTCATCTTGGTTCTGAAGAGAAAAGATTCGATGCTCAAGTTACTAAGTACCAAAACGTGTTTCTTGAGCGGTGCAAATAAGCAGCACACATATATTGATAAATAAAGGTGGTAAATTTGCACAACCTTTAAAAACAAAAAATACTGCTATATACACTTACGCAAAAGTGGCCTTGTCGCTGGTAGCTATCTCAGATGTGACGTAAAACACAGCTTTGTAGTATTCATTATTTTAATGCTCGACATTGTCAATAAACATTTTTTGGAATCAAATTGCTCTCAATCAAGAATTGCTTAAATTTTGACCATATAATGTCCTAAAAATTAAATAATTTATGGACACTCCACATAATTCTATGGAAATTATGAAAAATGTAATATGAGCTTGATATGTAAATCTTTGCAATGGTTATTTGAGCATTGTAAACACAAATAATAAAAGTAGGTAGGTACTTAAGATGTAAGTAGTAATACCTGTAGGTTCTACAAACGTGTAACGAAGTTTATTTAAAAAACTTACTATAACTTTTAAAAACAAAATTAATATGAAGGGAATAATGGTTTATTTATAATAAATAAATAATACTTCTATATATGCACTTTTTTATATTCCACCACAAGACGACCTGGTGATAACTTAAGATGCAGTCTATGCACGATGCACGGCCGAAGCCTCCCACCAGACCAGACTCGAGCCAGGAATTGAACCCAGGACCTCCAACTTTATAATGCGACAGCGTGCGCGCTTCGCCAAGGAGGTTCTACCCTTTACCCTGTATATTGAAGATATAGCTGCTCTATATCGCTGGTACACGCATATGTCACGATTTTGCTGTCAAACATGAATTCGGAACGTACAGTCGTGCTGACGACGTGTAGGTGACATGTTTTCGATATGCTTGGCTCACAACATGGCATTGTGTTTTACTATAGACCTGTCCATCCTATACCTACATACTCATTTATCGCGAAATGCAATAACTAAGGTAGGTTTTTTTAAGCAATTTAAATATCACTTGCTTCAACGGTGAAGGAAAACATCGTGAGGGAACCTGCACGCCTGAGAGTTCTCCATAATGCAGTGAGACTTTATTGGCTAATGATTGATGGTGATGATGATTTTGAATGGTGCTTAAACAGATCTTAATTATGATTTCCCAGATGTCAGGTCAGTTTTTATTAGTTTTTTATTTTTTAGGACTTTTATATATATATATATATATGACCCTCCTATCTTACCTTACTATAAACTAATATAACTATTTTTTTTCTTCTACATCTGTATTAACAAATCACAATAATAAGGGATTCTATAATAACTAGGGTATTTTCCTTAACGCGCGCGCTAACAACTGATTTGTATTATCAGGCATCTCGGAACCACGGAAGCTATAAAGGTCGTGCGTTCGACGTGGAGTTGACATGTTTCGATGGCGTACGTTACGGACGCAGTTTTGTGCAACCCTGATTTATTTTCCCCAACATATCTGCTCACCGCCGATATTTGACTGCGGATGTCGGAATGGCGATGTTCGTGAAATGTGTAAAGTATTGAAAGGCTCCAATTTTACTGTGATAATAAAATTATTGTTACCGAAATACTGCAATCTTTAAAATGGTAAGTTGAGTTGGAAATTACCTTCTTACCATAAGAGGCAAATAAACGTAGATTGTGTTTATTATTAATTCTGAGATAAAGAGAGTTAATTTTTCAATTTCATGGTTTCATCTGACTAAAAAGAGAAGGGTTATCTAAATGGAAAAAGTATATGTGTTTTATTTCTTTGTTTAGTTTTCAAAAAACTTTACCTTGTCTAAATTTAACTAAATAGAAATAAAGTTTTAGTTTGTGCTATTGTTACGCCCGCGCGATTTCTACAAGCTTTACTACAGCAGTAGTATTATATTCATGGTTATTAAACTAGGTTTACATATATTTTAATCCGGTAAAATCTAGCCTACGTAGAATCATCCTTACATATACCATATCTATGTGTAAGTATGATTCTATAGTTTAATATCTGAGTGTTTAAGGGTTTCATAGGTATAAAAAATAAAAGTTGCTCTTCGTCTTTTCTTTCTCTCTCTCTCACCCTCTCCCTCTGCCTCGCCGGGCAAAACAAGCCTTTCATCGGTTGCGTCGTTCACGACCCACACATAAATGACACGAGAGTCACACGACAATACCTCAATAGGCATCCATCTACGAACAGGGCCAACCCAACCCTGATTAATATATCATCCGTTCGTACTCCCGGCCCCCATTTAACCCGTTTTTGCGTATCACCGTCGAAGTAAAAAGGGCTCGATTTCAATGGGAAAACGGCGTGGAACATTTATCATGGCGGTAATGAATTATCGGAAATTTTTCCAATAAACTCACAGTCTACCTATCTGTATACTCCTAGCACAGAAATGTCAATATTGGTTAATCATAAACAAATAATATACAATTAACCTATCTATACCCATACTTATATAGATTCACCAGGGTATATCAAACAGGTTTTTTAAATAAATGCGCAGGCACTGCTTGTACAGTAAAATAATTAAACAATCATGATAAACCCATTGCCGGCTCACTACAGAGCACGGGTCTCCTCTCAATATGAGAAGGGTTTGACCATAGTCCACCACGCTGGCCATGTTCGGATTAGTAGACTTCACACGACTTTGAGAACATTATGGAGTCGTGCAGGTTTCCTCACGATGTTTTCCTTCACCGTTGAAGTAAGTGATTTTAATTGCTTAAAAACGCACATAACTCGAAAAGTTATAGGTGCGTGCCCGGGTTCGAACCCCCCTACCTATGATTAGAAGGCGGACGACCTAACCACTAGGCTATCACAGCTACAAAAGAAACAATATAACTACTAATTTATTATAATTTAATTTTCTCTCGTAAAGCTGAATCTAAAACACGTAATTACCGTCGTCAGTAACATGACGAAGCACAGAAACACAGACACAAATAATCTGACATAAAGAAAATATTGTTGGTTGTATTTATTAAACTTTATTACATGAAATATTGGCAGAACCACGATTAAATTAATGAAAACCCGGTCTCATAACGGGCATTGGCAGGCTCAGTAGCGAGCGCTATAGTTTCCAAATCTGTGCCGAATTCGATCCCGGGCAGGGAAAATTTCTTTTCCTGGATTTTCTATGCTTTGGTCTGGTAGGCGGCAATGCCAGTTGCCAGTTACCGATAAATATGTGATGCAATGATTTAGCGTTCCGGTAAGATTTCGCGTAGAAACCGATGGTGTATATTTAACTGTTAACTTCTAACAGGTTAGCCCGCTTCCATCTTAGACAGCATCATCACTTATCACCAAGTGCGATTGCACTCAAGGGCGAACTCGTATTGACTGACTAGCAAATAAGGAAGGTTCATTCATTGATTCATTGAAATCCAGTTGAACACATTCACCTGTACAATCCAACCATTGTTAATAGGCATCTACGGATTGAAAGTAGTTTTCAACGGCGGCTAAAGCATCGATATTTATTGCTTTTAAAAACATTTTAAGGTGTTTTATTGAAATCCGCGCCAGTTGTTCATGTAGTAAAAACGCGTAAAATGTACGTAAATTACTATAAATCGTTATAAATGCTCAACGCTGTTTACCGAGCGGCAAGTCAGCAATGGCTCTTGACTTCTCGACGTGCGTTTCACAGAACCCGTGTATCGTGAAATGTGGACGTTTTATTCTTGTTGTTGGTTATAATAAATACACCTGTATGGCTCGCATTCAAGTTCAGTTTAATTCGAATATATTATAGTTATTTTGTTCCGACGACTGTCGAGTGAAAATTTTTTTTTTTTAGTTTTTCATTTTAAGGTTAGTAGATGCATCTTAGCTTTTCAATATGTGAACTATTCAACTTATTAAAAAAAAAAAAACGAAATATGATATTTATATGAAACACGTTTTTTAAGCATCAAGTATTCAGATCACCACAATAGAATATTTTTACTCTACGTGCATATACAAATCTTAGCTAATAACCTGACAGGTATAACAGTAGAGTCATTCTTATCCGAATTTCTGGCATGGATCACACTTGATGGACTTCTTTAGGAGATGTAACTTTAATGTCAATTAATTTTATTTGCAGAAAAAAAATACTTTGATGACAAACAGCAGCGTAGTGAATTTGACTATTCAAACTATTTGCTCAGTAAATGCTGCTATCGCTTTATATCATTTAACTAAATTTGAAAAGCCTTTATGGTGTCTGCGCCTTTAATTTTTATAGACTAATAATACAAATTCACAATACGTAAGGCGAGACGTCAAAGCACAATATTCTAAGTAATATTGCTTTTCCGAAGTTTCGAGAGCTTAACGAGGAAAATACGAAACTTTTGACCTTTTCCTTAGGATTATTAAGCCAACTTTGTACCTACTTGAGATTTGTTAAGTGCCGCTGCAAACATAATGAGATTTCTATCACTAATTTGTTTTTTTGTACGTGACCTAAAATAGACTGGTAAGTACAGTTAGCGTGCTACTATCAGCCGACATGGGGTTATGTGGCTTTGCAACGTTAAAAATTTGACGTATTGGTGTGGCACTGCGGCACCGCAATGTTCCTACGGTGCTGGAGATTTGCCACGATCCTGCAGTATTCCATTCGTCTGCATCAAGCTGATGAGCGCAGTCGAAGCGCTAAGACCACTTCGTCTCAATTTTAGTTATAAGTCGCTGCGGCGCCGGACTGCAACGTGTGGCATAATATTTCTACATAGATCGACGCAGTGACACCGCTCCGGCACCGCACCGCAAATTGTGGACCGGTCATTATCACTTCCCGCCTCTGCCTTAAACAGTTGTAAGACCAACTTATAAAAAACAGTTTATAAAAACTTCGTCATCACCTTTCAGTAGGTCAACAAGTAGACGGGCAGCAGTAAAATAATGTTATAATGTACTTTTCATCAATATGTCTAACACATATAATAAAATAGGATTTAAACAAAAACATCTTCTGATGATGATGACATCATCATGATTAACCCATTGCCGACTTATAGATCACGGGTCAGAATTTGACCCATACTTCGTATCATGGTTGAAAGTTGAGGAGGTCCATCCTCTATATCCAAATATCATTATCGTCTGTAGTTTAATTATAAATAATGTCCTATTGCTGGGAGCTCAGGCCTCACATAAAATAGGCTTTAAGAGCTCCAATGCTGGTTATAAGAAATTAATTACATTAATTTTTGGTTATTACTACGAACCACGAACAAAATATATTAGTAGAATAGTCCATTAGGAGAAACATTATTGATTGTAGGGCTTTATCCATTAAACTGATAAACGAAACAGATCATTATGAAAACCTCTAGGTGCACAACTATATTGATAGTTGGTTGAAAGGATTTAATGATATGTTTATATCAAAATGTTAACAGTGTGATTTTCATCATTATTAATCGAAGAAGAAGACTGCGGTGTCAGCGGTGCTCCCATAACCATAACACTGAACATTTTCATACAAAAAATGTGACATTCATAGTGACCTGTATAAAACTCCCCAAGGAACTAAGCCCTAAAGACGTGCTTTCTTAGCTTACTATTAACATGCGCCAATTATTTCTTAAGTTCGCGTTCTCCCTAAGATTCTTGTAAGACCGCTTTCACATTGGTGACACGAGTATGCCGCTCGTTACATTCTAGGGACGCAAACAAAGTTATAAAGAATAACATCATTGAAAAAAGTCTTTGAAGATAAAATGAGGTACTGCTTTAGTGAAACCACGGTTACAGCCTTTGGTGAATTACGGTGGATGGTTTTGGATGTTAAAAACGGATGGTAGTGTTCTGAATATGTAAACTTTTTTTCATTCAAGCATTTCTTTAAAAGCGGTGATAGCCCAGTGGTTAGGGCGTCAGCCTCCTAATCAGAGGTCGGCGGTTCGAATCCGGGCACGCACCTCTAACTTTTCGGAGTTATGTGCGTTTTTTAAAAATTAAAATATCATTTGCTTTAACGGTGAAGGAAAACATCGTGAGGAAACCTGCACGCCTGAGAGTTCTCTATAATGTTCTCAAAGGCGTGTAAAGTCTGCCAATCTGCACATGGCCAGCGAGGTGTACTATGGCCAAACCCTTCTCATATTGAGAGGAGACCCGTGCTCTGTAGTGAGCAGGTAATCATGATGATGATGATTGATGCCGGGTTGATCATGATGATAATGATTTCTTTAAATGAGTATTTTACAAACTTTTTGATAAAGGCAGACGCTACATTCTAGAATTGCGGATTGAGTTATGTATAATTTTATGTATTTAAATTTGTGCATCAAGCTACATTTGGTATGCAATTACATGACAAATCTCTGAGCAAATAAAAGCAAATAAAGTTTAATGTGGATTCCTACAAACTCTGCTTTAACCAAGTAAAGTTACGGACACATGCTAGTTGCTGGGTCGGCATGCTTACCGCGTCACAGTAAACGTTCACAACTTAGTGCAAGCTTATAGATTGGAGCTTGCGGCTCAACTTGTCTGAGCTTGCTGACGTTTCCCGCGATTGGACCGTGGCTCGTTTTTGGGACATGGACCTAGAAAAGTTTGCGGTGTGCCAATTTACTTGGCAATTAGAGCAGAACGGCCCCTAATTTTGCTACGCAATTTTGTAACGTACCCGGGTTAAATCACTAGTAATTATCACGTCGTTATTTGTTTTTTTTTTGCTGTGATCTATTACATGAATATTGAGATATGGCTGCACAAAATGATGATGGTAAAAAAAAGTTACGCGGGAGGAACTAGGCGAGTAGGCTTCATCTTCGGGTCGCTTTTTTTTATTCAGGCCGACCACGTTCCTGTAGGCAATTTGACTGAGAAACTACTGTATATTGATGATAATTATCCATTCATTATTTGAGAGGAGACCCGTGCTCTGTAGTGAGCCTTCAATGGGTTTTGGTTCATCATCATCATCATGAACAATTGGTTCAATTGTTCATGATGATGATGATGGTGATGGTGATCCAATCAGTATTTTTTTCTGTAATCTTATCTGGGGCATCTCCTCTTAAAGCCGTCACACCGCTTTTGCACATTTTTTTAATTATTGTAAATTTATTCTTTCTGAGTCTTTTAATTCTAATAAGTGTAAACAATTTGGCAAGTTTATTAGTAAAAGTTTTCCATTAACTTGTAGTTAACTGTATTTAAATTTATCAGTGTTAAAGTGAATATGAGAAGTGCAGTGTAACTGCGAGTAGTAACTGCTGAATCGCGCGTTAGAGCAGTCTGTGTGAATGCAGTCTTTCCAACATGTATACATGGTTATAGTGTGATGTCATCTCATCTGCCCTCACGACAAAGAAGGCAGGTCAAAGGGTGAGGGGCGGGCACATTGTTAACACGCGACCCCGCTCAAGTGCTTTTGATGACGAGTCTACCTCCGCGTCACTAAAGATTTTTTTTTTCAACAGGTGAAGGAAGTTTTTTGAGAGGCGCTTTCTTACGCTCAAACGAATATTACGCAATATTCATTTTGTACTCCGCGGCTTTTAGTGGTACCAGGGCACAGAGTATACAAACACAAGTACGTACCATCGTAGGTAATTACCTACCTGGTGTTGCCTGTACTTTTACTCACCCATATAACGAAAAGTTATGAATAGTATAATATTAGAAGCTTTATTTGGTTTTTTTAATTTAATCTGCTGCCTCATATTTACGAGATTTTAGCTTTCTTGTTTTGATGGCGTCATTATAAAACCTGTCACAAATGGAATGACCACAAAGACTTAGGCGATGAAAAAAAAATACCTCAATTGTTAAGTGTTCCAAAATCAATTATTCCATATAAAACTGAGACAAATACGTTTTAAGTACTTTATTGCATTTTAAGTATTTACTTTTGTTGTGTGTTGCTAGAAAATAGACTACAATACTCTATGGTTAATTGACAACTTCAATTAAGTCACTCTAAGACGTTTTTGACGACCTCCGCGGCGCAGTGCGTGCGCTGTCGTATTATAAAATTGTAGGTCCTGGGTTCGATTTCCGGCTCGAGCTTCCGCTCTGGTGGGAGACTTCAGCCGTGGCTAGTTACCACCTTACTGACAAAGACGTGTCGCCAAGCGATTTAGCGTTCCGGCACGATGTCGTGTAGAAACTAATTAGGGGTGTGGGTTTACCATACTCCTAACAGTTTAGCCCGCTACCATTCTAGACTGTATCATCACTTCCCACCAGGTGAGATAGCCGTCAAGGTAGCCCTTGTGGTAGATATATATAAAAAAAGCGTTTTTGAACCTTAGTTGATACTTACCTACGAAAAGACCAACGAGTCAGATAAAATATATTACGAGCGAATATATTACGTAAACAAAATATATACCCTGAAGGGTAAACAAGTTACGTGTCCCAAAGATGCTATTTTTCACTTTATCAAAGAAAAGTGACCTTCTTTCCTGTCCCGTATGAAAGCTAAGTGGAAACATGCCATAAAACACTTTTTTTATATGAGAATCAATAGAAGGATTGAACCTTGAGCTATTCTTACTCAGATTTTCTTCAGCTTTCCATGTTCTATGCTCATAAATTGTATCGAATACTAGCTTTTACCAGCCGCTTCGCTCGCATTGGAGTTATTAAATAAGAAAACAGACAATAGAAATGAATCAATATGATAACTACGAGTATATTTTAACAAAACTATTTTTTATATCTTAAATTTTTTTATAGTAAAAAGTATCCTATGTTACTTCTAATACCACTAAGAATATGTGTACAAGGTTTAGTAGTTTTCTCTTGAAATCATATTAAACATCCCTATATTCAAATTTATAATATTAGTAAGGTAGCGTATTCTAGTTTATCTTGAACTTCAAGAAATCTCACTGTAATTTTGAAGGGACAAGTAATGTACCTTTATAAAGTATTTCTTACTTTTAATTAATAATAATTAACTTAAATTTATAGAGATAAATATATATACAAATTTATAACACAAAGAAAATACTGCCATTGATAGCTAACATCATTATTACGGCCTAAAATATTAATATTTGTTTTTTTTTCGATACGTATTTGGGCCTTTGTTTATTAGGATATTATTTTTAGAGAAACATACAGGACATATCTTATTGGTTGTTAAACATGTTACCCGAGTGCTTTTCAGTTTACTGACTCATTCAACACAAGATCTCGAAAACTACTCAACGTTTGAAGCCAACCAATTTGATAGTTTATAGATAGGAGATGTCAGTTTGTTTATAAACGATATTGGAAATTCTATCCCCCTGTTCTGAAACCCCCAGTCTACCCCTTTGGCTTGGTTAACTATCTCCTTAGTTTTGTGGTATTTGTGAAAGCGACACATTTTTAAATTTAAGCGACACAAAAATTTTATATGCACTACTTCACCAGCCAACCGCTTTCAGTGAAATTTTGCATAGAGATAGCTTTTTATTTCTAGAAACTAAGGGCTCCTAAGGGATTTATAAAAAACCAAAAAACTCGATTGAAATCGTGGGCAAGAGTTAGTATGGCATAATTCATAAATATAAACCAAAACTTTATATAACGTACATACCTACGAGTATGCATACATTTTGACGACCTCCGTAACGCAGCGCGTGCGTTGTCACATTACATTGTTGGAGGTCCTGGGTTCGATTCTTAGCTCGAGTCTGATCTGGTGGGAGGCTTCAACCACTTGGGCCAGGGTGACACAGGGTGGTAACCCTACTGACAAAACGGTTTAGCGTTCTGGCACGATGTCGTGTAGAAACCAATTAAAAGTGTGGGTTTACCATATCCCTAACAGTTTAGCCCGCTACCATCTTAGACTGCATCATCACATACACAAGGTGAGATTGCCGTCAAGGGCTAACTTGTAGTCGACAAAAAAAAATTACACAGATTGTATTTTACAAACACAGGGTACGTACTTATTTTATTTTTTTACGGCTGATTTATATACGATTCGACACAACAGTTTATACGTAACGATTATACGTAGTATCAGGAAGTAATATCGGTATGAGGACGCAGAAACTTTAATAGATATCACTTTGAGATTGCATTGATTTTCTCGAATGGATATAATTTAGCCACAAACGCCTCGTCAAACTATATCTCATCTCGAGGTAAGTTTCAGAGGAAACTTGCTCTCGAACCGAGTAGGTAGTATTCTTGCAATCCGATGGCTCAAACCGTGAATGCAACTGCGAGAGACGGATCCTGAGCCGCTCAAATTAATCTACCGAGCTCTCAATAGAAACGAAAATGTAATTATGTAGGATTCGCTACGCGTTAAACTTCCTTGTTGCATATAGTTTGTATTTTGTGGTACATTTATTTTCGATAGGCTGTATTAGTTAGTTAGCTTGCAATAAGTCTTTGAACTTCAGAGGTTTATATTTAATTAACTAAACGAAATAACTAGTATCCGTAAACATAAAGAAATTTTACTTTAACAAAACAATATAATTATAATTGACATAATGATATTAAAATAATAATATACTGTGCCTATTCGTATTCACAACCAAAGCATGACTCGTGAAATGAATTCAAGAAGAAAGTATTGGTTTTAATTTCACTACGGCTATCGACAGGAGTTTTTCAGTAATAAATTCTAAAACATCTCCAAGTAATGCGAGTTCTATTCAATTAGGAAAAACTTGACTCATAAATCTTTATCTTTCAGGCTTTTAATGAAACAATTACAAACAAGAAAGTTGGTATCCACAGGGTAAAATTGTATTCGTACTTTTCCTAATTGCAAATATAAACTTGTAAGATGATATTATATTAGGTATAGATTTTCGTTTTGGTCTGCATCATCGCTTGCATAGTTGTTAAATGCAATTTTTTTATCAAATACAAAGATTTAAACGCCACGGAGATTACAAGGTTAGCTAGGTAGTGTATTATAGTTGACTAAAACGTTCAAAAAACAGTTTTCACGTTAATAACATTGAACTGTTTCTTGCATTGTTTCGCTTGTTTCAAAACAGATTTCCCCTACTTCCCGTAACCACTAATAGCATTACAGTTCTACGTTTTCTCGAAATTGTTTGAGAATTGCTAACTGTTATAAAAGAAACAAGCATTGCTTTCCATGGCAGTGCATGTTTTAATATTATATCCCCGTTTTTACAACCTGTTCTAGGAAATGTTAATTTCAAACGGTCTATAAGTATAGGACCATACCTTTCGTGTTAAAAACTATGTTAGTAGGTGTATTTCGCCGTTCTTAACGCTTATTCTGTGATTATATTAACAGATGTTTTTTTTATTTTTCAGATATAATATATATTATCAGCTTTCTATGTTTATGCGTTAATCTGACAATTTATTCGGAGGAAATAGTCACAATTTTACAAATGCATACTCTCATTCATGATTTCCATAATACATCAATAATATTCGATTGTAATTTAAAAAAAAAACTATATGTATGTAATTTAATCTAATTAATTCTAGCATTGATTTTAAACAAGGTTTTATTGCTTTGTCTGTTGGCGTTTTCATTCCAGTGAGTATTTTTGTGACTTGCTGAAAACAAAAAAAAAGGACACTTGGCGGGAAATAGTTTTTGTTTGGGAAGATAATTATTGGGTAATATACAAATCGGGTTGTTTTAAAATTCCAATATACCATAAATTATTAGTTGTAATTTAAGTGACTTGTTTAATGTTAAAGATTGGAACATAGAATTATCAGTACTGGAACAAGTGTTTTCTTAACAATACAAATATAGAAAGAAGCTTACTGCTTACTTTTATGGGAAGATTGTTAACTGGTTAACTTACACTGGGAGCTTGGTGATGAGCAAATAAAGATCAAAGATTAATGAAGTCTGACAGAGAACGTTGTCAAACAAAGCAATAGTGTCGACACATTGATAAATCTTTGCTACAATATTTCGGTAAGGCGTCAGAACGTATAAATCTTTCTCATGCAACAACTTTAGCTATTCAGTGACGTTTAATAGACAACAGTTTTAAATTCAACAGTTTGTATGACTATAAAATGCTTTTAGTCCAACATGTGTTTACTCTCAGGTTGTTAATTCAAACTTCGTACGGCAACGAACTTCGGTTTATGGCGTATGAATGTAGGTACCTACCTAGTAAGGTATTTATAGGTTGGGCTGGAACACTGGTATCAAGTATTTAAGTAATTTTCCACATTTTCCGACATGTAATCTAAGTGCCGAGAGACCGGGTGCTTTCCCTAATTTTAGCGACATCCTATTAACTAGGCGCGAGTTATTGCTCACTCCCGAGGGATCGTCGCGGTTGCCAGGGCAACGCGTTCGTGTGTGTGTGTAAACACCCAGTCGGTTTTCGTGTTGCCAAAGTTGTAGTGTAAGATTAGTGGGAGTTGCTTGCGGATTCTTTTATAGCTAACTTGCGTATTGCGCGCTTGGGGTAGTCTTGATAGTTTCTGATATCGATCCCTATAAAATAACATTCCGTTGTAGGCTCAAGATTTACATTATCTACTAGATATGTTATTCATAAATCAGATAGATAAAGAAGAAATTGAATTCTAACCTGTCTTTATTATTATACTTATTCAGATTTCAGTTTATAACATCACTCATCATTTGGTTTCGGAGCAACGAATTTTGTTACTAACGTAGGTAAAATGTTCAATATTGCTTAAAAGTAATATGTCAGCGTTTAAAAATAGATGATTTGGAAGAAAGGTAATTACTTCTAATTGATTTTTATGTACTTTTCTATAAAAATATATACATACTTACCAGCATCATACTTACCTAAACTATCTATTTTTGCTTATGAATAATTATATTTAACGTCTGAAATAGTAATCTAATTGTAGTTTATAAAAACCTTCCTCATTATCCCAGACAAAACCCTAATGCAAAAATAAAAGGCTTTGGAAAAAGTACCACCATTACCTATTTTTTCTCAGTAATATAAATAACTTATAGGTATTTAGTATACGTATAGATTATAAGTGTAAAAATACGCCACCCCTCAACATCAAGACGGCTTTAGCCGATACAGAGTATCGAGTGGGCGCTTCGGGAATTGGGGGTGTAACGTAAGTGTCGAACCGAGCTGTTTATTTTTGCCATGTTTCTTTGATATTTGTTGGTGACGTTTTTAGGCGTATTAAAGCCTTCTAACTTCGTTATAATATTTTCCCTCATTATCACGGTGAGTCTATGCGATATTTTTAAATATTTTTTGGTAATAATAATCGATGAAGCCCCCAATTCGTACTGGCTCTTAACCTGCACCCAGCTATGCGACGTTAATTGGTTTATAACGATGATGAAGCATACAGCAAATTAAATATCGGGCGGGGTGAGCTAGGGCGCAATGGTATCATGACGTCATCGTGGATACCGTATCATAGCAGCGCCTTACTTGTGCTGGCAACACCGCGTTTTTTGTTCTACACCAACGCCAATGCGCCTTACAAAAGCGACGTTGCCAACACTTTTTATTTATTATTATTTTGATGCGTAGTTAACGTATCAAATATCTATTGAAAATTGTCTGGCTCGCGACTGGCTCAATTATTACAATTAGTTTTCATTTCCTCGATTCTAATGCGCACCGCAAATTGATTCTTGAACTTTGCGCACCACATATCTTCAACGTCTACTTAAGACATCAAAGGCAAATATATCAGTAGATCTGTAAAGAAAGGTTCGAGAGGTTCTAGCGGCTTCGAGACTATACTACTAAATGACTACGACTAAATATATGTCATATAAGCAAATTTAAATAATACTTAGTAGGGTGCCTATACTATACATTGCTAGCGTGACCTTTGATTTTATAAAAACAAAAATTTAGCTCTAATCATCTCGCTACTCGTCAATTGAGGAAATTTAAGGTGTTTTTGATTTTACATAAGCAATAATCTTCAAAAATCTGGCAATTAAAATGTAAGAAAGATTGTTTATTTGCGAACTGCAAGTTAAAAATTACATGAATGAATACAACGAAATATAAACGTTTTTTAAGATTTTTCATGCAATTTCAATATTCGGTCATATTAAGTGTACATTCCTAGTAAGTGTTGTTGAAATATAAAGTCAGTAATGGCTGCTTAAAGTCTCGATATCTAGAGATCGGACGCTGTAAGACGGATTATATCTTACAAAATTACTGACAATAAGCCACCCTAGAGTATCAAGACTGGTTGAGCTCTCACGATGGCACAGTGTATCGAGTGGGTACTCTGGGAATTGGGAGTGTATTGTAAGTGAGCTGAGCTGTTTGTCTTTAATGTATTTCAGTGATATTTGTAGCTGACTAAAGTCTTGTTTATTAGGCGTCTTGGAGGAGGTTAGGCGTCTCAGTGGAGTTTAGGTGTCTGGCCTATTTCCGATCGATTGTATCAATATATACTAGCTTTTACCCGCGGTTACTCTCTTTCCAAACTACAATACTGTTGGGCTTGCATACGAATTTTGAATCCCTATAAGCGAATAAATTTACAAGAAATAGCTGTACACGTAATGACATCCGTGTAGTGGTTTGATAATGCGTAAAAATCAGTGTCAGTCAGTAATTTAATAAAGATAAATTATAAAATAACATTAATTATAATAATATATTTATGATTATTCATACACCATTATTGTACACCACAAAATAGGGGGGAAAAACAGAAATAACACAAAAACAAGTATACAATTTGACGGCCTTATCGCTACATAGCTATCTCTTCTAGGCAACCAAAGACGAAGACACTGATATGGAAAGATAAATCTTTACTTATAAATTAAAATAATACAGATTTATATACATCGCGGGCAGACGATTACCCTCACCTGTGAACAACTGCAGCGCCAGATGAGTCACCGATTCGTGCTCGGCGTAACCCATCCTCCTAATCGGTTTCTACTTGGCATAATACCGGAATGCTTTATCGCTTGACGGTATGACTTCGCCAATACGTTACCAACGTACCAACCGCGAACAAAACCTGGCCTGAACCTTACCTTCCAATACATTTATTTATTTATTTTATTTATTTCCTCTTAATTCTAGCCTTACAGGATTATAACCCAAATTCGCTGGAATAGCCTTATATAAAAAGTATACAAATTTATGATCATAAAAGTTATGAACATATAAATATTGCCTAAATTTACATAATTCAACGTCGCAAGCGCAGCGGAGGTCGCCAAATTCAAACATATTCCTAGGTGTTACTCAGTGGTTGAAATTCGGGAGTTCCATTCAGCTTTTATCAAGCCCTTCTGCATAATCCACCAGCTCACGGAAACGCACCACAAATTGGTTTTGCCCTGTCGAATACTGTGCCGCTACGCTGCACTGATTACGTTACCGACTTTGCATCTGTGGTGAGCCAAGCTAAACTACCTACTATAGGGTACTAAAGCCACGCAGAAGGCTTGCTCAGTATCGAGACTAATGATATCCGAGGACCTAGTGTCAATTTTAATGTCAAATAACGTTGCATTAAAGTCTGGGCGAATCTTACTTTTATATGACCAAACGTCATAATTTTACACCTTCATACAGATGGCCTGTATAATTTTTAAAAAACATATTAAGTCAAATATTAAAAGCATATTAAATTAAGGGTAACTCATTAAGAAATAATTAATAGGTGAAAATAGATAACATATTTGACTATCACGACAATCTTATGCAGGTTAACTTTGTCTTCCAGAACATGCTATTTAGACGTGTAGTTGTAAAGGTATAAAGGTATGTTGGGTAGGTATAAAGTCCTTAGTGAAAACAATTAAAAAATAGAAAATAAAATCAAATGAAAAATAACAAAAAATAAAAAAATGGATGCCAGTCTTGTCGCTTTAAGCGATTACCTCCAGGCAAGAACTTGGAAGAACGGGATAATACGATGCACAAAGAACCAATATGGTGATAAAGAAATTGTAATTTTGATTTTTAGGAGCGTCCAAATACCTATGGCATATATAACTACGATTTTATTATTTGGTTTACACGATAATAATTTCCCTGGAGACAATCAACGATATCGCACCCACACAGCAACTTTATTTTCATCTCAGTGTTTACAATTAACTTTGTAAATTAACTAAAAGAGGTCGCTATGTCATTTACCTAAATAATCGCAGAGCATCTACCGCTTCAGAAAGTTCCGCTATTAGAGCGTACCTAATGAAGAATCGAAATCTATCAAGTTGCTTGATACATCGTAGGCATACTTGAGGCGGAGTCTGATGGGTAAATTTATGCTTTGCTCACTGCTAGTCGAATGCTTTCATCGCATCTAGTTTACCATAACTATATGTAAAATACTAAGTATATACAAAGTTTAAATTCCGGACATATTTTAGTAGAATGTTTTTTTTTGGCCAAGCAATAGTCACTTATCATATGTGGCAAAAAAAAGTAAAGATAAATAAACAGCTAACATAACAATTTTTCTTCTTATTAGATCATTTAAAATTAGAGCTATGAGCCCAAACGCTCCCTCCGTAAGAAGAAATCCATAACCAACTACAACTATAATAACTTATTATCTTTGTAATCACAATCACACAGTGTTTCTTAAACCCATACTACTCAAAGTAAATAACTATCTGATTAGAGCAGTAATTCATCCTTCCATCCAAGCTTCCTTAATGTTTCTGTAACCTTAATTTATCTTTAGGAAGTCCTCTTACGTAGTAACTAAAATATAATAACGAAAAAACACTTTATAGTAGTTAATTATTTATCCCAAAGATTCTGGTTCAAATAAACCAACAATTTAAATTATTGCATAATTTTTTACGGTCCTTGACAGATGTGCAAATCAAATTAATTCAACGTATTGGTGGAGGTGAAAATAACGTTAAAAAATTCCGTGCCATATCTAAATAGGTATACTTACATTGTATACATACCAAGCTAATCTAATTTATTTGGGGTTTTTGTCCGAATCGGATAACCCATCATCCCCTAATTAAAACATACTTTTACTGAACGTGATAAAAAAAAAAAGTTATAACTATTGAGAATGTCACAGACATGTCACACACACTTACGTAAAATACCAAGCTGATAAAAGCGTGTTAAAAACACATTGACGTCATCGGATGGTTCTGTTAAATATTTCGATTGATCACTTTATTTTTCTCTATACTGCACGTTAAAGTTTTATATGTATGTGAAGGTAAGGCCAAAAAATAGAAGACTGTACGTTAAGGTATGAGCCCATTATAAGTTCAAAGTTTATATAAAACGTAAGCTTGTAGAAAAGTCCTACTATAGTGTAAAGGATTACGTAAATGATAAACAAGCATGGGTGTGAAATATTGCTCTAATAAGATAGCTCTTAATATAATTTTAAGTGGCATGTGAGATGGTGATAACAAAAAGAAAATTTACCTGGCTAAGTTTGTTGTGGGCTTCTTCTTAGACCGGGACGCGTTTGGAACCCTCATAGCTTTAGTTTTAAGTTTACGAATGTAGTTATCACCATCAAATCACTACTTTGTAAATTATTGACGTGTCAAAAGCGCCTTTTAAAGGACTATTTGAATAAAGATTATTTGAATTTGAATTTGAATTTGGTATGTTCATAGGGAGATATGAAGGTATATATACTCCAATCGACGATCAGCAACTTGTGAAGTTATAAACAAGAAATAAAAAAACATCGGGTATTTATTCAATAAACAAATCCACCGGTTCAGCATCGGCGCTGGCAATTTGCGAAGGAAATTCAGCGGGAAAACATTCTCATGTCCATTAGGACAACAGTCCTAAACAAACACGGCGAGAGTGTGGTCACTCTGATAAGTGTTGCCAGGGCGACCATATTTTCTAATTAGGAGGTCGCACACGGAAGAAATAGATCCGCTTGGGGGATACATGAATATGTATGCAGGCTACTTCGCTGGTAATTACTTGATTGCCGCTTAGGCAATATTATATATATTACTTTACTAATACCTTAAAAAACTCGAAATCATTAAACAATAACCATAACTACAGTTTGCACTGTTGCTATATAGGTTGTTTCGTGCAATCTTCTTATATATAAAATTCTCGTATCACAATGTTCGTGCCCATGCTCTGAAACGGCTCGATCGATTCTTATGAATTTTTTTGTGCATATTCAGTCTAAGAATCGGCTACTATCTATTTTTCAAACCTCTCAGTGATAAGGGGTGTACACCCCAAAAAAAAACCTTGGTTAAATTTTTTTAATTTTATTTTGGTATTATGTGATATTGACAAATACATACAACCCTAAATTTTCACCCTTGTATCGCCAACCCCTATTTTTATTAGTGATTTAATCATTTGTATATATTGTAATCAATTATCGTTTTGTTTTCCACTCTAATTCCATTAAATTTTCCCTGAGCTTATTGTAAAATTTTTGAACATAAACAATTTTAACATAACATAAATATTTTCACAGCGCTCCATATCTGTTTCACTCATATACCACATCCTTACACACAATAATTTAGTTATTTTTTTCTACACTAGAAATTCCCTAGAAATAATTTATATGGCAAAACAACGTTTGCCGGGTCAGCTAGTATTATTATATAATAATGAGAGAACTATTTCATATATGAATGAATGAACACACTTTTATTGCACACAAAAAAAGGAAAGAAAAACAAAAAAAAGACAGAAAATAACAGAAACAGTAATATACAATTTATATAGGCCTTATCACTACATAGCGATCTCTTCAAGGCAACTAAAGATGTAAAAGATATAAAGATAAAGAAAGAGGAAT